>CM038676.1:124694124-125411734 GCA_021605205.1 Aegilops longissima
TGAGTCATATCAAAGGCCGTGACTCAAATGATGAAGAAGTCGTTGGCATCATGAAGAATATGCTTTTCAATATCATTCATGGCGTTCCCCTCAACTTCCGTGATTTCTTCATGAGGACTCTGGCAAACATTGCTATGTCACCTTTTGAGTTGAAGCCTTATGCACCATGGATTATGAGGTTCATCAGGACAAGGTATTCACTCAATTATAAGGCTGATACTCTCAACCACTATAGCTACTTGCCTCCAATTGAAGTCCTCAAACGGACATTTTCCTCACCGATGACAATGGCAAGGCAATCACAGATAGATGAAGGCATTCGCCCATTGATGGTCAATTTCGCAAAGCTGCATCCTACTCCACCAATGATGACTCGCCACACATGACTCGCCGCCAATACCTCGCCAAGCAAAATCATCAAACCACAACACCTGTGGTGATGACTGGTCGTGAGTTACTCCTCGCCTTCATCAAGGTTGATCGCAATCATAAATGGGTCAAGCGCCGCTTGGTTCAATTCTTCACAACATGACCTCAACACACAATGCAAAGAAGAAAACCAATGCTACCTCCATGAAACCTTCAACCGCACTTGGGCTGTTCTTTCTAATGTCTACAACAGCAGAAGAACTCAAGACAATGGGTCTCAAGGAAGAATTTGACTGGTCTCTACCTCCACCAAGAAATTCAAGAAGGTCAAGGTTCCTTCCTTGGTAGCCAGCTCCTATTCTTCATCGTATGATAATCGATGAAAATGAAGACTTGACGACATCTGCGGCAGCCCTACTACGACAACCGAATTTCGATAACGCCTGGCGCCCTTCATCAACTTGAAATTCTTCGTATGCGTTAGTCCTCGGTTTCAATCCTTTTAGTCATTTGATGACAAAGGGGAGAAATGTGAGTTAGTCTTCAAGCCGGTCTACTATATGGGCGTTTTTTGCTAAGTTACAACTCTCGCTCTTCCGAAACTTTATTGCATCGAGTTGTAATCTTAAAACCGAAGGTGCTCGATACTTTTGATGTGTTCCTCTCGCATGCTTATTCTTCGTTATGTGTTAATACACGATGTGAATTACATCACCACCATATTTCATCATGCATTTCAAATTCTTCATACTATATGTCAAATGCATGTATGAATTACAAGATATAGGGGAGATCTCCATGATTCAACTCTTCAAATGTGCAATGCCTCAAAAGCAAAATTCTCACTATGCACATCTTCGTGGGGAGTTCTTCTATATCTTGCAATCAAATTCCTCAATATCAGATTTACACTTCATATGTTTATCCTCGTTGAAAACTTAACCTATATTGTCATCAATCACCAAAAAGGGGGAGATTGTAAGTGCATTTAGTGCCCCTTAGTGATTTTGGTGTATTGAAGACTTATAGGTTAAGGGACTAATGTGTTTATGAGTGTACACAGGTCTATAAGTCTATGAGGAGTTTGATATTTACAGAGAAAGTCGAACCCTAAAAATGAAGTTCTTCGATCAAGACTTTGATATTCAAGACTTTGAAAGTGAAGAAATTGGTGTGACCTCAAGACTTGGTATTCATTTGAGGAACATGAAGCGTGAAGACTTTTGTTTTCGTAGTTTCGCTTTCTTTCTTGAGTCATAGGAAACATCGATCGTTAAAGGGGGTCGAGGAAATACTAAGGAAAAATTTCCATCCGATGCTCAACTCAAAATCCGACACCTACCAATCCTTCGAGTGAAGCCTTTGAAATCTCATACAGATTCAGTCAATTTCTTCAAGGATGAGACGAAGTTCTTCTGGTCGCTGAGGAATTTGTTCTGACTGAGGAGTTAGGAATTCGCCAGTGCGGATTGCCTACACAGTGAGGAACATGATAGCCCTGAGGAATTTGAGATTCAAATTTCCGACCGTTGCTGTGTTGCGCGCCAGCTGTCCCAAAATATCTTATCCACCTAACGGTCATATCATTGAAGGGCATTTATGTCTTATCATGTCGGGCTGCTCCCTAGGCTATAAATAGCCGCCCCCTACAACCACTAGCTGGTTGGCTGCTCCGAGAGAACTTGACACTTGTCATTTGAGAGCAACCCATCCTCCGAGGACTTTGAGCGAAAATCATCGAGTGAGGAAAAACCCCAAAACCAAACCCCTACAAACCCAAAGTGATTGAGCATCACTGAAGAGATTGATCCTGCGTGGATCCGATGCTTGTTACCTTTGAAGACTGTGCTTCTTCCAGACGGTTAGGCGTCATGGTCTAGAGCATCCAAGAGGAATTGTGGATCGCCGAGTGACCAAGTCTGTGAAGGTTTGGAAGTCGCTCAAGACTTACCACAGTGATTGGGACGAGGTCTGTGTGACCTTAGTTCAAGGAGAATACGGTGAGGACTTGGTGTCCTAAGCTGCGTGCTCAGCGATTGGGTGTCCGGACTGTGTGTCCTCGAGTTTAAATACTCAGCCGTCCAACCAGACGTATAACCGAGGCAGCAGTTGGAACTGGTCTACCAAATCATTGTCTTCACCAACCTAACTGGTTCTATTTCCTCAACTCTTTCATTTCCTCATTATCGTGTTGAGTGTTCGTTCATATCTGTGTTTGAAGACTTTGATCAAGACTTTCTCAATTTCCTCGTTCAATTTCTTCATCTGTTTGTCTTCATCTTGTGTTATCCTGTGTTTACACTTTACGTACTCTTTGATTGTCTTCATTTCATCATGATGACCATGCCCGCATTCTCTTATGCTTACTTCGAGTACTTATTCGCTGCAAGTAGTTCTTCACTTAGGAATTTCCTCACCGCAAATTCCTCATTGAAGAATTCATAAAATCGCCTATTCACCCCCCTCTAGTCGATATAACGCACTTTCACATCAATCTGCTCTGATGAAGCAGCAGAATGATTTTCTTCATCAGATCCGCTAGGGATCTCATATTCTTCACCAAAAGGAACAATGTCCTTTGATGGCATGGTGGAGATCCGAACCATAGAGATCTCTCTTTTCAGCAATCTGGAATTCATGAGTATTTAGCCTCTCGAGGATATCAGCGGGATCAAGTGACTTGTAATCAACCCGTTCTTGTATCATCAATGCCAGAGTATCAAATGAGGAATCAAGCGATCTCAACAATTTCTTCACCACCTCATGGTCGATGATGTCAGTGGCACCAAGTGCTTGAAGCTCATTTGAGATGTCAGTGAGGCAATCGAAGGTTTGTTGAACATTTTCATTGTCGAGTCTTTTGAAGTGGTTGAAGAGGTTGCGAAGAACATCAACTCGAGAGTCACGCTGAGTTGAGACTCCTTCATTTACTTTGGACAGCCTATCCCGTATAAGCTTAGCAATTTCCAAAGCACTCACTCTTCCATACAATCCTTTGCTCGATGGCCACATATGATATTCTTCGCTTGAGAATCGAGTTGCTTGAATCTCTTCACATCGGTAGCGCTCAAAGGAGGGTGAGACAGAGGGAACACCATTTTCCACAACATACGAGAGATCGTTATCAATTGCCTCAAGATGCATTCACATCTTATTCTTCCAGTAGGGGTAGTCTGTCCCATCAAAGGTAGGACAGCCAGCAGAGACCTTGATCATACCTGCGGTCGACATAACTAAAACTCCAGGCGGTTAAACCAAAATCACACAGAACAAGGGAGTACCTTGCTCTGATACCAATTGAAAGTGCGTTATATCGACTAGAGGAGGGGGTGAATAGGAGATTTTTATGAATTCTTCACTGAGGAATTTGCCGGTGAGGAAATTCCTTAGCGAAGAACTACTTGCAGTGGAATAAGTACTCAGAAATAAGCATAACACAATACAGGCATGGTCATCATGATTAAATGAAGACAAGCACAGAGTACAGAAAGCGTAATCACAGGATAACACAAGATGAAGACAAACAGACTGAAGAAATTGAACTGAGGAAATAGAGAAAGTCTTTAGTCAAAGTCTTCAAACACAGATATGACGAAGCACTTAACACAGTAATGAGGAAATGAAAGAGTTGAGGAAATATAACCGGTAAGGTTGGTGAAGACAATGATTTGGTAGACCAGTTCCAACTGCTGTCTCAGTTGTACATCTGGTTGGAGCGGCTGAGTATTTAAACTCGAGGACACACAGTCCCGGACACCCAGTCCTGAGCACGCAGCTCAGGACACCAAGTCCTCACCGTATTCTCCTTGAACTAAGGTCACACAGACCTCATCCAATCACTCGTGGTAAGTCTTCAGGCGACGGTGGTGAGACAGAGTGGGGCCTTTACCTCGTCCAGCCGTTGCCTTTGTCTTCAGCAGAGTGGGACCTGATGAAGAATTTGGTGCAGCTGAGGAACTCGCTGAGACACCAGAGGCAATAGAGATGCCTTCAGTCCTTTGGCACGTGGCCAGATGCACAGGTGCTGAGGACTTTGCCGGAGCAGCTGAGGACTTTGGAGGAGGAGCTGAGGATTTTGGAGGATCGGGAGCAGCATGAGGAATTGGCCGTGACGGCTTTGAAGATTCTGGACGTGAGGGCATTGCTGAGGAACTTGGCCGTGAGGGCACTGTTGGTGAAGCACTTGGCTTGTGCGCGGGCTTCTTTGCCATTGATTTCCTAGGCTTGACAGAGGCCTCAGTGGCAACAGCAGCAGCAGAGTCTTCATTGAATTTCCACACTGCTTCTTTAGCTCTTCTAGCCAACTTGGCTTGGCGCTTGGCCCATTCTTCAGGAAAATCCTCACCCACGCTTGATGCTGGTGGGGTCAGCTTCTTGGCCAGTTGCCAATGGAGCTCTTGGGCATGGAGGATTAAGTGTGAATTTCTTCATATACTTTGGAGTTACATACCTGTACTCCTCCATTCTCTTGCCCATCTCCTTTCAATCCTCTCAGATGCACCTTGCGCTGATTTTTGTTCTACTTTCCTAACTTGGCCTAATCGGTGTGCAATAGTCAAGATAGATGTCCTCGTGGATTTCAAAAGCAGTCATGACCTCAGCTTCTTCCTCCTTTCTGCGGCTTCTTACCGCCCGCCATATTCTTGCTTGAGGTAATTGAACAATCGAATTCTCTGAAGAAGTATGCAACTTTTCTTCGAAGAACGCTGCAAATGAGTTAAGTTGATGAGAACCTAGTGATTCAGCTGCGGACATGAGTACCTGTGAACAGAGTATAGTTGCGAGGAATTTGGAGAGGTCATATGCATTCACAGAAGGTTTTTCAGAAAGAACAAGTTTGAGGAATTTTGACCAAATGAGTCTTGAAGAATTTCACTAAGCGTTCTTTGTCTTAGATTCCAGAGTTGTATAGATTGAAGATCCACATAATTGAGGAATCTTGAAGAAAAATCATTGCTTAGAGAAATGAATCAAGAACATATGACTAGTGAGGTGTTTTGTGTGTGAGGATTTGAAGAATAAAACACCTTTGAAGATTTTGTAGAGAAAATTTGAATCAAAGAGGGCAGTAAAAGTAACTTTTAATTACCCTGGACGAAGAATACGACGAACTGTGAGGTGTTGATTTGAAGCTCGTCAGTTCAGATCTTCCACGCCCTAACTCGGCGGAGGAAGACGGCTACGGCGGCGGCGGAGTGAAGATTTCCGCGGCCGGCGTGAGTACGACGGCAACGAGGTCGAGGCAGTGAAGCTCTTCCTCACGGTGATGATGGAGAAGCGGCGCTTAGGGTTTGAGAAGCTCGAGCGGAGAGAGAGATCGGCGGAGTAAAGGAAGTGAGGAAGGGGTGAGGGGTATTTATAGTCGTAAGTGAAAAATTGTCCGCTCAAGATTTAGGACGACGCGTTCTCGACCCTTCTCACTCGCATGACATGTGTCACCCACGTACTGAGAAGTGGAGATCGTGTTAGATCGTGGGTGAATAGATAAGTCTGTCATGGGATGCGAAATGGTTTGAGCGGCAAAGCCGAAAATTTTGGATAAGATTAGTTTTAAAGTTCCATTCGCAATTTTTCAGCTGACAAGGATACAGTGAAGATTTTGAACGAGTTTCAAATAGAACGCACATGAAGAATTTGTGAATAGATTGGGTTGAGTATAGCATAGAGGGGGAAGGGTCCGATCACATTCACTTAGCAGAAAACGCAACTTGAAGAAATAGCCATAAGTGAATGCTGTAGAGGACATAAACCCATATATATATATATAGCCAATGAAGAAAAACGACGGGAACGGTGAAGATTTTGCAAAGTTGAAGAATTTGAACAACTGAGGAATTTAAAAAACTGAAAAAAAAACTCAAATTGAAGATTTTCAACTTTGGTGGTGGCGTGACCCACCGTATAAGAATGATGATTTCAGACACCGCGTACAATTGTCGTAGGGTTCTGTGAATCAAATTCTTCATTAATTTCTTTACACTTAGAGTGTTATTCTTCATTGATTGAAGAAAAACGTTTCTTCATGTGTTGCACATCTAAGTCATCAATTTTGCATAAGTGTTAGGATGAGTGTCCCATTCAAAGAACATTCGAAGATTCTAAGATATTTAGCTCACACCGCAACTAGCTAAATCTCTTCTCATCCAAGGGCTTTGTGAAGATATCAGCTAGCTGTTCTTCAGTCTTCACATGCTCAATAGAAATGTCGCCCTTCAACACATGATCACGAAGAAAATGATGACGAATCTGAATGTGCTTTGTCTTCGAGTGCTGAACTGGGTTGTGAGCAATCTTGATGGCGCTCTCATTGTCACAGTAGAGAGGCACATTCTTCACGTTGATGCCATAATCCTTGAGAGTTTGCTTCATCCACATCAATTGAGCACAGCAAGAACCAGCAGCAATGTACTCGGCTTCCGCAGAGAGCGGTGATACGCAGTTCTGTTTCTTCGAGGACCAATGGACCAAAGATCGTCCGAGGAAATGACAAGTACCAGATGTTGACTTGCGGTCCACACGATCACCAAAGATAGTCGAGTCGAATATCCATTGAGATCAAAAGCATAGCCCTTGGGGTACCATAATCCTAGTGTTGGTGTGTGAGCTAGATATCGAAGAATATGCTTCACAGCCTTATGGTGTGATTCCTTGGGTGTAGCTTGAAATCGGGCACACATGCAAACACTAAGCATTATATCTGGCCTAGATGCACATAAGTACAATGAAGAACCAATCATGGAGCGGTATACCTTGTGATCGAAGTCAATACCATTTTCATCAGTGCATAGATGGCCATTTGTGGGCATAGGAATTTTGACACCTTTGCAATCTTGCATGCCGAATTTCCTCAGAACATCCTTGAGGTATTTCTCCTGAGATATGAATATGCCATTGCGTTGTTGACAAATTTGAAGACCTAAGAAAAATTTCAACTCTCCCATCATAGACATTTGATATTCTTCACTCATCATATAGGCAAATTCATCACTATAACGTTGGTCAGTACAGCCAAAGATAATATCATCAACATATATTTGGCACACAAATAGTTCACCATCATAAGATTTAGTAAAGAGAGTAGGGTCGAGTGAACCGGGTGTGAAGCCATTCTTCATGAGGAATTCCTTCAAAGTGTCATACCACGCCCGAGGGGCCTACTTGAGCCCATAGAGGGCCTTGTTGAGTCTGAAGACTTTGTCAGGATTCTTTGGATCTTCAAAACCTGGGGGTTGAGCAACATATACTTCTTCCTCAAGCTTACCATTGAGGGATGCACTTTTCACATCCATTTGATATAAAGTGATATCATGATGGTTAGCATAAGCAAGTAATATGTGAATAGCCTCAAGTCTAGCAACAGTGCAAAAGTTTCATCAAATCAATTCCTTCAACTGTGTGTAGCCTTGAGCTACAAGTCGTGCCTTATTCCTCACCACAAGGCCATTTTCATCTTGCTTGTTGCGGTAGATCCACTTTGTGCCAATGATATTATGCTTGCGAGGATCTGGACGTTTGACCAGTTCCCAGACGTTGTTGAGCTCGAACTGATGTAATTCTTCTTGCATGGCCTGAATCCACTCAGGCTCAAGAAATGCTTCATCTACCTTAGTGGGCTTTGTGATAAAGACAAAAGCATAGTGCCCACAAAAGTTAGATAAATGTGAAGCTTTTGAGCGTATGAGAGGACCTGGCGCTTCAATGTCATTGATGATCTTTTCAACTTGCACTTCTTTTGCGACGCGAGGATGAGCTGGTTGTCGTCGAGGAATTTGATCAGCATTTTCTTCAGCACCATTTTCTTCAGCATTTTCTTCAGGTGCATTAGCTCGATGTTCTTCACTTTCTGGAATGAATTCTTTAGCAGATTCTTCAGTAGGAATGACATCCTCAGTCGGCTTGAACTTGATAGAATCCTCAGGTGCTGGTTCATCTATCACAAAAGGTAGGTGCTCTCTTTGCGAGCCATTAGTTTCATCAAACCACACATCTACAGTTTCAACAATCATGTGAAGAACATTGTTGAAGACTCTGTAGGTGTGCGAGTCCTTTCCGTAATCAAGCATAAAACCTTCATGTGCTTTTGGTGCAAATTTAGCGTTGTGATGAGGATCTCTAATCCAACATTTAGCACCGAAGACTTTGAAATAACTTACATTCGGTTTCTTGTCAGTGAGGAGTTCATAGGCAGTCTTCTTGAAGAATTTGTGAAGATATACCCTGTTGATGATGTGGCACGCAGTGTAAATTGCCTCAATCCAGAAGTGACGAGGCGTCTTGTACTCATCAAGCATAGTGCGAGCCATCTCAACAAGAGTTCTATTCTTGCACTCCACAACGCCATTTTGCCGAGCAGTATAAGGAGCAGATAACTCATGAGTAATACCAAGTTCATCAAGATAGTCATCAAGACCGGAATTCTTGAACTCAGTTCCATTGTCACTCCTAATGTGCTTGATCTTCACACCAAAGTTGGTTGAAGCCCTCGAGGAAAATCGTTTGAAGACTTCCTGCACTTCATGTTTGTAAGTAACAATGTGTACCCATGTGTAACAAGAGTAATCATCAACAATAACAAAGCCATATAGAGATGCATCATTAGTGACTGCTGAGTAATGATTAGGACCAAAGAGGTCCATGTGAAGCAATTCGAATGGTCGAGTAGTGGTCATGATAGTCTTTGCTGGATGCTTGGCCTTGGTCATTTTGCAGCTTCACAGGCTCCACACAAGTGATCCTTGAGGAATTTGACATTCTCAATGCCAATGACATGCTTCTTCTTCGCAAGCATGTGCAAATTCCTCATGCCTGCGTGACCAAGTCGTCGATGCCATAGCCAGCCTTCTGAAGCTTTTGCAAGTAGGCACACGGCTGGTTGCGGTCCTCAGAGAAATCAACAATATACAAGTCTCCTCTCCTAAAGCCTTCAAGACTTTGGAATTGTCAACTTCCATAACCACAACACAACGATACTTGCCAAAGACAACAACCATATCAAGATCACAAAGCATTGAGGCAGACATAAGGTTGTATCCTAAGGACTCAACAAGCATGACTTTGTCCATGTGTCGATCCTTTGTGATCGCAACCTTACCTAGACCCAATACTTGACTTTTGCCTTTGTCAGCGAAGATGATATGCTTCAGATGCGATGGTGATAAGGAGCATCCATCAATAGATTCTTGTCACCGGTCATGTGATTTGTACATCCACTATCGAGGACCCACTCGGTGGCTTTGGGTTGATCATCCTGCAGATGAATTAGTGCAGCTATTTAACTCATATACTTCATCGGTGAAGAATATGATATCAAATTCATCGAAGAATTTCATCAAGCATAAAACAGATATAGCAAGATGAGGACATGTGAAATGAAAGTTCATTTCTTCATGATTAGCCTCCGCCCTTTCAGCATTTTTGTCGTGCCCCAAAGAAATTCTTCAGACGTTAAAGCATGTCTGGAGACCTGACCCTGCAAAAGAGATTAGTTCTTTTTCTTCACCACCCAAATCTGAAGGGGTGGCAAAGAGTTCATCACTCTGCGAGCTCCATATGAGAATGGTGGCAAAGAAGCCAGACCATTTCGATTCACATAAGAGGGGTTAGGATAAGCATATGAATAAGCAGAGAAATTCTTCGACGACTTATGAACATAATGGTTTGAGGAATAATGCACAAATTCATAGCCCTTAGCTCTACCCTGCGAAACAAAGTTGTTAGCATGATGATAATCATATGAGGACTTTGATCCTTTTGAGGAATTTGATCCACGTGAGGAATTTGTTCTGTATGAGGACTTGGATCCATATGAAGAATTTGGTCCATATGAAGAGTTTGATCTGGGGTTCCTATTCTTCACAGGTGGTGTTATGAGGACATTCACCTGAGGACTTTCAAGGCACCTTTTGGGAACCCAGATTTTCTTCATAGGGGAACCGTTCCTGCAGTTAGTGCCAACATATCTAGCAAATACTTCACCATTCTGATTTTTGAACAGTTTATAGTTGGAGTCAAATGACTCATCAGAAGAATGAGGAGATTTACATGTAAAGCTAGATAAGTTAGATGGATCAACTGGTGGTCCCTTTGCGACAACCCATGAGATTTTGGGGTACCGCTCGGGCTTCCAATATGTACCATCAAGATTGATTTTCCTCTCAAAGGCAATACCCTCTTTCCTAGGGTTCTTGTTGAGGGTCTGCTTTTTAAGCACACCACAAAGAGTCTGATGCCCTTTGAGGCTTTTGTACATGCCTGTCATGTACAATTCCTTCAGCCCTGCATTGTCAGTGATACTAGCAATGTCCTCAGATGAGGAATTAGTGATAGCAGAGGCAGGTGAAGAATTTGTAACAATTGAAGCATTTGAACATTCAGGTGAAGAATTAGCAGATTCACGTTCAATGCACTTTAAGCATGGAGGAACAAATTCTTCCTGAGTCGCGCTGATTTGTTGAGCAAGTAATGAATCGCGCTTGTCGGTGTCAAAACCGGCGGATCTCGGGTAGGGTGTCCCGAACTGTGCGTCTAGGCGGATGGTAACAGGAGACAAGGGACACGATGTTTTTACCCAGGTTCGGGCCCTCTCGATGGAGGTAATACCCTACTCCTGCTTGATTAATATTGATGATATGGGTAGTACAAGAGTAGATCTACCACGAGATCAAGGAGGCTAAACCCTAGAAGCTAGCCTATGGTATGATTGTTGTTCGTCCTACGGACTAAAACCCTCCGGTTTATATAGACACCGGATAGGTTAGGGTTACACAGAGTCGGTTACAATGGTAGGAGATCTACATATCCGTATCGCCAAGCTTGCCTTCCACGCCAAGGAAAGTCCATCCGGACACGGGACGAAGTCTTCAATCTTGTATCTTCATAGTCCAGGAGTCCGGCCAACGGTGATAGTTCGGCTATCCGGACACCCCTAATCGGGACTCCTCGGTAGCCCTAACCAGGCTTCAATGACGATGAGTCCGTGCGTTGATTGTCTTCGCATTGCGAGGCGGGTTCTTCTCCAAATTCCATATACTTGTCTAATAGTGTCCGCTTCGATAAATGCTGCGCTCCTTGGCTTCTACGCCCAATAATGGCCATCTTCCACGTGTTTGAAAGAATGCGAAAAGCCAGGTATTTTACACTTTCCCCCTAGCTGCGCAAATGAGCTGCCTATAAAAGGGCGAGGATCTAGATCTGAGTCACACCATCCCCCTTCATGAAGCTTTCATCTGAGCGCCTCGACCAAAGCGCATTCCATCATGGACGGTCGATGCGGCTCCTCCTCTCGCTCCCAGCCCTCGGCACAGAAATTGGGAGAGATGCTCACCCCGCATAGCGAGCTAGTTATACTCCAAACCAAGGGATTTCTTCCCCCGGCCTTCATGGTTCCGGTTTGAGGCGGACTCGCCACCTACAAGGGCGGAAAGCAAGCGGAGAGTGTCCCCGATCCCTCTAAAGGAGAGCGGGTATGCTTCGTCTCTTATCTAGTAAGAGGACTCGGATTTCCAATCCATCCGTTTCTCCGGGGGTTCTTGGAGTTCTACGGCCTCCAGTTGCACCACCTTACGCCTGCCTCCATTTTGCACATCACGGGCTTCGTGGCCCTTTGCGAACTATTCTTGGGCGTCGAGGCTCATTTCGCGCCGTGGAAGAGATTATTCTGCCTGGTACCCCGTTCTCACGAGGGGTCAATATATCAAGTGGGCGGAGCCGAACTGGCGCATCGCCGGACCGGATATCTATCCGAACCAAGAAGGCGTCCAAGACTGGCCTTTGGAATGGTTTTACATGGAGGACGCCCCGCTGCCGGATCCTGTTCGGATCGGCCTTCGGAGTTTAGCAATGCTCCTCCGAAGAAGCGCCTAAGCTGGCGCCTCGGAGCCCCTGAGAGGAAAATGGTGGGATGTCCTTTACTTGATGAGCCGAATAAGATTATGGCTCATGCCGGATTGACCATGATTGAGTCATGGCAATCTGCATTATGAGGAGTGCAGCCGCCCAATATAGGGGCCACCCCATGTGGGACTTCAACGGGAGGACGATGCCACCATTGTGGCCGCAAAGGGCAGGATCGATCCACCGAACTGGTGAAGATCTTGTCCGCCATGTATAAAGGGAGGAGGAGGATTTTCTCGCGCCAACCCATCGAGTGAGTTCTCTTGAATAATCCTTGAAGTTGGGTAAGCAAACATCTTTGTGGCCTGTCCGATCCATGTTCCGTGATTAAATATCTCATTTCATTGTTTTCTGCAGAACTGCGCCGGGCCGTGGAGAAGATACAGCCCGCCCCACAACCCGAGGATCCGGAGCGGTCCCTCGATCCGCCTCCAAAGAGGACGGATATAAAGGTGGAGTTGATCGACGGGTGTTCCACCAACTTAGCATCGACAATTCTCTGGTTGCCATTACGGTGATTACCCCGAATACTTCCGGCCTCACAGTAATCGAGACCGAGGTCCCAATACTCGATAATGACCCAACCATGCTTATTTCTTGATCATCGATACCAATGGTGTTTCAAGGGGTGCCTTCAAGGCAGGAAGCCGAGCCATGGGCGGCTAGCCAACAAAGGCGACGCCCCACGGGCTAAAAAGAAGTGCGGTCCGGATCGAAACTCCGCAAGAACGGTATGGCGTGTCACCATATTCCTGTGATTGATTCCTCGAAGGCGATTAACGCTGATGCTCTTTTCGGGAAAAGAGCGCTTGCGGACCGAGTCCGAGAGGTTATAATTGAACCTCCGCCACCAGGCTCTAAAGCCGGGTGCGAAGCGGAGACGAGCACGAGGCTTGCGTCGGATGCTCCTCCGACGAGAGGATGCCGACAGATTGTCCGCCACCAACTCCGAGGTGGAGAGCGCCATGAATCACAAAGCGCCGCCAGATAGTTCTTCGTGACGCATGTTTCTCCCAGAGGCCTTGAATGCCTTCAATTGGAGATGCGCACTCCGTGCCGCCAAGATGGTCTAGCCAGAGCCACGGAGTAGTATGTAAAGGACATACTGGTGAGGAAATTTGATTATATATGCCAAGAGCCCCGAGACTTAAAATAGTTAGAATAACTGATTTAAGGATCATTTGTTATGAGGATCTTACAAAAAGAGTACCCGATCGTCCCAGAGCTTGAAGAATGCAAGGCCCAACTTGAGGTCAAGACTAGCCGCTTCTGGGGAGCCACAGAGACCCCTCCCGTAATATACGCTTCAAAAGATAAATAGTTTATGAAGTGCGGCGGTGTGTAAATCGACAAAAATATTGCAGATGGCGTCGGACTAGATCCGGACAAGCAACAGCTCTTGCGCCAGCTAAAGGCGGCGAGAGTGTGCTTACGAGGGCGCGGCAGAGAAAATAACCTCCAAGATGCCCAACACCAAAGCTGGGTGAGGAACTAAAGGATGTTCGTGCCTAGTTGTCCGACCAGAAGGATAATCGACGGCTTTGTCGCGGCATTTTCAATAAGTGCTTGGCGAACTTTGAAAGAGTTCGGCGAGGAAGGCGACTAACATAAACATGTATGTAGGTTTGCTCATAGGTCGCCCCGAGGAGGAGATGCCCAGTTCTTGGTGATCTTCTTCCTGACTCGTCGGCTACCGCACGAACGAGTTCGGCAGGTGATGAAAAGCGTCGGCCAGGCCTTGTGGCCATCTATCTCCCCGCCCGAAGGTATTGGGGAGCTGGCAGAGAGGCTTCAAGGAGCACGGCGGCGCTTCCGACTATGGAAGATTTCGCCTGCCGTCAAGGCGCCGAGGAGGCACGGGCCATGGTAAAGACGCTGTACACGGTTGTGACCCAAACCACATGGCCGAGGTCGGACCTGTGGGGCCTGATGGGAAGGAGATCCTCAGAAGTTAGTGTACGGCCAAGTAGAATTGGCCGCCAAGTATTCCGAGCAAGATTGTAAATTAGATAGCCTATTAGATGGCATTGAGGAGGAATACAATGAGTCGAGTTGACTATGTAAAAATATGACATGAAAAATGTCTTCTAGCGGATTGTAGATCGCTTGTCATAGCGGACCTTTTTCTTTGACCTCGTAACCCAATAGTGGAGTGTGTCCGAATACCTTCGTGGTTATATAAGAACCGGGTATGCATGGAGACAAGGCGTAGGGGTCATTATTGCTATATCAGATAAGTGCCCAACTAGTTATGTTATATTACATGGATAGTAAGAAACATCTTCCAGGAGAATAGTTCCGTTAAGGGTTCCTTTCGTTGGGATGCATGCCCTAAAGTGCATGTCAAGACTGCTAGAAAGCGAGAAAATCATCTGGGGCAGATGGGTAAATAGTTAAAATCATATTTCAGTTCACCGACCGAATATTCCCTTAAGAACGCTTAGCTTTCGCTTCACCCAATCTGAGGTACACATCCGATCGACCGGCGGTAATAATCGCAAAGGTGCTCCCTTTACCACCTAGCCGAACAATCGGGAACGTAGGGGTAAGCACAGGAGCCAGACAACCCAGCTTGGCCAAAACTTAAGTCATATCGATGCATATAATGGTGAATAAAAGGTACATGCGGAAGTTTGACACATGTGTTGGGCATGAAGCCCGTATAAATAAGCTTCTGTTAAAGAAGCCCCCAGGTATAATGAGCGCGGACAGCACGTCAAATATGTGCGAATAAAGCGCAAACGAGCCGCTAAAGGCTTCAAGAAGAAGGAGGAAGAAGGAGAGAAACAAAAGACAGCAAAAATGGAAAATGTGGACGGAGGAAGGAGACGAACTTGGAGTCCGGCGCTTAGGCGTAGAATCTTAAATGAGCGGGCTGCGTTCCATGGGTTCGCTCGAGTCGGTTATCCGATGCGTTTGCAGACGGTATGCTCTCGCCGTCGGGACCTGGTCGATGATGAAGGGACCTTCCCATTTGGGCTTGAGTTTGTCCTTTTCTTGTCCGCGGTGTAGAACTAGTTCGCCAACGTTGTAAGCTTTGGCCCGTACTTCCTGCTTTGATATCTTGAGCCTGCTGTTGATAAAATGCGGAATGAGCTTTGGCCACGCCGCGCTCCTCCTCCAATGCATCCAACTGTCCCGCCGATCGAGCTCGGCTTCTCTTTCTTCATACATGCGCACGCCGAGGTGAGTCATGAATTATGTCGCAGGCAGGACTGCCTCGCACCGCATAACCGTAAAAATGGTGTGAATCCGTAGTACGATTAGGCGTGGTCCGCAGCCCCCCAGTCTGAGTCGAGCTCCTCAGCCCAAAGGCGTGTTAGATTCCTTGAGGGACCGCACTAGTGCGGGTTTAATGCCGCCATGATTAGACTGTTTGCTCGCTCGACTTGGCCGTTGGTTTGAGGTGATAGGCGAGGCGAATCGAGCTTGATGCCCATGTTTTTGCACCATAATTTGACCTCATCGGCCGTGAAGTTGGTGCCATTATCGGTGATGATCTTGTGGGGACACCGTAACGGTGAACTACCCCGATATGAAGTCTATCACGGTCCGGATTCGCCGTTTTAACAGGTTTGGCCTCTATCCATTTGGTGAATTTATCCACCATGACCAATAGGTATTTTTGCTTGTGGGTCCCCCCTTAAGGGGTCCGACCATGTCAAGCCCCTGGACATGAACGGCGGTGATGGGTATAGTTTTGAGGGCGGTGGGTGGCATGTGGCTTTGGTTAGCAAAAGCTGGCAACCGACGATCGTTGGACTAAATCCTGCACATCTGCCCGGCCGTCGGCCAATAAAATCTTATACGGAAGGCCTTGCCTACAAGGGCCGGGCTGCGGCATGGTGCCCACCGGTCCGCATGAATTTCAGCCAGGAGGTTTCGCCTTCCTCTTTGAGATACACCTTTGAAGGACTCCTGTTGTGCTTTTCTTATAAAGCTCTCCCTCATGGACTTTATAGGCTTTAGATCGCCGTACTATGCAGCGAGCCTCATTTTGGTCTTCGGGGAGTTCCTGCCTAGTTAGGTAGGTTAGGAATGGCTCCGTCCACGGGGCGATAACCGCCATTATTTCGTGGGCGGAGGGTGTTATCTCGGTGGCGAGCCTCCGATTGTGTCGAGTGTTGGCGTCGCAAAGGCGGTTGGGTCCGGATTGTTATTTCCGGACTCCCCTTCCCATAGTACGGATGGCTTGAATAGCCGTTCCAGGAAGATGTTGGGCGGGACGGCATCGCGTTTTGCACCGATGCGTGCCAATATGTCCGCCGCCTGGTTGTTATCCCGGGCTATATGATGAAATTCGAGCCCTTCGAACTGTGCTGACATTTTTAGGACCGCATTGCGGTACGCTGCCATTTTTGGATCTTTGGCATCAAAGTCTCCGTTTATTTGAGATATCGCGAGGTTCGAATCCCCGCGCACCTCTAGGTGTTTAATGCCCATGGAGACTGCCATCCGGAGGCCGTGCAGAAGGGCCTCGTATTTGGCTGCGTTGTTGGAGTCTGTATACATTATCTGAAGAATGTATTGGACTGTGTCCCCGGTTGGGGACGTCAGGACGACGCCAGCCCCCAGGCCGGCCAACATTTTGGAGCCGTCAAAGTGCATGATCCAATTGGAGTATGCGCCGTACTCTTTAGGGAGTTCGCTTCAGTCCATTCGCCACAGTCGGACAAAACCTGCGACTTAATAGCTCGTCGTGGCTTATAAGTTATGTCGAATGGAAGGAGCTCTATGGCCCATTTTGCAATCCGGCCCGTTGCGTCGCGGTTGTTTATAATGTCGTTAAGAGGTACTTGAGGCTACCGTTATCGAACACTCTTGAAAGTAGTGTCGCAGCTTCGGGATGCCATGAACACCGCGTATGCTATCTTTTGATAATGTGGGTACCGGACTTGCATGGAGTTAGGACGGTGGACACATAGTAAACCGGTTTTGAAGAGGGAACGGTGTCCATCCATTTCTCGTTCGACGACGAAGCGCCGCAATGACAACTTGATGTGTTGCGCGATATATAATAACATTGGTTCGCCCACGTTGGCGCGGCCAGACCGGATTAGTTGCCAAAATGGCCTTTATTTCTTGAGTTGGCCGTGGCGGCATCAAATCCACTCGAAGTGTTGGTGCGCGGAGGAGGCGGTAAAGGGTAACGCCTTTTCTCCCAAACGGGAAATAAAGTGGCTTAAAGCCGCACGCATCCGATCAATTTTGTATTTGTTTGAGGTCTTTTGGAATATCCAATTGTGACAGAGCTCGGATCTTGGCTGGGTTTGCTTCAATTCCTCTACGGACACAATGAAGCCCAGAGCTTTCCGGTGGAACGCCAAGACGCATTTTCCGGATTGAGCTTGATGTCATATTTTCGAAGATTGTCGAATGTGAGCCTCAAGTCGTCTACTAGAGTTCCGACATGCTTGGTTTTGACGACCACGTCATCTACATATGCTTCCACTATTTTGCCGATCTGGTTTGCAGACATGTCTGAATCATGCGCTGATATGTTACGCCGGCGTTTTTGAGCCCGAAGGGCATTGTGTTGAAGCGAGAATGGGCCGTATGGAGTGATGAATCTGTTGCAGCTTGGTCTCGCTCCGCCATCTTGATTTGGTGGTAGCGAGTACGCGTCGAGGAAGCACAATGAGTCGTGTCTCGCTGTGGCGTCGATAATTTGATCAACTCGTGGGAGGAAGGGATCCTTTGGGCAAGCCTTATTAAGGTCTTTGAAATCAACACATAGGCGCCAGGATTTGTCCTTCTTTGGTACCATCACCGGGTTTGCTAGCCAGTCCGGATGTTTTATATCTCGATGAATCCGGCTCCCAAAAGTTTGGCTAGCTCCTCTCCCATGGCTTTGTCTCTTGGGTTGGGAAAAGCGCCAAAGAGCCTGTTTGGTGGCTTGAATCCTTTTAGGATATTTAGGCTGTGCTCGGCCAGCCGACGGGATTCTGGCATGTCTGAAGGGTGCGTGCAAAGATGTCCCGATTTTCTCGTAGAAATTCTCGTAGTCTGGCGTCTACATCAGGGTTTAATTGTGCCCCAATGGAGGCCGTCTTTGCGAGGGTTAGTTGGGTGGACTTGGAATTTGACTATTTCATCCGCTGGTTCAAAAGAGGTGGACTTGGATCTTTTATCAAGTATCACATCGTCCTCATTCACCGTGGAGCGCATCGCAGATGAGTTCCTCGGCCGCTAGGGCTTCGGATAGTGCCTCGAGGGCTAGTGCGGCTGTCTTGTTTTCGGCGTGAGTGCTATGTTCGGATCACTAGCGAGTGATGATTCCATTAGGTCCGGCATTTTAAGCTTCATGTACCCATAATGGGGTATAGCTTGAAAAATTGTGAATGCCTCTCGCCCTAATAAAGCGTGATATCCGCTGCTGAACAGGGCCACTTGAAATGTGACCTCCTCGGACCTGTAATTGTCCGTGAGCGAACACTACGTCAAAGATGATTTTTCCTATGCAGCATGCTTCCCGACTAGGGATTATTCCTCTAAAGGTTGTGTTGCTTCGCCAATGCGGTTCCATCTATTTCCATTTTTCGAGGGTTTCCTCATAGATGAGGTTTAGTCCGTTGCCGCCATCCATGAGTACCTTAGTAAGGCGTAAAGCCGCCCACTATCGGACTAAGGACCAATGCGGCTGGTGCTCGGCTGTTGAATTTAGGTTTGTCACTTGGCATTAAAGGTAATAGCCGTGTCACTCCATGGATTTATTGTTGCTACTTGGTAGACTTCGCAAGGTTATGGAGTGTTCGTTTTGCATGTTATTTGATGCGAAAGTCTCAAGACTATTAACACCGTCTTTGGTGTTCTTGGGCTGGGATTCGAAGCTAGAAGCTCTTCGCCACTTTTGGCCACCTGCCGTAGTATCCAACATGCTCAAGGCTGTGAGTTGGAGTGGCGCCCTCGTGCTATGAATTTTGCAGGTCCGCTTAGCCAACCCTCGAAGACGGTTCCGCACCCTTTAGGGGTTTTAGTTTTTGGTGTTTAACCCGGTGCTTGGTAATGATGCACCCTTTTATTTCGGATCGGGATGTATTGGGGCGGATTATCCCAAAATTTACTTTTGGTTTTCGAGCGCTCTCCATCGCATGATACTTTTGTACTATGGTCACCAAGTCAGCAAAGCGTGTAATTTTATGACGACTTATGGCGTTTAGGATTCCCTTGTCCGTGCAATTATTGCAGAAAAGTGGGATTCGTCCTCCTCTCAGCAGATCCTTTATCATGTCCATAACCAGGAGGAATCGCCCAAGAATGATGTATTGTTTCAGCGGGCTCTTGCCAAATTCGGGATAGATCGCTAATGTTTGGGTGGGCGGTGGAACTGGATCCGGAACCCGTCAATTTAAGACTCGGGGGCGGAAGTTTCGAACTTCGGAAGTTTGGATTTTGAATGCCATTCAATGAATCCATCCGTCGCTGACTTTAAGTTCGAGGGCTTGATCGACATCCGTCCCTCTGCGGGAATCCGGCATGGAGGATCGAATCCGACGTAGCTAGTCCTTAAAATAGGAGAAGAATTGCCGCATTGCTCCTCTATCACAGCAACATGATGGGTAGCCTGGGGAGAGTTGATCTCTCTCAGATCGGTTTTAGGCCCAATCCGGTCGTAGTCTGTGGCGACTCCCAGGGCGGTGATGCGATCCAAGAGCTCGTTTACGGAGGAGAGCTCAATCGGATCTAACTGTTCGGCAAGTTCCGAATTAACGTGAAGATTGGTTTCGATGACTCAAGAAGTCATCGTCGGTATGATAGCGAACCGGGCGGTCATAAGAAAACCACCCAGCGAAGAGTCGACCCGGTGGCCAAGGCTCCTTTGGCGATAGTATCGTCTTTAAAGGCGGGATGAGGCATCCTTCCTAACGGCGACGGCACAGAGGAACTCTCAACGAAAGCACCAATGTCGGTGTCAAAACCGGCGGATCTCGGGTAGGGGTCCCGAACGTGCGTCTAGGCGGATGGTAACAGGAGACAAGGGACACGATGTTTTACCTGAGTTGGGCCCTCTCGGTGGAGGTAATACCCTACTCTGCTTGATTAATATTGATGATATGGGTAGTACAAGAGTAGATATACCACCATATCAAGGAGGCTAAACCCTAGAAGCAAGCCTATGGTATGATTGTTGTTCGTCCTACCGACTAAAACCCTCCAGTTTATATAGACACCGGATAGGTTAGGGTTACACAGAGTCAGTTACAATGGTAGGAGATCTACATATCCGTATCGCCAAGCTTGCCTTCCACGCCAAGGAAAGTCCATCCGGATACGGGACGAAGTCTTCAATCTTGTATCTTCATAGTCCAGGAGTCCGGCCAACGGTGATAGTTCGGCTATCCGGACACCCCCAAATCCGGGACTCCCTCAACGCTCCTTTTGAAGATCTTCATAACTCACTCTTAGCTTGTCAAGATCTTGCTTCTTTTGAAGGAATTCATAAGAAAGCTTCTCATGATCAGATAAGAGAGTGTTATGATGACCTTGAAGGCTGTCAAACCTAGACTGAAGTCTCTGAAGATTTTCAGTGAAGGTTTTAGTGCGATCCATTTCTTCACCCAACATATCATCACTTTTTTATAGCATGTTTTGAACCTTTTCAAACGCCCTTTCTTGTTTTACAGCAATCTTAGCAAGTTTAGAGTAGCTAGGCTTGAGGTTTTCATCAGATTCATTCTCACTAGATTCAGAGGAGGTATATTTGAGTATCTTGGCACCCTTTGCCATGAAGCAATAGGTGGGAGCGTAGTCATCATTATCTTCATCAGCCTTGTTGGTGAGGTCATTTTCTTCAGAGTTGAAGATAGACTAGTCGAGCGAATGCAGATGGCGAGAGCCGGGCTCGCTACACGGACTCGGACTCCTCGGATGCCTCCTCTTCCTCATGTTCCTCGATTCAGCCTCGAGTCCATTTCCTTGCCAATGAATGCCCGAGCCTTCTTGGAGCTGCTCTTCTTGTGAGATGAAGACTTCGAGGATTTTGACAATTTGTTCTTCTTAGCGTCATCAGAACTGCAATCCTTGTATTTCTTATTCTTTAATTCCTTTTCCCACTGAGGACAATCTTGAATATAGTGACAGTGTTCTTGCATTTGTGGCATAGCCTCCTCTTGTAGTCCACCGGATGAGGAATCACTGCTCCTTGAGGATTTTCCAGCGCCACGTCTTGAGAATTTGGAACTTCTTCACGGCAAATGCTAGCTCTGGCTCAATTCTTCAGATCACCAAGGCTGCTACGAATCTTCACATTCAGATTCAGACCTTGCCTTGGCCTTCAGGGCACGTGATTTGCCATAGCTCAAACCATAGAGATCTCTCTTTTCAGCAATCCGGAATTCATGAGTATTTAGCCTCTCGAGGATATCAGCGGGATCAAGTGATTTGTAATCAGCCCGTTCTTGTATCATCAATGCCATAGTATCAAATGAGGAATCAAGCGATCTCAACAATTTCTTCACCACCTCATGGTCGGTGATGTCAGTGGCACCAAGTGCTTGAAGCTCATTTGAGATGTCAGTGAGGCAATCGAAGGTTTGTTGAACATTTTCATTGTCGAGTCTTTTGAAGCGGTTGAAGAGATTGCGAAGAACATCAACTCGAGAGTCACGCTGAGTTGAGACTCCTTCATTTACTTTGGACAGCCTATCCCGGATAAACAGCAATTTCCAAAGCACTCACTCTTCCATCTTGTCCTTTGCTCGGATGGCCACATATGATATTCTTCGCTTGAGAATCGAGTTGCTTGAATATCTTCACATCGGTAGCGTTCAGTGAGGGTGAGACAGAGGGAACACCATTTTCCACAACATACGAGAGATCGTTATCAATTGCCTCAAGATGCATTCACATCTTATTCTTCTAGTAGGGGTAGTCAGTTCCATCAAAGGTAGGACAGCCAGCAGAGACCTTGATCATACCTGCGGTCGACATAACTAAAACTCCGGCGGTTAAACCAAAATCACGAGAACAAGGAGTACCTTGCTCGATACCAATTGAAAGTCGTTATATCGACTAGAGGAGGGGGTGAGTAGGAGATTTTTATGAATTCTTCACTGAGGAATTTGCCGTTGAGGAAATTCCTTAGAGAAGAACTACTTGCAGTGGAATAAGTACTCAGAAGTAAGCATAACACAATACAGGCATGGTCATCATGATGAAATGAAGACAAGCACAGAGTACAGAAAGCGTAATCACAGGATAACACAAGATGAAGACAAACAGACTAAAGAAATTGAACTGAGGAAATTGAGAAAGTCTTTAGTCAAAGTCTTCAAACACAGATATGATGAAGCACTTAACACAGTAATGAGGAAATTAAAGAGTTGAGGAAATAGAACCGGTAAGGTTGGTGAAGACAATGATTTGGTAGACCAGTTCAAGCTGCTTTCTCTCGCTTGTACATCTGGTTGGAGCGGTGAGTATTTAAACTCGAGGACACAGTCCGGACACCCGATCTGAGCACGCAGCTCGGGACAGCGAGTCCTCACCGTATTCTCCTTGAACTAAGGTCACACAGACCTCATCCAATCACTCGTGGTAAGTCTTCAGGCGACGGTGATGAGACAAAGTGGGGCCTTTACCTCGTCGGCCGTTGCCTTTGTCTTGTGAGTGGGGCACGATGAAGAATTTGGTGCAGGTGAGGAACTGTTGAGACACAGAGGCAATAGAGATGCCTTGATCCTTTGG
Organism: Aegilops longissima; assembly: GCA_021605205.1. Taxonomy (NCBI): domain Eukaryota; kingdom Viridiplantae; phylum Streptophyta; class Magnoliopsida; order Poales; family Poaceae; genus Aegilops; species Aegilops longissima. The sequence continues at coordinate 124,717,072 of CM038676.1, forward strand.
CACGTGGCGGATGCACAGTCTTTGAGGACTTTGCCGAGCAGTGAGGACTTTGGAGGAGGAGCCGAGGATTTTGGAGGGCAGGAGCAGCATGAGGAATTGGCCGTGACGGCTTTGAAGATTCTGGCCGTGAGGGCATTGTTGAGGAACTTGGCCGTGAGGGCACTGTTGGTGAAGCACTTGGCTTGTGCGCGGGCTTCTTTGCCATTGATTTCCTAGGCTTGACAGAGGCCTTAGTGGCAACAGCAGCAGCAGAGTCTTCATTGAATTTCCTCGCTGCTTCTTTGGCTTGTCTAGCCAAGTTGGCTTGGCGATTGGCCCATTCTTCAGGAAAATCCTCACCACGATTGATGCTGGTGGGGTCAGCTTCTTGGCCAGGTGCCAATGGAGCTCTTGGGCATGGAGGATTAAGTGCGAATTTCTTCATATACTTTGGAGTTACATACATGTACTCCCTCCATTCTCTTGCCCATCTCCTTTCAATCCTCTGTATGCGCACCTTGCGCTGATTTTTGTTCTCCTTTCTGAACTTGGCCTCATCAGGCGTGCAATAGTCAGCATAGATGTCCTCAGGGATTTCAAAAGCAGTCATGACCTCAGGCTTCTTCCCTCCTTTCTGCGGCTTCTTACCGTCTGCCATATTCTTCAGTTGAGGTAATTGAACAATCGAACTCTCTAAAGAAGTATGCAACTTTTCTTCGAGGAACGCTGCAAATGAGTTAAGTTGATGAGAACCTAGTGATTCAGCAGCGGGCATGAGTACTGTGAGCAGAGTATAGTTGCGAGGAATTTGGAGAGGTCATATGCATTCTCGAAGGTTTTCGGAAAGAACAAGTTTGAGGAATTTTGACCAGATGAGTCTTGAAGAATTTCACTAAGCGTTCTTTGTCTTAGGTTCCAGAGTTGTATAGATCGAAGATCCACACAGTTGAGGAATCTTGAAGAAAAATGATCCTTAGAGAAATGAATCAAGAACATATGACTAGTGAGGTGTTTTGTGTGTGAGGATTTGAAGAATAAAACACCTTTGAAGATTTTGTAGAGAAAATTTGAATCAAAGAGGGCAGTAAAAGTAACTTTTAATTACCCTGGACGAAGAACACGACGAACTGTGAGGTGTAGATTTGAAGCTTGTCAGTTCAGATCTTCCACGCCCTAACTCGGCGGAGGAAGACGGCTACGGCGGCGGCGGAGTGAAGATTTCATGCGGCGGCTTGAAAGTCTGACGGGCGACGAGGTCGAGGCAATGAAGCTCTTCCTCACCGGCGACGATGGAGTAGCGGCGGCGCTAGGGTTTGAGAAGCTCGAGCGGGAGAGAGAGGTCGAGCGGAGTAAAGGAAGTGGGGAAGGGGTGAGGGGGTATTTATAGTCGCAGTGAAAAACTGTTCGCCCGAAGATTTAGGACGAACGTGCCCCTGACCCTTCTCATTCGCATGACATGTGTCACCCACATACTGAGAAGTGGAGATCGTGTTAGATCGTGGGTGAATAGATAAGTCTGTCATGGGATGCGGAACGGTTTGAGCGGCAAAGTCGAAAATTTTGGATAAGATTAGTTTTAAAGTTCCATTCGCAATTTCTTCAGCTGACAAGGACACAGTGAAGATTTTGAACGAGTTTCAAATAGAACGCACATGAAGAATTTGTGAATAGATTGGGTTGAGTATAGCATAGAGGGGGAAGGATCCAATCACATTCACTTAGCAGAAAACGCAACTTGAAGAAATAGCCATAAGTGAATGCTGTAGAGGACATAAACCCATATATATATAGCCAATGAAGAAAAGCAGCGAAACAGTGAAGATTTTGCAAAGTTGAAGAATTTGAACAAGCGAGGAATTTAAAAACTAAAAAAAACTCAAATTGAAGATTTTCAACTTTGGTGGTGGCGTGACCCACCGTATAAGAATGATGATTTCAGACACCGCGTACAATTGTCGTAGGGTTCTGAGAATCAAATTCTTCATTAATTTCTTTACACTTAGAGTGTTATTCTTCATTGATTGAAGAAAAATGTTTCTTCATGTGTTGCACATCTAAGTCATCAATTTTGCATAAGTGTTAGGATGAGTGTCCCATTTAAAGAACATTCGAAGATTCTAAGATATTTAGCTCACACCGCAACTTGCTAAATCTCTTCTCATCCAAGGGCTTTGTGAAGATATTGGCTAGCTGTTCTTCAATCTTCACATGCTCAATAGAAATGTCGCCCTTCAACACATGATCACGAAGAAAATGATGACGAATCTGAATGTGCTTTGTCTTCGAGTGCTGAACTGGGTTGTGAGCAATCTTGATGGCGATCTCATTGTCACAGTAGAGAGGCACATTCTTCACGTTGATGCCATAATCCTTGAGAGTTTGCTTCATCCACATCAATTGAGCACAGCAAGAACCAGTAGCAATGTACTCAGCTTTCGCGATGAGCGGTGATCGCATTCTCGCTTTCTTCGAGGACCAACAGACCAAAGATCGTCCGAGGAAATGACCAAGTACCAGATGTTGACTTGCGGTCCACACGATCACCGGCATAGTCAGAGTCAGAATATCCAATGAGATCAAAAGCGTAGCCCTTGGGGTACCATAATCCTAGTGTTGGTGTGTGAGCTAGATATCGAAGAATATGCTTCACAGCCTTATGGTGTGATTCCTTGGGTGTAGCTTGAAATCGGGAACACATGCAAACACTAAGCATTATATCTGGCCTAGATGCACATAAGTACAATAAAGAACCAATCATGGAGCGGTATACCTTGTGATCGAAGTCAATACCATTTTCATCAGTGCATAGATGGCCATTTGTGGGCATAGAAATTTTGACGCCTTTGCAATCTTGCATGCCGAATTTCCTCAGAACATCCTTGAGGTATTTCTCCTGAGATACGAATATACCATTGCGTTGTTGACGAATTTGAAGACCTAAGAAGAATTTCAACTCTCCCATCATAGACATTTGATATTCTTCACTCATCATATAGGCAAATTCATCACTATAAGTTGGTCGGTACAGCCAAAGATAATATCATCAACGTATATTTGGCACACAAATAGTTCACCATTATAAGATTTAGTAAAGAGAGTAGGGTCGAGTGAACCGGGTGTGAAGCCATTCTTCATGAGGAATTCCTTCAAAGTGTCATACCACGCCCGAGGGGCCTGCTTGAGGCCATAGAGGGCCTTGTTGAGTCTGAAGACTTTGTCAGGATTCTTTGGATCTTCAAAACCTGGGGGTTGAGCAACATATACTTCTTCCTCAAGCTTACCATTGAGGGATGCACTTTTCACATCCATTTGATATAAAGTGATATCATGATGGTTAGCATAAGCAAGTAATATGTGAATAGCCTCAAGTCTAGCAACAGGTGCAAAAGTTTCATCGAAATCAATTCCTTCAACCTATGTGTAGCCTTGAGCTACAAGTCGTGCCTTATTCCTCACCACAAGGCCATTTTCATCTTGCTTGTTGCGGTAGATCCACTTTGTGCCAATGATATTATGCTTGCGAGGATCTGGACGTTTGACCAGTTCCCAGACGTTGTTGAGCTCGAACTGATGTAATTCTTCTTGCATGGCCTGAATCCACTCAAGCTCCAGAAATGCTTCATCTACCTTAGTGGGCTTTGTGATAGAGACAAAAGCATAGTGCCCACAAAAGTTAGATAAATGTGAAGCTTTTGAGCGTGTGAGAGGACCTGGTGCTTCAATTTCATCGATGATCTTTTCAACATGCACTTCTTTTGCAACGCGAGGATGAGCTGGTTGTCGTCGAGGAATTTGATCAGCATTTTCTTCAAGACCATTTTCTTCAGCATTTTCTTCAGGTGCATTAGCTCGATGTTCTTCACTTTCTGGAATGAATTCTTCAGCAGATTCTTCAATAGGAATGACATCCTCAGTCGGCTTGAACTTGATAGAATCCTCAGGTGCTGGTTCATCTATCATAGAAGGTAGGTGCTCTCTTTGCGAGCAATTAGTTTCACCGAACCGCACATCTATAGTTTCAACAATCATGTGAAGAACATTGTTGAAGACTCTGTAGGTGTGCGAGTCCTTTCCGTAACCAAGCATAAAACCTTCATGTGCTTTTGGTGCAAATTTAGCATTGTGATGAGGATCTCTAATCCAACATTTAGCACCCAAGACTTTGAAATAACTTACATTCGGTTTCTTGTCAGTGAGGAGTTCATAGGCAGTCTTCTTGAAGAATTTGTGAAGATATTTTTTTGACTGTACACAGTAGGGCAAGGCCCCACTGCAATTTTTATATTAAATTAAAAACAAAGGTCCAACAGTACAGAGGCTTGAGGTAAGCCAGAAAAGAAGAAAAAAACAGAAAAAAACAAAAGATAAATTACAGAACAAGGTTATCAAGCCAAGTACAGAAGGCTCTGGCATAGCTCTTCTTCACTCTATATCTCAGAAGATTAAGCTCATCAAGGAAAATGATTTTCCACCTCTGAATGGAAGGCTGAATGGCTTGAAAGATCAGATTATTTCTTGAAATCCATATGGCCCAAGAGGCTAGGATGATGATTTCCATGAAAAATGGAACATGAAGTTTGAACCGGAGATCCTCAAACGCTTCAAGCACAGACACATTAAGTTGCTGGAAGGACAAATAATATCCAACCTTTGAGCTGCAAAAGGCAGGACGAGAAGAGATGATGTAAGGTTTCCTCCTGAGGACAACTATTGAGAGCACAGTTGTAGCTTGCCAACTGGAAAGTTTTCCTGCGAAGAAGATTCCTAGTATTGAGCCTGTCATGAAGTAATCTCCAAAAAAACACCTTGTGCTTTGGCTGACAAGAGCTATTCCAAATCCAATTGAACTGCTGGGGCACTATTTTAACTCCCATCATTACTTTATATGCCTTAGCAACTGAGAATTGCTCATTACCCCAAATATAGCTCCAAGTGTCAGTGCAATCCAGGGAGTCAGAATTCCTTAGAGCAAAACAAATGTCTTCCATACTTCCAAATTCCTGGAAAGCTTGCATAGTGAGAGGAAGTTGAAATAGATCCTCCAAGTATTCAGTATGAATAATGGTGTGCACTGTGGTGTTATGGTCCTTCACAAATGAGAAGAGGTGAGGGAACAAGTCCTGTAAACAAGCTGAATGCCAGAGATCAGACCAAAATAGAGCACTTTTACCATCCCCTATGTGACATATGGCCAAGGATTTGAAATTATGAATGAGCTTGAGATTTGCCTTCCACCAAAAAGAGCCAACCCAATTGCTGCCAGGCAACAAGTTATTAGCATAATAAGTTTCCCAAATCAAGTTAACCCACGGAATGTTGTGCCTATCATAGAACTTGTGCAGGTTTTTGAGAAGCAAAGCTTTGTTTTGGACAAAGATATCCATCACCCCCAGACCTCCTTGGTCCTTAGGTCTACAAACAGTGCTCCAAGCCACCATGGCAGGCCTATGATCCTCAATGTCAGGTCCTCTCTAGAGACAGTGTCTCAACAACTTGATAGCTTGTAATTTGATGGTGACAGGCACATCAAGGCATCCCATTAGGTAAATCAACAAAGATTTTAAAACAGATTTTACCAGCAACAATCTCCCAGCCATTGTCATGAATGAGGATAAACCCACAAGCTTTTTCTGCAATATTGTGACAAGAGGAAAACAATGCTCCATAGAAGGCTTATGAAGACCCAATGGAGTTCCCAAATACTGAATGGGGAAAGATTCTCTTTTACAATGAAATGTATTTGTCAAAATTTCCACCTTGTCCTCAGGCACATTTATTGGGATAAGACTTGATTTGTTATAATTCACTTTAAGGCCAGTTGCATCAGCAAAAGTATTTAGGAGTGCTTTGAGGCAATGAAGTTGCTTTGCATCAGCTTGGAGAAGAACAGAGTATCATCAAGATATTGGACAATGGGGAAATCAGGATGAGTGCACTTGCAGAGGAGAAGAAAGTATACCCAGGTGCATGGCCTTGTTAAGAATTGAGTGAAGCAAGTCTGCAGCAAGCACAAATAATAGAGGTGATAGAGGATCTCCTTGCCTGACCCCCCTGAGACAGTAAAACTTTTTGGCAGGAACCCCATTAAGCATGACAGCAGATGATGCAGAAGTGAACAACATTTTAATCCAGTTGATCCATCTGTCTCCAAAACCTTTGGCCTTTAATATCTCAGAGTTGCTTGGTGCTCAATGGTGTCAAAAGCCTTTTCAAAATCTAGTTTAAGCACAACAATTTCCTTTTTTGACTTATGGCATTGATGCAGATACTCATATGCCCAACCCAAACAGTCATGAATGGACCTTTCCTTGAGGAAACCATATTGGTTGATGTGCACAAGTTTTAGAATTACTTTCTGCAGCCTGTTAGCCAACAACTTAGTGACAAGTTAAGACAGCAATTGAGGAGAGAAATAGGCTGAAGTCATTTCTTTGTCATTGGTGTGCTTCCTTTAGGAATAAGGGTGATGTAAGAGGTGTTTAAGCTCTCAAGTGAGATTTGCCCAGCATGAAAATCTTGAATAAATCTAAGCACATCCCCTTTAATAATATCCCAACAAGATTTCAAAAACTCATTGTTGAAACCATCAGGACCTGGTGATTTATCAGATGGAAGATCCTTGACAACATCATTAATTTCCTCTTGAGAGAAAGGTAACTCCAAGTTATCAAAATAGTTTGATCCTGCCTGGGACCAAAAAGGATTCCAAGTTGAAGTGCATAGTAGTTTTATGAGATGTGCCCATTCTTTTCTTATAAGCTTCCCAGAGGATTGCAGCTTTCCCAGCATGATCTGAAATTTCAACTTGATCATCATTTTGAAGGACAGCAATATGATTGTGCCTGTAATTGATAGAAGCTTTAGTATGGAAGAATTTTGTGTTTTCATCCCCAAATTTGACCCCCTTAATCTTTCCCCTTTGCTTCCAATAGATCTTTTGGTTCCTGAGAAGAATGAGCAGCTGCTCTTTTAAGATATCCCTGCAGCTCCATTCATGAATGTATAATTCTCTGAATTCCTCAAAAAAGTCCCAAAGGAAAATGAGATCATTAAGCTTGGCAATCTTCTCTTTTATGCAAGATAAAGACCTAGCCCATAACTTCAAAGCTCTCCTCAAGTTCTTGAATTTTGCATTCAAATTTTTAACAGCATCAAGATTCCCCACTGGGATGCTCCAAGAAGCCCCCACCACCTGTTTGAAGTCAGAATGTTGCAGCCAATAGTTTTCAAATCTAAAAACTCTTGCTTTAGGAATGGAAGTACCAATTTTGATGACACAAGGCAAGTGGTCAGATATAGGTTTTGCAAGTGGAAGAACTATGGTGTTTGGGAAAGTGGTCATCCAGGAGGCAGAAGTAAAAAACCAATCCAATTTGACCAAAAGAGGATCATCTTTGCATGTTGCTCCAACTGAATTTTCTCGCCTGCTTGGCAGCTCAATTAAGCCCTGATTGCTGATTGCCTCATTGAACAAAAGCATGTCATTAACATCTCCACCAGTGCATTTACGTCGGAAGGGCTCTCATAAGATTAAAGTCCCCATAAGGATCCAGTCCACATCTGCAGCATGTGAATATTGAAACCAATTAATGAAATCAGCTTTGTCACGAGGATCACAGGGCCATATATGTTAGTTAGGATCCAAGACTGATTGGATAACAAGCTGGTGAATTGAACTGAGAGTGAGATTCTATTTTGAGCAATAACTTCTCCTGTAAACTGAGATCCATCCCAAGCAACTAGCAGCCCCCCAGAAGCTCCAACAGATGGGAGGAAAGCAAATTTATTAATTCTGTTAGGACAAAAGTTTTTTATGTAAGCTGCATCAAATGCCTCTCTTTTAGTTTCTTGAAGACACAATATGCTACAGTCACTCTCTTCAATTTTCTGTTTAATAGCCAACCATTTATCTTCAGAGTTCATCCCTCTAATATTCCAATTGAGGATATTCCAATTTCTGTTTGTGTTATTCATGACAACAATTGAAGTTTCTGCAGCAGTAATCAAGCACCAGCACTTGATCAATCCAAAGCACATACATGAAGTTGAGGAAGCACAGAAAATATAAAACCATGAAGCACAACACATCACAAGAGCAGCACAGCATCCATGAACCATACATCATAGAGGTCTTAACAATAGAGTGCACCAGCAGATCCACAAGATCCAGAAAGAACCATTCACCCATCATTACAAAAGTCATTGAGAAATCCCAGTAAAGACAGGATAGTCCAAACCTACTACCCCAAAACACCCTATACCAACTGAAGGCAACTAACATTAAGAAGAGTTGGATGGGTTGTCCTCTCCTATGACCAAGGGCACCTTGGCCAAATCCTCATCTTGCCTTCTCCTGGGCTTCTTAGCCAGCTTATCCTCCAGTTCCCCCTCAGCAACCTTGCAGAAAGAGGCAGTGAGGTTTTCTGGCTGACTTTGAAATGATTGGAGGGCAGCATTGCAAGGCAGACATCTAGAATTTGTGCAAGAATTTCTTTTAAAACCAGCATTATCTTTTTTGATTCTATCACTTCTCCTTACCTCTGTTTCAACCAGGGGTGTCTTCCCACTCCTTCTTTTCCTTAAACTTTCAGAGCCAAAAGGCTGCAGAAGGTCATGTGACTCCTCATCATGCAAGTTGGGAGCTAGTCCAATATTCTCCTTGCCCTTGTCTTTGCTAAATTGGTCCTCAATGTCCATGGCCTGACAAATAGGTGCATGAGAAGCAGGACACTCATCAGGAATGTAGAATATGTAAGCATGATCCATGTTTTCTACAGCAGAGACCAGATCCCACATTCCAGACTTTAACATTTTTACAGTCCATTCAAACTTGTCAGGTGACAGAAGTAGGTGGACAATAAAATTAAACCAACTTACAGGAATGTTGGCAGTGAAAGCACTCTTATTATCCACTGATTTCTTCTGAAAGTGCTTTTTCCACAACAAAAGACCTTCTTCAGAGACAACAAGATCATTATTAGCAGAAGCAGCAAGTTGAATATATTTCAATCCAAGGAGAGAAGGTGCCATGGTGAAATGCTCATCAATTTGGTTGACCCAGTTACCTTGAAACCCAGGTTGCAGATCCTCCAAGTTAACCACGGCTCAAGGCTTCCTCTTGAAGTAGTAATGTGCCCGAGATTGCGAGAATATGACACCTTCGACGAGCCAGCTGCCTAAGAAGGCGAGAACACTTGCGAAGCCTCTAAATCAGCCAAGGGCAAGGAAGATATCCCATCCTCTCGAGTATGTTGAACATGGGCATTAGAATCGAGCTTGACCACCGGGAATGACAAGGTGGCCATTGCCTCATCCAGCCTAGGTAAAGGATTGATGACAACAAGCTGCAAGTGATTTGCACATTTTGATCTTGAGGAAGTTCAACAGCAATGCAACATCCAAGATCTGATCTTGCAGCATGGGAGGCTCTTCATCATCGGATTGATATGCTTGTATAATATTCGAAGACCATTTCTGTCACATTGGCGGGAGGTAAAGCAGCACTGTTCAACAATCATGGTTTGAAAATTCACAGGAACTGCAGGTTGCAAGAACAGAGTTGGAATTGTCTCCTTTAGAAAAAGACATGTCGGAGGATAAGCTATTACTTGCTGCTGGGAGCAGCTCTTCTCCATCAGCCCAAGCCATCTCTTCTTGTTGCACTGACATCTAAGAGATCCTCCGGACCTGCATTCTCATTGTTACGCATTGGTATGTTCCATGATCCCGTTTTCCTCATTACGAACTTCCATGCCATTGTTGTTAACAGCCTCATTGGGAAATCATTGCCATGTGCAGCATTTTCGGGGAGAGGTGTGGGTCTACATTTTCAGGAGGAATTGGGTCCTCATCTGCAGGCCCTCCACCAAGAAGCTCCTTGGCGAGAACTTCAATGGAGGAAGACCAGCCATCTTCCTCAAACTCATCCCCTTCAGACCACCTCATACTTTTAGGAATAATGTCCAGATTCATCACTCTAGCCTTGACCACAATGCGGCCCATATGACCATCCTCTTTATCCCAAGAAAGCATACGAACAAACTTACTGACAGCACACGCAAGATCTCCAGTATTTCGAAATCAAAAGGCACTCCAGTCAGTAATAACCAAACAGTCCGATTAAAATGCACCCTTCTATGGTTTCTACCCTCATCATGCTTAACAAACGTGATGAACACATCACCAAATTCATGAGGGCTGTCCAACACCAACTTATCTCTGTCCCTAACCCTCGTCAGTCGCACATAGGCCTCACCGAATGGACAACGCTAAACATCTCTCAGCCCTAATTGCCTATGCTCAACAATGAACTCCTCAAGAACGTCTCTTACATTGGGAAAAGGAGCATCGACGGGGAGCGGATGGATTGTTGCAATCGCCCAGTCTTCGTGGCGACGAGGCTGATGAGGGAGCACCACCCGCGCCACTCCATTGCGGCCAGGGACTTGCTGAATATCAAACCCATGTGGCACAAAAGGTCGTGGATCAATCGGGATATTTGCCATCGACGCCGCCACACTAGCACTGACAGTCAACGGCGAGCTGGAGGCAAGCAGAGCAGGGTTTGAGAGCTGAAGAGAAGCAGAGGAGCAGAGTGCAGAAGTTGAGGAGGCAAGGGCAATTCAGGGCTGAAAATTAGGAAAAGATCCCTTACACAGCTCATCGAAGAGGAAACCACCGGGGATCCGGGCAGGCCAACAGAGGCGAAAACCGATCGCTACAAATCCAAATCCCATGCCTCAGCAGGTGGGCTGGGGAAAGTGGTGAAACGAATAAAAGGAAAAAGCCCAGGAAGCCTTTTCTCGTAACAATCTCTGGCAAAGTGGCCCAAGTTGCATAAGCATAGCGAATCGTGACATTTGAAAAACCCTGATTCCCGCTCTGTGAAACCGCAGTGTTAACCCCTCCAGAGGTATTAACCTCGTGCGTTAAATGCTCTCTGTTGTCCAAAACCTTATTATTGCTGGATGCCGAAATCCCCGCGAGACGAGAAAAAACCGATGGACGGAGTTGATCACCGGAGACATTGCCGGCGGCCGCCCTAGGGCGAAAACCGTTAGTTACCAAAGTCCAGGAATTTTCCTCTTCACGGTAGTAAAGTTGCTCTTCCCAAATCCAGTTAGGGCCACCAAAACCCCACAGGTTAAAAACTAACTCAAAATCCTTCTCGATCACACGACCCTGATTATAAATTTCAAAGCCCACTGCCTTGGAAGCAACAGAAAACTTGAATGATCTATCCTTGAGATGATGCACACGGAATCCTTGAGGGTATCCACCAAAACAAGATTGGAGGGTGATACTAACAGTGTGACAATCCAAACGAAAGCGAGCCCGACTAAAAGAAACCACCAAAGTGAACTCACGTTGACGAAAACCAGGGGAGAATACCACTGGGTGACTAAATTTTTGTCTCATCGAAAGTTGAAACTCTTTACCTCTGGCAAAGTTGAGCGAGAGAGGCTCCATAGCCCACTCCCGAAACCCTCCTCCTCCAACGAAGAAAAGTTGATGAAACCCAGCCGACAGGAGACAAGTTCAGGGGTGATGTGGCCGCCAGCGCCGGAGTGGCAGCCGGCATGAGGGGGAGGTGGCCGCCGGGGCCGGAGTGGCAGCCGGCGTGAGGAGGAGGTGGCCGCCGGGGCCGGAGTGGCCACCGGCGGAGGTCGCCTTGGAGGAGCCTAGAGGAGGAGCCTCGGATTTGGACGCATCGTGATCTGGCAGTGACAGCTGGCGTGAGGAGGAGGTGGCCGCCGGGGCCGGAGTGGACACCGGCGGAGGTCGCCTTGGAGGAGCCTAGAGGAGGAGCCTACCACCACGGAGGAAATTGATGATGTTATCAACGAAATGCCGGCTGACCGAGCACCTGGCCCAGACGGGTTCACCGACTTATTTCTGAAAAAAAAATGGTGAAGATATACCCTGTTGATGATGTGGCACGCAGTGTAAATTGCCTCAATCCAAAAGTGACGAGGCGTCTTGTACTCATCAAGCATAGTGCGAGCCATCTCAACAAGAGTTCTGTTCTTGCGCTCCACAACGCCATTTTGTTGAGAAGTATAAGGAGCAGATAACTCATGAGTAATACCAAGTTCATCAAGATAGTCATCAAGACCAGAATTCTTGAACTCAGTTCCATTGTCACTCCTGATGTGCTTGATCTTCACACCAAAGTTGGTTGAAGCCCTCGAGGAAAATCGTTTGAAGACTTCCTGCACTTCATGTTTGTAAGTAACAATGTGTACCCATGTGTAACGAGAGTAATCATCAACAATAACAAAGCCATATAGAGATGCATCATTAGTGACTGCTGAGTAATGATTAGGACCAAAGAGGTCCATGTGAAGCAATTCGAATGGTCGAGTAGTGGTCATGATAGTCTTCGCTGGATGCTTGGCCTTGGTCATTTTTCCAGCTTCACAGGCTCCACACAAGTGATCCTTGAGGAATTTGACATTATCAATGCCAATGACATGCTTCTTCTTTGCAAGCGTGTGAAAAATCCTCATGCCTGCGTGACCAAGTCGTTGATGCCATAGCCAGCCTTCTGAAGCTTTTGCAAGTAGGCACACGGCTGGTTGCGGTCCTGTAGAGAAATCAACAATATACAAGTCTCCTCTCCTAAAGCCTTCGAAGACTTTGGAATTGTCAGCTTCCATAACCACAACACAACGATACTTGCCAAATACAACAACCATATCAAGATCACAAAGCATTGAGACAGTCATAAGGTTGTATCCTAAGGACTCAATAAGCATGACTTTGTCCATGTGTCGATCCTTTGTGATCGCAACCTTACCTAGACCCAATACTTGACTTTTGCCTTTGTCAGCAAAGATGATATGCTTCAGATGCGATGGTGATAAGGGAGCATCCATCAATAGATTCTTGTCACCAGTCATGTGATTTGTACATCCACTATTGAGGACCCACTCAGTGGCTTTGGGTTGATCATCCTGCAGATGAATTAGTGCAGCTTACGAACTCATATACTTCATCAGTGAAGAATATGATATCAAATTCATCAGACGAATTTCATCAAGCAGTAAAACAGATATAGCAGTATGAGGACGTGTGAAATGAAAGTTCATTTCTTCATGATTAGCCTGCGTCCTTCCAGGCATTTTTTTTCAGGCCCCTAGCAAATTATTCAGACGTTAAAGCACGTTTGGAGACCTGACCCTGCAGAAGAGATTAGTTCTTTTTCTTCACCACCCAAATCTAAAGGGGTGGCAAAGAGTTCATCACTCTGCGAGCTCCATATGAGAATGGTGGCAAAGAAGCCAGACCATTTCGATCCACATAAGAGGGGTTAGGGTAAGCATATCAATAAGCAGAGAAATTCTTCGACAACTTATGAACATAATGGTTTGAGGAATAATGCACATATTCATAGCCCTTAGCTCTACCCTGCGAAACATAGTTGTTAGCATGATGATAATCATATGAGGACTTTGATCCTTTTGAGGAATTTGATCCACGTGAGGAATTTGGTCCGTATGAGGACTTGGATCCATATGAAGAATTTGGTCCATATGAAGAGTTTGATCTGGGGTTCCTATTCTTCACGGTGGTGTTATGAGGACATTCACGAAGACTTTCAAGGCACCTTTGGGGACCCAGATTTTCTTCATAGGGGAACCGTTCTGCAGATTAGTGCCAACATATCTAGCAAATACTTCACCATTATGATTTTTGAACAGTTTATAGTTGGAGTCAAATGACTCATCAGAAGAATGAGGAGATTTACATGTAAAGCTAGATAAGTTAGATGGATCAACTGGTGGTCCCTTTGCAGCAACCCATGAGGTTTTGGGTACTGCTCAGGCTTCCAATATGTACCATCAGCATTGATTTTCCTCTCAAAGGCAATACCCTCTTTCCTAGGGTTCTTGTTGAGGATCTACTTTTTAAGCACACCACAAAGAGTCTAATGCCCTTTGAGGCTTTTGTACATGCCTGTCATGTACAATTCCTTCAGCCCTGCATTGTTAGTGATACTAGCAATGTCCTCAGATGAGGAATTAGTAATAGCAGAGGTAGGTGAAGAATTTGTAACAATTGAAGCATTTGAACATTCAGGTGAAGAATTCGCAGATTCACGTTAAATGCACTTTAAGCATGGAGGAACAAATTCTTCCTGAGCCGCGCTGATTTGTTGAGCAAGTAATGAATCGCGCTCCTTTTGAAGATCTTCATAACTCACTCTTAGCTTCTCAAGATCTTGCTTCTTTTGAAGGAATTCATAAGAAAGCTTGTCATGATCAGATAAGAGAGTGTTATGATGACCTTGAAGGCTGTCAAACCTAGACTGAAGTCTCTGAAGGTTTTCAGTCAGGGCTTTAGTGCGATCCATTTCTTCACCCAACATATCATCACTTTTTTCTAGCATGTTTTGAACCTTTTCAAACGCCCTTTGTTGTTTCTGACAATCTTAGCAAGTTTAGACTAGCTGGGCTTGAGGTTTTCATCAGATTCATTCTCACTAGATTCAGAGGAGGTATATTTGAGTATCTTGGCACCCTTTGCCATGAAGCAATATGTGGGAGCGTGTTCATCATTATCTTCATCAGCCTTGTTGGTGAGGTCATTTTCTTGAGTTGAAGATAGACTTGTCGACGAATGCGATGAGCGAGAGCCAGAGCTCGCCACACGGACTCGAGACTCCTCAAATGCCTCCTCTTCCTCATGTTCCTCGATTCAGCCTCGAGTCCATTTCCTTGCCAATGAATGCCCGAGCCTTCTTGGAGCTGCTCTTCTTGTGGGATGAAGACTTGAGGATTTTGATGATGAAGATTTTGACGATTTCTTCTTCTTCTTAGCGTCGTCGAGGCTGTAATCCTTGTATTTCTTCTTCTTTAATTCCTTTTCCCATCGAGGACAATCTTGAATATAGTGACCAGGTTTCTTGCATTTGTGGCATAGCCTCCTCTTGTAGTCCTTTGGATGAGGAATCACTTTGCTCGTTGAGGATTTTCCAGCGGCCACGTCTTGAGAATTTGGAACTTCTTCACGAGCGATTGCTAGCTCTGGCTCAATTCTTCAGGATCACCAAGGCTGCTACCAGAATATTCACATTCAGATTCACACACTGCCTTGGCCTTCAGGGCATGTGATTTGCCATAGCTCGAACCATAGAGATCTCTCTTTTCAGCAATCTGGAATTCATGAGTATTTAGCCTCTCGAGGATATCAGCAGGATCAAGTGACTTGTAATCAACCCGTTCTTGTATCATCAATGCCAGAGTATCAAATGAGGAATCAAGCGATCTCAACAATTTCTTCACCACCTCATGGCCGGTGATGTCAGTGGCACCAAGTGCTTGAAGCTCATTTGAGATGTCAGTGAGGCAATCGAAGGTTTGTTGAACATTTTCATTGTCGAGTCTTTTGAAGCGGTTGAAGAGATTGCGAAGAACATCAACTCGAGAGTCACGCTGAGTTGAGACTCCTTCATTTACTTTGGACAGCCTATCCCATATAAGCTTAGCAATTTCCAAAGCACTCACTCTTCCATACTGTCCTTTGCTCAGATGGCCACATATGATATTCTTCGCTTGAGAATCGATTTGCTTGAATCACTTCACATCGGTGGCGTTCGGTGAGGATCGAGACGGAGGAACACCATTTTCCATAACATACGAGAGATCGTTATCAATTGCCTCAAGATGCATTCACATCTTATTCTTCCGATGGGGTAGTATGTCCCATCAAAGGTAGGACAGCCAGCAGAGACCTTGATCATACTGCGGTCGACATAACTAAAACTCTAGGCGGTTTAACCAAAATCACACGTAACAAGGAGTACCTTGCTTTGATACCAATTGAAAGTCGTTATATCGACTAGAGGGGGTGAATAGGCGATTTTATGAATTCTTCATCGAGGAATTTGCGGTGAGGAAATTCCTTAGCGAAGAACTACTTGCAGTGGAATAAGTACTCAGAAGTAAGCATAACATAATTCAGGAACCTGAAACTGAAAGTAGACAAGCTGAGGAGCAAAACCTGGAGACATCAAAGATTTGTCAGGAACTGAAGCACAGTAGGATCATCGTTCATATCAAGGTTGATGAAACCGAAGTTTGGAATGCAACTCGAGAAATATTAAAGGGCGTCACAAGAGACTTCGTGTCAACAGGGATGAGCTGGCAAAAAGGACTTGAGAAGGACAAGCATGATCAGAAAGAGCCATCGGAGACAGGAACAAGACTTGAAGAGTTTGATGACTTTGAAGATTTATTGACCTTTAGAAGACCAAAACCCTGTTTATACTTACATTAGATGCGACGTTTGTGAGCTGTCCTTTGTTTGTTGTTTTTCCGACAGCCACAATAAAACCTGTATTTTCAAAACCTTGCTTGTATTGTGTGCATCCCTCTCTATCCCTCTTATCCCACCCCAAACCCCTGGACCCAATAGAGGACGAATGGAGAAGAGCTTATATTTTCTGGACCGATGAGTCAATTGGAGATGGACCAATGGATTCAGAACATGAGGATCACATGGAGAAAAATCCTATAGCCGGAAAGGATATGGCCCAGCATGCCCTTCAGTGCTTTGAAAGAGATGTTGCTACTTGGTGGAGGATGTACCAAACCATCAATGGATGGCAAGGAGTAACCACTTGGAAGGAATTTAAGTTGACTTTGCCAAAGTCTCGGTTTGTGTCCCAGAAATTGGAGCCTTATGAAAATATTATGAAGAAACCTTGTGCATGCAAGCTCTGTGGAGAAATAGGACACACCCATAACGAACACAAGGATGAATGCCCAAATTGTGAAGGAAGTCATCCAGTTGAAGAATGCCCAACTAGGCAGATCACTTGTTTCTTGTGTGAAGACACTACCCACTAACATGCTCAGTGTCACATTTACACTATGGTACAGAGAACCATCCAGCAGAAGAAAGAAGAAATGAAAGGAGCCCTCATGGAGATGTTAGAAGAACCTGTGACAAAGGGAGAGGTTGAGGACACACACAAAGGAAACAAAATTAAAGCCCGCACCAAGTCATGTTGTTCATGTGGAGAAGAAGGACACATCTCCCAAGATTGTCTGAATGGAGATCTAGTAGAATTCCCGATAAAGGAAGTAGAGTATGACCCACAGGAAATAGAAGCCCTGATTGGAACGGAAAATTCCAGGAAGAGGAATAGAATGGATTCCAGGAAGGACCTGAGTCATGTCACCTGTTACAAATGCAAGGAGTCAGGGCACTACATCAACACTTGCCCAAAATGGAAGCCGAGGACACAAAGAGGCTATGTGATCATGAGGAAACCTCGAAACCTGTCAGAAGTAATATGTTTCCGTTGTAATGTAGCAGGGCACTTTGCCAGAGATTGTCCAGAAGGAGAAGGAGACTGGTGATATATAGTTGAATTTGTATGAGAATAAATGGAGTAGTAGAAGTGAGAGCTTTTCTTTTATATTGAGGTGTTAAGTTGAGACATGTAATGGAAAAGCGAGATGATTGTAATAATTTAAGAATCAATAAAGTTAAGCGGTGTTGGTACTGCTTTGGATTTTATGAGTTACCCTATGAGGAAAGATGTTGACCAATTTCGAGGATATGAGAAATATGGTCTATGGAATCTTGGAACATTTTAAGGGTGGTAGTACCTGTAAGAACCGTTGACCCTTGGAAAGATAAGGATACCCATGAATGGATTTCAGACAAAATGAATATGAGATTTGTCTCGATATGTTTGATACCCAAGAAAGTGTGGGATGACGTTGGAGACCGTCAGTTGTTTGGACCAAATGTGATCAAGGATTTGGAAGAGAATGTTAAGTTGATTCGAGATAGACTGAAGGTAGCTCAGTCCATGCAGAATAGTTATGCATACTCAAAAACGCAAGGAGGTAGTCTATGAAATTGGAGACAGAGCATGTATTCGTGTGTCCCCTCTGCGAGGAGTTAAACGATTTGAGTTAAGGGAAAGTTAGCCCCGAGATTGTAGGACCATACCGAGTTTTGGAGCATATGGGAGAAGCGGCCAACAAGTTGGAGTCACCCAAAGGACTGTTAGGAGTTCATAATGTGTTTCACGTTTCCCAGTTGAAGAAATGTCATGCAGAGATGGCCAATATTCCCCTGTAAGGACGCTTGACCCTGGAAAGGATAATGATGTTCCACGAAGTGGAGTATGGACTTCTTAAGTATAAGTTTTTATCTCGGTATGTGGGACATCCCACGAGGATGAAGAGATAAATTACTATTGGACATAAAGTAGGTATGATGTTGGAAATATGGATCAATGGAAATTCCATGAAGAGTCTGAGTAATCATGTCCCCGTTTGGTGCAAATATAAGGAAAAGAGACAGTACATTTGGATGGATTTTAAGTATGCCAGGAAATTGGATGTTGGGATAATGATCAGTTGCCCCGAGGATAAGTTCAAGGACTACAAGTGATGAATGGGCCATAACCCACAGGCCCCAGGACCTTCCAAGAAGCAAGCACATTCTTGCTGAAGGAAAAACCCTGGAAGGAATTACGATTTTATGAACCGACGAATTCTATAGGAGTTTACGCAAAACCTGAGAGTTGTTAAGGAACGATAGATGTTTGTTTGGCTTGCAGAATCAATGGATTTTCCGAACTTGGTTCGTCGACAAGAGAAAATCTGCAATGCTTGTGAGGATGACCGAGTGTTAGAATGCGAGATTCGCTAAACCATATACAAGGTAATGATTTGGGTGCGGGATGGATTGATCACCATATCGACTTACTCTTATTATTCGCTTTGCTATATGGGATGGTAAATCTGAGTGACTTACCTATAGCGAGAGAGCAGCGATATTAAACCTTGTTTAAACCTTAGAACGGTATAGGTATTTCTTTTCCCCTTGTACAAGGCAGTTGTTGCCAACCGTAGGATATACGGTGAGGTTCAACCCAGACCCATTTCCTACAGGACAAACCATAAATTGATGACCACCATGAGATATCGATAGTTGTATAGTATTGGCGCCAGACCTATCAGCTATGAAGACCCAATCTCGGAATAACCTTACCAAGATGAAAGGACAAAAGAATTGAGGAAAAGGTTATGCCACTACCGAAAGAGCCCAGAGAAGGATTTATCCTTACAATCTGAGAAGACCAACACTGTCAGGAATAAGGATGGAGTATATGAGTTTTGATGGAACCGTAACAATGCTTCTAAGGGTGGTAGCACCCGAGACCCCCTGTGATGATCGATGGATTTTTGAGAAGACCCCAAACCCTAACCTATTTCTTTCTAGCCTCTCCGAATCTCGAGGACGAGATTCATTTTAAGGGTGGTAGGTTTGTAACATCCCAAAATTCTAAATTTTGGAATGTTATAAACAAATAGATAGTTTTGATTGATTGTTTGATTGATTGACTGAAAGTGAGTGAATTTGAAACTTTTTGAAAGTTAAATGAGAGGGAATAAAAGGAGTTTCCCAAACTTTCATTTTGCTTTTATGATCTTCGGGAATTCAAAAATCTTTTCATCACAAAAACCTTGGAGAGAAGATGACATGACTTCTTCCATTTATTTAAATGACAAGGGGTGCTGAAAATATTTGAATTTCATTTGGAAAATATTTCCAATTCTGAAACTTTATGCAACTCAATGATTTTCACGAGCGAAGATAAAATGACTTCCTCAAAACATATGAAATATGAGTTGGGAGTTTCAAAGAATTAAAATTCAAAGTTCTTTTGAATTTATTTTCAATTGGAGTTATTGAGTTTTATTCAAATTATTTTTCTCCAAAAATAAAATATATGGAAAATAGGGTAACATGATTCCCTACATCGATAATTGGAGAGAAATTAATTTGAAATCATTTTGGTATTTTAAAATGATTTTATTGGATTTTATTGGACCAGTGGCACTGTTTGTATTATTAGAAATTTTGTGGATTTTATTTGAAGCTAAAATAATGTTCATCATGTAGGAAATCTTTTTCGAAAATTTTGACATATTATATGCCTATATAATATTTTTATTTATTTGGTTTTTTTTATTTTTATTTTGTCTCTGTTAAAAAAAATCTCCATGGCTTTGGGCCAAAGGCCCAAGCAGAAGCCACCGGTCGGCCAAGGCCATGGCCATCACAAGCACTGAGGAGCCGCCGCTCCTTTTTCCTAATCCTAGTAGGACTCTTGTACTACTTCCGTTTATTCCAGATGTCTGTTTCTAGATCTTTTCCCTCTTGTTTCCTAATCCTAGTCTATTTCTTGTCCCCTACCCCAAACAAAACCCTCCCCTCCCCAATATAAATACCCAAGCACCCCCACCCCCTCTAACACATCAAATCAACACCTCTCCTCACCTCTCCTCTCCTCTCATGAAGAAGAAAGAAGAAGACCACCCCCGCCGCCCGCCCACCACGCCGCCCCCACCGCCGCCGCCACCAACGCCGCCATTGAGCCCTCGCCTCTTGAGGTACTAGCCCAGCGCGTCACCTTTTCTTTGTCGTTCCGATTTCCGTTCCGGATTTTTCTAGATCGGTTTTTCGTTTCGGTTTTATTTCCGAAACCCTAGATCGGTTTTTCTCGCCGGTTTTTCTTTCCAGTTTTGTTTAGCAAGCGTTCGCCGGACTGTTCGTCCTAACGAACGTGATCACCAGTTTGCTTCGGTAAATGAACGTCCGTTCGTTTAACCGTTTGTCGTTTTCTTTCTCATCGGATTTATTCCGCTATTTTTCTGATAGCGATTTCAGATCCGATTTTCTTTCTAGTCTATCTTCTCGCTCGTTTATCGGAATCAGGTGATTCAAGCGCCTGGAGTTTCGTTTCGAAACCGCTGTTCCGACTAACCAACTTAAACAAAGTTTTGCTACTGTAAAATTTGACTTAGTTTCAACTTGCTAGAACCGAGTTGTTTTCTTTCGTCGTTTGACTTTCGTTGCTTTATTTGATTCGATTCTTTTTGCAACCAGGGTTCTTAAGTTGAACTTTCTGGTTAGATCTTTTATTCGAGATTTACTCGTGCATTAGATGAGTACTTATTTTATGCTTGTTGTTTGTGTGTGATAGATCACCCGGAGTGCGCCGCTTGTTACTTCGAATCTCTAGGTTTCGCGGATCATCAGCAAGGCAAGTAACACTTGATCATACCTTTTCTACTACCCCAGTTTTATGCATTAGATCAATCCTCCAACACTTGCATGATTAGGATCTAATTAAATTGTGGGATGGGAAGTAGTTTGAGGTAGTACCTATTACCTGTTTTATTATCAAACCCTTGGGAGTTACTTCTACGTTTGCTTATTATGCCATGCTATGCTCAGAGAGCGTGGATTGGGTTTGAGTGAATATCCATGACAGATGTGAGATTGATAATTAATGGTTTATCTAAGGTGGCAACTTAAACACACATCTGGTGGATTGAGGCACTGGTTACTCCAGGACTTGCTGTCTAGGCACACAGGTTTCGAGGACTTGCTCAGATTTCTTCGGACCGCCACCCAGGCTCAAAGGGATCAGGAGATTATTCAAACTAGAAACTTCCTAGTGCAGCCACAAGCCATTATGGGCTCTGGCGTAGTTGACTAAGTCGTGTGAACTCTTACAGTGGTAGACTAGCTGATGTAGGGGTTGTAGGTGGTACGGTCTACCCATCGTAAGGTGCAAACGCTTCTGAAAGACTATGTCTCGGTCATCCGTCTCTCAAACACCATGTAGTGCGAGAAACCAAACGGAGGCGATCGAGTCTTGTGGGGAAAAGTCTCTGCAGAGTGTATAAACTAATCATGATTAGCCGTGTCCCCGGTTATGGACATCTTGAGTATCTAGTTCTTGGATTATCTTGTTGATCTCATCACGTTACTTAAATAATTTGTTTGGGTTTTAATGAGTATTTTTAATTGGGATTGAGGATGCTGTCAACCATTCTCAATGTTTAACAACCACCGTGATAGTTAATTAAATTTATTCCTTTGCAGTAGGGAAAAAAATTGCTTTTCGCAAAACCTTATAACCATAGGGCTTTTCCACCAGCCATATATGCATGTAGTATAGGCTTATTCCTTCATTACTCTCTATGTGTTACATTGCCAGCATATTCCATGTGCTGACCCATTTTCGGGCTGCAACGTTTCATGTTGCAGATTTTTCAGACGACGAGTGAGTGATACGTTAGGGTTACGATTTCCTATACTCAACTTTGTCGTTGGTGTTGATGGGAATCCACAACCTTGTTGCTTCCGCTATATTCTGGATTGAGGTAATAGTATTTACGTTACTTTATACATGTGATTTACCTCTGTTATAAATCCTTCGAGTACTGTGTGTGTCAGATACCGATCCAGGGATGACACGAAAGCACAGAGACTTGATCCATTCGGGTCGGGTCGCTACATGATAAGGGAGCATCCATCAATAGATTCTTGTCACCAGTCATGTGATTTGTACATCCACTATCGAGGACCCACTCAGTGGCTTTGGGTTGATCATCCTGCAGATGAATTAGTGCAGCTTACGAACTCATATACTTCATCAGTGAAGAATATGATATCAAATTCATCAGACGAATTTCATCAAGCAGTAAAACAGATATAGCAGTATGAGGACGTGTAAAATGAAAGTTCATTTCTTCATGATTATCCTGCGTCCTTTCAGGCATTTTTTTCAGGCCCCCAGCAAATTATTCAGACGTTAAAGCACGTCTAGAGACCTGACCCTGCAGAAGAGATTAGTTCTTTTTCTTCACCACCCAAATCTGAAGGGGTGGCAAAGAGTTCATCACTCTGCGAGCTCCATATGAGAATGGTGGCCAAGAAGCCAGACCATTTCGATTCACATAAGAGGGGTTAGGGTAAGCATATGAATAAGCAGAGAAATTCTTCGACAACTTATGAACATAATGGTTTGAGGAATAATGCACATATTCATAGCCCTTAGCTCTACCCTGCGAAACATAGTTGTTAGCATGATGATAATCATATGAGGACTTTGATCCTTTTGAGGAATTTGATCCACGTGAGGAATTTGGTCCGTATGAGGACTTGGATCCATATGAAGAATTTGGTCCATATGAAGAGTTTGATCTGGGGTTCCTATTCTTCACAGGTGGTGTTATGAGGACATTCACCTGAAGACTTTCAAGGCACCTTTTGGGGACCCAGATTTTATTCATAGGGAACCGTTCTGCAGCTTAGTGCCAACATATCTAGCAAATACTTCACCATTCGATTTTTGAACAGTTTATAGTTGGAGTCAAATGACTCATCGGAAGAATGAGGAGATTTACATGTAAAGCTAGATAAGTTAGATGGATCAAGCTGGTGGTCCTTTGCAGCAACCCATGAGGTTTTGGGTCTGCTCGGGCTTCCAATATGTACCATCGGCATTGATTTTCCTCTCAAAGGCAATACCCTCTTTCCTAGGGTTCTTGTTGAGGATCTGCTTTTTAAGCACACCACAAAGAGTCTGATGCCCTTTGAGGCTTTTGTACATGCCTGTCATGTACAGTTCCTTCAGCCCTGCATTGTTAGTGATACTAGCAATGTCCTCAGATGAGGAATTAGTAATAGCAGAGGCAGGTGAAAAATTTGTAACAATTGAAGCATTTGAACATTCAGGTGAAGAATTCGCAGATTCACGTTAAATGCACTTTAAGCATGGAGGAACAAATTCTTCCTGAGCCACGCTGATTTGTTGAGCAAGTAATGAATCACGCTCCTTTTGAAGATCTTCATAACTCACTCTTAGCTTCTCAAGATCTTGCTTCTTTTGAAGGAGTTCATAAGAAAGCTTGTCATGATCAGATAAGAGAGTGTTATGATGACCTTGAAGGCTGTCAAACCTAGACTGAAGTCTCTGAAGGTTTTCAGTCAGGGCTTTAGTGCGATCCATTTCTTCACCAACATATCATCACTTTTGTCTAGCATGTTTTGAACCTTTTCAAATGCCCTTTGTTGTTTTACAGCAATCTTAGCAAGTTTAGAGTAGCTGGGCCTGAGGTTTTCATCATATTCATTCTCACTAGATTCAGAGGAGGTATATTTGAGTATCTTGGCACCCTTTGCCATGAAGCAATATGTGGGAGCGTGTTCATCATTATCTTCATCAGCCTTGTTGGTGAGGTCATTTTCTTTAGAGTTGAAGATAGACTTGCTGACGAATGCAGTAGCGAGAGCCAGGCTCGCCACACCAGACTCGGACTCCTCAAATGCCTCCTCTTCCTCATGTTCCTCAGATTCAGCCTCAGAGTCCATTTCCTTGCCAATGAATGCCCGAGCCTTCTTGGAGCTGCTCTTCTTGTGAGATGAAGACTTCGAGGATTTTGATGATGAAGATTTTGACGATTTCTTCTTCTTCTTAGCGTCGTCAGAACTGTAATCCTTGTATTTCTTCTTCTTTAATTCCTTTTCCCACTGAGGACAATCTTGAATATAGTGACCAGGTTTCTTGCATTTGTGGCATAGCCTCCTCTTGTAGTCACTGGATGAGGAATCACTGCTCCTTGAGGATTTTCCAAAGCGGCCACGTCTTGAGAATTTCTGGAACTTCTTCACGAGCAGTGCTAGCTCCTGGCTCAATTCTTCAGGATCACCAAGGCTGCTACCAGAATCCTCACATTCAGATTCAGACACTGCCTTGGCCTTCAGGGCATGTGATCTGCCATAGCTCGAACCATAGAGATCTCTCTTTTCAGCAATCTGGAATTCATGAGTATTTAGCCTCTCGAGGATATCAGCAGGATCAAGTGACTTGTAATCAACCCGTTCTTGTATCATCAATGCCAGAGTATCAAATGAGGAATCAAGCAATCTCAACAATTTCTTCACCACCTCATGGCCGGTGATGTCAGTGGCACCAAGTGCTTGAAGCTCATTTGAGATGTCAGTGAGGCAATCGAAGGTTTGTTGAACATTTTCATTGTCGAGTCTTTTGAAGCGGTTGA
Source organism: Aegilops longissima (assembly GCA_021605205.1). Classification (NCBI taxonomy): domain Eukaryota; kingdom Viridiplantae; phylum Streptophyta; class Magnoliopsida; order Poales; family Poaceae; genus Aegilops; species Aegilops longissima. The sequence continues at coordinate 124,741,941 of CM038676.1, forward strand.
AGAGATTGCGAAGAACATCAACTCGAGAGTCACGCTGAGTTGAGACTCCTTCATTTACTTTGGACAGCCTATCCCAGATAAGCTTAGCAATTTCCAAAGCACTCACTCTTCCATACTGTCCTTTGCTCAGATGGCCACATATGATATTCTTCGCTTGAGAATCGATTTGCTTGAATCTCTTCACATCGGTAGCGTCAAAGGAGGATCGATGGAGGAACACCATTTTCCATAACATACGAGAGATCGTTATCAATTGCCTCAAGATGCATTCACATCTTATTCTTCCAGTAGGGGTAGTATGTCCCATCAAAGGTAGGACAGCCAGCAGAGACCTTGATCATACCTGCGGTCGACATAACTAAAACTCCAGGCGGTTTAACCAAAATCACATAGAACAAGGGAGTACCTTGCTTTGATACCAATTGAAAGTGCGTTATATCGACTAGAGGGGGGTGAATAGGCGATTTTTATGAATTCTTCACTGAGGAATTTGCCGGTGAGGAAATTCCTTAGCGAAGAACTACTTGCAGTGGAATAAGTACTCGAAGTAAGCATAACATAATACTGAGCATGGTCATCATGATGAAATGAAGACAAGCACAGAGTCGTAAAGCGTAATCACAGGATAACACAAGATGAAGACAAACAGACTGAAGAAATTGAACTGAGGAAATTAAGAAAGTCTTTAGTCAAAGTCTTCAAACACAGATATGATGAAGCACTTAACACAAGAATGAGGAAATGAAAGAGTTGAGGAAATAGAACCAAGAAGGTTGGTGAAGACAATGATTTGGTAGACTAGTTCCAACTCTTTGTCTCGCTTGTACATCTGGTTGGAGCGGCCGAGTATTTAAACTCGAGGACACACAGTCCGGACACCCGATCCCGAGCACGCAGCTCAGACACCAAGTCCTCACCGTATTCTCCTTGAACTAAGGTCACACAGACCTCATCCAATCACTCGTGGTAAGTCTTCAGGCGACTTCCAAACCTTCACAAACTCGGTCACTCGGCGATCCACAATTCATCTTGGATGCTCTAGACCATGACGCCTAACCGTCTGGAAGAAGCACAATCTTCAAAGGTAACAAGCGTCGGATCCACGCAGGATCAATCTCTTCAGTGATGCTCAATCACTTTGGGTTTGTAGGTGTTTGTGTTTGGGTTTTCCTGTCTTGATGATTTTCACTCAAAGTCCTCGGAGGATGGGATGCTCTCAATTGACAAGTGTCATTTTTTCTCGGAGCAACCAACCAGCTAGTGGTTGTAGGGGCGGCTATTTATAGCCTAGGGAGCAGCCCGACATGATAAGACATAAATGCCCTTCAATGATATAACCGTTAGGTGGAGAAGATATTTTGGGACGGTGGCAAGAATAAGAAGAATAAATGGAAATTTGAGGTTCAAATTCCTCGGGCTATCATGTTCCTCTTCTGTAGGCAATCCCTTGGCGAATTCCTAACTCCTCGGCCGAACAAATTCTCGGTGACTAGAAGAACTTCGTCTTTGTCATCAAGAAATTGACTGAATCAGTATGAGATTTCCAATGGCTTCACTCAAGGGATTGGTAGGTGTAGGATTTTGAGTTGAGCATCACATTGAGATTTTTCCTTAGTATTTCCTCGACCCCTTTAACGACAAAGTGTTTCCTATGACTCAAGAAAGAGAAAAAGAAACTACGGAAACAAAAGTCTTCACGCTTCATGTTCCTCAAATGAATACCAAGTCTTCAAGGTCACACCAATTTCTTCACTTTCAAAGTCTTCATAAAGTCTTCGAATACCAAAGTCTTGATCAAGATCTTCATTTTAGGGTCGACTTTCTCTATAAATATCAAACTCCTCATAGACTTATAGACCTGTGTACACTCATAAATGCATTAGACCCTTAACCTATAAGTCTTCAATACACCAAAATCACTAAGGGCACTAGATGCACTTACGCCACGCCCGCCGCACCTGCTTTGCCGCTCGGTGGCATACACCGGCAGCCAGCCCCACGCCCTATCCAAAATAAAAAATAAAATTAAAGTGAGGCACTTACGGGTGGGACCACCCAGACTGCTCACGTGGATAAGATTGGCTGAGTCATTCCGACTCAAAGACCAGCCCCACCGTCATGCACACCATGTGAGATGTCTGGGTACACTTACGTACCCGTAGCATTCTGATTTACTTTTGTTTATTTAATAATAAATTCAGAAATTGTTTAAATCTTTGATAAATCTTAGAAAATAAATCGTAACTCCGATGAAAAAGTTTTATACATGAAAGTCGCTTAGAAAAATGAGACGAATCCGAATATACGATCCGTTTACCTCGAGAGTCACGCTGAGTTTCATTGTCGAGTCTTTTGAAGCGGTTGAAGAGATTGCGAAGATCATCAACTCGAGAGTCACGCTGAGTTGAGACTCCTTCATTTACTTTGGACAGCCTATCCCAGATAAACTTAGCAATTTCCAAAGCACTCACTCTTCCATACTGTCCTTTGCTCAGATGGCCACATATGATATTCTTCGCTTGAGAATCGAGTTGCTTGAATCTCTTCACATTGGTAGCGTTCAGTGAGGGTGAGACAGAGGGAACACCATTTTCCACAACATACGAGAGATCGTTATCAATTGCCTCAAGATGCATTCACATCTTATTCTTCCAGTAGGGGTAGTGTGTCCCATCAAAGGTAGGACAGCCAGCAGAGACCTTGATCATACCTGCGGTCGACATAACTAAAACTCCAGGCGGTTAAACCAAAATCAAACAGAACAAGGGAGTACCTTCCTTTGATACCAATTGAAAGTGCGTTATATCGACTAGAGGAGGGGGTGAATAGGAGATTTTTATGAATTCTTCACTGAGGAATTTGCGGTGAGGAAATTCCTTAGCTAAGAACTACTTGCTGATGGAATAAGTACTCGTAAGTAAGCATAACACAATACGTGCATGGTGATCATGATGAAATGAAGACAAGCACAGAGTACGTAAAGCGTAATCATAGGATAACACAAGATGAAGACAAACAGATCAAGAAATTGGGCGAGGAAATTGAGAAAGTCTTTAGTCAAAGTCTTCAAACATGATATGATGAAGCACTTAACACAAGAATGAGGAAATGAAAGAGTTGAGGAAATATAACCAAGAAGGTTGGTGAAGACAATGATTTGGTAGACCAGTTCAAGCTGCTGTCTCGCTTGTACATCTGGTTGGAGCGGCCGAGTATTTAAACTCGAGGACACACAGATCCGGACACCCAGTCCTGAGCATGCAGCTCAGGACACCAAGTCATCACTGTATTCTCCTTGAACTAAGGTCACACAGACCTCATCCAATCACTCGTGGTAAGCCTTCAGGCGACGGTGGTGAGACAGAGTGGGGCCTTTATCTCGTCCAGTCGTTGCCTTTGTCTTCAGCAAAGTGGGGCCTGATGAAGAATTTGGTGCAGCTGAGGAACTCGCTGAGACACCAAAGGCAATAGAGATGCCTTCAGTCCTTTGGCATGTGGCCAGATGCACAGGTGCTGAGGACTTTGCCGGAGCAGCTGAGGACTTTGGAGGAGGAGCTGAGGATTTTGGAGGAGCAGGAGCAGCATGAGGAATTGGCCGTGAGGGCTTTGAAGATTCTGGCCATGAGGGCATTGCTGAGGAACTTGGCCGTGAGGGCACTGTTGGTGAAGCACTTGGCTTGTGCGCGGGCTTCTTTGCCATTGATTTCCTAGGCTTGACAGAGGCCTCAGTGGCAACAGCAGCAGCAGAGTCTTCATTGAATTTCCACACTGCTTCTTTGGCTCTTCTAGCCAACTTGGTTTGGCGCTTGGCCCATTCTTCAGGAAAATCCTCAGCACGCTTGATCTTTGGTGGGGTTGACTTCTTTGCAGTGCCAATGGAGCTCTTGGGCATGGAGGATTAAGTGCGAATTTCTTCATATACTTTGGAGTTACAAACCTGTACTCCCTCCATTCTCTTGCCCATCTCCTTTCAATCCTCTGTATGCGCACCTTGCGCTGATTTTTGTTCTCCTTTCCGAACTTGGCCTAATCAGGTGTGCAATAGTCAGCATAAATGTCCTCAGGGATTTCAAAAGCAGTCATGACCTCAGGCTTCTTCCCTCCTCTCTGCGGCTTCTTACCGTCTGCCATATTCTTCAGTTGAGGTAATTGAACAATCGAATTCTCTGAAGAAGTATGCAACTTTTCTTCGAGGAACGCTGCAAATGAGTTAAGTTGATGAGAACCTAGTGATTCAGTAGCGGACATGAGTACCTGTGAACAGAGTATAGTTGCGAGGAATTTGGAGAGGTCATATGCATTCTCAGAAGGTTTTTCAGAAAGAACAAGTTTGAGGAATTTTGACCAGATGAGTCTTGAAGAATTTCACTAAGCGTTCTTTGTCTTAGGTTCCAGAGTTGTATAGATCGAAGATCCACACAATTGAGGAATCTTGAAGAAAAATGATGCTTAGAGAAATGAATCAAGAACATATGACTAGTGAGGTGTTTTGTGTGTGAGGATTTGAAGAATAAAACACCTTTGAAGATTTTGTAGAGAAAATTTGAATCAAAGAGGGCAGTAAAAGTAACTTTTAATTACCCTGGACGAAGAACACGACGGACTGTGAGGTGTAGATTTGAAGCTCGTCGGTTCAGATCTTCCACGCCCTAACTCGGTGGAGGAAGACGGCTACGGCGGCGGCGGAGTGAAGATTTCCGCGGCCGGCGTGAGTACGACGACAACGAGGTCCAGGCAGTGAAGCTCTTACTCACCGGCGACGATGGAGTAGCGGCGGCGCTAGGGTTTGAGAAGCTCGAGCGGGAGAGAGAGGTCGAGAGGAGTAAAGGAAGTGAGGAAGGGGTGAGGGGGTATTTATAGTCGCGGTGAAAAATTGTCCGCCCAAAGATTTAGGACGAACGTGCCCCTGACCCTTCTCATTCGCATGACATGTGTCACCCACGTACTGAGAAGTGGAGATCATGTTAGATCGTGGGTGAATAGATAAGTATGTCGTGGGATGCGGAACGGTTTGAGCGGCAAAGCCGAAAAGTTTGGATAAGATTAGTTTTAAAGTTCCATTCGCAATTTCTTCAGCTGACAAGGACACAGTGAAGATTTTGAACGAGTTTCAAATAGAACGCACATGAAGAATTTGTGAATATATTGGGTTGAGTATAGCATAGAGGGGGAAGGGTCCGATCACATTCACTTAGTAGAAAACGCAACTTGAAGAAATAGCCATAAGTGAATGTTGTAGAGGACATAAACCCATATATATATATAGCCAATGAAGAAAAACGACGGAAACAGTGAAGATTTTGCAAAGTTGAAGAATTTGAACAACTGAGGAATTTAAAAAACTGAAGAAAAAAAACTCAAATCGAAGATTTTCAACTTTGGTGGTGGCGTGACCCACCGTATAAGAATGATGATTTCAGACACCGCGTACAGTTGTCGTAGGGTTCTGAGAATCAAATTCTTCATTAATTTCTTTACACTTAGAGTGTTATTCTTCATTGATTGAAGAAAAACGTTTCTTCATGTGTTGCACATCTAAGTCATCAATTTTGCATAAGTGTTAGGATGAGTGTCCCATTCAAAGAACATTCGAAGATTCTAAGATATTTAGCTCAGACCGCAACTTGCTAAATCTCTTCTCATCCAAGGGCTTTGTGAAGATATCGGCTAGTTGTTCTTCAATCTTCACATGCTCAATAGAAATGTCGCCCTTCAAGACATGATCACGAAGAAAATGATGACGAATCTGAATGTGCTTTGTCTTCGAGTGTTGAACTGGGTTGTGAGCAATCTTGATGGCGCTCTCATTGTCTTAGTAGAGAGGCACATTCTTCACGTTGATGCCATAATCCTTGAGAGTTTGCTTCATCCACATCAATTGAGCACAGCAAGAACCAGTAGCAATGTACTCAGCTTCCGCAGTAGACAGTGATAGGCAGTTCTGTTTCTTCGAGGACCAACAGACCAAAGATCGTCCGAGGAAATGACAAGTACCACGTGTTGACTTGCGGTCCACACGATCACCAGCATAGTCAGAGTCAGAATATCCAATGAGATCAAAAGCATAGCCCTTGGGGTACCATAATCCTAGTGTTGGTGTGTGAGCTAGATATCGAAGAATATGCTTCACAGCCTTATGGTGTGATTCCTTGGGTGTAGCTTGAAATCGGGCACACATGCAAACACTAAGCATTATGTCTCGCCTAGATGCACATAAGTACAATAAAGAACCAATCATGGAGCGTTATACCTTGTGATCAAGTCAATACCATTTTCATCATTGCATAGATGGCCATTTGTGGGCATAGGAATTTTGACGCTTTGCAATCTTGCATGTCGAATTTCCTCGAACATCCTTGAGGTATTTCTCCGAGATATGAATATACCATTGCGTTGTTGCGAATTTGAAGACCTAAGAAGAATTTCAACTCTCCCATCATAGACATTTGATATTCTTCACTCATCATATAGGCAAATTCATCACTATAACGTTGGTCAAGACAGACCAAAGATAATATCATCAACGTATATTTGGCACACAAATAGTTCACCATCATAAGAGTTAGTAAAGAGAGTAGGGTCGAGTGAACCGGGTGTGAAGCCATTCTTCATGAGGAATTCCTTCAAAGTGTCATACCACGCCCGAGGGGCCTGCTTGAGGCCATAGAGGGCCTTGTTGAGTCTGAAGACTTTGTCAGGATTCTTTGGATCTTCAAAACCTAGGGGTTGAGCAACATATACTTCTTCCTCAAGCTTACCATTGAGGGATGCGCTTTTCACATCCATTTGATATAAAGTGATATCATGATGGTTAGCATAAGCAAGTAATATGTGAATAGCCTCAAGTCTAGCAACAGGTGCAAAAGTTTCATCGAAATCAATTCCTTCAACCTGTGTGTAGCCTTGAGCTACAAGTCGTGCCTTATTCCTCACCACAAGGCCATTTTCATCTTGCTTGTTGCGGTAGATCCACTTTGTGCCAATGATATTATGCTTGCGAGGATCTGGACGTTTGACCAGTTCCCATACGTTGTTGAGCTCGAACTGATGTAATTCTTCTTGCATGGCCTGAATCCACTCAGGCTCCAGAAATGCTTCATCTACCTTAGTGGGCTTTGTGATAGAGACAAAAGCATAGTGCCCACAAAAGTTAGATAAATGTGAAGCTTTTGAGCGTGTGAGAGGACCTGGTGCTTCAATTTCATTGATGATCTTTTCAACTTGCACTTCTTTTGCAACGTGAAGATGAGCTGGTTGTCGTCGAGGAATTTGATCAGCATTTTCTTCAGCACCATTTTCTTCAGCATTTTCTTCAGGTGCATTAGCTCGATGTTCTTCACTTTCTGGAGTGAATTCTTCAGCAGATTCTTCAGTAGGAATGACATCCTCAGTCGGCTTGAACTTGATAGAATCCTCAGGTGCTGGTTCATCTATCATAGAAGGTAGGTGCTCTCTTTGCGAGCCATTAGTTTCATCGAACCGCACATCTACAGTTTCAACAATCATGTGAAGAACATTGTTGAAGACTCTGTAGGTGTGCGAGTCCTTTCTGTAACCAAGCATAAAACCTTCATGTGCTTTTGGTGCAAATTTAGCATTGTGATGAGGATCTCTAATCCAACATTTAGCACCCAAGACTTTGAAATAACTTACATTCCGTTTCTTGTCAGTGAGGAGTTCATAGGCAGTCTTCTTGAAGAATTTGTGAAGATATACCCTGTTGATGATGTGGCACGCAGTGTAAATTGCCTCAATCCAAAAGTGAAGAGGCGTCTTGTACTCATCACGCATAGTGCGAGCCATCTCAACAAGAGTTCTGTTCTTGCGCTCCACAACGCCATTTTGCTGAGAAGTATAAGGAGTAGATAACTCATGAGTAATACCAAGTTCATCAAGATAGTCATCAAGACCGGAATTCTTGAACTCAGTTCCATTGTCACTCCTGATGTGCTTGATCTTCACACCAAAGTTGGTTGAAGCCCTCGAGGAAAATCGTTTGAAGACTTCCTGCACTTCATGTTTGTTAGTAACAATATGTACCCATGTGTAACGAGAGTAATCATCAACAATAACAAAGCCATATAGAGATGCATCATTAGTGACTGCTGAGTAATGATTAGGACCAAAGAGGTCCATGTGAAGCAATTCCAATGGTCGAGTAGTGGTCATGATAGTCTTCGCTGGATGCTTGGCCTTGGTCATTTTTCCAGCTTCACGGGCTCCACACAAGTGATCCTTGAGGAATTTGACATTATCAATGCCAATGACATGCTTCTTCTCCGCAAGCATGTGCAAATTCCTCATGCCTGCGTGACCAAGTCGTCGATGCCATAGCCAGTCTTCTGAAGCTTTTGCAAGTAGGCACACGGCTGGTTGCGGTCCTGTAGAGAAATCAACAATATACAAGTCTCCTCTCCTAAAGCCTTCGAAGACTTTGGAATTGTCAGCTTCCATAACCACAACACAATGATACTTGCCAAATACAACAACCATATCAAGATCACAAAGCAATGAGACAGGCATAAGGTTGTATCCTAAGGACTCAACAAGCATGACTTTGTCCATGTGTCGATCCTTTGTGATCGCAACCTTACCTAGACCCAATACTTGACTTTTACCTTTGTCAGCGAAGATGATATGCTTCAGATGCGATGGTGATAAGGGAGCATCCATCAATAGATTCTTTTCACCAGTCATGTGATTTGTACATCCACTATGGAGGACCCACTCAGTGGCTTTGGGTTGATCATCCTGCAGATGAATTAGTGCAGCTTACGAACTCATATACTTCATCGGTGAAGAATATGATATCAAATTCATCGATGAACTTCATCAAGCAATAAAACAGATATAGCAAGATGAGGACGTGTGAAATGAAAGTTCATTTCTTCATGATTAGCTGCGTCCTTTCGAGCATTTTTTCAGGCCCCAAAGAAATTATTCAGACGTTAAAGCACGCCCGAGACCTGACCTGCAGAAGAGATTAGTTCTTTTCTTCACCACCCAAATCAAGGGGTGGCAAAGAGTTCATCACTCTGCGAGCTCCATATGAGAATGGTGGCAAAGAAGCCAGACCATTTCGATTCACATAAGAGGGGTTAGGGTAAGCATATGAATAAGCAGAGAAATTCTTCGACAACTTATGAACATAATGGTTTGAGGAATAATGCACATATTCATAGCCCTTAGCTCTACCATGCTAAACATAGTTGTTAGCATGATGATAATCATATGAGGACTTTGATCCTTTTGAGGAATTTGATCCACGTGAGGAATTTGGTCCGTATGAGGACTTGGATCCATATGAAGAATTTGGTCCATATGAAGAGTTTGATCTGGGGTTCCTATTCTTCACAGGTGGTGTTATGAGGACATTCACCTGAAGACTTTCAAGGCACCTTTTGGGGACCCAGATTTTCTTCATAGGGGAACCGTTCCTGCAGTTAGTGCCAACATATCTAGCAAATACTTCACCATTATGATTTTTGAACAGTTTATAGTTGGAGTCAAATGACTCATCAGAAGAATGAGGAGATTTACATGTAAAGCTAGATAAGTTAGATGGATCAACTGGTGGTCCCTTTGCAGCAACCCATGAGGTTTTGGGTACTGCTCAGGCTTCCAATATGTACCATCAGCATTGATTTTCCTCTCAAAGGCGATACCCTCTTTCCTAGGGTTCTTGTTGAGGATCTGCTTTTTAAGCACACCACAAAGAGTCTGATGCCCTTTGAGGCTTTTGTACATGCCTGTCATGTACAATTCCTTCACCTCTGCATTGTTAGTGATACTAGCAATGTCCTCGATGAGGAATTAGTAATAGCAGAGGTAGGTGAAGAATTTGTAACAATTGAAGCATTTGAACATTCAGGTGAAGAATTCGCAAATTCACGTTAAATGCACTTTAAGCATGGAGGAACAAATTCTTCCTGAGCTGCGTTGATTTGTTGAGCAAGTAATGAATCGCGCTCCTTTTGAAGATCTTCATAACTCACTCTTAGCTTCTCAAGATCTTGCTTCTTTTGAAGGAATTCATAAGAAAGCTTGTCATGATCAGATAAGAGAGTGTTATGATGACCTTGAAGGCTGTCAAACCTAGACTGAAGTCTCTGAAGGTTTTCAGTCAGGGCTTTAGTGCAATCCATTTCTTCACCCAACATATCATCACTTTTTTCTAGCATGTTTTGAACCTTTTCAAACGCCCTTTGTTGTTTTACAGCAATCTTAGCAAGTTTAGACTAGCTGGGCTTGAGGTTTTCATCAGATTCATTCTCACTAGATTCAGAGGAGGTATATTTGAGTATCTTGGCACCCTTTGCCATGAAGCAATATGTGGGAGCGTGTTCATCATTATCTTCATCAGCCTTGTTGGTGAGGTCATTTTCTTCAGAGTTGAAGATAGACTTGCTGACGAATGCAGTAGCGAGAGCCAGGCTCTCCACACCAGACTCGGACTCCTCAAATGCCTCCTCTTCCTCATGTTCCTCAGATTCATCCTCAGAGTCCATTTCCTTGCCAATGAATGCCCGAGCCTTCTTGGAGCTGCTCTTCTTGTGAGATGAAGACTTTGAGGATTTTGATGATGAAGATTTTGACGATTTCTTCTTCTTCTCAGCGTCGTCAGAACTGTAACCCTTGTATTTCTTCTTCTTTAATTCCTTTTCCCACTGAGGACAATCTTGAATATAGTGACCAGGTTTCTTGCATTTGTGGCATAGCCTCCTCTTGTAGTCACTGGATGAGGAATCAGTGCTCCTTGAGGATTTTCCAAAGCGGCCACGTCTTGAGAATTTCTGGAACTTCTTCACGAGCAGTGCTAGCTCCTGGCTCAATTCTTCAGGATCACCAAGGCTGCTACCAGAATCTTCACATTCAGATTCAGACACTGCCTTGGCCTTCACGGCACGTGATTTGCCATAGCTCGAACCATAGAGATCTCTCTTTTCAGCAATCTGGAATTCATGAGTATTTAGCCTCTCGAGGATATCAGCAGGATCAAGTGACTTGTAATCAGCCCGTTCTTGTATCATCAATGCCAGAGTATCAAATGAGGAATCAAGCGATCTCAACAATTTCTTCACCGCCTCATGGTCGGTGATGTCAGTGGCACCAAGTGCTTGAAGCTCATTTGAGATGTCAGTGAGGCAATCGAAGGTTTGTTGAACATTTTCATTGTCGAGTATTTTGAAGCGGTTGAAGAGATTGCGAAGAACATCAACTCTAGAGTCACGCTGAGTTGAGACTCCTTCATTTACTTTGGACAGCCTATCCCAGATAAGCTTAGCAATTTCCAAAGCACTCACTCTTCCATACTGTCCTTTGCTCAGATGGCCACATATGATATTCTTCGCTTGAGAATCGATTTGCTTGAATCTCTTCACATCGGTAGCGTTCAGTGAGGGTGAGACAGAGGGAACACCATTTTCCATAACATACGAGAGATCGTTATCAATTGCCTCAAGATGCATTCACATCTTATTCTTCCAGTAGGGGTAGTCTGTCCCATCAAAGGTAGGACAGCCAGCAGAGACCTTGATCATACCTGCGGTCGACATAACTAAAACTCCAGGCGGTTTAACCAAAATCACACAGAACAAGGGAGTACCTTGTTCTGATACCAATTGAAAGTGCGTTATATCGACTAGAGGGGGGTGAATAGGCGATTTTTATGAATTCTTCACTGAGGAATTTGCCGGTGAGGAAATTCCTTAGCGAAGAACTACTTGCAGTGGAATAAGTACTCAGAAGTAAGCATAACATAATACAGGCATGGTCATCATGATGAAATGAAGACAAGCACAGAGTATAGAAAGCGTAATCACAGGATAACACAAGATGAAGACAAACAGACTGAAGAAATTGAACTGAGGAAATTGAGAAAGTCTTTAGTCAAAGTCTTCAAACACAGATATGATGAAGCACTTAACACAGTAATGAGGAAATGAAAGAGTTGAGGAAATAGAACCAATAAGGTTGGTGAAGACAATGATTTGGTAGACCAATTCCAACTGCTCTCTCAGTTGTACATCTGGTTGGAGCGGCTGAGTATTTAAACTCGAGGACACAGTCCTCGACACCCGATCCCCGAGCACGCAGCTCAGACACCAAGTCCTCACCGTATTCTCCTTGAACTAAGGTCACATGACCTCATCCAATCACTCGTGGTAAGTCTTGAGCGACTTCCAAACCTTCACAAACTTCGGTCACTCGGCGATCCACAATTCCTCTTGGATGCTCTAGACCATGACGCCTAACCGTCTGGAAGAAGCACAATCTTCAAAGGTAACAAGCGCCGGATCCACGCAGGATCAATCTCTTGATGATGCTCAATCACTTTGGGTTTGTAGGTGTTTGGGTTTGGGTTTTCTGTCTTGATGATTTTCACTCAAAGTCCCTGAGGATGGGATGCTCTCAATTGACAAGTGTCATTTTTTCGGAGCAGCCAACCAGCTAGTGGTTGTAGGGGCGGCTATTTATAGCCTAGGGAGCAGCCCGACATGATAAGACATAAATGCCCTTCAATGATATAACTGTTAGGTGGAGAAGATATTTTGGGACAAAGGTGGCGGCTTGTGCAAGAAGAATAAATGAAATTTGAGGTTCAAATTCCTCGGGGCTATCATGTTCCTCATCTGTAGGCAATCCGCCTGGCGAATTTTAACTCCTCGGTCGAACAAATTCTCGTGACTAGAAGAACTTCGTCGTTGTCACCAAGAAATTGGTGAATCTGTATGAGATTTCCAATGGCTTCACTAGAAGGGATTGGTAGGTGTATGATTTTGAGTTGAGCATCACATTGAAATTTTTCCTTAGTATTTCCTCGACCCCCTTTAACAGTACGGTGTTTCCTATGACTCAAGAAAGAGAAAAAGAAACTACGAAAACAAAAGTCTTCACGCTTCATGTTCCTCAAATGAATACCAAGTCTTCAAGGTCACACCAATTTCTTCACTTTCAAAGTCTTCATAAAGTCTTCAGAATACCAAAGTCTTCAGTCGAAGATCTTCATTTTTAGGGGTCGACTTTCTCTATAAATATCAAACTCCTCATAGACTTATAGACCTGTGTACACTCATAAATGCATTAGACCCTTAACCTATAAGTCTTCAATACACCAAAATCACTAAGGGGCACTAGATGCACTTACGCCACGCCCGCCGCACCTGCTTTGCCGCCTCCGGTGGCCTTCGTACATCGCAGCCAGCCCCACGCCCCTATCCAAAATAAAAAATAAAATTAAAGTCGAGGCACTTACGGTGGGACCCACCCGACTGCTCACGTGGATAAGATTGGTGAGTCATTCTTGACTCAAAGACCAGCCCCACCCATCATGCACACCATGTGAGATGTGGGTACACTTGTACCCGTAGCATTTCTGATTTACTTTTGTTTATTTAATAATAAATTCATAAATTGTTTAAATCTTTGATAAATCTTAGAAAATAAATCGTAACTCCGATGAAAAAGTTTTATACATGAAAGTCGCTCAGAAAAACGAGACGAATCCGAATACACGATCCATTTACCTGTCAGATGCCTCTAACTATCTGAGCATGAAACATTTCCCCTTCGGTCATCTGTGTGACACAGGTCTGGAATCGGGAGTACATTCCCGGTTGAATTTCCCCTTCACCTATATTGTGTAGCCATACGTTAGGTCACACCCGGCACAGCATATTGCCACGTTATGCTTTGTGATGCTATGTTTGCTTTATATTTACTGTTTCTTCCCCCTCTTCTCTCCGGTAGACCCCGAGACCGATGTCGCCCCTGCGATCGACTACGTCAACAACGACCCCCTCCTTTCGAGAGCAACCAGGCAAGCCCCCCCTTTGATCATCCCGATATCGCCCATTCCATTCTCTCATGCTTGCATTAGATTTTGCTACTGTTATTGTTTGCTCCTATTCTGATGCATAGCCTGCTTTTGTATCTGATGTTGTACCTTACCTGCTTATCCTAAACTGCTTAGTATAGGTTGGTTAGTGATCCATCAGTGACCCCCACCTTGTCCTTGTTGCCCCTGCTTCATCATCGAAGACCCGATCAACGGGATCGAAGACCAGGCCCCGGCACCGCACATCACTTTCCCCTTAGTTGCTCGACACTACTGGGTTACTATCGAATGCCGAGGGTGAGACCTCTACAACACTTCTGATGTTTACCCTGTAGTGTAGCTATTCGGTCGTGGTCATTGAGGGTGCTTCCGCCTTAACCACTTCTGATACGACTCTGTCATGCAACCCCTCAAGTGTGAACCTCGGGGGTGATTCCTCTTACGTTCACCTTGATGGTTACATCAAGTGGAATTCACCGGGGGTGATTCCTCGGGTTTTCCCCTTGATGTTTAGACACACAGTTACTATGATTACTATGACTTTACACTGAACCATGTTACTAAAGACGGGTCGACTTCGAGGGTACCCGCGAGCTTAATTGCGAGTGATGTGGAGACAGGTTGACCAAGGGTGCCCGTGAGATAATTACGAGGCGTGGTGGGCATTCCTAGCCCTTGCCGCAAGTCCTCGAGACGGGCAACGGGTCACATATTTCGTGAGTCTCGCTTGTTACCGCTGTTCCTAATCCACTACGATTTGGATATTTGATCCGAGGGGCCTCGCCCGATAGCACTAACCATCACGTGGGCATAGTATGGGCGTTCTGCGTCGTATGCATCGTAGAAGCTTAATAGACGTCGGTGATCGAAGCGGTAGCGCCTTGAGTTGGACCGGTAAGCTCCTACCTTTTAAGGGGTAGCTAGGTCTGCTCACCGCCACCCACGCAACATGCAGGAGTTCATGGCGATGGCCCATGGCGCCTGGGGCATAGGTTTAGTCCGCATCTGGCCTCTCTATTAAGCCTAGGTCGGGTTGAGGCATATTGTTTGGCGAGGCCGGGCATGACCCAGAAAGTGTGTCCGCCGGAGTTAAGCGGCGTGGTGGGTAAGTTGGTGCACCCCGCAGGAAGAAAACATCTATCGATAGCCTGTCCCTACGATAACGGCACTTGGAGTTGTATCCCGATCGATACAACTAGAACTGGATACTTGTGATGAGAAATGGATTGTGATGATAATCGGATAGTATGGCTCGGGATTGCTTTCTCGCAGGAGTCGAGAAAGGATCTCGCCGAGGTTGATAACACTACTACTACTTTACTTTATGCTACTCTATTCCCCCTGTTGCTGCAAGATGGTGGTTCCGGAAGATGCTAGTCTTGATAGGACTAGGCCTTCTCTCTATTCTCGCATTTCAGCAGCCCACCACATATCTGACCTTCCTTTGATAATGATGCATATGTAGTGTAGATCCTTGCTTGCGAGTACTTTGGATGAGTACTCATGGTTGCTTTGCTCCCCCTTTTCCCCCTTTCTTCTTCTTTCCGGTTGATGCAACCAGATGTCGGAGCCCAGGAGCCAGATGCTACCCTCGATGCCTACTACTACATGGAGATCGCCGACGACCAGGAGTAGTTAGGAGGCTCCCAGGCAGGAGGCCTTGCCTTTTCGATCGTTGCTACTTTTATGCTAGCCTTCTTAAGGCAAACTTGTCTAACTCATGTATGTACTTAGATATTGTTGCTTCCGCTGACTCTTGTGTATTCGAGCTTATATATTCGAGCCCTCGAGGCCCCTGGCTTGTAAAATAAAGCATGTATTATTTTAATTTGTGTCTAGAGTTGTGTTGTGATATCTTCCCGTGAGTCCTTGATCTTGATCGTACACATTTGCGTCTATGATTAGTGTATGATTGAATCAAGGGCATCACAACCCATGTATGAGAATAAATGGATTTTCAAGAAGAAGACTGACGCTGACGGTAATGTTACTGTCTATAAAGCTCGACTTGTTGCGAAAGGTTTTCGACAAGTTCAAGGGATTTACTACGATGAGACCTTCTCACCCGTAGTGATGCTTAAGTCTGTCCGAATCATGTTAGCAATTGTATGATTATGAAATTTGGCAAATGGATGTAAAAACTGCATTCCTGAATGGATTTCTGGAAGAAGAGTTGTATATGATGCAACCGGAAGGTTTTGTCGATCCAAAGGGAGCTAACAAAGTGTGCAAGCTCCAGTGATCCATTTATGGACTGGTGCAAGCCTCTCGGAGTTGGAATAAACGCTTTGATAGTGTGATCAAAGCATTTGGTTTTATACAGACTTTTGGAGAAGCCTGTATTTACAAGAAAGTGAGTGGGAGTTGTGTAGCATTTCTGATATTATATGTGGATGACATATTGCTGATTGGAAATTATATAGAATTTCTGGATAGCATAAAGGGATACTTGAATAAGAGTTTTTCGATGAAAGACCTCGGTGAAGCTGCTTATATATTGGGCATAAAGATCTATAGAGATAGATCAAGACGCTTAATTGGACTTTCACAAAGCACATACCTTGACAAAGTTTTGAAGAAGTTCAAAATGGATCAAGCAAAGAAAGGGTTCTTGCTCGTGTTACAAGGTGTGAAGTTGAGTAAGACTTAATGCCCGACCACTTGCATAAGATAGAGAGAAGATGAAAGATGTTCCTATGCTTGACCATAGGCTCTATCATGTATGCAATGTGTGTACTGACCTGATGTGTGCCTTGCTATAAGTTTAGCAGGGAGGTACAAAAGTAATCCAGGAGTGGATCACTGGACAACGGTCAAGAACATCCTGAAATACCTGAAAAGGACTAAGGATATGTTTCTCGTTTATGGAGGTGACAAAGAGCTCATCGTAAATGGTTACATTGATGCAAGCTTTGACACTGATCCGGACGATTCTAAATGTAACATCCCAAATTTTCCATTTGGAATGTTTTACAATTATAGCTAAGCATCTATGCATATTGTTTGAAATTGAGTGGCATTTGAAGTGTTTCAGAAGATTTTGAGTTTGTTGGATATTGAATTCAAATTGGCAGTTGAAATTTATTTCAAAACAATGCCTGACAAATACTTGAGAAAAAGTATGAGAGGAGTAAACATGACACTCCAAAAATGTCAGATGAAAAACCTTGCCAAAAAGTTTGAATTCAAATTTGATTTTATTTGGGATTTCTAGAAAATGTTTTTTTTTAAGTTTGGGTTTTGCCCCTGGAAAAATGTTCAAATTATAGGGAATATTCCCCTGATAATTTTGATATATATATATGTCCTATATAAAATATATATAACCAATATATTCTCTCTCTCTCTCCCTAATTCAAAAAAAAAAGAAAAAGAAAACCCCAGCGCCACCAGCTAACTGCCCACCAGTGGGCGAGGCAGCCACCAATGGCGAAGCTAACCGGCCCGACCAATGAGCCAGCCACCACCAGCCGAGCCGGCCACCCAAATACCGATTCCCCTTCCCTTGGTCGCCCGACCAATCCCCCTCTCTCTCTCACGACGCTGACCCCACCCCTTCTTCTTCCTCCCACGCCAACCCGCAACACCGCCGCCACGAATCCTCAAGATCCCGGATCCTCTCCCGATCCGCCCTCCTCCAAGTCAACGCCCCTATATAACCCCCCCCCGCCTGTTCCCCACTTCCCCTCGCCTAACCCTCCACCCGCCGCAATCCTCGTCGGAGTTCGCCGCCCTTGGCCATTGCCCTTGCCGCCGCCCCGACCCCCCAGCTTCACCGACACCACCTCCGACCTCCCCTCACGCCAAGACTCGCCGGACGCCTCGCTGTCGCCCGGACCACTGAGCGCATGCGTGTCGTCACCAAGCGAGCCGTCGACCGTCGCCGTCGTCGCCACCGCGGTGAGTCGCCGAAAACCCCCACCACCGTCTGATCTAAAATCTAGGGCCTAGATTAGACTAGCGAAGGGGTACGGTTTATTTTAAAGATTCGGTTTATTTAGGGTTTATTTTGGTTTAGTTAGTGGTTTAGTTAGACCGGCCCGATCGGTTTATTCCCTCGGGCGCGTTTTAGTTATTTGTCGCCCGAGCGTTAGATAGGCCCGTTAGCGCCAGTTTTCCTTTTAGTTATTTTTTTCGTTTCTGTTTTTAAGAGAATAGTTTCAGTTTTGTAAAATCCATATCTTTTAGGTTACTTAATATTTTTAGTTGATTCTTTTTTTGTTAGTTTGCAAATTTGTTGTAGTTTCTGTAAAAAATGTGTTTAGTCACGTTTAAATTATTAGAAATTGTTTTATTTTAGTTTTAGACAGATTAGTATTTCTGCTATAAAATGAGTTAGGATTATTTTATTTTAGTGATTCTTTTGTCACTACTTTGTTTTGGCCTTGCCTAACCGTAGGAATTTATTTGGGTATTTTAGATTTAATAAAAATAGTTTTAATCAAAATCATGTGTTTCTTGTTTTTTCTAGCTACTGTTTTCCTATTGTTTTATTTATTAAATAATTTTATTTTTCCTATGTCATAGTTTATTTTGATTAGTTTCTGTAGTTTTAGAACATGAACTTTTATTTACAATAAATAAAATTTTTATTTTATTTTTTCTTGCTAGGATTGTTATAGGCATAATAGGAGTTCTATAATAGCTTTTGATGTGATTCTTTTTGCTCCTAGTTTGCATGATGTTTTCCCTTATGTTAGTTAGCAAAACCCATGCTTAAGTTCTGTTAAGAAAAATTTGGTTGTGTAAAACTATTTCTTAGTTGTTGTTTGATGTGGTGAAAACATTGATTTGGATTTCTTCGAGTTTTCTTTGGTTTTTGGTCCGGTTGTTTTGTGTGTTTTATGTTAGCATGTTGTTATGTTAATTGATTGTATGCTCTTATGCTTATATGATTGTTGTTTGCTTCGGTAGAATTTCCGGAGTGCGAAGCTTTCTATCACGAGTCCCTAGCTTTCGAAGACCGTCAGCAAGGCAAGTCATTTGACCATGTTTTCTTTTACAATACCTATGATTTTATTGCATTAGAATTATACCTCCCCACCATGCATGCAGTAGGAGAATTTTAAGTTATGTTCTTGAGTAGTATCATGAGGTAGGTTGAAACCAATCCCCCTTGTTACCATGGCCCGGGACGAAGTACTTTATTTTTGCTATGCTCGTAGACGGGGTTGGTTGAGTGAATCATAAGGGAGATGTGAGAGTCAAGATGATGACAACCCCATGACTTCAAGCTCAAGATGGACTTCAAAATTCACTACTGGGTGGAGGACGGTTGACGGGCACCCTGGAGAAAACCAGCGGTTGGCCGGGATGCATGGAGAAGCGCCATGACATATTGCGGAAAGCTTCACCCAGCCACGAAGAGACGGATGGATACACCATTGACCGAATCTTACATGCAGCCGCAAGCCATTATGGGCTCGGCTTGGTCAACCTTAGGTGTGACTCGGCGGACGGTGCTACGAGATGTAGAAGAACGGTAGGATTGGATGGGTACGGCGGTGGCCGAGGAACTCTTGGAAGACCATGTTTCGTTCTTCCGTCTTCAAACACCGTGAAGTGCGAAGACTTAAAGGAGGGAACGATTCTTGCGGGTAAAGTGCACAAACCTCTGCAGAGTGAAGATCTAATCGGTTAGTCGTGTCCCCGGTTACGGACAATTTGAGCCTCTGGAACTTGGAGTAATTCGGAAATCTCAACACCAAAATTAATAAATTAATTGAGGGGGTTATTTTTAATAATTGGGAATGAGACATTGGTTGGTGGAACCATCTCAATAACTACCAACATTTTGTAGTATTTGCAAACAAGTCCTTGTTGTAGGGAAAAACTGGCTTTTTCGCAAAACAATGAAACTTAGAGCCCCACAGCCAAATTGCATATAGTGTTAGTAATTTTTCATTGTTATTCTCTCTTCATGACTTGCCGGCATATTCAAAATGCTGACCTACACGGCTGCAACGTCTTATGTTGCAGAGGAGTTTTCCGATCAGGAGTGAGGCTACGATCCACGCTTGGCGATTGCCCTATGGAGTCGGATGGAATCGCTATTCGTCTACGCTTCCGCAGCTTTATTTAGTTTATTTCTCATGAGTTGGCCTTCAGCCGAATTTATTCTAGTGTAATAAAGACTCGATATGAGAAACGTGTAATAAATTCAGGTGTGATTGAACTTTGAATCTTTGCATCAATGTACTGTGTGTGCCAGCATGATCTTGGGATGGTACAGCTACACAGAGACTTGACCGTTTTCGGGTCGGGTCGCTACAGAGATGGTATTCAGAGCACACGCTGACCGTAGGCCCCTAGGATCGGAAAGCCATAGGAAGAGACTATTTATTTTATGTCCTTATCATTCCGTAATTCTCCCCTGTTCATTTCTGACTTCTCTCCAATTTTCAACATTCTAGATGGCCGCCGAGTTCACCCCAGTTCTGCTACCAGAGTTTTGCCAGCCAGATGAGACGATGCCTCTTGGCAAGAAGCTGGTTCAGATCGTGAAGAAGCTAAAGATTGCTCTGCCCTCAATCACCGGGAAGCCTAGCAATGCACTTCCGAGGATACCCACTACAGGATTGAGGTGCACATTCCAGGGAGGACCTTTGGAGGACATTCAGAGCCTATTGACTTTGAGTTTACCGATTTCAGTTGGATTCTCGGAAGAGACATGGCGATCTATCGTGCACTTGGACATCTCCGAGAAGAGTACAGGGCCGAGCTCGACCCATCAGACCTCGCCATGATTTCTCGCAGAGCTAGGAATGGAGATATCATCCGTACCATGGAGGACGACTCCATTCTCTCATATGTCCAAGACTTGGAGTGTCTCCTCAGGAAACGGGAGATCCGGATCGCCAGAACTTCAAGGTACACAGAGGCTGTTGTTCCGTGAACTGAACTGGAGGAGAAAGCACACGCAGACTTCCTTGACCATGAAGAAGAAATCAAGGATTTCATGGAGAGAGTCGACAAGTGAAGATGGATGTTGCCGCATTAGAGGAGAAGATGGACTTGGGAGAAGACCTTTTCCGAGTGGAGATGACGGACCTCTCGTGAGCAATGACCAGGATTATGAAGAGAGCTCCACTCAAGAAAGCCGCAAGAGGAGGCGCCGCATCAGAGGACGCCACACCGGAGGACGCCGCACTGTGAGGACGCAAGGATAATTGATGAAGACATTTAGTCGACCGCCATGTTATTTTATTTTTCCGTCGATCAGTTAGGCCGTTATTTTCGATTAGTCGTGAAATTTGTAATCCGAGATTGAACCATGTTTGAGTGGATTGAATAAATGATTGGTGTGATTATGATTGTGCATTCATTTGGGTAGTGATATTTTCTCATTAGACCCTTGTTCTATTCTAATTTTCTCATCCACTCCAAAACACCGGATGCCTCCGAGACGTGACCCGGTCTCAACTTTCCGCCAAGCTCACCCACTGATCCAAAGCAGCAGAATGCCCTCATGCGATGCTCATCGTAACTGAACAACAACAACAACAACAATCCAGCGCCACCACCCCTCGCTGACAACTTGACCCGCTTCCTAAGGCTGAATCCGCGGTGTTCTCTAGCAAAGACCGAGCCGATTGTGGCCGATGATTGGCTCCGCAAGGTCGGAAGGAGTTAGCCACGCTGGATGCACAGATGCGTAAAAGGTG
This sequence comes from Aegilops longissima, assembly GCA_021605205.1. NCBI lineage: Eukaryota > Viridiplantae > Streptophyta > Magnoliopsida > Poales > Poaceae > Aegilops > Aegilops longissima. The sequence continues at coordinate 124,763,442 of CM038676.1, forward strand.
CGCTTTGCACATCGCCTTGATGGACTGCAGCCTCTTGGTGGGAGAACTACACGCCACTTATCCCATCGCCACCATCACGTGGGATCAGTTCCAAAGAAGCTTTCGCACCGCTCATGTCTCATTTGGAGCCATGAGTCCAAGAAGCGTGAGTTCGCAACCCACGCCAGGGAACCGTCTTGTGGGGCGAAGCGTGGATGAGTTCGACAAGTTAGCTCGCTATGGCCCGGATGATGTGGCCACAGATGCCGCAAAGCAGGAAAAGTTTCTCGAGGGACTCAATGACGAGCTGGGTATGCAGCTAATGGTGGCTACCTTCAACAACTACCAGAGCTGGTAGACAAGGCCACCATACTTGAAGGCAAGCAGCGATAGATTGATAGTCGCAAGCGGAAGTATGGCAGGGAAGTACAACTCGAGCTCAGCAGAAGCCCGTTATGCCCCATACTCGGGAGGGCATACCCATCACACCAATGGAGGACATAATCATGGAGGACATAACCATGGAGGAAATGGGAACAACCGCAACTGGGACAACAAGACAGCAATGGAAACGGCAATGGCAACCAGCATCGTCTGCCCGGTTCGAGAAGGATCTGAGTCACATCACTGTTTCAAGTGCCGTAAAACAGGCACTATGCCACCGACGCCCGGAGGCCAAGCAGAGGAATGGAAACGGCAATGGAAGCTCAAAGAAAGAAGCCCAACCCTTTCCTCATGCTCGGGTGAACCACATTGACGTGGAGGACGTCTATGATCAGCCGATAATCGTGGTTGGTAAGTTTTATTAAATTCACATCCAAGATTGGTACTCTTTGATTCGGTGCAACGATTCATTTATATCAAGGGAAGTTGTGGAAAAGTACGGGTTGCCCACTAGAACCCTTAGAAGCCCTCTTCACGTCGACTCAGCAGAGGAGAAATGATGGCGAGCTTAGGCTGTCATGCAACCCTTAACATCGGAAACCATAAATTTCCGCAGACCTCATAGTATTGGAAACCCGGACCTTGGATGTAATCCTAGGCATGGATTGGTTGACGAAGTTTGAAGGAAACATAGGCTGTGTCCAGAAGTCGATTCTGCTCACCACCCCGAGCGAAGAGGATCAAGTATGTATCCGGCGTATCCCGATGAAGAATCAGTGAATTCCCTCACGGAGTTGTTCAGAGGAAGTGCCGAGTGCAAGATTTTCCGATGTGTTTCCGGAGGAATTACCAGAATGCCACGGACGAGACATTGAATTTCTGATTGAGTTATTGCGGCACAGCCCCAATATCCAAGAGACCCTATCGGATGCCCCCGAACGATTTGGAAGAGATCAAGAACCAAATTAATGAGCTATTGGAGAAGGGATATATTCAGCCAAGCTCGTCACCTTGGGGAGCCCCAGTTCTTTTGGTAGAGAAGAAGGATGGAACCCTGAGAATGGTTGTGGATTATCGTTTGTTGAACGACGTGACCATCAAGAACAAGTACCCTCTGCCGATGATTAATGACCTATTTGATCAGCTAGTTGGAGCCAAGGTATTCTCCAAGATCGATCTTGATCGGTATCATCGATTGAAGATCCGTGAAAAGGATATACCTAAAACAGCATTCACCACGGTATGGTTTATATGAGTATACCGTCATGTCATTCGGATTGACTAATGCCCTGCATACTTCATGAATTTGATGAACAAGGTATTTATGGAATATCTGGACAAGTTTGTTGTGGTGTTCATCGATGATATACTGATTTTCTCCAAGAGCGAGGAAGAGCATAAGGAACATTTGCGTCTAGTTCGGAGAAACTCCGAGAACATCGTTGTATGCCAAGTTCAGCAAATGTGAATTTTGGTGAAGGAAGTCGGATCCCTCGGACATGTTATTTCAGGAGAAGGAATAGCGATTGACCCGCCAAGGTTGTATCAGTCACCGATTGGCAGTCACCCACCTCAGTCAAGGAGATCCGCAGCTTTCTCGGACTCGCAGGATATTACCGGAGGTTTATTGAGAATTTCTCGAAGATTGCGAAGCCCATGACTGAGCTGTTGAAAAAGGACGCCAAGTACATTTGGACCGAGGATTGTGAAGCCGTTTCGTGAATTGAAGAACGTTTGGTTACTGACCCAAATGCTGATTTTGCGGACATACACAAGGATTACCGGTATATTGTGACGCTTCTCGTCGTGGACTCTTGAGGAGTACTCATGCAGGAAGGAAAAGTTATAGCTTATACCTCCGCACAGCCACGACCACACGAGATGAACTATGCCACACATGATTTGGAGTTAGCAGCAGAGTGCATGCACTCAAGACACAGAGACATTTCCTTATTGGAAACCGTTGTGATGTTTACACAGATCATAAGAGCTTGAAGTATATTTTCACGCAGAAAGAGTTGAACCTCAGGCAGAGGAGATGGCTAGAGTAAATCAAGGACTATGACATGAAATTGCATTACCACCGTGAAAGGCTAATGTTGTAGCAGATGCTTTGAGCCGTAAGAGTTATGCGAATACTCTTATAGCGGAGGATTACCCAGGAGTTAGTTGATGACCTCGTAGATCTTCGATCGGAGATAGTTCCGAGAGGATATGTTGCAACCTCGAAGTTTAGTCCACTTTGGCGAAAGAATTCGTGAAGCCCGAAGTCGGACAAGGAAATTGATGAGATAAAGAAAAGGATGAATGAAGGAAAAGCTAAAGGGTTTCGTAAGGATGAATACGGAGCTATATGGTTCGAGGATCGTATTTATGTACCCAATGATCCCAAACTCAGAAGCTAATTCTTCAGAGGCTCATGATTCACCGTACTCGATTCACCCGGTAACACCAAGATGTATCTGGATTTGAAGGAAAGTTTCGGTGGGCGGTATGAAGAAGGACATTCTTTGAGTACGCAGCAAGATGTCGATGTTTGCCAACGAGTAAAGGCGGAACATCGAAGCCAGCGAGGTTACTTCAACCTTTGCCGATTCCCGAGTGGAAATGGGAAAAACTTGGAATGGATTTTATCACAGATTACCCAGACCTGCTCAGTTATGATTCCATCCGGTAGTGGTTGATCGATTGACCAAGGTAGCTCATTTCATTCCGTGAAGACTACCTATACCAGCGCTAAGTTAGCCAAGATATACATGACCAGGATCGTATGTCTCGCATGGAGTTCCGAGGTGTATCGTGTCGATAGAGGAACACAATTTACCTCAAAGTTTTGGAATCAGTTGCATGAAACTTTGGGTATGAGGCTGGAGTTCAAGACAGCTTTTCATCCATGAGCAGATGGACAGACCGAGAGAGTCAACCAGATCACGGAGGACATGTTGAGAGCTTGTGCGCTAGACTATGGTTCTAGCTGGGATGATAATTTGCCATACGCGGAGTTCTCGTACAATAACAGTTATCGAGACCGATCGAAGATGGCCCCTTCAAGCTCTATACGGAAGGAGGTGCGTAACACCATTCTTTGTGGGATGGTGTTGGAGATCGAAACTTTTCGGTCCCGATCTTATCGAGAGATTCAAGAGAAAGTCAAGCTGATTCGAGATAGGCTCAAGGTAGCTCGATCGAGGCGTAAGAGTTATGCCGACAAGAACGCAAGGGCGTAACATACTGAAGCGGAGACCGGGCATATCTCCGTGTGTCCCCACTTCGTGGAATCAAGAGGTTCGGTGTTAAAGGAAAGTTAGCACCCGGTTCATTGGCCCTTACAAAATCCTCGAACGTCGTGGAGAAGTTGCTTACAAGTTGGAATTGCCGGAAGGATTGTCCGGAGTTCATGATGTCTTCCATGTTTCTCGGTGAAGAAATGCCATGCCGACATGGCCGATATTCCGTTGAGAGACACGGTGCCCCTAGAGGCCATACAGCTCGACGATGAGATCGACTTATGAGGAGAAACCCGTCCGAATTCTCGACATCATGAACAGAGTCACCGCAGCAAGATCATCAAGTTTTGCAAGGTCTTTGTGGAGTCATCATTCGAGGAGGAAGCCACCAGGAGCGAGAAGAAGACCTCCGCCGAGACCACCTGCACCTATTTGCTAGCCAACCCGAATCTCGAGGGCGAGATTCATCTTAAGGTGGGTAGGTTTGTAACATCCCAAATTTTCCATTTGGAATGTTTTACAATTATAGCTAAGCATCTATGCATATTGTTTGAAATTGAGTGGCATTTGAAGTGTTTCAGAAGATTTTGAGTTTGTTGGATATTGAATTCAAATTGGCAGTTGAAATTTATTTCAAAACAATGCCTGACAAATACTTGAGAAAAAGTATGAGAGGAGTAAACATGACACTCCAAAATGTCGATGAAAAACCTTGCCAAAAGTTTGAATTCAAATTTGATTTTATTTGGGATTTCTAGAAAATGTTTTTTTAAGTTTGGGTTTTGCCTCGAAAATGTTCAAATTATAGGGAATATTCCCCTGATAATTTTGATATATATATGTCCTATATAAAATATATATAACCAATATATTCTCTCTCTCTCTCCCTAATTCAAAAAAATAAAAAAAAAACCCCAGCGCCAGCCAGCTAACTGCCCAGCCAGTGACGAGGCAGCCCAGTGAGCAGCCAGGCCACCGGCCCGGCCAAGTGAGCCAGCCCACCGCCCGAGCCGGCCGACCCAGCTCGCGCCCGATTCCCCTTCCTTGATCGCCCGACCAATCCCCCTCTCTCTCTCACCGACGACGGACCCCACCCCTTCTTCTTCCTCCCCACGCCAACCCATAGCGCCGCCGCCACGAATCCTCAAGATCCGGGATCCTCTCCCGATCCGCCTCCTCCAAGTCGGCGCCCCTATAAAACCCCCCCCTCGACCCGTTCCCCACTTTCCCCTCGCCTAACCCTCCACCCCGCCGCAATCCCTCGCCGGAGCCCAGCCGACGCCGCCGCCATTTCCACCGCCCGGCCGCCTCGAACCCCCGAGCTTCACGGACACCACCTCCGGCCTCCCCTCACTCGCCCGCACCAGTGGGACGCCTCCGCCGTCGCCCCGGACCACCGGAGCCGCCGCGCCGTCGTCACCCGAGCCGCCGTCGACCATCGTCGTCGTCGCCACCGCGGTGAGTCACCGGAAACCCCCACCACCGTCTGATCTAAAATCTAGGGCCTAGATTAGACTAGCGAAGGGGTACGGTTTATTTTAAAGATTCGGTTTATTTAGGGTTTATTTTGGTTTAGTTAGTGGTTTAGTTAGACCGGCCCGATCGGTTTATTCCCTCGGGCGCGTTTTAGTTATTTGTCGCCCGAGCGTTAGATAGGCCCGTTAGCGCCAGTTTTCCTTTTAGTTATTTTTTTCGTTTATGTTTTTAACAGAATAGTTTCAGTTTTGTAAAATCCATATGTTTTAGGTTACTTAATATTTTTAGTTGATTACTTTTTTTTAGTTTGCAAATTTGTTGTAGTTTCTGTAGAAAATATGTTTAGTCACGTTTAAATTATTAGAAATTGTTTTATTTTAGTTTTAGACAGATTAGTATTTCTGCTATAAAATGAGTTAGGATTATTTTATTTTAGTGATTCTTTTTGTCACTACTTTGTTTTGGCCTTGCCTAACCGTAGGAATTTATTTGGGTATTTTAGATTTAATAAAAAATAGTTTTAATCAAAATCATGTGTTTCTTGTTTATTTTTCTAGCTACTGTTTTCCTATTGTTTTATTTATTAAATAATTTTATTTTTCCTATGTCATAGTTTATTTTTGATTAGTTTCTGTAGTTTTAGAACATGAACTTTTATTTACAATAAATAAAATTTTTATTTTATTTTTTCTTGCTAGGATTGTTATAGGCATAATAGGAGTTCTATAATAGCTTTTGATGTGATTCTTTTTGCTCCTAGTTTGCATGATGTTTTCCCTTCTGTTAGTTAGCAAAACCCATGCTTAAGTTATGTTAAGAAAAATTTGGTTGTGTAAAACTATTTCTTAGTTGTTGTTTGACGTGGTGAAAACATTGATTTGGATTTCTTCGAGTTTTCTTTGGTTTTTGGTCCGGTTGTTTTGTGTGTTTTATGTTAGCATGTTGTTATGTTAATTGATTGTATGCTCTTATGCTTATATGATTGTTGTTTGCTTCGGTAGAATTTCCGGAGTGCGAAGCTTGCTATCACGAGTCCCTAGCTTTCGAAGACCGTCAGCAAGGCAAGTCATTTGACCATGTTTTCTTTTACAATACCTATGATTTTATTGCATTAGAATTATACCTCCCCACCATGCATGCAGTAGGAGAATTTTAAGTTATGTTCTTGAGTAGTATCATGAGGTAGGTTGAAACCAATCCCCCTTGTTACCATGGCCCGGGACGAAGTAGTTTATTTTGCTATGCTCAGAAACGGGTTGGTTGAGTGAATCATAAGGGAGATGTGAGAGTCAAGATGATGACAACCCCATGACTTCAAGCTCAAGATGGACTTCAAAATTCACTCTTGGGTGGAGGGCGGTTGTGGGCACCTGGAGAAAACCAGCGGTTGGCGGGATGCATGGAGAAGCGCCATGACATCTTGCGGAAAGCTTCACCCAGCCACGAAGAGACGGATGGATACACCATTGACCGGAAGCTTACCTGTGCAGCCGCAAGCCATTATGGGCTCTGGCTTGGTCAACCTTAGGTGTGACTCTGGCGGACGGTGCTACGAGATGTAGAAGAATGGTAGGATTGGATGGGTACCGGCGGTGGCGGAGGAACTCTTCTGAAGACCTGTTTCGTTCTTCCGTCTTCAAACACCGTGAAGTGCGAAGACTTAACGGAGGAGCGATTCTTGCGGGTAAAGTGCACAAACCTCTGCAGAGTGAAGATCTAATCGGTTAGCCGTGTCCCGATACGGACAATTTGAGCCTCTGGAACTTGGAGTAATTCGAAATCTCAACACGAAATTAATAAATTAATTGAGGGGTTATTTTAATAATTGGGAATGAGACATTGGTTGGTGGAACCATCTCAATAACTACCAACATTTTGTAGTATTTGCAAACAAGTCCTTGTTGTAGGAAAAACGGCTTTTAGCAAAACAATGAAACTTAGAGCCCCACGGCCAAATTGCATATAGTGTTAGTAATTTTTCATTGTTATTCTCTCTTCATGACTTGCCGGCATATTCAAAATGCTGACCTACACGGCTGCAACGTCTTATGTTGCGAGAGGAGTTTTCGATTAGGAGTGAGGCTACGATCCACGCTTGGCGATTGCCCTATGGAGTCGGACGGACTCGCTATTCGCTCACGCTTCGCAGCTTTATTTAGTTTATTTCTCATGAGTTGGCCTTCGGCCAAATTTATTCTATTGTAATAAAGACTCGATATGAGAAACGTGTAATAAATTCAGGTGTGATTGAACTTTGAATCTTTGCATCAATGTACTGTGTGTGCCAGCATGATCTTGGGATGGTACAGCTACACAGAGACTTGACCGTTTTCGGGTCGGGTCGCTACACTAAATCGCAAACCGGATAGGTGTTTACATTGAACGGTGGAGCTGTCAGTTGGTGCAGTTCAAAACAAAGCGTTGATACGTCTCCAACGTATCTATAATTTTTGATTGCTCCATGCTATATTATCTATTGTTTTGGACCATATTGGGCTTTATTTTCCACTTTTATATTATTTTTGGGACTAACCTATTAACCAGAGGCCCAGCCCAGAATTGCTGTTTTTTGCCTATTTCAGAGTTTCGGAGAAACGAAATATCAAACGGAGTCCAAACGGAATGAAACCTTCGGGAACGTGATTTTCTCACCGAATATGACCCAGGAGACTTGGACCCCACGCCAAGGAAGCTTCGAGGTGGGCACGAGGTAGGGGGCGCGCCCTCCCCCCCAGGCACACCCCCACCCTCGTGGGGCCCACGAAGCTCCACCGACGTACTTCTTCCTCCTATATATACCTACGTACCCCGGACGATCAGATACGGAGCCAAAAACCTAATTCCACCGCCGCAACTTTCTGTATCCACGAGATACCATCTTGGGGCATGTTCAAGCTCCATGGAAGGGGAATCCACCACGAGGGCTTCTACATCATCACCATAGCCTCTCCGATGAAGTGTGAGTAGTTTACCTCAGACCTTCGGGTCCATAGTTAGTAGCTAGATGGCTTCTTCTCTCTTTTTGGATCTCAATACAATGTTCTCCCCCTCTCTCGTGGAGATCTATTCGATGTAATCTTCTTTTTGCGGTGTGTTTGTTGAGACCGATGAATTGTGGGTTTATGATCAAGATTATCTACGAACAATATTTGAATCTTCTCTGAATTCTTTTATGTATGATTGGTTATCTTTGCAAGTCTCTTTGAATTATCAGTTTGGTTTGGCCTATTAGATTGGTTTTTCTTGCAATGGGAGAAGTGCTTAGCTTTGGGTTCAATCTTGCGGTGTCCTTTCCCGGTGTGATGAGGGGCAGCAAGGCACGATTGTATTGTTGCCATCGAGGATAACAAGATGGGGTTTTTATCATATTGCATGAATTTATCCCTCTACATCATGTCATCTTGCTTAAGGCATTACTCTGTTTTCTTGAACATAATACTCTAGATGCAGGCTGGATAGCGGTCGATGAGTGGAGTAATAGTAGTAGATGAAGGCAGGAGTCAGTCTACTTGTCTCGGACGTGATGCCTATATACATGATCATACCTAGATATTCTCATAACTATGCTCAATTCATCAATTGCTCAATGAAGAATTGTTCACCCACCATAGAATACTTATGCTCTTGAGAGAAGCCACTAGTGAAATCTATGGCCCCCGGGTCTATCTCCATCATATTAATCTTCCATCACTTTATTATTGCTTTGCTTTTTTACTTTGCTTTTTATTTTACTTTGCATCTTTATACCAAAAATACAAAAAATATTGTATATCATCTCTATCAGATCTCACTCTTGTAAGTGACCGTGAAGGGATTGAAAACCCCTATTCGCATTGGTTGCGAGGAGTTATTTGCTTTGTGTAGGTACGAGGGACTCGCGCGTAGCCTCCTACTGGATTGATACCTTGGTTCTCAAAAACTGAGGGAAATACTTACGCTACTTTGTTGCATCATCCTTTCCTCTTCGGGGAAATCTAACGCAGTGCTCAGGAGGTAGCAAGAAGAATTTCTGGCGCGTTGCCGGGGAGTCTACACAAAAGTCAACATACCAAGTACCCATCACAATCCCTTATCTCCTGCATTACATTATTTGCCATTTGCCTCTCGTTTTCCTCTCCCCCACTTCACCCTTGCCGTTTTATTAGCCCTCTCTTTTCCGTTCGTCTTTTCACTTGCCTTGATGTCTTACTTGGCTCGTTTGCTCGTTTGGTTGAAATAATTGAGTATTTATTCCTAAACAGAGAAGCTAACATCTATGGATCCTCATCCGCTTGCAAATCTTTTTAAGAGATCCAATTATGATGAACCAATTCCTAGTGATTTGGATGCACTAGTTATTTTTATAAGGTTTTTCCTTAAATCCGTAAATCTGAAAATTGTGATGAAGTGCTTTATGAAGTGACTCACGATAGGTCTTTGAATAAAAAGCATGATTGCAATGATTTTATTATAAATTCTTTTGATGTCAATTGTGCTAATAAGATGCAAAACCCTAAGCTTGGGGATGCTAGTTTTTATATGTCTACTACTTGTTGCAATGATCATGATTGGGGTGATTCTTCTTATGATCTTGAAATTTTATTTAACCCCATGATGAATATGAGATTGATAATATTGTTTGCAATAATATTGAAAGTGGGTTCGGAAGAGTGTCAACTTTAGATCCCACATATTTGGAGAATGTTCAATCTTATGAAGTTTTTGATAAAAGTGGGTTTGGAGAGATCATGACTTTAGTTAATGATAATCCCACTATTTTGGAAGAGTGTCAACTTCGCATGCATGTGGATCTTATTGAGAATATACTTTGTGATAGCTATTTTGTTTAATTTGCCTATGATCCTACATGTAATTATTATGAGAGAGGAAAGTATAGTTGTAGGAACTTTCATGCTACTAATTTACCTCTCGTTATGTTGAGATTGCTATTGTCTCTTTCCGCTTCCTTGCATATGCTAGTTTCTGCTTGCCTTGATTTGTTTGCCTATAAGATGCCTATGCATAGGAAGTATGTTAGACTTAGATGTGGTTGTCACATGTTTTATGATGATCTCTTTGTGCTTCGATTCTTGTCTTTTATGTGAGCATCTTTGAAATCTCAATGCCTAGCTACAAAGGCTTTAAAGAAAAGCGCTTGTTCGGAGACAACCCAATATATTTCCTTTCTGTAGTTGAATAAATAATCCATCTAGCTTCTGTTTAGATGTGGTTTTATGTTTTAATTAGTGTTTGAGCCAAGTTAAACCTATAGGATCTTCTTGGATGATAGTTATTTAATCTTGCTGTAATTTCCAGAAACTTCCGGTTCACAAAAACAATTTTTAAAAATCACCAGAACGTGATAAAATAGTGATTAAAATTGCTTCTGATCAATAAACAAATTTCCCAGGTCTTCCTATTTTAGCTGAATTTTTTGAGTTACAGAAGTTTGCGTTAGTTACAGATTACTACAAACTGTTTTGTTTTTGACAGATTCTGTTTTTCGTGTGTTGTTTGCTTATTTTGATGAATCTATGGCTAGTAAAATAGTTTATAAACCATAGAGAAGTTGTAATGCAGTAGGTTTAACACCAATATAAATAAAGAATGAGTTCATTACAGTACCTTGAAGTGGTCTTTTGTTTTCTTTCGCTAACAGAGCTCACGAGATTTCTGTTGAGTTTTGTGTTGTGAAGTTTTCAAGTTTTGGGTGAAATCTTTTGATGGATTATGGAACAAGGAGTGGCAAGAGCCTAAGCTTGGGGATGCCCATGGCACCCCCAAGATAATCTAAGGACACCAAAAAGTCAAAGCTTGGGGATGCCCCGGAAGGCATCCCCTCTTTCGTCTACTTCCATCGGTAACTTTACTTGGAGCTATATTTTTATAAACCACATGATATGTGTTTTGCTTGGAGCGCCTTGTATGATTTGAGTCTTTGCTTTTTAGTTTGCCACAATCATCCTTGCTGTACACACCTTTTGAGAGAGCCATACATGATTTGGAAATTATTAGAATACTCTTTGTGCTTCACTTATATCTTTTGAGCTATATAGTTTTGCTCTAGTGCTTCACTTAGATCTTTGAGAGCAAGGTGGTGGATTTGTTTTATAGAAACTATTGATCTCTCATGCTTCACTTAGATTATTTTGGGAGTCTTTAATATCATGGCAATTTGCTTAAATAATCTTAACATGCTAGGTATACAAAAATAGTAAAAACTTTCTTATGAGTGTGTTGGATACTGAGAAAAGTTTGATGCTTGATGATTGTTTTGAGATATGGAGGTGATAATATCAAAGTCATGCTAGTTGAGTAGTTGTGAATTTGAGAAATGCTTGTGTTGAAGTTTGCAAGTCCCGTAGCATGCACGTATGGTAAACTTTATGTAACAAATTTGAAACATGAGGTGTTCTTTGATTGTCCTCCTTATGAGTGGCTGTCGGGGATGAGCGATGGTCTTTTCCTACCAATCTATCCCCCGAGGAGCATGCGCGTAGTGCTTTGGTTTTTGATGGCTTGTAGATTTTTGCAATAAGTATGTGAGTTCTTTATGACTAATATTGAGTCCATGGATTATACGCACTCTCACCCTTCCATCATTGCTAGCCTCTTCGGTACCGTGCATTGCCCTTTCTCACATTGAGAGTTGGTGCAAACTTCGCCGGTGCATCCAAACCCCGTGATATGATACGCTCTTTCACACATAAACGTCCTTATATCTTCCTCAAAACAACCACCATACCTACCTATTATGGCATTTCCATAGCCATTCCGAGATATATTGCCATGCAACTTTCCACCATTCCGTTTATCATGACACATTCATCATTGTCATATTGCTTAGCATGATCATGTAGTTGACATAGTATTTATGGCAAAGCCACCGTTCATGATTCTTTCATACATGTCACTCTTGATTCATTGCATATCCCGGCACACCGCCGGAGGCATTCATATAGAGTCATACTTTGTTCTAGTATCGAGTTGTAATCATTGAGTTGTAAATAAATAGAAGTGTGATGATCATCATTTTCTAGAGCATTGTCCCATGTGAGGTTATAAAAAATAAAAGAGGCCAAAGAAGCCCATAAAAAAATGAGAGAAAAAGAGAGAAGGGACAATGTTACTATCCTTTGCCACACTTGTGCTTCAAAGTAGCACCATAATCTTCATGATAGAGAGTCTCTTGTTTTGTCACTTTCATATACTAGTGGGAATTTTTCATTATAGAACTTGGCTTGTATATTCCAATAATGGGCCTCCTCAAGTGCCCTAGGTCTTCGTGAGCAAGCAAGTTGGATGCACACCCACTTAGTTTCTTTGTTGAGCTTTCATACATTTATAGCTCTAGTGCATCCGTTGCATGGCAATCCCTACTCCTTGCATTAACATCAATCGATGGGCATCCTCATAGCCCATTGATTAGCCTCGTTGATGTGAGATCTTCTCCTTTTTTGTCTTCTCCACATAACCCCCATCATCATATTCTATTCCACCCATAGTGATATGTCCATGGCTCGCGCTCATATATTGCGTGAAGGTTTATAAGTTTGAGATTACTAAAGTATGAAACAATTGCTTGGCTTGTCATAGGGGTTGTGCATGATGAGAGCATTCTTGTGTAACAAAAATGGAGCATGACTAAACTATATGATTTTGTAGGGATAACTTTCTTTGGCCATGTTATTTTGAGAAGACATGATTGCTTAGTTAGTATGCTTGAAGTATTATTATTTCTATGTCAATATTAAACTTTTGTCTTGAATCTTTCGGGTCTCAACATTCATGCCACAATAAAGAAAATTACATTAAGAGATATGCTAGGTAGCATTCCACATCAAAAATTCTTTTTTATCATTTACCTATTCGAGGACGAGCAGGAATTAAGCTTGGGGATGCCTGATACGTCTCCAACGTATCTATAATTTTTGATTGCTCCATGCTATATTATCTACTGTTTTGGACCATATTGGGCTTTATTTTCCACTTTTATATTATTTTTTGGACTAACCTATTAACTGGAGGCCCAACCCAGAATTGTTTTTTTTTTCCTATTTCAGAGTTTCGAAGAAACGGAATATCAAACGGAGTCCAAACGGAATGAAACCTTCGGGAACGTGATTTTCTCACCGAATATGACCCAGAAGACTTGGACCCTATGCCAAGGAAGCTTCGAGGTGGGCACGAGGTAGGGGGCGCGCCCCCCAGCGCGCCCCACCCTCATGGGGCCCTGGCTCCACCGACGCACTTCTTCCTCCTATATATACCTCACGCCCCAAAGCGATCGATCACGGAGCCAAAACCTAATTCCACCGCCGCAACTTTCTCAGTATCCACGAGATCCCATCTTGGGGCCTGTTCCGAGCTCACGGAAGGGGAATCCACCATGGAGGGCTTCTACATCATCACCATAGCCTCTCCGATGAAGTGTGAGTAGTTTACCTCAGACCTTCGGGTCCATAGTTAGTAGCTAGATGGCTTCTTCTCTCCTTTTGGATCTCAATACAATGTTCTCCCCCTCTCTCGTGGAGATCTATTCGATGTAATCTTCTTTTTGCGGTGTGTTTGTTGAGACCGATAAATTGTGGGTTTATGATCAAGATTATCTACGAACAATATTTGAATCTTCTTTGAATTCTTTTATGTATGATTGGTTATCTTTGCAAGTCTCTTCGAATTGTCAGTTTGGTTTGGCCTACTAGATTGGTTTTTCTTGCAATGGGAGACGTGCTTAGCTTTGGGTTCAATCTTGCGGTGTCCTTTCCTAGTGACAGTAGTGGCAGCAAGGCACGTATTGTATTGTTGCCATCGAGGATAACAAGATGGGATTTTTATCATATTGCATGAATTTATCCCTCTACATCATGTCATCTTGCTTAAGGCGTTACTCTGTTTTCTTAAACTTAATACTCTAGATGCATGCTGGCGGTCGATGAGTGGAGTAATAGTAGTAGATGCAGGCACGGTCTACTTGTCTCGGACGTGATGCCTATATCACGATCATACCTAGATATTCTCATAACTATGCTCAATTCTGTCAATTGCTCAACAGTAATTGGTTCACCCACCGTAGAATACTTATGCTCTTGAGAGAAGCCACTAGTGAAATCTATGGCCCCCGGGTCTATCTCCATCATATTAATCTTCCATCACTTTATTATTGCTTTGCTTTTTTACTTTGCTTTTTATTTTACTTTGCATCTTTATACCAAAAATACCAAAAATATTATCTATCGTCTCTATCAGATCTCACTCTCGTAAGTGACCGTGAAGGGATTGACAACCCCTATTCGCATTGGTTGCGAGGAGTTATTTGCTTTGTGTAGGTACGAGGGACTCACGCGTAGCCTCCTACTGGATTGATATCTTGGTTCTCAAAAACTGAGGGAAATACTTACGCTACTTTGCTGCATCATCCTTTCCTCTTCGGGGAAATCCAACGCAGTGCTCAAGAGGTAGCAAGAAGAGTCGTGGCGGTATCTACGTGTGAAGCGGAGTACATAGCTGCTTCGGAAGCAGCAAATGAAGGAGTCTGGATGAAGGAGTTCATATCCGATCTAGGTGGCATACCTAGTGCATCGGGTCCAATGAAAATCTTTTGTGACAATACTAGTGCAATTGCCTTGGCGAAGGAATATAGATTTCACAAGAGAACCAAGCACATCAAGAGACGCTTCAATTCCATCCGGGATCTAGTCCAGGTGGGAGACATAGAAATTTTCAAGATACATACGGATCTGAATGTTGCAGACCCGTTGACTAAGCCTCTTCCACGAGCAAAACATGATCATCACCAAAGCTCCATGGGTGTTAGAATCATTAGTGTGTAATCTAGATTATTGACTCTAGTGCAAGTGAGAGACTGAAGGAAATATGCCCTAGAGGCAATAATAAAGTTATTATTTATTTCCTTATATCATGATAAATGTTTATTATTCATGCTAGAATTGTATTAACCGGAAACATAATACTTGTGTGAATACATAGACAAACAGAGTGTCACTAGTATGCCTCTACTTGACTAGCTCGTTGATCAAAGATGGGTATGTTTCCTAGCCATAGACATGAGTTGTCATTTGATTAATGGGATCACATCATGTGACGCCCCCGATTCAATCGTACACTAATCATGCACGCAAATGTGTACGATCAAGATCAGGGACTCACGGTAAGATATCACAACACAACTCTAAAACATAAATAAGTCATACAAGCATCATAATACAAGCCGGGGCCTCGAGGGCTCGAATACAAGTGCTCGATCATAGACGAAGTCAGCGGAAGCCACAATATCTGAGTCTGGACATAAGTTAAACAAGTTGCCATAAGATGGCTAGCACAAACTAGGATCTGAGATCGAAGAAGCGCGGGCCTCCTGCAGGATCCTCCTAACTACTCACGGTCGCGTCCTCGTGGGCTGCACGTAGTAGTAGGCACCTCCGTGTAGTAGTCGTCATCGACGGTGGCGTCTCGCTCTGGGCTCCGTCGTGCAGTCGCAGACAATCGGATAGAGATAGGGAAAAGGGGAACAAGGCAACCGTGAGTACTCATCCAAAGTACTGCAAGCAAGGAGCTACACTACATATGCATGGATATATGTGTAAAGGGCCATATCGGTGGGGTGAGCTGCAGAATGCCGAATAAGAGGGGATAACTAATCACGTCGAAGACTACGCTTCGCAGCCTCCGTCTTGCAAACATGTAGAAGAGAGTAGATCTGAAATCCTCCAAGTAGCATCGCATAGCATAATCCTACCCGGCGCTCCTCTCCTCGTAGCCCTGTTAGAGAGCGACCGGTGGTTGTATCCGCACTTGGAAGGGTGTGTTTCATTAAGTATCCATTCTAGTTGTCATAAGGTCAAGGTACAACTCCAAGTCGTCCTGTTATCAAGATCACGGCTATTGAATAGATTAACTTCCCTGCAGGGTGCACCACATAACCCAACACGCTTGATCCCATTTGGCCGGACACACTTTCCTAGGTCATGCCCGGCCGCAGAAGATCAACACGTCGCAGCCCCACCTAGGCACAACAGAGAGGTCAAGACGCCGGTCTAAACCTAAGCGCCACAGTGCTGGGCCCATCGCCTTAGCACTTTTGCATGTTGCGTGGGCGGCCGAAGAAGACCTAGCCTAGCTAGCGTTCTGTCCAATCCGGCGCGCGCTTCGAAGAGTCGACGTCACGAAGTGCCGGTGATACCACGACGTCGAATGCCCATAAGCTGTTCCCACGTAGTTGGTTAGTGCGTATAGACCAAATGGCGGACTCGGATCAAATACCAAGATCTCGTTAAGCGTGTTAAGTATCCATGACGCCGACCAGGGCGTGCCCACCTCTCCTAGGTGGTCTCAACCTGCCTGTCGCTCCGCCACAAGTAACATTCGGGGCCGTCGGGAACCCAAGCCCACCTCTACCGGGATGGAGCCACACGTCGTTTCAGCCCCCATCTCCAACAATATCACGGTAATGTAATAGTGTAAAGTATATACTATATGCCCGTGATCACCTCCAAGTGATCACGGCCCAAAGAGTATAGCATGGCGACGGACAAGAATGTAGGGCCTTGATGGAACACTAGCATCCTATACTAAGCGATAGGATAGCCGGTAAAGGTAACAATGAGAGTAGCAAGGACAAAGCTATGCAGCGAGATAGGATTAATCGAAGCGATAACATGCTACACTACTCTAATGCAAGCAAGATAGAGAAGAATAGGCGATATCCGGTGATCAAGGGGGGGGGCTTGCACGGTTGCTCGAGACAAGGAGGGGTCGTCGGTGGCGTAGTCGACCACGGGGCATCATAGATCGCCACGGGTCTACCGGAGAGAAGAGGAGGGAGAAACAGTAAATACATAGCAAGCAAGTGCATAACATGACAACAAGCAAAGCTGGACGTGTTCTAACGCGGTATGAGGTGATACCGGTGAACGGGGGAAACATCCGGGAAACTATTCCCGGTGTTTCGCGTTTTCGGACAGATGAACCGGAGGTGAAAAGTTGCAGGTTCAATAGGTTAGGGATGTGTGGAGGACGAACAGGCTGTGTATCCGGATTCGTCTCGTCGTTCTGAGCAACTTTCATGTACAAAGTTTTCCATCTGAGCTACGGTTTATTTTATATTAGTTTTAAAAGATTTAATTCATTTTTAGGATTTATTTGATTATTTAAATTCAACATTATCTAGAAACGATTGCATCTTGACGTCGTGATCAACAGAGGCGTTGACTGGTCAACTGACGTGTGGGTCCCATTCGTCATTGACTGATTAGTCTAATTAGGGTTTAATTAAACTATCTACTTAATTAGATTAATTAAACAGGATTAATTAACTTAATAAATTCCTTAACTATTTTAATTATTAATTAATTAATTATATATTTATTTTTATTTCGTTTTTTTAATGTTTTGGAGTGGGGCCCCATTGTCATAGGGCCACTGGGGTCTATCGGCCGCCAGCCTTCATGGCAGTGGGTGTGGTGCCGTGTTCGAGGTCGTAGCCTGCCCGGACGACGGGAGAGCGGCACGAGCTCCGGCGGCTAGGGGCATGATGGCGCTGGCGGAACAGGTGGCGGGCCGGAGGGGAGGTGGCCAGGGGAAGAGGGTGCGGGGGAGGTCAACACGGCCACGGGTCGAGCTCGCGTCCATGGTGGATGGCGGGGGAAGGCAGAGAGGCTCCGACCGAGAGCGGCAATGCATGCGGTGGCGCACAGGAGCCTCAGCGGGCGTGGCTGCGGGGCGACGGCAGCGGCTAGGCCGCGAGTGGCAAACGGGGGCGCGACGACGTGGTCGCACGGGTGAACCCCAGCGTAACGGGCGGCCCGGGGTGGCATGGACGAGCCGCGGGTCGCCGGCGAAAGATGGGGAGAAGGGAAGAGGGAGGCCGTGGCCTCACCGGCGATGTAGGGCACGGGGCAGCGGGAGTCGTGGAGTGGGTCGGGGACGACGGCGCCGGAGAGGAAGCAGTCCGGCGAGGTGGAGGCGTGTCGAGCTCCGGGCGGCGAGGATCCTGCGACCGGGGCGGCGTGGTGGTTCGGTTCCAGGCGTCGAACGGCGGGGCAGCGTCGGCAGTGGTGCGGCGTCGGGCGGGGGAGTCGGGGTCGAGCCGGCCCGGCGAGGAGGAGATGAGGAGGAGGACGGCGAAGCGGCGACGGGTCGACGATGAGGTGGCCGAGGCGGGCGCTCTGGTGGCGTCGGCGAGACGACGGCGGGGGGCGGCGTGGCGGCGCGAGGTCGGCCCCTCCCCGATCCAGATGGGATCGAGAGGAGAGGGGAGAGGAGAGGCGGCGAGTGGGAGTGGACCGTTAGGGTTACGGTCGGGGTGGGGGTTAAGGGCCATGGGGTGGTCCGGCTGGCAGGACTTGGCCCGATTGGGCCGGGCTCTTGGGCGGAGCCCCTGGGGTTCTTTCCTTTTTTTGTGCGTGTGTTAGTTACATTGCTTGTTTTGATTCTTTTCTTATTTTTCTTTTCTGTTTCATTTCTAGTTTCTTTTAATTTTTAGTTTTTACAAAATCACCACTAGTTCCTAAAGTAGTATTTATAAACAAACTGTTGTCACATCAATTCTTAACCCATAATGAAATATTTTAATATTTTATAAAATCCAATAGGTATTTGTTTAATTGTTTTCACTACTGTTTTAATTAGTTTAGAGCCCTTAAACATTTTATCAAGGTTTGGTTTCTCCATTGTATTTACACATGATTTATCTGACCCACCATGAACATTTTGGTTTCATTGTTTGAAAACTTTTATTATTTGCCTTTAATTGAATTTGAATTTGAATCGGTTTCGAACTAACACGAGATTAGCGATAGTAATCGAAGTGACGTGGCATCATTAGCAGAGAATTACTGTAGCTTAATTATCCGGGCGTCACAATTCTCCTCCACTACAAGAAATCTCGTCCCGAGATTTAAGAGGGGAGTAAGGGGGAAAGTTCTGGTTACGATATTCTAACGGATCTTCTCGAGGAAGTTAATCCCTTTTGTTGATGTCTTCAATTCTTTATTCCAATGCATCATGATAAACTTGTCATCATTTCTTCGGGAACTCCATCGTACTTATGAAAGGATAAGGGCAGCTCACTACGACATAATGCTTTTGAGGGAAACAATCAGGGTTAACCCATGAATGAGTATAAGATTATCTCTCGAGTTGAACATATGAAATACATCGAGAGTAAGGTACGAAGGTACAATAAGAGGTTCCAAGCGGATAGATAGTTGCTCAAGTCCGAACGAGTGAGAAAGGGGTTTAGAGTAGCAAGAGTAAGTATTGCGCCCGATACGAGAATAGATCACTAGGACGGTGGCCGTGAATTACATACGAGGCCACGCCATGAGGAATAACTTTGGGAATAGGGGTGTACTGGAGACGGTCAGGTTTTGATCCTGTGGGCTGTGGGTTATGGGCCCACCATGTGGTTTTTAATAGGAGCAGTGACATCTTGCACGGTCACGATAGCAAGGCATGTCGAGAGTACCATGTCGATTATGTCGGCAACAACATTGGTACCAAGGGCGAGGGACGAAGAGAACCATTTTCCTGCTCGTTGCAACGAGGCGGACCAATAGGCAAAGTTCTCGTCCATCGGTGGTTACCAAAATGTCACCAACAATAGTAACAAGGTCTTACTGGCAGAGTTGTACCACGAGGTGCTTACCTAAGCAGGGAATTACCACTGCTTAGTTAAGTAGATTATAAGAAAGTTTGAACAAAACAACGGAAAGGAAAATGTGTTTAAACACATATATCAGGGGTATATCCTTCCCAAAGTCAAGCAGAGGATGATATCCAAGACAGGATATAAAGTAGAAAACCCTTTAGATAAGAGGAGAGAAATTTCATGACCTTACCCATACAACGGTGTTTGGATAATTGAGCAGAAAGTTTTAGCATTGGGCTTCAAATGTTCTTGTTGAAGAAGCGAGTACCATAGACATGCTTGAGATAGCATTGACATGGTCAACGGTGAAAATCAGACTTTGGAAACAAAAAGGATCCATCAGAACAACTTATAACATAAGTCTTACGATTTCCTCATGGAAAAATGATTAACCTTGTTAAAGGAAACTATAACACTAGGTCCTCCGGCCGGTGTGCTAGGCATGACATCACCTAACCGAGTCATAAGAGGACCAATGTTATAACTCTTGAAAGTATGTTCCAACCATCATATCGACCGAGATTCGGATCCGGATAGGTGGCGGGATAACTTCAGACTCACGATGCACGAGAAGAAAGGTGCAACACCAATTGTCGAAATGACATTGTAAGATTCTCGGAATTGAACTGTGTGAGCGAGTTCAAACAGGAGTTCATCATTAAACCAAGGAGAGGAAGAGGATGTGGTGATGGACTCAACGACAATTCATCAAGATTTCCAAAGGATGGATTTCCACAATTAAATATTGAGCGAAAATGCACGGAAATATGGACCAGGTAGGACGTTCAAAGTTAGAATGGTGATTCGATAACTAAACTATCGGCCGTTCACTTCAAAATAATAGGGTTGCTAGAGATATCAAATTCCCAACAGAGTTCACTCAACACGGGGCCAAGAAAAGAATGGTGATGGCGAGAAGCATCACGGTAACAAGAATTTCTTAAGAGGTGGTGAGATCCTCACAACATTTTGGCATAAAAGATGGTAATACTCAATGTAAAGAACAATTCTTTGGATAGCAAGGATCTCAAGGTATAACACAAAACAACAACAAGTTTGTGTTGGAGGAAAGGTAGTAGAGTGGTCGATGATAACACTAATCATCGAGGGCAAGGATTGTCTTTCTCATCATGAATACCATTGATATCCTGGAAGAGCTCAGAATGCTGATGATGAGCACGACATATTTGTCGAGAGAATTCATGAAGACGTAATCAATTGGCGATGACATCAAGTCAAAGGAATGATGAAGCAAAAAGTTATTGGAACCACGAGTACGTAACAAACTCGGAATCCATCTTGTTGTTCAAGGAAAAAAGATATGACGAGGAAAGCCGACGTAAGCTTAGTTCATCGTCGAAAATTTGTGCTCCGGGAAGAAGGACCAGGTAGCACAGTTAGAATTTGGCATGATAATGGTATAGCCGATCAGGCTAGGAATGACTTGAAGGATTATTAAACCCATAAGCAACAAAAATTACTTAAGAGTTATTGAATCGGAGTGCGGAACCGATTCACTTATCGGTGTTCTCGGTCGACAAACAACCCAGAACCCATGAAGTGACAAAGACAAGGTAAGGTAGTGCTTCATCAAAGTTTATAAGATGTAGTGCAATGGCAAGATATCCTCGAGATACCCGGGGTAATACTCGACACAAGATCAAAGTAAAGGTTGGACTGGTGTATTGATCCATAGAAGACAAGTGATTAAACTTGCCCGAGAAATGGGATCAAGGAGAAAATATGGTCGGAACCACGATTGCATAGGATAAATTCACAGATACCAGATGATATTGTATCAACGAAATAGTTATTATCACAAGAAGCTTCTATGGTAGGATCTACATCGTGTCCATGGGCATGAACACAAAGTTCAAGGTTGACTCCCACTTCTTCAATGCATAACCTTCCATTCACTTATCGTTTCGATAATGGCATTAGTGTTAAAAGTTTTACCTGGTGAAATACCAGATGAGTATGACCCATGAAAATTTCCGAGTTCACACATAGTAAGGAAGGCATAGGTTCAACCCATCAGGGCATCTTACGATCATATACCACAAACTTCGGGGTAAATAATACAAGCTCGAAAGTAGAGCATTGTTCAAAAGCAGATGATACAATTTACCAAAGGCATTATATACCCATGGAAAGGCTCTCAAGGTTATTCAATATGAAGGACACTGTCAGATAAAATCCAACAAAGGAACCGATGGTCCACAAGGGATCTGAGGTGAGCATCGGTACTCAACCAGAGGAAGAAGAATGCAAGGAGATCAGATTATAGAAACAACTGACTAACTCAATTGTAAAATGCAAAAGAATTATGATTTCCAAATCAAGGGATCAGAAGCAATGCTCTGATTAGGGATGGATAAGTTGAATAGCCTTAGGGTACAATCAATGACAATTGGATTGGTCGAGAACCAATTCCAGTTAAAAGAATGGCAGCTCGGTAGGAAAGGTAATTTATAAGGATCAATGATGATTGCGTGTATTAGAATCATATTGAGTCAACAGACTCAAAATGATAATGACAAGGAATGTCAATAATACTACGAGACTTATGGGATTAACCATAATGCAAGCAAGCAAGAATTTCAAGAGCCAAAGGCTCCAGAGGATTTTCGGAAGATCGAATAGTATTTTGAAGACTTTTGTGAAACACATGAACAACTGGGGATGAGTGGATACTCGACAAGTGCGAGGATTTATTTGAAGGGGTATTCATGTGGCAAAGAACTGCTAGGCAAGAGGCACAAAGTATTCTCGAACAATAGAAAACTTGGGTATCTTGTAATAACAAGATCAATGGGGGATGATCGTATGAATGGCAAGTGTAAGTGGTTATCCATAAGGATTTATCGGTGGTCGGGAATAGCAAAAGTGATGGGCACAAAGTCTCGAGAGAATATCAAAGAGTATCTCTGAAATCTTCTAGTGCAGCAGGAGATCATCTGAAGTGAGGGGCTCTCCGGGAGAAAGTACTTGCGAGAACCTAAAGTTAGTTTTGTTTTTAGCAAAATCATTTAACCCGAGTAGAAGAGAGCTCAGAGCCCCAGAGTAAAGATCGAGGAGTAAAAGATCCTAATACCACTCAATGGCGACGTGGGCCCGTAAGGCACACAGCCATGTTAGTAAAAGTTTTGCAATGACTAGACTCGACTTCGGCCAAGGAGTGCGGAAGGGGGATTCCTACAGGCAGTTGGCTCTGATACCAACTTGTGACGCCCCCGATTCAATCGTACACTAATCATGCACGCAAATGTATGCGATCAAGATCGAGACTCACGGAAGATATCACAACACAACTCTAAAACATAAATAATTCATACAAGCATCATAATACAAGCCGGGGCCTCGAGGGCTCGAATACAAGTGCTTGATCATAGGCGAGTCGCGGAAGCCACAATATCTGAGTCTGGACATAAGTTAAACAAGTTGCTATAAGATGGCTAGCACAAAGCTGGGATCTGAGATCGAAAGAGGCGCGGGCCTCTATGCAGGATCCTCCTAACTACTCTGGTCGTCGTCGGTGAGTTGCATGTAGTAGTAGGCACCTCCGGTGTAGTAGTAAATCATCGACGGTGGCATCTGGCTCTGGGCTCCGTCGTGCAGTCGCAGACAATCGGATAGAGATAGGGAAAAAGGGGAACAAGGCAACCGTGAGTACTCATCCAAAGTACTCGCAAGCAAGGAGCTACACTACATATGCATGGATATATGTGTAAGGGCCATATCGGTGGGTGAAGCTGCAGAATGCCGAATAAGAGGGGATAACTAATCCTATCAAAGACTACGCTCGCAGCCTCCGTCTTGAAGCATGTAGAAGAGAGTAGACTGAAATCCTCCAAGTAGCATCGCATAGCATAATCCTACCTGGCGATCCTCTCCTCGTAGCCCTGTTAGAGAGCGACCAGCGGGTTGTATCTGGCACTTGGAAGGGTGTGTTTTATTAAGTATCCAGTTCTAGTTGTCATAAGGTCAAGGTACAACTCCAAGTCGTCCTATTACCGAAGATCACGGCTATTGAATAGATTAACTTCCTGCGCAGGGTGCACCACATAACCCAACACGCTTGATCCCATTTGGCGGACACACTTTCTGGGTCATGCCCGGCGCGGAAGATCAACACGTCGCAGCCCCACCTAGGCACAACAGAGAGGTCAAGACGCGGTCTAAACCTAAGCGCATTGTGGTGCGGGTCCATCGCCTTAGCGCTTTGCACGTTGCGTGGGCGGTCGGAAGCAGACCTAGCCTAGCAGCGTTCAGTCCAATCTGCGCGCGCCGCTCGATCGGCCGACGCCACGAAGTGCCGGTGATACCACGACGTCGAGTGCCCATAAGCATTCCGCGTAGTTGGTTAGTGCATATAGACCAAATGGCGGACTCGGATCAAATACCAAGATCTCGTTAAGCGTGTTAAGTATCCACGAACGCTGACCAGGGCTAGGCCCACCTCTCTCCTAGGTGGTCTCAACCTGCCCTATCGCTCCGCCACAAGTAACGATCGGGGCGTCGGGAACCCGGGCCCACCTCTACGGGATGGAGCCACCGTCCTTTCACCCCATCTCCGACAAGTATCACAGGTAATGTAATAGTGTAAAGTATATAGTATATGCCCGTGATCACCTCCAAGTGATCACAGCCCAATAGTATAGCATGGCGACGGAAAAGAATGTAGGGCCCTTGATGGAACACTAGCATCCTATACTAAGCGATAGGATAAAGGTAAAGGTAACAATGATAGTAGCAAGGACATGCTATGCAGCGGTATAGGATTAACTAAAAGCGGTAACATGCTACACTACTCTAATGCAAGCGGTATAGAGAAGAACAAAGCGATATCGATGATCAAGGGGGCTTGCCTGGTTGCTCGAGACAAGAAGGAGGGGTCGTCGGTGGCGTGAGTCGACCACATGGGCATCAACATTGTCACGGGTCTCGGAGAGAAGAGGGGAGAAACAGTAAATACATAGCAAGCAAGTGCATAACATGACAACAAGCAGAGCTAGACGTGTTCTAACGCGGTATGAGGTGATACTGGTGAAGGGGGGAAACATCCGGGAAAGTATTCCCGGTGTTTCGCGTTTTCGGACAAATGAACCGAAGGTGAAAAGTTGCAGGTTCGATAGGTTAGGGATGTGTGGCGGACGAACAGGCTGCTTATCCGGATTCGTCTCGTCGTTCTGAGCAACTTTCATGTACAAAGTTTTCCCATCTGAGCTACGGTTTATTTTATATTAATTTTAAAAGATTTAATTCATTTTTAGGATTTATTTGATTATTTAAATTCAACATTATCGAGCGATTGCACGCCGACGTCGGCATGACGTCGGCGATCAACAAGAGGCGTTGACTGGTCAACTGACGTGTGGGTCCCATTCGTCATTGAGTGATTAGTCTAATTAGGGTTTAATTAAACTATCTAATTAATTAGATTAATTAAACAAGATTAATTAACTTAATAAATTCATTAACTATTTTAATTATTAATTAATTAATCATTAATTAATTAATTAATTAATTAATTATTTTTATTTCGTTTTTTTAAACGTTTTGGAGTGGGGCTCCATTGTCATAGGGCCACTGGGGTCTATCGGGCGCCCGGCGCTAATGGCAGCGGGTGTGGTGCCGTGCGAGGTCGCAGCCTGCCCGGCGACGGGAGAGCGGCACGAGCTCGGTGCCGGGGCCTCGATGGCGCTGGCCGGAGCAGTGGCGGGCGGAGGAGGTGGCGGGGAAGAGGTGCGGGGAGGTCAACACGGCCATGGTCGAGCTCGCGTCCATGGTGGATGGCGGGAAGGCGAGAGGCCCGATCGGGAGGCGGCGATGCGTGCGGTGGCGCCTGTGAGCCTCGGCGGGCGTGGTGTCGAGCGCGGCGTGGCGAGGCCGCGAGTGGCAAACGGGGCGCGACGAGCGTGGTCGACGGGCGAACCCCAACAGAACGGGCGGCGCGGGGTGGCATGGACGAGCCGCGGGTCACCGGCAACAGATGGGGAGAAGGGAAGAGGGAGGTCGTGGCCTCACCAGCGATGTAGGGCACGGGGCAGCGGGGGTCGGGACGACGGCGCCGAGAGGAAGCGATCCGGCGAGGTGGAAGCGCGTCGAGCTCCGGCGGCGAGGATCCTGCGACCGGGCGGTGTGGTTCGGGATTCAGCGTCAGCGGGCGGCGGCGTCAGCGATGGTCTGGCGTCGGGGAAGTCGAGGTCGAGGCGGCCGGCGAGAGGAGATGAGGAGGAGGGCAAGCGGCAACGGGTCGAGGATGAGGTGGGCGAGGCGGGCGCCTGGGTGGCGTCGTAGCGACGACGGCGGGACAGGCGTGGCGGCGTCGAGGTCGGGCCCTCACGATCCAGATGGGATCGAGAGGAGAGGGAGGGAGAGGCGAGTGTGGGAGTGGGGAGTGGACCGATTAGGGTTCTGATCGGGGTGGGGTTAAGGGCCATGGGGTGGGCGGCTGGCAGGAGTTGGCCCGATTAGGCGATGGGCTCTTGGGCGGAGCCAGGGGTTCTTTCCTTTTTTTTGTGCGTGTTAGTTCTGTTTTTGTTTTGATTCTTTTTCTTATTTTTCTTTTCTGTTTCATTTCTAGTTTCTTTTAATTTTTAGTTTTACAAAAATCACCACTAGTACCTAAAGTAGTATTTATAAACAAACTGCTTTGTCACATCAATTCTTAACCCATAATAAAATATTTTAATATTTTATAAAATCCAATAGGTATTTGTTTAATTGTTTTCACTACTGTTTTAATTAGTTTAGAGCCCTTAAACATTTTATCAAGGTTTGGTTTCTCCATCGTATTTACACATGATTTATCTGACCCACCATGAACATTTTGGTTTCATTGTTTGAAAACTTTTTATTATTTGCCTTTAATTGAATTTAAATTTGAATCGGTTTTGAACTAACACGAGATTAGCGATAGTAATTGAAGTGACGTGGCATCATTAGCAGAGAATTACTGTAGCTTAATTATCCGGGCGTCACACATCATTAGGAGAATAATGTGATTGACTTGACCCATTCCGTTAGCTTAGCACACGATCGTTTAGTATTCTGCTATTGCTTTCTTCATGACTTATACATGTTCCTATGACTATGAGATTATGCAACTCCCGTTTACCGGAGGAACACTTTGTGTGCTACCAAAGCGTCACAAATGGCGGGTGATTATAAAGGTGCTCTCTTGGTGTCTCCAAAGGTACTTGTTGGGTTGGCGTATTTCGAGATTAGGATTTGTCACTCCGATTGTCGGAGAGGTATCTCTAGGCCCACTCGGTAATGCACATCACTTAAGCCTTGCAAGCATTGCAACTAATGAGTTAGTTGCAGGATGATGTATTACGAAACGAGTAAAGAGACTTGTCGGTAACGAGATTGAACTAGGTATTGAGATACTGACGATCGAATCTCGGGCAAGTAACATACCGATGACAAAGGGAACAACGTATGTTGTTATGCGGTTTGACCAATAAAGATCTTCCTAGAATATGTGGGAGCCAATATGAGCATCCAGGTTGCGCTATTGGTTATTGGCCGGAGACGTGTCTCGGTCATGTCTACATAGTTCTCGAACCCGTAGGGTCTGCACGCTTAAAGTTTCGATGACAGTTATATTATGAGTTTATATGTTTTGATGTACCGAAGGTAGTTCGCAGGCCCGGATGTGATCACAGACATGACGAGGAGTCTCGAAATGGTCGAGACATGAAGATTGATATATTGGACGACTATATTCGGACACCGGAATGGTTCCGGGGGTCATCGAATATATATCGGAGTACCGGGAGGTTACCGAAACCCCCCGGGGGTTTAATGGGCCTACATGGGCCTTAGTGGAGAAGAGGAGAGGCGGCTAGGGCAGGCCGCGCGCCCCCTCCCCCTCTAGTCCGAATTGGACAAGGAGGGGGCACCCCCCTTTCCTTCCTCTCTCTCTCTCTCTCCTCTTTCCCCCCTTCTCCTAATCCAACAATGAAGGGAGGGAGTCCTACTCCCGGTGGGGTAGGACTCCTCCTGGCGCGCCCCTCTCCTGGCCGGCCGCCTCTCCCCCCCTTGATCCTTTATATACGGGGGCAGGGGGGCACCCCAAAGACACAACAATTGATCTGTTGAACTTTTAGCCGTGTGCGGTGCCCCCCTCCACCATAGTCCACCTCGATAATACTATAGCGGTGCTTAGGCGAAGCCCTGCGTCGGTAGAACATCATCATCGTAACCACGCCGTCGTGCTGA
This sequence comes from Aegilops longissima, assembly GCA_021605205.1. Classification (NCBI taxonomy): domain Eukaryota; kingdom Viridiplantae; phylum Streptophyta; class Magnoliopsida; order Poales; family Poaceae; genus Aegilops; species Aegilops longissima. The sequence continues at coordinate 124,791,387 of CM038676.1, forward strand.
CGAAACTCTCCCTCAACACTCGGCTGGATCAGAGTTCGAGGGACATCATGAGGCTGAACGTGTGCTGAACTCGGAGGTGCCGTGCCTTCGGTACTTGATCAGTCGGATCGTGAAGACGTACGACTACATCAACAGCGTTGTGCTAACGCTTCCGCTTTCGGTCTACGAGGGTACGTGGACAACACTCTCCCCTCTGGTTGCTATGCATCACCATGATCTTGCGTGTGCGTAGGATTTTTTTTGAAATTACTACGTTCCCCAACACCTAGATGGTTATTTTGTTTTTTCTCAAATACCTGTGTCACAAGAAGATCAAGAGAAAACCAATTTTACTTGTCCCTTCGGAACTTATGCTTATAGACGTATGCCTTTCGATTTACGCAATGCACCTGCTACCTTTCAAACATGTATGACTGCTATATTCTCTGACTTTTATGAAAAGATTGTTGAGCTATTCATGGATGATTTCTTCGTTTATGGGACTTCTTTTGATGATTGCTTAAGCAACCTTTATCGAGTTTTGTAGATATGTGAAGAAAGTAATCTTGTCTTGAGCTGGGAGAAGTGCCACTTTATGATAAATGAAGGTATTGTTTCCGGTCATAAAATTTCAGAACGAGGTATTGAAGTTGATAAAGCTAAAGTTGATGCAATTGAGAAAATGCCATGTCCCAAAGATATAAAAGGTATAAGAAGTTTTCTTGGTCATATGTTGGTTTCTATAGAAGGTGTACTAAAGACTTGTCTAAAAAAATTAGGCGCCTTACTAATATTTTGCAAAAATATGTAGCATTTTTTTTCACAATGATTGCGTAGAAGCCTTTGAAATACTTAAGAATGCCTTAACCTCTGCACCTATTCGTTCAACCACCTGATTGGAACTTGCTCTTTGAAATCATGTGTGATGCTAGTGACTATAGTGTTGGTGCTATTCTAGGACAAAGAGTTGATAAGGAATTGAATGTTATCCATTATGCTATTAAACTCTAGACAGTGCTCAAAGAAATTATGCTACTACCGAGAAAGAATTTTTAGCAGTTGTGTTTGCATGTGATAAATTCAGATCTTATATTGTTGATTCTAAAGTAATTATTCACATTGATCATGATGTTATTTAATATCTTACGGAAAAGAAAGATGCTAAACCTAGGTTGATTAGGTGGGTTCTTTTGCTACAAGATTTTGACTTGCATATTATTGATAGAAAGGGAGCTGAGAATCCTGTACCTGATAACTTGTCTAGAATGGAGAATGTTATTGATGACCCACTGCCTATTGATGGTAGTTTCCCTGATGAACAATTAGCTGTTATAAATGCTTCTCGTAATACTCCTTGGTATGCAGACTATGCTAATTACATTGTTATTAAATTTATACCGCCTAGTTTCACATACCAACAAAAGAAAAAGTTCTTCTTTGATTTAAGACATTACTTTTGGGATGACCCACATCTTTATAAAGAAGGAGTAGATGGTATTATTAGATGTTGTGTACCTGAGCATGAACAGAAACAAATCCTACGGAAGTGTCATTCCGAGGTACATGGAGGACAACATGCTGGAGACATAACCGCGCATAAAATATTAAAATCTGGTTTTTATTGGCCTACTCTCTTCAAGGATGCACGTAAGTTTGTCCTTTCTTGTGATGAATGTCAAAGAATTGGTAATTTTAGTAGACGCCAGAAATGCTTATAAATTATTTACTTTTTATTGAATCATTTGATGTTTGGGTATTTGATTATATGAGACATTTGATACGAATACGATGTCAACTACATGATCATGCAAAGCAATATGACAATGATGGAGCGTGTCATAATAAACGGAACGGTGGTAAGTTGCATGGCAATATATCTCAGAATGGCTATGGAAATGCCATAATAGGTAGGTATGGTGGCTATTTGAGGAAGGTATATGGTGGGTGTATGATACCGGCGAAAGGTGTGCGGTATTAGAAAGGCTAGCAATGGTGGAAGGGTGAGAGTGCGTATAATCCATGGACTCAACATTAGTCATAAAGAACTCACAAACTTATTACAAAAATCTATTAGTTATCGAAACGAAGTACTACGCGCATGCTCCTAGGGGGATATATTGGTAGGAAAAGACCATCGCTCGTCCCCGACCGCCACTCATAATGAAGACAATCAATAAATAAATCATGCTCCGACTTCATCACATAACGGTTCACCATACGTGCATGCTACGAGAATCACAAACTTTAACACAAGTATTTCTCAAATTCACAACTACTCAACTAGCATGACTCTAATCACCATCTTCATATCTCAAAACAATTATCAAGTATCAAACTTCTCATAATATTCAATGCACTCTATTTGATAGTTTTTATTATACCTATCTTGGATGCTCATCACTTAAGGACTAAAATTTTAAGCAAAGCAAATTACCATGCTGTTCTAAAAGAGACTCTAATATAAGTGAATCATTAGAGATCAATAATTTCTATAGAATAAAACCACCACTGTGCTCTAAAAGATATAAGTGAAGCACTAGAGCAAAATTTTCTAGCTCAAAAGATACAAGTAAAGCACATAGAGTATTCTAATAAATTTCAATTAATGTGTGTCTCTCCCAAAAGGTGTGTACAACAAGGATCATTGTGGTGAACTAAAAGCAAAGACTCAAATCATACAAGATGCTCCAAGCAAAACACATATCATGTGGTGAATAAAAATATAGCTCCAAGTAAAGTTACCGATGGACGAAGACGAAAGAGGGGATGCCTTCCAGGGCATCCCCAAGTTTAGGCTTTTGGTTGTCCTTGGATTTTACCTTGGGGTGCCTTGGGCATCCCGAAGATTAGGCTCTTGCCACTCCTTGTTCCATAATCCATCAAATCTTTACCCAAAACTTGAAAACTTCACAACACAAAACTCAACAGAAAATCTCATAAGCTCTGTTAGCGAAAGAAAACAAAACACCACTTCAAGGTACTGTAATGAACTCATTCTTTATTTATATTGGTGTTAAACCTAATGTATTCCAACTTATCTATGGTTCATAACCTCCGATACTAGCCATAGATTCATCAAAATAAGCAAACAACACACGAAAAATAGAATCTGTCAAAAACAGAACAATCTGTAGTAATCTGCATTTAACGCAAACTTCTTGAACTCAGAAAAATCTACCAAAATAGGAAGACTTAGATAATTTGTTTATTGATCTACTGCAATTGGAATCAGTATTTTATCACGTTCTGGTGATTTTTAACAATTTTTTTCGTGAGCATAAAGTTTCTGACTTTTTCAGCAAGATCAAATAACTATCATCCAAGAAGATCCTATAGGTTTTACTTGGCACAAACACTAATTAAAACATAAAACCGCATCTAACCAGAGGCTAGATCAAATATTTATTACTAAACAGAACCAAAAAGCAAGAAACAAAAATAAAATTGGGTTGCCTCCCAACAAGCGCTATCGTTTTACGCCCCTAGCTAGGCATAAAGGCAAGGATAGATCTAGGTATTATCATCTTAATGGTAAGGTAAATCACGAAAACTCATCTCATATTCCCTACGTTCAGCAGCAAGTTTTCTTTGTGGCACACAAAAGTAATCAAAAGGGCTAAATTTAATGGGACAAAAGTCCTCAAGATCAAGCTCGGGAGGTATGGGTTCCTCCTTTGGCCCCTTATATTGCACAACCAATTCATCATTATAAGCATTCTTTTGGCAATAAGTCATGAGCCTTTGTTCAAGAGAAAAAACTAACCCGTTGTTCTGAATAGCAAAGTCATCATTGAGTTCAGAAATTCTATCAACTAGAACATCGGTAGGAACCTTTTTTCTAAGGTTTTCATTGTAAGCAACATGATTTAAAGATCGTAAACGCATTAAGTCTTCTTGATTAAAAAGGATAGCTTCTATGGGCGGACGACCAGCGTCCACCCTATAATGCATGAAAATTTCATTGGCCACTTTCATTATAAATCTGAACTCATGTACCAAAAAGATAGTAGCCGCTCGCTTAACAGAAGAATGTCGATATTGGAAAACTCTAGAAAAATCCTTTGTCTGCAAGAATGCAAATGGATAAATTGTCTTTCAAGTTCAACTACGAGCAAGGATATAGCATCCGCAATACTACTAGTTCTATGAAGAATAGACCCACCCATAGAGGGCAGGGCACCAGCACAAGTAAAGAAATCTTGAATAACTCCTTTCCCAATAATACTAGTACAATGCCCGTGCGTTGCCACGGGCTTTAAAGTTTTTTAAGATAAAATTCAGGGAGCTAAAGACTAACCGAGAACAATACTGTCTCAGCTAACATACATTTTTTTAACAATCAACGATACTACTAAAGACTAACCGAGAACAATACCGTCTCAGCTAACATGCATTTTTTGACAATCAACGAACACACGTAGTATCGAACACAATAATGTTAGAGCATTTACATCCAGTCCCCTCCAATCATCTTGTTATGGAGCTAATTTTCAAGCCAGAAGGTGTAACCCACAACATTATTGAGATGTAGCTTTCGAAGGTATCAACGAAGCCTCTCATATATTGTTGTTTTCTCATAATTTTCTCTCTTCAATGGTAAAACCTGCAGCCTCTCGATTTGGCACGAAAATCATTGTTGAATAAGGAACTTCACATGTTAATTAAGAAAGGAAACTCGTGAATTGATAAGAGAATTTTGGAAAATGTCTATGGATTTCAAACAGAAAGCTAGATAAGTAAACACACTTCTATAAAGTCGCTGAAACATGGATACATCAACCCTGTAAACCTGAAGATCAAGTGAAAGAAAAATTAAAATAGGAACTTCTCATCATCAAGTAAAAGTTTAGGAAGTCACTGGAACATGGATCCCAAGATCAAGTGAAGAACAATGGAATTAATACATAAAGTGGCAATGATAATTGAAGGGAAGATCAGCCATGCCAATCTACGTAAAGCAATCCAAAGTAATAATCTTGCCCTCCTAATCAGGCTAAGCTATGCTAACTCTGTATTGGATAGAGTATGGTTTTACCTATGAGTTCACAACAGTACTACATGATTGGTAGAGCAAGCATTAGGCTTAATCCAAGAATAAGAAGTGAGGCGCTGCGATACAGTTAACTACAATTGTTAGTTAGTTTGGCATACTATTAGAGAAACCCACCAGAATTCTCTCAATGTGAAGTAGAACACATCTGCCGTGCGCCCCTGGCCTACTCTCCCCGCCACGACCTCTCCCTGTCACGGCTTCTCACTACCGGCATTCCATCGACGCCACGGCAGTCAGCCCACACCTTCTCCATGATTAAATATGATTAGTATCACTCAACTTCACGTCATGCGTGTCACTATTACATGGTACACAAAGCTTGAAAACTCCTTAGACTTGTAATGCATCTCTTAATTTCAGCAATAATTCAATAAAAGTAGACTATATAGGAAAGGTTGCATTTATCTTGAATCAAGTTTATCTTTGACAATATCATGAACCTGGTGCTAGTAGAAAGCTCTAAAACTCTACATAGCCAATGTAATATTTTTTTAGAATATATCCCTTTTTAGAGTGAAAGATCTCATGAAGACCAAGCTCTTTCAGTTCATATGTGTTTATCACAACATGTGGTTCCTAGGAAGATCTCTCAATTTGCTTCTCAATATCGCAGCCTTAATAAGTGCACTTGTAATAGCTCTGCATACATGGTTGCAGAAAAATTACAATTCGGGTTCACAAGATTATTAGATCTAATGCTCCCAAAGCTAGGGGATATGTATATAGTTAGTACCTTTCTTACCGACGAAGTGGTCACGTACGTGGTCGCCGCAGCAAGCATCGGGGCAACTTTATTATCATGCTTTGCATGAACTTAAAATAGAACATAATGTTTCCTTTTACATGTGCTATGAGTTTATAGCATTTGGAACAGCAACCTCAATCCCATATCATTTTCGAGCTTCTTCCTAAAAAAGCATTGATAATGACACTTTAGGCCCAACAACCAGATTTGGACAGGTTTCTAGCTGGGTAAAAAACACAACAGAAGAGCTTTTGCATGATATTTTTCTCATGGAGTTTCTTGTCAAATAATTCAAATCTAATTTACACTACATAAAACATTACATGCATGTCGGACTTTGAAACTTGTTAAAAAGCAGTGTTGGTTTGGTTAACTTGCACGAAGATAACCCGCATACATATAAAGAGTTGCTAGTTCAGTATTAATACAATCCTAAAGGACAGTCAAAAACCAAAGTGAATTTGTTAAAGCTTTTCTTACAGGACATCTATAGTCCTGTATTTGTTTGGAATAGGCAAGTGCAGTCTACTAACCAGAAATACTTCATCGAAAGCAAGCTAGGGAGAAGAAGCCAAGCTGATGTTCAAACTCAAGCCAAGTTGTCAATGGTTCAAACATTAATCATTTTTTTGCGGACAATATACTCAGTTGAGACCTATCATTATTTGCACTGCTATCAATATCACACACACAATGAGCTAAGATGCAAACAAGCTTAACGATCAACTTAAGTTAGTTGTGAAAACTACACAATGAGGAAAGTGTAAACAAGCAAAATGATGACCTACATAGATGATGAATGCAAGGGAGGTGGCATGATGAGAAAAGTGTAAACAAGCAAAACGATGACCTACATAGATGATGAATGCAAGGGAGGTGGCACGATGAGCCTGTACCGCTCAGGCAACCCTTTCCACAAAAGCTACCTCAGCTCCAGCGCCCATCCACCACCACATCCTACTGCTTCCCCTTCTCCTACAGAACCGACCGCTTCTCCACGGCATCCACAGACCCACAGTCGGTCAGCCCTGCCACATCGCCACTAACACGCCATCGACCTCAAGCTCTCCATCGACACAGCAGAGGCAGCTCTAAAGTGGAGTCGATTACGTTACGCTCCAAGTAGTCATTTTCCTCCATAATGTTTACATTAACAATGTAATCTAATTCCGTATCTGTTTGCATTTGCTTCTCGTGAACAAAATCTGCTCCATATGTATCTGCATCCCAGGCAAACGATCCATCAGGTTGCCCTTCAATGTTCAAGTGGCGTATGTAAGCATTCTGCACAGGCTTGGACTAATTCACCTCAAGAGAATTGAGTGTTTTTACATCATTGTTATATTGTCAAGATGACACTAATGATAGTTAAAACTTTAAAACTTTTGGTTAAAGCTACCAAAGAGTAGAGCACTTCAAATCTCTCTTTCTATATGCAGAGACACCTCAAGTGAGAAGACCATTTAACAACGATGACATGTCTAGAAGTTGCAGAAATTCTGCAACAATAAAAAATATATATGGAGACAAAGGACGAAACTTATATACATGTGAACTTGCAATCACTTACGTTATACCTCCAACAGTTCAACCATTTGTTGCCGATACTAAACTGTGTTTTATGAAGAAGTTGGGTTGACCCTCTGTGTTACGAGACATTCTAATATTGTAATAAAATAAACTCAAATAGTTTCTCTTCCTTGCATATTTTCTCCCAGCGGTCATGGTGCTTCCTTAACCACAATCTCATTCAAAAAAAACAAATTGACATATCTCTTCATCCGCCCTTACACTAACATAACTTGGCCACTATCAAGTACTTACATTTAAAGGAGCTCCACTTTTGTGTAACAAACAATTCATCTGTACAAGAGACCACTCATTTTAATATACAACAAGCAATAAAATCTAAATTGTGCAACATTGTGTTAGAAAAGCAAAACCTCAGTATACCATGTAGCTTCTTAATCACTCCTCCAATATTTACTAAACTCTTAGCAACAATTACATCTCCAAGTAGTAATGATCCTGAAGAATAAACGCCTCATGGAACTTAGATAGAAATCAACAATGGATCTGCAACCACTGAAGTGAAATATAATGGCAGCTTAATGGGAAATTCATATTTTCCTTTCCTTGTACGCTTTCCTTATCTCCACATGGTAGAGAGAATGTATCCTATCATCACTGAAATTAGTAAATGCAAGAAGTTTTTGTCAGCTGCAATGTCACTTCTAAGAATGTGAACCTGACAAAAGTAGACTATATACATGCGCCTCTTAATTTCAGCAATAATTCAATAAAAGTAGACTATATAGGAAAGGTTGCATTTATCTTGAATCAAGTTTATCTTTGATAATATCATGAACCTGGTGCTAGTAGAAAGCTCTAAAACTCTACATACCCAATGTAATATTTTTTTAGAATATATCCCTTTTTAGAGTGAAAGATCTCATGAAGATCAAGTATGCACCTCTTTCAGTTCATATGTGTTTATCACAACATGTGGTTCCTAGGAAGATCTCTCAATTTGCTTCTCAATATCGCAGCCTTAATAAGTGCACTTGTAATAGCTCTGCATTCATGGTTGCAGACAAATTACAATTCGGGTTCACATGATTATTAGATCTAATGCTCCCAAAGCTAGGGGATATGTATATAGTTAGTACCTTTCTTACCGATGAAGTGGTCACGTACGTGGTCGCCGCAGCAAGCATCGGGCAACTTTATTATCATGCTTTGCATGAACTTCAAATAGAACATGATGTTTCCTTTTTACATGTGCTATGAGTTTATAGCATTTGGAACAGGCAACCTCAATCCCATATCATTTTCGAGCTTCTTCCTAAAAAAAGCATTGATAATGACACTTTAGGCCCAACAACCAGATTTGGACAGGTTTACGGCTGGGTAAAAAACACAATGAAGAGCTTTTGCATGACATTTTTTCTCATGGAGTTTCTTGTCAAATAATTCAAATCTAATTTACACTACATAAAACATTACATGCATGTCAGACTTTGAAACTTGTTAAAAACATTGTTGGTTTGGTTAACTTGCACAGAAGATAACCTGGCATACATATAAAGAGTTGCTAGTTCGTATTAATACAATCCTAAAGGACAGTCAAAAACCAAAGTGAATTTGTTAAAGCTTTTCTTACAGGACATCTCTTGTCCTGTATTTGTTTGGAATAGGCAAGTGCAGTCTACTAACCAGGAATACTTCATCGAAAGCAAGCTAGGGAGAAGAAGCCAAGCTGATGTTCAAACTCAAGCCAAGTTGTCAATGGTTCAAACATTAATCATTTTTTTTGCGGACAATATACTCAGTTGAGACCTATCATTATTTGCACTGCTATCAATATCACAGACACAATGAGCTAAGATGCAAACAAGCTTAACGATCAACTTAAGTTAGTTGTGAAAACTACACAATGAGGAAAGTGTAAACAAGCAAAATGATGACCTACATAGATGATGAATGCAAAGGAGGTGGCATGATGAGCAAAGTGTAAACAAGCAAAATGATGACCTACATAGATGATGAATGCAAGGGAGGTGGCACGATGAGCCTGTACCGCTCAGGCAACCCTTTCCACAAAAGCTACCTCAGCTCCAGCGCCCATCCACCACCACATCCTGCTGCTTCCCCTTCTCCTACAGAACCGACCGCTTCTCCACGACGTCCACAGACCCACAGGCGGTCAGCCCTGCCACATCGCCACTGACACGCCATCGACCTCAAGCTCTCCATCGACACAGCAGAGGCAGCTCTAAAGTGGAGTCGATTACGTTACGCTCCAAGTAGTCATTTTCCTTCATAATGTTTACATTAACAATGTAATCTAATTCCGTGTCCGTTTGCATTTGCTTCTCGTGAACAAAATCCGCTCCATATGTATCTGCATCCCAGGCAAACGATCCATCAGGTTGCCCTTCAAGGTTCAAGTGGCGTATGTAAGCATTCTGCACAGGCTTGGACTAATTCACCTCAAGAGAATTGAGTGTTTTTACATCATTGTTATATTTTCAAGATGACACTAATGATAGTTAAAACTTTAAACTTTTGGTTAAAGCTACCAAAGAGTAGATCACTTCAAATCTCTCTTTCTATATGTAAAGACACCTCAAGTGAGAAGACCATTTAACAGCGATGACATGTCTAGAAGTTGCAGAAAATCTGCAACAATAAAAAATATATATGGAGACAAAGGACGAAACTTATATACATGTGAACTTGCAATCACTTACGTTATACCTCCAACAGTTCAACCATTTGTTGCCGATACTAAACTGTGTTTTATGAAAAAGTTGGGTTGACCCTCTGTGTTACGAGACATTCTAATACTATAATAAAATAATCTCAAATAGTTTCACTTCCTTGCATATTTTCTCCCAGCGGTCATGGTGCTTCCTTAACCACAATCTCATTCAAAAAAAAACAAATTGACATATCTCTTCATCCGCCCTTACACTAACATAACTTGGCCACTATCAAGTACTTACATTTAAAGGAGCTCCACTTTTGTGTAACAAACAATTCATCTGTACAAGAGACCACTCATTTTAATATACAACAAGCAATAAAATCTAAATTGTGCAACAGTGTGTTAGAAAAGCAAAACCTCAGTATACCATGTAGCTTCTTAATCACTCCTCCGATATTTACTAAACTCTTAGCAACAATTACATCTCCAAGTAGTAATGATCCTGAAGAATAAACGCCTCACGGAACTTAGATAGAAATCAACAATGGATCTGCAACCACTGAAGTGAAATATAATGGCAGCTTAATGGGAAATTCATATTTTCCTTTCCTCGTACGCTTTCCTTATCTCCACATGGTAGAGAGAATGTATCCTATCATCACTGAAATTAGTAAATGCAAGAAGTTTTTGTCAGCTGCAATGTCACTTCTAAGAATGTGAACCTGACGAACGAACAGCGACTAAACCAACTATCACGACCGCAAACTGCTCCTTTAGGAGTAGAGATGAAATGCAATTTACCACATTTTAAAAAATAGAGAAATTATTACACTTAGAGAAACGTACCCTAGCAGACTAACCCCGACCCCAATCCGCTCATTCTCAGTCTTAAAATACACTAACTCGTATTCTAAGTGAGCCAGTGATCGACGCTAACTTGGCAGGCCAGCGACAAGGGATAAGGGATAACCTTGGAAGCACATGCCGATCGCGTTCTAGATTTGAATTTCCACAACCTGTGCATTCTTGTTCCCTTATGTGGCAGTCTCTATCAATTAGCACTTAGGGTTGTGTAGTACAAGTGTTGCCTTGTATTGAACATTTGCCCCTGGGATTGGATCTGAATGGAACCTCCTGAGCTAATTTACTGAATGCTAGTAGAAACAACTATCGTACAACTAATCTACCGAATGGTACTCAAAAGAACTATCGTCAACTAATATTCCCCCCATCTCACTCACTCACTCAGACGACGGACATGGATGGGAGTCAGAACAAGTCCAGTAGCCTAAAATCTCTCCCCAAAATCTCAACCCCTAGTTTAGTCTCATATACTCCCTCCGTTCCCAAATATAAGTCTTTCTAGAGATTCCACTACGGACTACATACGGATGTATATAGACATGTTTTAGAATGTAGATTCACTCATTTTACTCCGTATGTAGTCCACAGTAGAATATCTAGAAAGACTTATATTTAGGAACTGAGGGAGTATTTTACTAATGTTGGGGAACCAAGAAATTCATATGTTCATTATAGTAATAGTAATGCCCTGCATTTAAATTAAGTGATTAGATTATTGCTATTGTACCAAAATAACACATGAAACAAACAACCAATTGAATTTTATTTTTTCTATGAAACAAAAACAAAAAACACAATGGTAGCAGCAACGTTCACATCTAGTAGCATGAAAAAATTGCAGACAGTCCACACACATCTATCTCTCTAGCACAAAGCCGCGACACAAACTTGCAAAATCTGCCATCCTTCACATCTATACTAATATTACAATCGGCCCGCCATGTCGGCGGTAAACCGTCTTCAGTACTCCCTCTCTCCATCACATATTGGATGTAATAACGTCTTACATCATGGGACTGAGGGAGTAACATTCACCTGAGTGAAGATATATTAATACTTGCAATCGATGAATGCCTAATAACAAGGCCCGTATACTGAGAGTTTGTAATCTCCAGTACGTAAAAGGAAGCATAAATTATTTTCATACAAGCAAAATGCTTTACATACCTCAACAATTATCCCCCTTGTAGCTAAACTTCCAAATATGGTGCGCCAAAATTTAAGAAAATCCATGATAGCCGAGATCCAATAAAATCCATGATAGCTAAACTTCGAGCAATGGTGCCAAAACAATTTCCGGATGTGTAACAACACTGAAGAACATATGGAACCATGACAGTGTTGTCCGAGCATTGTCCCCAAAATTTATGCCTTCCCCTTCCATCAACATAATAATTCTGGTAAGTAAAAAAACAATTGGGCTGAGAAATCAGCAAGTAATTTTCAAACCATTCATGTGAGTGTAGTAACAATGATTATAGCCGAGTATTTGGAATATGAGATTCATTGGCAAAGTACAGAACCACAAAATTATTTAAAACTGATAAAAGAAAGGGGATAAAAGGGACAGGGGTTTCAATGCTTTAGGTTATCTACTAATAAATCTAAGGGGGGGGGGGGCGTGCCCAGGGGGCAGGCGCGCCTCCCTGCCTCATGGCCTCCTCGTTCGTTTCTTGACATCCACTCCAAGTCCTCTGGATCACGTTTGTTCCAAAAATAACTCTCTCGAAGGTTCCATTCCGTTTGGATTCTGTTTGATATTCCTTTTCTGCGAAACACCTAAATAGGCAAAAAAAAGCCCAATTTGCATTGGGCCTTGGGTTAGTAGGTTAGTCCCAAAAATAATATAAAAGTGCTTAGTAAAGCCCATTAAACATCCAAAACAGATAATATAATAGCATGGAACAATAAAAAATTATAGATACGTTGGAGACGTATCAAGCATCCCCAAGCTTAATTCCTGCTCGTCCTCGAGTAGGTAAATGATAAAAACAGATTTTTTGATGTGGAATGCTACCTATCATATCTCTTAATGTAATTTTCTTTATTGTGGCATGAATGTTCAGACCCGAAAGATCCAAGAAAAAAGTTTAATATTGACATAGAAATAATAATACTTCAAGCATACTAACTAAGCAATCATGTCTTCTCAAAATAACATGGCCAAAGAAAGTTATCCCTACAAAATCATATAGTCTGGCTATGCTCTATCTTCACCACACAAAATATTTAAATCATGCACAACCCCGATGACAAGCCAAGCAATTGTTTCATACTTTTGATGTTCTCAAACTTTTTCAATCTTCACGCAATACATGAGCGTGAGCCATGGACATATCACTATATGTGAAATAGAATGGTGGTTGTGGAGAAGACAAAAAGGAGAAGACAGTCTCACATCAACTAGGCGTATCAACGGGCTATGGAGATGCCCATTAATGGATATCAATGTGAGTGAGTAGTGATTGCCATGCAACGGATGCACTAGAACTATAAGTGTATGAAAGCTCAACAAAAGAAACTAAGTGGGTGTGCATCCAACTCGCTTGCTCACGAAGTCCTAGGGCATTGTTTAGGAAGCCCATCATTGGAATATACAAGCCAAGTTCTATAATGTAAAATTTCCACTAGTATATGAAAAATGACAACATAAGAGACTCTTTATCATGAAGATGATGGTGCTACTTTGAAGCACAAGTGTGGTAAAAGGATAGTAACATTGTCCCTTCTCTCTTTTTCTCTCATTTTTTTCTTTTTCTCTTTTTTTTTCTTTTTTTTCGTCCGAAGTCTCATCCCAACTTGTGGGGAAATCATAGTCTCCATCATCCTTTCCTCACTTGGGACAATGCTCCAATAATGATGGTCATCACACTTTTATTTACTTACAACTCAAAAAATTACAACTCAATAGTTAGAACAAAATATGACTCTATGTGAATGCCTCCGGCGGTGTACCGGGATATGCTATGAATCAAGAGTGACATGTATGAAAGAATTATGAATGATGGCTTTGCCACGAATACGATGTCAACTACATGATCATGCAAAGCAATATGACAATGATGGAGCGTTTCATAATAAACGGAACGGTGGTAAGTTGCATGGCAATATATCTCAGAATGGCTATGGAAATGCCATAATAGGTAGGTATGATGGCTGTTTTGAGGAAGGTATATGGTGGGTGTATAATACCGGCGAAAGGTGCGCGGTATTAGAAAGGCTAGCAATGGTGGAAGGGTGAGAGTGTGTATAATCCATGGACTCAACATTAGTCATAAAAAACTCACATGCTTATTGCAAAAATCTATTAGTTATCGAAACGAAGTACTACGCGCATGCTCCTAGGGGATAGATTGGTAGGAAAAGACCATCGCTCGTCCCCGACCGCCACTCATAACGAAGACAATAAATAAATAAATCATGCTCCGACTTCATCACATAACGGTTCACCATACATGCATGCTTCGGGAATCACAAACTTTAACACAAGTATTTCTCAAATTCACAACTACTCAACTAGCATGACTCTAATATCACCATTTTCATATCTCAAAATAATTATCAAACTTCTCATAATATTCAATGCACTCTATTTGATAGTTTTTATTATACCTATCTTGGATGCTCATCACTTAAGGACTAAAATTTTAACCAAAGCAAATTAACATGCTGTTCTAAAAGACTCTCAAAATAATATAAGTGAAGAATGAGAGATCAATAATTTCTATAAAATAAAACCACCACCGTGCTCTAAAAGATATAAGTGAAGCACTAGAGCAAAATTTTCTAGCTCAAAAGATATAAGTAAAGCACATAGAGTATTCTAATAAATGTCGATTAATGTGTGTCTCTCCCAAAAGGTGTGTACAACAAGGATGATTGTGGTGAACTAAAAGCAAAGACTCAAATCATACAAGACGCTCCAAGCAAAACACATATCATGTGGTGAATAAAAATATAGCTCCAAGTAAAGTTACCGATGGATGAAGACGAAAGAGGGGATGCCTTCCGGGGCATCCCCAAGCTTAGGCTTTTGGTTGCCCTTGGATTTTACCATGGGGTGCCTTGGGCAGGGGTGCCTTGGGCATCCCCAAGCTTAGGCTCTTACCGCTCCTTGTTCCATAATCCATCAAATCTTTACCCAAAACTTGAAAACTTCACAACACAAAACTCAACAGAAAATCTCATAAGCTCTGTTAGCGAAAGAAAACAAAACACCACTTCAAGGTACTGTAATGAACTCATTCTTTATTTATATTGGTGTTAAACCTACTGTGGACCCGAAGGTCTGAGGTAAATTACTCACACATCATCGGAGAGGCTATGGTGTTGATGTAGAAGCCCTCCGTGATCGATACCCCTCCGGCGGAGCGCCGGAAAAGGCCCGAAGATGGGATCTCACGGGTACAGAAGGTTGCGTCGGTGGAAATAGGGTTTTGTGGTGCTCCTGGTTGGTTTCGGAGTATATGGGTATATATAGGAGGAAGAAGTAGGTTGGTGGAGCTACGAGGGGTCCACGAGGGTGGGGAGCGCGCCCAGGGGGCAGGCGCGCCTCCCTGCCTCGTGTCCTCCTTGTTCGTTTCTCGCCCTATAAATTTCCAAATATTCCAAAACCCCCGAAGATAACCCCAGATCAGAAGTTCCGCTGCCGCAGGCCTCTGTAGGCACGAAAAACCAATATAGACCCCTTTACGGCACCCTGCCGGATGGGGAAATCATCACCGGTGGCCATCTTCATCATCCCGGCGGCCACCATGATGAGGAGGGAGTAGTCCACCCTCGGGGTTGAGGGTTTGTACCAGTAGCTATGTGTTTAATCTCTCTCTCTCTCTCTCTCTCTCTCTCTCTCTCTCTTGTGTTCTTGATGGCACGATCTTGATGTATCGCGGACTTTGTTAATATAGTTGGATCATATGGTGTTTCTTCCTCTCTATCTTGTTGTGATGAATTGAGTTTTCCCTTTGAGATTTCGTTCTTATCGGATTGAATATTTTTATGTATTTTAGAGCACTTGATATATGTCTTGCATATGAATACCCGTGGTGACAATGGGGTATTATATTGATTCACTTGATATATATTTTGGCACTCAACTAGCGGATTCCCGAGGTGACATTGGGGTAATCTATGCATAGGGGTTGATGCATATTTCCGTCCTTATTTCTTGGTAGAAATCTTGGGTCACACTTTGAGATTCTTTGTGTTGGATCGAGTATTATGAATCTGAAATTGTTTGATGTGTATCGTATAATTAACTCATGGATACTTGTGGTGACATTGGAGTATCTAGGTGACATTAGAGTTGGTTGACGCGTATCATATGGTGTTATTTTAGTACGAACTCTTGGATAGATCGAACGGAAAGAATAACTTCGCGTTATTTTAGTACGAAATCTTGAATAGAACAAATGGAAAGAATAGCTTTAAGATGGTTTCGTACCCTACAAACAATTTCTTTTCGCTAGATAAGAACTTTGGAGTGATTCTTCATCACACGTTGAGAGATGGTTATATGATCCAATTAGATTAGCATTGTCGAGAGATTGTACTAGCGAAAGTACGGACCCTAGGCCTCATTTTCAAGCATTGCAATACTGTTTGTACTCCGTTTTATCAATTGCTACCTTGCTTTTTTTATTGTTCTTACTACAAAATCAATATCTACTATCATTACTACACTTGTATCACCATCTCTTCGCCGGACTAGTGCACCTATATAATTTACCATTGTATTTGGTGTGTTGAGGACACAAGAGGCTTTTTGTTATTTGGTTGCAAGGTTGTTTGAGAGAGACCATATTCATCCTACGCCTCCCACGGATTGATAAAACCTTAGGTCATCCACTTGAGGGAAAATAACTACTATCTACAAAACTCTGCGCCTGGAGGCCCAATCCGAGTCTATTAGAATAAAGTTGCGTAGTAAACATCAGTTTGCCAATCAGTGCTTTATTAGTAGGTAAAGAGGTTTTTTATGAGGGGTAGGTAAAGAGGTAAAGATATACTCCCTCCGTCCCATAATAAGTGTAGTGTCAAAAATGCTCGGGAAAATGTCCTATATAGGGAGTGGACGGAAGGAGTATATTCTCTACCTAATAATAAAGTGAGGTCTGCTTGTGCCCGTCCGTCATTAAAATTACCCCTCAAGTTGTAAATAATTACCCATCATGCCACCCGTAAATGGGAAAAAACAGTTCGCTTTTTTCCTTCTAAAATCGCCCGCGCTTGTTTATGGATAGTAAACCCCTGCCATACATCACAAGTCCGTGAGAGGTGCAACGGTATGAGCCTCATCACTCCACACTTGAGACCCAGGTTTGATTTCCTTTCCTCTCCTTTTTCCCTTTTCTCTCCTACTAATACTGGCAGGCGTAGGATATTATTGCCTCGTCTGGCTTCACAATGTTCCAGTTTCGGCCCAGCTACTCTTTTTTGTTCTTTTTATTTTCGAACATATTCAAATGTGAAAAAAAACATAACTTTCAAACCCTAACCCCAAATCTAGCATGTTATATACGAAAATCCCTTAAAAAGATGTGTAGATTTCAAATGTGCTACTATATTAATTATTTCTAAAATTCTGTTTACGATGCAATCTTAATTAATATCTTCTTTATATGGGGTATTTTGAAAATGCCGGCTTAACATTGATATTTTTGTTGTCTAATAAATTAGAAACATTTTGAGTACACTTCAAAATTCATCCAACCTTATGCTTTTTGCCCAACACCATTTATCATGTTGTTTGTCGTGTGGCATCGTGATTTCAAGGGATTCGCCGATGTTGTCAGGTGTGAGTATGAGGGATGATTATTTTTTTCCGTTGCAACGCACGGGCATGCAGGTGCATGTTTTGTTAGTATAGTTATAAAAAAAAGTTGAGAAGGGCATTGAATTAGCCGGAAAGCCCGTGCACGAACATACAGTTTTTCGAGAAGGCCCGGACACGATGAGTCGCCCAACAGAAAAAAGCCCACATAGCAGCAGAGCTCCATTCGTCGGGCTCACCAGGCCCACAGCTTAGCCCAAAAGCCCAAACGAGTCATCAAAACCCTAAACACCTTCTCCACGCCTCTCCCTCCGCTCCCCTATATAGCGTCCCTTCCACGCGCCGCCACTCTCCTTCCCGAGCCGGAGGCGGACGAGGTAAGAAGCAGCAGCCGCAGCGCGACCCCGCGAGGAAACCCTACCACCGCCGCCGCAGAAGCCGCCATGGTGAGCCTTCCAGCCCCCGTTCCCCTTCCAGATCCTTCAGCGTTTTCTCCAGGCCGTGTGCGCTAACGCTGCTGTGCTGCTCAGGGTATCGACCTCGTTGCCGGTGGGAGGAACAAGAGGACCAAGCGCGTCGCGCCCAAGTCCGACGATGTCTACCTCAAGCTCCTCGTCAAGGTATTCACGCGCGAACCCCACGCTATCGTCGTCCGATGATCCACTTCTCTGTTTAGGATGTCATCCGCACGGAATGTTTCGTGATTCGATTAGCTCTAGCCGCATCTGTGATTGTTAGTTTAGCTGTATTTGCATCTACCTAGTTAGGCCGCCATTTCTCGTTGGATGCAGCCCTTTATAGTCTAGTGTTGTGTAGACCAGATCGGCTTTTTTTGTATGTGTGGTGTGCTTCTGGATTGTGATTGTTGTGTTGCTTTCTGGAGTGCAGCTCTACCGTTTCCTGGTGAGGAGGACCAAGAGCAAGTTCAACGCCGTCATCCTCAAGAGGCTCTTCATGAGCAAGACCAACCGGCCGCCGCTCTCCATGCGCCGCCTCTCCAACTTCATGAAGGGAAAGGTATGCACACCCATACTTTGCCGAGAGAAATTACGCCTGTTTGCTTGTAATCTAGTTGTAAGGTTCCCAGTGATGCATCAACCATGCTAATACTGATACCATCTGAAGAGCAATATATTAGTACTGAGGGAACCATTTACCTAGTGCTGCTTTTTCGACTTCCAAAAACATTGAATTCCTTATCTATTGTGCATTTCCTCTCCAGCTTAATGCGCTAAGGCTGGTCATAGTGGGGAGTAACTTAGACTAGTAACATGCATATGTTACTAGTCTATGTTACTACCTCTATAGTGGGTAGCAACATATGTGTAGTGTCATGCATCACCTCATTTATTGCTTTGTAGACTCATTTTGCATTGGGAACCGCTATGTGATGGTAACATATTATGTTACTCTATTTGCCTCTCTCTTCATTAATTACCTGACACATCATCTTTTTTGCTCATGTGGCATGTATGTTACTACCTATGTTACTCCCACTATGACCAGCCTAAGTGTAGTTTGCCATGTGGTGGGTATGATGCTATTGCAGACCATCTAGTTTACAAAACCAACTTAAAAGTCCATCAGTCTAGGTCTATATAGTTTTCTGGTTTTGGTAACCCAATCTACTGATTACGTAAACTGTATCTTGACAGGAGGAGAAGAACATTGCTGTGGTTGTTGGTACAATCACAGATGACATGCGGATCCAGGATGTCCCAGCAATGAAGGTTACCGCTCTGAGGTTCACAGAGACGGCGAGGGCAAGGATTGTCAATGCTGGTGGGGAGTGCCTCACTTTTGACCAGCTTGCACTCCGTGCTCCAACTGGGGAGAACACGGTAAGCTTTTAGTCTCCCTGATCTTTTGATTTGTATATGAACTTGCCATTGCTATGGTTAGCACTTTAACTATATTATAAGTTTTTATGAAGTGGTGCCATTATATTATGTTTATGGATTTGCTGTGTCTATTGATCAAGTGTTCTGTAGAGTGCAAAAGTTAGGTTTATTACCGTGCTCATCAGTTATCAATTTTCTCCAGAGAAGCTAAATTGTTACACTGATGTTTATGATGTAGTGTGATTATGATAGTGAACTTGTCACCCTGCCTGTAACTTCATTAGTACTCCCTCCGTTCACTTTTATAAGACATTTCAGACAGCTGACATTGAACTATTTTGGGTGATGTCTGAATTGTCTAAAAGGTCTTATACAAGTGACAGAGGGGAGTATTTGAATGTATTCTTTTGGTTTTGATCTTTTTGAGGTTCCCAGTGATGCTTTAACCATGCTAATACTGATACCATCTGATGAGCAATATATTTTTACTGAGGGAACCGTTTACATAGTTCTGCTTTTTTGGCTTCCAGAAACATTGAATTCTTTAATTTATTTGTTCCCTGTTGAAATTTGTGCATGTTGCATCCTGTTTTGAATGTTTGCGATGATGATACACTTTACCCAGCTCATTATGAGACTTCCCTCTGTGGGTTGTCATGATATGTACTTTTTCCATTGTATCTGAGCTCTTCATAATTGTTTGTTTTGCTATTTTGACATGTTTGCAAAAAGTATTAGTCTCATTGTAAATGTTTTTGTGACTTGCAATGATGATACACTATAATCCCAGCTCTATGAATACTTCCCTCTGTGGGTTGTCTGATCTCAACTAAACGTTATAGTTCTATCTGAGCAAACTACCTGCGTTTACCTTTTACTTCAAACGAGCATCTAATTTGTCTCTATTATTTTTGCTTATGCAAATGTTTAGTGCTAGCATTTTGTCTTGATTGTTTTTGCAATGATGATACTATTACCCAGCTCATTATGAAACCTCCCTTTGTGGGTAGTCGTGATATGAACTTCTCTTCTGTATCTGAGCATTTTAGATTCTTTTTTATGATTTCTTCATTGCATTTTATTATTGCCTATTGTGAAAGTTATTGTTTCACTTGCAATGATGATACACTATAATCCCAGCTCTATGAATACTTCCCTCTGTGGGTTGTTTGATCTCAGTTAAACGTTATAGTTCTATCTGAGCATACTATCTGCTATATTCTTTTTTCCTTGAAAAGAGCATGAATTGTTTTTGTTTTCTTTTCTTATGCAAATGCTTAGTGGTAGCATTTTGTCTTGATTATTTTCGCAATGATGATACTATTACCCAGCTCATTATGAAACTTCCCTTTGTGGGATGTCATGATATGAACTCCTCTTTTGTATCTGAGCCCAATCACATTTTTCTTATGATTTCTTCATTACATTTCATTACATCCTATGAAGGCTTTCTATTTTTTTTGGCCAAATAAACGCAGCTAGATTGTGACTATTGCAGGGATGATACACTATAATCCCAGCTCTATGAAAACTTCCCTCTGTGGGTCGTTTGTGATATGAACCAAGCGTTATAGTTATATCTGAGTAGACTAGTTTGAGAACATGATTACCCACTATTGAATATGTAGTGGTTGCAGTCTCAAGTGTACTTTTAAATTTAGAATAACCGGAGAAAACCATTCAGCTATATTTCTTGTTAGTGCTTCCGCTTGTGGGGAATTCATTTTTATGTTTGCAAATGTGTGCATTTGCAGATCCTGTTGAGGGGACCCAAGAATGCCCGTGAGGCGGTGAGGCACTTTGGCAAGGCGCCTGGTGTGCCGCACAGCCACACCAAGCCCTATGTGCGCTCCAAGGGTAGGAAGTTTGAGAAGGCTCGTGGTAGGAGGAACAGCCGTGGCTTCAAGGTTTAAGTCGCCCTTTCTTGTTAGTCGCTGTTTGCGCGGAGCGGCTGTTGTTCTGTTTGAGCAATTGACAGTAATTAGTAAAGTACTTTGTACTGAGAGTAGCAAAATCTATCGCCCCAGTGTTTGAATGATATTTTGCAAGATTCTTATCGCTGTCAACTGTTTTGATTTTGTGAGCTTGAAGACCATGTTTCGTTGCAACCAGTCATTGCTTAACTTCAGTGCCAATGCAGTATCTTTGCTTGAAAAAAAAAATACTGCAATTATGTCAAAAGTTGCGTGCATGAATTCTGTCTCATGAGCATCTCTACATCTCCCCTCTTAAGGCCATTGGTTCATACGATAGGATAGTCATAGGAAATGAGAAGGCATGTATTTGAAATCCTATTAACTGGAATAGAGTAGAAGATGCCCTTTTCTGAAATTCTATGAATAGGAATAGAAAAAAGGTGCCTTTTGGTTCACGTCATAGGATTTTTTTTCATTGAGTCTAGGCCAATGTTTATGAAATGTGTGGGATAGAAATAATTTCTCTATAGGAATAGGAATGGCTCAAATGAATTTTTCCTATGCAATTCTTATCCTATGGGATTCCTACAAACCAGAAAAGGCCTAAAGATTTAACTTCACATTCCACCTTCGTAAACGCAAAATTTAAATTTCTGTTCTATTAAGTTTAACTCATTGAACAATTCAAACTTTTGTTTCTATTTCTCCTTGCAGACACTGCAGTTTGAACTTTTCGATGACACAACTCCCTCTTATTCATATTAGATTGTCGCTGACTTAGTATGACTTTTGAATACACAAATTTGAACATCATTTCAAATTCAACGAAAAATATCGACATAGAGTATCGAAAGCCACCGAATGCAAAATAGTACTCCCTCCGTTCCTAAATATAGGGTGTATAGTTTTTGGCACGGAAATTAAAGAACGCACGTCGAGGGAAATTTTTACAAGTTTTGGGCGTGATTTCACCTGACTAATTGACATGAGAAAATAGAGGAGCTTGCCAAATATAAGAAAATGTAATCAAATCCCACACAAAACACCTTATATTTTGAACTTTTTCTCAAAAATCTATACACCTTATATCAAGGAACTGAGGGAGTAACAAAAAGCCACCCCATCCCACATATATATTCATCAAAAGAAACATGAATTTACCACTACCATACATAGGGGTGAGCTTCCAATATTGGACGATAGCATCCATGAACATGATCCTTCGCTTTTGTTCCTTTTCTTTTTTGTTTCCTCCTCCCTCGATAGCAAGCCTACACTCCTCCACACATGTGTTCCTCACCTCAACCTCCATCACAATTCAGAAGCGTGTCTTGGTCATGGCCTTCACGCAATCTCTCTATCCACCTTGCCACCTTCTCTTTTGTGTTTGGATGACAACTCCTCCTTTATCTCGATCATTGCATTGATTTTTTTATATGCACCCACTACACCATTCTTCTGCTCTCTTCCACTTGATTTCTCCCATCTGGGTGAGATATAGGCGTGAGGCTTCTCACCCTAAAACAAAATCATCACCTTCATCTTCGAGATCTATGGTGTCGGAGATGCTCAATCTTGACCTCCTCGATGTTGTTTCATAATCTTTTCTCCCCACTTCTCATTTTACGCCCTATTCCCATTTCTTTTGTTCATATGCTTCTATAGATCTTGAATGTAGATGTCACACACAGTAAGTGGCACTCAACTTGGAGGATTGTTGTTCACTTGTTCGACTCAACCCAACCACCGTTTGCAACAATATTGGATGACACTCCAACGATGGGCAAAAGAATCTTGTGTCTGGTTAGAGGGAGTGGAGACATATTTTGATCGCCATCAACTGTGGCGTCAAGAGAGATGTTCTTCCAAGCATATCACAAAGTTTCATCTTCATCGACACTAGTTCATTGGTCATGTTAGCTTGTTGCTGATACGTGGATCGATCTCCTCCGCTCGCTTGCATTGGATACTTCGTGGCGTTCATCCTCCATCAAGGAAATGTCCTCAAGCCTTGTGATGTGATTTGAATAATCCAATACTGAGATGAAGGTCCACCCGGTTTGGTTTCCCCACTACAATGGAGAAGTGTAAGTGTGAAAATCCATCACCTAAATTGAACATTGGAAGCTGGGTTGCTTCTCTATGGGGAGTAGCCTCAAAATGCAGGGAGTTAAAATCCTTTTTTTAGAGAGGGAGTTACAAATGTTTGGAGAATGGCCGGTTGCTTGTCACTCTAAAATGGCAGCTTTCTGGGAGCGAAAACTTTTTCAAGGAAAAGCTAGAGATGTTCTTACATGCACGACCCACCCCTAGCGTCCCCGTTGAATTATTAGCCGCGAAAATGCAACCAGTACAAACCGCAATCATCTGTGTGACACGCCATACGTCATTCATCCGATGAATGCTTTCAAGTTCATGTTCATGAATTACACCTGCAGCTCACTGACTCTTCACAGGATCTCGCCGCAGTGCCTAATGTCTGTATGTAGTATCAGCTTTTGCCTCCCTAACAAGACCCTCATGTACAACACAACACTGCTCTCCTCCACCATGCCGCCAATAAGGGCAAGTCACCATCACAACTCAACTCAGTAGGATAACTATCCCTACAGCAGCCAAACACCCATCCTTCGAATGGAGCGTACCAATTTCGGTCACAAAACCGGGCCTGTGACCCGCCTCCCGTCAGTCGAGCTTGCCCGCGTCGTCTGCCTCTCACGCAATTGACTGGTAGCAGGCCCTAGGAGCCCGCGCATCGCCGTCCATTATTGATATACTGAGAGCATCAGCGCCGTGGCCTCCAGCTCCGTTGCTTGGTTGCAGAGGCGCCATCATTCTCCGGGGATTTGCGTTTGCGTTTGGTTTCTTCTTGGGCGTGCCGAGTTTCACAAAGAACGTGGCGATACATCCCTTCCCTACACCTTCACTTTCGAGCCAGATGTCCCCTTGCATCAGGCCAACAAATCTGATGGAACCAGAGAGTATAGAGACATCGGTCAGCACAGAGATCAGAGAATTTCAGGGGGGGAAAGGAATGTGCAGAAATGCCCTCTTGATATACCTTCTGGAGAGGGCCAGACCCAACCCGTTGCCGTTATGCAATTTCGTTGTTGCATTCTCACCGTGTGCGAATTTTCTGAAGGTGTGAGCCATATCCTCTGGTCCGATTCCACAGCCGGTGTCTTTTACCTACAGGAGAATGTGACATCAGGTCTTCTGCTAACATTAAGTTATTAGCCCTACGCTTGTCCCCTGTTTTTGCTCCTTAATTAGTTAGGACGGCTTCTATGGGCAGCCACAAGTGATCTAAAATCATTTTTTTTCCAGAAGAAATTTTCTAGTAGTTTTACTCAAATATGATATTTATGGTATGTTTACCAATTACTGTAGAGAATCCAAATCATTCTTTTTCTCTTCAGGTTATCTATCACTTTGAAGACCTCAATCGAGGTCTCTTTGGAATGCTAATGTCTACATTTACGAGTACCACTGCATTAACTTGGCGAGCATTGGCAAGCATCATTAGAAAGTTATGGTGTTAAGTATTATGCATTTGTGGCAACGTTCGGCATATTGAGGAGTTAAGAGAAAAGGAGTGAGTGGATGTTGATAGGCAAACCTGAACAACCAAGTAGAAAGACCCATCAGAGGGAACTGGATGTAAGTTAGAAGCATACGGGTCCCTCGGTGAATCTGGCCTGGCTATGGAAGCTGCAATTGAAATGTGACCCTCCTTTGTGAACTTAATGGAGTTGCCAGCAACATTTAGCATTATCTGCATCAATCGCTTGCGATCACCAATTGCACAGGAAGGCAACTCTGGAGCCAAGGAAACCATTACCGAGAGCCTTTTGCATGCAGCCACTGGCTTAATCAAATTAACCACCTACAAGATGAACCAGTGAGTTGACCTCCAATCCAACTGTATATTTCCCCCTCCTTTCTTTTAGGCAACATAGTAGCAAAGTCAAAATATTAAACTGCTGTCAGAGCACTTACATCTGTAAAGGCAGCATGCAGGTTAAAAGGTGCAATATCCAGCTCAAGACTCCCATTCCCAAGCTTGGAAATATCCAAAACATCGTTGGTCAAAGTTACAAGAAAATCGCTACTCTTTAGTATAGTCTCAATCATCAGGCGTTGTTCAGCCGTAAGAGTTGTTTCCAGAAGGAGGGAGGATAAAGAAACAATGGCTTTCATAGGAGTACACATTTCATGGTTCATCACAGCAAGAAAATCATTACGAGCACATATAGCCATTTCCGCCTCTCGACGTGCTGCATCAAGGGCAATATTCTGCTCCATTAGTAGATCACGGGCCCTCATGGACTCTTCCAAAATGGCAGCATGAGACAGTGCAACTGCCACCTAAATAAGAAAAAACGAGAGAATGTGGTCATGTTTTTTACAATATCTGCAGGCATGAAGTGTAGTGCACTCTACTTCATATAGAAATAATTAAATGCAAAATTATCCATCTAAGAGCAGCATTATAGGCTAAATGCTAACAGAAAATGCTAAACATTAAGCATTGATAATAAGACTGTAGTTGTAGCCCAAGTAAACTGACAAAACGCTGAGAACAAGTCAAGGACATACCACACAAAGTCACAAACACAATGAAATCAGAAGAAAAAATCATTAGTGCCAGGAGGAAACAAAAGTATCAATGATGACCACATGCATACTTCCAATAACTAAATCAAGGATGCATACAAGTGCTGCATGGCTTTTACAGAGCTTGTCAGGATATAAACCAATTACTCACAAGCAATATCATATTAGGGAAAAGGAAGATAGATAGGGCGATAAGGGAAACTAAAAAAAAATGATTTTCAAGAAAAATAGTTTCACACTTCAAACCATAATAAAATGATTTACTAGGTTAACTCAATTGCAACTTCAGTTAACCAATTCTCTTCAAAACTCTTTTTCACAGACAAAGCATACACATTTATCCATTGACTAATAAGAAAACTTGAACAGAGCAGGCCAAAGAAATATACAAAAGCAGCCCTATAGGATTCTAAAGCTGATAATATCAGAGGCCAGACATAGGTTACCAGACAACCACACCAGTGATTACAGATTACATATATAGAAAAATGAACAGAAATGAAATCAACAACTACCTGATCAGCAACAACTTCAACAAGCTCCAGTTCATGGGTACGCCATTTTCTTGCACTGTCTGGAGGCAGCATCAAAACCATTACTGCGAAGCTTTTTGCTGATAGCTCAGGCCAATCATTTATTTCGAAATTTGTAAGGTGCAGCAGTGGAACTCGGACAGCTACGACCTCTGGTGGCACATACCTGCTTGTGTCTGCCTTTATTGAAGCCAATGGGGAAGTATGTGGAATGCTTTCTGCACGATTACTATTAAAAACCTTTGAAACAACTGGAAGATTGATAGGAACAACTAAGCCAATAGGAGCGCTGTTATGGATTGTATGGGACAGGTGAAGGGCTGTTCCAGAGCGGGATGGCATCCACAGGGCACATTCAGCTAACCCAAGAGTCCTTCCCAACTCAACAAGCGTAGTTCTCAAAATAGTGTGCCTGTCAAGGGTGCTCCTTATCTCATGTGTGAGCATGTGGACATGTCTGCCTGTCTCCTCCTGTGTTCTTATAATCCCCATCTCTTTGTCAAGCTCTTCAGCCTTATCCTTCAGATACCTCTCTCGCAACTTCACACTCAACAGATCAGGAATTATGTGCACAAGCATCAATGCCGTTATGCATGAAACCACTGCTGTCGCAGCTTTCGCCACTGTCATTACCACCGCTATAGTCTTGCTATAAGTGGCGAAAGTCCACAAGTTTATCAGGTGAGTTGCCCCACAAAGCACAATGAAGGCGCCAAACTGTATGAGCACCCATCGGTAAGGGAAGAATGATGACTTCTTGACAAAGTATATGAGCTCCAAAGGGATCGAGAAGTATGCAAGTGCGATAAAAAAGTCAGATATGTACTGATACTTCACAAGGAGATCATCGGCCTGCCAAAGTGGTTCGATACAATCACATGCATCCATCTGCTAACAGCAAAAGGTGTTACCGGAGAGCTGCACTTCTACTTGACCTGTGAAAACATAACATCAAAATTTTACTTGACTTGATTTGAAAAAGAATTCCACAAAAAACCATGAAAGAGAGCAACTTCCATAGGGCAGCTATAATAATATGTTAATAGCATGGAGTGGTAGTGGTGGTCCAAACCATACATCCATCAGCCAAATTTGCATATGACAGGCTCTAGTTGGGTTAAGCTATGAAAAATACAGTCAAGATCAAGAGGACATGCAGAAGACAGAATGCATCTGTAGGATTAGCAATCACATTTACATAAAAAACGCAGTGCTACCCGCTACTCGAATAAACTCTAGCTGCTGCTAGAAATAGTCAGGGATCGCGATTTTCAATCCGTCTTCTCTCACCAAGCAGAAGAAAATTTAGAAGTAAGGATCAAGTCCATTACTAACATGAAACATCAACTAATGCCATCAAACGAACAGCACTAATTTACACCTCCCAACAAAGACACTAGTGAAAAAGATTACCAGTCCCTATAGAATTAAAAGCCACAAGCTCCAAGGCGTCGTGAAATTAAACACCACACTTTGACCCTGAATCCAACTCTGAACCATCATTCATGGAACACCTAAATAAAGGTCAAATTACTTGTGTGAACCTAAACTGAGGTCTGTGAAGCTGAGAAATTATATTGACAGTCCATGGCACAGAACCCTACCATGACCCAACCCAAATTGAAATCGATTCAGTATTACAGCAGGTCATTATCAAACTGCTTGAGATTTTTATTTGCAATTCCCGAAATAGCTTGACTGCTTGAGGCTGAGAAATTACTTCAGCAAGATACCTCAGCTTAAGCTTCTCTCTTTTCTTTGCCCGCTCTCCTCTGCCGCCGCACGCCTTGTCTTGACCAAAGCAAGACGACGCGGCAAGCTCGAGCACCGCAGGTAAGAGGAAGAATCCCACCGCAACAGCAGCAGGGAATGCAAGAAAACGGAGGCAGCTCTTGTAGCTACTCCCCCAGCTGCACAAGGAACTCCAGGGACACCGCGCCGATCTCAGCACGGCAGCGCGCCGGAACCAAGAACCGCACCACCAACAACCGCCGGTGGAAAACGACGAGGTCTCCTCGCTCTAAATCGAAGCAACAGCCGCTCGCGTGTTGACCTGGGCCAACGGAGGAGAGACGGGCGGCGACTCGATCTGCCGCTCGGCGCTCCCGTGCCGCAGCTGCTCGCGATTGCCGGGATGGATGGATTCTTGGGAATGGGGAGAGAGAGAGAGAGAGAGAGGGGCTAGAGGGGATGTCTCGGAGCTGCAAGTGACTAGAGAAAAAGCGCCCTTTTGGTTTCGGTTGGATGTGAAAGCGAAGACGCGACACCCCGCCGTTAATGGCAGCAACTTGGAAATTCGCCACACTTTGCAGGTAAAAAATGGAGTACTAATCGAGCCTTTCCTCTTGAGTTCTTTGTTTAATATATCCACGATTTGTGCAGGATTTTGTGCGTATTTTGAAACATATACTATGATTTTGTGCAAGATTATCACGAATTTATGCATAAATTCTGTTTCAAGTTGCACATTTGTCCAAGGGAGTTTGGCTTTCTTTGTTTAGCATTTGAGAAAATCGGGAAAGACTTTCATGCCGTTCTGATACATTTTTTAGCAGCCAAGTTGCACATGATGATTTTGTGGCGTGATTAGGTTCTCCTCCAAGCAAAAATATACTAAGATCGATGTCTCTGAAGGCACCAACAAACTAATAATTTCATGTGTTTGTTCCTATAATCCTTTCTCAATTCAGTAACGCTGGAATCCAACCGTGCATCTGAAGAATGAAGACCACTACTAATTTGCATAATGCCACTACTAATTCTTAAGGGAAAAAAATCCTTGGTGAAAGCGACAGGGGAGGCTGGATGCATTGCACCTGCTGGGTTGGTGGATGCATGGACATGTGAGGCAGATGTTTGGAGTCAGACTTGACCACAGAGAGAGATGCTTCGCTGTAGGATGATGTACGGCATGCTGATGTGTGATGGGTTGCACCTTGCCCATCATGGGCCTTTCCCATGCTCTCTTTTGTGTTTGTGCAGAAGTCCCTGTTTGTTTGGGCTTTTATTTCTGCATTTGCAGCTTTTTCATTTTAACCAAAAACCCATAAAAGCTTGTAAATAGGTGCTTTTGGAGTTTTTATGGTTTTTGGAGCCAAATATTGTTATATTGATTCATCAAAAGCTATCAAAGCTCAAAAGCACCTATTTAAAAGTTTTTATGGCTTTTTGATCAAAATAGAAAAGCTGCAAAAGCAAAAGTAAAAGCCTAAACAAACAGGGTCTTACAAATGTACAAAATCAATGACTTGGGAAACCACAAACAGTATTGTCAGCCCTCTCCAATTCGTAGGATTTTTGAAACACAAAACCATCACAAAAAAAGATTTAGTGCGAAAGTCTTCTTGTGCACATGAGCACATATGCGCCAGCTGTGAACAGTAAATTCGAAAAAGAAAACTTCCTCAATAAACTAATATAAGATCTTTTAGATCATTATTTTAATGATATAAACAATCTTATACTATTAGTTTATAGAGGGAGTAGTAAACAATGTTTTAAAAAAATGATTTTTAGGCAAACATTGTTGAATGTTTCAAGTGTGTGCAAAGTTTCATCATGGAATGGCATTCATGGAAGGCGTGGCAAAAATAAAAACAAAAACAGTTCTCCAAAATGCTTTAAAAATAGTTTTTTTTGGAAAATTGTTTTTTTTGCCACAACTTTCAAGAATGTCATTGCATCATCAAACTTTGCGAGCACTCAAATCATTCAACAATGTTTGCAAAAATAAAAAGATCGTTTTTTAACGAAATTGTTGTTCATCTGGGTCCATTTGTGCTCGGGATCAGATACCCCACATCCGATTTAGTGGCAATGTTCTCCCAAATCCATTCCTACAGCATTAACAATCCATTGAATTTTGTATTAGAAATTATTTGACGTCATAGGACAAACAAAGAAAAATGTAAAGATGTCTGAGCGGATGGAAATGTTCCTCCTAAATAGAGCCCACATCCATTCTTAGAAAATTTCCTAAGAATTACAATCTTACAAGTCAAATAGCCTATGTACAAAAATCCCAATCCTCCAAAAATCAATGAATCCATGGAGCATCTATATTTGTTGTTCATACATGATATATTTTTCGTAGTCGATTATTTGTACTAAAAATATTTGCAAATGGTTTTGCACCATTATATTTTGCGGCCTATAATCCAGAATTAGCTTCCGGACTTTTGCTTGCAAATCAATTCAGTTTTTTATGTGTTTATTCATGGCTGTTTTAGGGTTGCCTCTCTGAAGCTCTTATAATTTAATTTATAGGTTTTTAGTTAATCCAAGATTCAACGCGTACGAACATCCATACTATCAAGAGGGCACAAGTAAAGGCACTTTGGTTTAAACTCCAAGACATACCCTAAACTGAGGTCCTCAAACAATCCACTAAAGCAACTCGACTCCACTATTTTCGAAAGCTCCGTTACCACCATGTACTACTGAGCCTTCAAGGAGTGAGTTACGCTAGAGAGCAAACCAAGTTTCCACAACCTCGAAACTTCCAATCATTTTTGTGTAAAGGAGATGTAAATGTTGTTGAGTAGGTAAGAAATTTCCCTCAAAATAGAGTCAAAGGCAATTCTTAGGATTTTTTTCTAAGGATTCCAATCTCACGAATCAAATAGCCATGTATAAAAAATAATCCTAAGTACCCAAATCCTCCAAAAATCTATAAATTCCCTTGAATCCAAGGACATTTATGTTTGTTGTCGCGCACTATGATATTTGTTCTTAGAACATTTGTTGCACTAGAAAGCATTTGCATATTGTTTTTTTGCCTCATTGCATTGTGTGATCTATAATCTATTTGTTAGCTTCGATGTACGAGCTTGGGTAAGTTGCTTATGTTACTATAAATAAAAGGGTTCAAAACTAAAACATTTCTTTGTTTTTTTAATCTTTCTTTGGTTGTCTATTTTGTGCCTCTTTTCTTAACTTTAAAAATCACAATAAGATTATCTTTGTTTCTTTTTTGCTTTCTTATTGCATTCCTTAAGAAAAATTAAAACAAAAAGTATTTCACGTTGTGTTTCATGAGTGTTTATCTTCTCTTGTTTGATAAAACATTTGAAGGAAAATACTAAGAATATTTCTCTTTATTCATTCTTATGGTTTTATTTGATTATTACTTTGGTTTTCACTTGCCCCTACCATTGTTTTTATTGCTTCTCTTGTTATTTCTTTCTTCTTTGTATTTAAGTCACATGATTTCTTATAAAACCACAAAAGGATTCCTTTGTTCATGTCTTATCGAGTCTTGGTGTTTCAACAAGAGAAAACAACAAAGAGATTTCTGGGTGGGACTTATTGTTTTATCTTTTGAACTAATGAAAATCCAAAAATATTTCTACTGTCTTTTCATTTGTATAATTTGGTCGCAGATTTGGCTTCAGTCAGTGACGACACTTGCACTCCATTATATATTATCATTTATGTTATTCAATCATGAAGTGACAAATAAAAAATGACGATTGCTTGATGAAGTGACGGTGGAAAAGAAAGCTGGCATGATCAACCTTTTTTTTTGTTTGTGTACATATGTCTATTGACATGCTCTCTTTATAGCATCTTGTGTTTGTAATCTTGTGCATAATATAAGCTTGGTGATTCATGCTTTCTCGTGCTAAGTCTTAATCATCTAGGAGTACCTATGTGCTATCTTGAATATGAACATGCATTATACTAGATCATAATTTGGTATGTTAGCATGGTATCTTCCTTTGAAGTAGTCAAGTGACTTGACTTGTCACATGTTTACACATGTTTTTATAATTCCAATTCGTCCTCAAAGGTATTATAACTTTAGAGTGTTAGTATCCTGCTTATATTACCACTTAATGCTTACTTATTCAAAATGCATGTTTATGATCGTTATGCTTTGTAGTTGGTCACTTCCTAGTCTATTGCTAGCCTTTGTCTACACTAAGCATGAATTCTGCTTGTGCATCCAATGTCCTTGAGCCAAGTTTGCTATAAGAGTCCATTATACCTTCTATCATGAATAAAAGTCATTCCAAGTAAATTTTCATTGTCACGCCAAAT
This sequence comes from Aegilops longissima, assembly GCA_021605205.1. Classification (NCBI taxonomy): domain Eukaryota; kingdom Viridiplantae; phylum Streptophyta; class Magnoliopsida; order Poales; family Poaceae; genus Aegilops; species Aegilops longissima. Next base: position 124,823,956 of record CM038676.1, read on the forward strand.
CATCCTTTTGTTTCCTAAGTTTTTCAAGTGGGGGAAGTGTGGTTTTCCTCGATCTTTGTAATGGCTGCCCATGGAAACAAAAGAAATAAATAACATATCCTACAAAGAAACTCCAAAACTAAATAAATACAAGTTGTTTGGGGCTATTAAAAAGAGAATGGTAAAGTTACTCTTCTAACTCGTCAAAACTGAAAAAAAATTCCTAAAACCTCGGCATCATACGTTTGCCAGTTTTTTTAAATAAGTGCATTTCAATCCCTACTTCCCTCTGCGATGGTACAAAACTTTTACTTTTTATGTTGTGTCATCACTTTCCTCGAGCACCAACTATTGAGAGCATAACTACCATTCTTAATTTTTTTGAATTTTTTTCTAAACTTTATTCATTTGATATCACCATTACATTGTTTATGGGGATCGATACAATTTCATTTAAAGGCCCCTCAAACCAATAAAAAAATCAAAGAAAATTTAGTCATTCTAGCAAGTTCTTGAGCAACTTTATTTGCTTCTCTATTATAATGCTCAAATCTAGAAATAGTAAAATCACAGGTAGAATAAAAACAATCATCAAAAACCGCCGCAACCATCCCCGTCGCCCGTCCTCCTTCCTTCATGGTATGAATCACCTCCATGTTGTTTGAATTAATGACTAGCTGCATCCCGTCCTTTGCACTAATGATAGACCAAATTTAGGGCCCAAGCTTTCGCCGTCAATATATCCGCACACCAATCTATCTTTCCATTCCCCCAACAATGAATCTTCCTTTATCACCCCTTAGGATTGCCCCAATTATACCCCTAAGCAGGTCATCATCAAAAGAAGCGTCAACGTTGAGTTAAAAAAACCCACCGGAGGACATGAACAACCCTCTTTTTTCATGGAAACCTTAAGAGAGGTTGTGGTAATAAAGTTTGCCGTAAGAGCGTGGATCCCCATAGAGATCTGTTGTGCATTCTAAGTTGTCTCATTGTGAACCAATTTACGCCTTTCCCACTAGAGATACCAGGCTCAGATTGCAATCATTTCACACACATTCTGGTTACCCATAATATGCAATTCCTGTTCTGGCATAAGAAGTAAGTATTCCAACACCGCCTCACCGGAACGATCTACTTCACAAGCTTTAACAATAATATCATCAATTTCCAGTCTTCTCCAAACTTCCCTTGCTTTGTGACATAGAAATAGCATATGCTTTGTATCTTCTAGACTAGATGAGCAAGAAGGGCAGTTGGGAGAGCCCTTCATATGTCAATTAGCAAGCATTACACGACACAGGAGCGTGCCATGCGGCATGCGCCAGATAAAAAAGTTCACCTTAGCCGGACATGATAGTTTCCAGATCTTACCCTAAATCAGATTAACTGTGGTCCATCCGATCCCATTGGTATGAAGCAATTTTCTTCCATGTTGGTTTTCCCACTCCAAAAAATAGGCGAACCGAACTAAAAACATGCCATTTTTTGTGAAACTCCAAGCTACAAAGTGAGGCATACCATGTTGCGAGATTGGGACTGCGAGAACTCGTTGTACATCAATTGGCCAGAGGGTTTGTCTAATTATTTCCTCATCCCAAATATTTGAAACATGATCAATCAAATCTGATACCTTAGATAACAACTGACCTACTTTGGGAGTAATGATTTTTCTATCCTCACAATTTGGGATCCAAGTAATTATCATTCTTAAATGGTAAATGGCTCATGCTTAATAAAAAAATTCTCAGTCAGTCAAATGGAACTTGATGCAATAATGTGACACGCCAAGTTTCTATTGAATGTATATTGAAATAAATCAAAGGAGAAATGATTCCATGTCTAATTTAAGAGCGGTCCCACATGAACTTATGGCTCTTTTTTCTTCTTCTTGATTGACAGTCGGATCACATTTGATGATAAAACTTATCATTTCTTATGCCAATGATGTTGCATCTAATTTAAAGGCAGTCCCGCCCAAACTTTGGCTATGTTTTTAATTTCTTGCTTGACACTCGGATCTACATTTCATGATAAATCCTCTCATTTTAATTCTATATTGAGCTTATTGCAGCTCAGAGGAACAGATTGTGGGCTTAAGAGAGAAATTCTCAAATACCTTTGCACTTCTTAACAGTAGAGCAATTAATTTTGATGAACCAAGTTTGTAAGGTTTTTTTACTAAAATTATTGAACTAAAAACATATTTGATGTAGCTGTTATGTTAATCTATTATCCTTGGTATTTCTAAAGTAAGGTTGCTACGAGTCCACATATGGGACAGTAAACATAATATGACCTCACACGGAGGATCCAACTTCTTTACGACTTCACCTGTTGAACCAGCTTCAATCTCTACTGCCTCTAGTCAATCTTGATCTTGAGGGTAAGGACATTTGGAAGTGGCCATCTAAGTCTGGGGAGTTTCAATCAAAGATCTACTATGAGTTTAAATAATCTCACCTGGTGGTTGATCCTATATTTAAGTTGATATGGAAATGCTCATGCACTCTTAAGGTCAAGGTTTTTGGATGGCTCCTTTTGATGGACCGTTTAAATACCAGGGATATGATGCAACGCATACACTGGAATATTCAAGATGACACCTGTGTATTGTGCCATATGTCCAGCCATGAGGATTGTGTCCATCTTTTCTTTGCTTGCAATTTCAGCCAGCGTGTTTGGAACTACCTTGGAATTTCTTGGGTCACCCAACCAAACCAGTCAACTTATATGATGGCCTCAGCTGCCAGGACGGATTTTGGCCTTCCTTTCTTCTCTGAAGTGGTCTTCACCGCCACATGGAATATTTGGACTCAAAGGAATGGAAAGATCTTCAGAAATGAGACACCTAGTTTCAGATCTTGGAGGAGAAACTTTGTACATGACATTTCTGTTTTAGCACATAGGATTAAATGTAAATATAGAGATAGTCTTCTCTCTTGGATAGCCTCTCTCCCATAGGCTCTTTGTAAGTATTTCTTATCCCTTTTGTACCTTGTACATTGTTTTATCTTAAGTTTTAATAAAGAACTGTGATGCTGTTGCCTTGCAGTACATAGTCAATATTTTTTGCTATTGTTTTGGCCTCTAATTGCATGATTTGAATGAAACTAATCCAGACTGATGTTGTTTTCTGCAAAATTTCTATGGTGTTATTTTTGGGCAAAAATAAAAATGATCCAAATAGAATGGGGATTTTTAGGAATTTTGATGGAAAATAAGAAGACCAACAGACCAAAGATTGACCAGTGGGGGCAACCAGGGTGCCACACGGCCTGATGGCGCGGGTCCCCCTAGCCGTGCCAGGTGACTGCATGGGCCCCTCGGGCACCACTTTTTGATGATTCCTTGGCCTATAAATCCCATATATCCCAGAAAAATCACAAAAAAAATCATCGACATGTTTTAGCACTAATCGTTTGCAACTACCAATGATCAGTGTAATGATCCGATCAATGCCAATGATCTAATCACGCTTTGTTACTAACACACGTCCTCTTACCTGACAAGATCGTGAAGAAGGAGTGGGACGTAGCCGATGAAGGAGCACAGATGATGGCTGGTGCCGAGGACGCCGAGGACCTGATCCGGACAAACCAGTGGCTCAAGAGGATGCACCTGTCTGGCAGATCGCTGCCATGAGCCAGCGCCGGGCAATGGACGCAGGCGGAGGATCAACCACGAGGAGGGGGCACGACAACCACTATGCTTCTACATCCAGATCAAGGACGAGGAGGATATCGCCTTGCTCATCATCCCACAGGTGTTCAGGACGGTGATGAAGCAGTGGTTGGTCCGGAAGCCTCTTCGCGTTGTCAGACTCTCGGCGAACAAGTGGTGCGAGTTGTAAGTGTAGGTCCAGACCTTCTAGGACCAGATGGTCCTTGGGAGGGGTTGGTAGTACTTTGCCGCCGTCATAGGATCGTCCTCGACGACCTCCTTGTCCCACGGTTCTCCGGCCTTGGCACGAAGGTGCAAATCTTCAAGCAGAATAACTCCATCATGTGCAGGATCCACTATCAGCAGCACAACGGCATTGACAACATCAGTCTTGCCCTCTAGATCGCCCATTATTCTGAACTAGTTAGTATGAACTTGTTAGTGTTGATGGTCTGAACTTGTGATGTGAAACTGTCTATATTTTGCCCAGGGATTAGCACCCTAGGGTCGCGCGATGTCCCTGTTGTCTTGAAACTTATCCCCTACTAATATACAATGTTTATCTGTTGTTTACCTGTTGTTTATATGCCATGTGCTTTAATTAGGTAGTGATGTTTCTATATATGTGATGTTTGTTGTTGTGTTGCATTTGAGTGGTAAGACCACCACATTTGAAAGGGGTGAGCAGAACAAATACGTGCATGCAGCCGAACAATTGTGGTTTGCATCTTCTCACCCCTGAAGTAAAAATGCGGGCAACCAAACAACAAACCCTAAAAAATCACCGATGAAGAAAAATTACCACCGCAGCCGACCAGTGAGCCCTAGTTTTCATAGCCCTCCATTTAAAATAATAGGTGGGGTCCTCACCTCCATCTAAAAAGGAAAAAACCATTTCAAAAAAACCCTCACCTCCATCTATTTTTTCCAAAAGCTTTCTCACCGTGGTCAACCAACTTACGCCACATGGCATAGCTGGTTGGCCGCCTTTCTTTCGATGCTTAATGGGTTTAATATAATAACACGACCGCTACGTTAGCTAAAATTGCCTGTGCACTATTGCAGGGTGGGTCGGACCGCGTTTATCGAGCGGCAAGCATTCGGCCGCTTGTTTCAACCTGAAATTGCGCGTGCACTTTTAAGATTTTAGGGAACATTTATCACACTATATCCAAATACACCTTGTACTTAGCTGCAAATGATCACGAAGCATGCCAACATGCATTCCGTTTCCCCTGAATTTGCGTGCATACCTCCATACGGGCACGGGTGTTGTGCTTTAGCATATTTTTACTGACACGTCTGACCCACCCTGGACCACGCAAAGCTCTCCAAAGACTGCGTACACCCGGTGCATAGGGTCCACAACGAAGTTGAAAACCTGTAGTCGGAAGGTTATTGCCATGTGGGACGCCTCCTGGACGCCTGATGAGGAGCTGGGGGCGGAAGAATGGACGGGCCGATGGGGGCATGGGGCGTCGTCCCCTTCTATATCAGGCGCAAACCCCTTGACCCGTCTCTGATACATGCATTTCTCCACAGAAGAGCCAGAGACTACTCCCCTTCTTCTTGCTTTGCTTGCCCCATCTCTACCGCAAGCGTTGTTGCTGCCATTGCTCCGATCCAACCTCAGAGGCCGCGCTGATGGCTGAAGGGAGTGCCTATTTCGACTGGGACATGGCGGCTTCGGTGGTAGGGAACCACTACACGAGCTTCGGCCATGGCGGTGTTGCACACTTTGTCCATAATGATGGTGGTGCTTCAGCCGGGGTGGTCGTCGTCCCGGGCACCAGATCAAGGGCTTCTGGTGGCATCAGGGAGATGGATCCCACCAGCTTCCCTGGCTACGGGAGCAGCAACGCCCCTGCGGCAATCGCGGCGCCTGCTCGGGTGCCGTCGCGTGCCAGATCCAGCGGCCAGGGGCTGGCACGGCTCAAAAGGCCGTGGACCGTGGAGGAAGACACGTATGTGGAAAATCCAACCCTAAATTGCAAACCTTTTTCTTTGTCCTTCATCTGCTGCAACTTCGTCAGTTTTCTTTGTGTTTTTGTTGTAGGATGCTCAGGGCGAAGGTGCAGGAATTCGGCGAAGGGAGGTGGGCGAAGGTCGCGCTGTACCTCCCCGGCCGGAGCGGGAAGCAATGTCGGGAGAGATGGATCAACCAACTTGACCCCAACATTGAGGTGATCTTGCCAAATTTAAATTTCTTAACTCCCTAGTCCCTAGTAGTAGCTTGATTTTGGGGAATTTTGATGTTCTATGACTGAGTGTGCTTACAGGAAGAAATTATTTGTTGTGTTAATCTGATTCGTCACCATTCGGAAGGGGGTATTAACTCCCGAATAAATAGTTAGTAGTCTTGCATGTCTTTAGTCTAATCAGTAAATGTGGCAATTAATTTCTTCATTTAGGCCACTAAATGATCACCCAAGTAATTTTCCGAAGAAAAAGAATTGCAGGGAAGTAATTTTCTAAAATTAATAGGGATTGATGTTATTTCCCACACATTAGCATTTGAAACGTGTACAAGGATTCTGTGTTCAATTCGTAAATAAAAAAATTACTTGCACTTACAAATGTGGAAATTTACTACTCCATCCGTTCACGAAGATAATATGTTTTGGATATTTCAATATGACTACATGGACTGAAATAAGTTGACAAACACGCTAAACCAAATCTATATACCTACAATTCGGGAAAAAAGTTAGAACATCTTATATTTGTGTATGGAGGGAGTAATTGACATAGTGTCTCATTTTTTAAAACTAGATAATTGTCCATGCATCGCAACGAGAATATAATTTTCTCGTAGATTAGCACGTCATTGCATGTCTATTATTACATTGGTGCGCTATAATCTTAGCAAGATTTTGTATGCAATTGTCATGATTTACGTGCCATCTTACTATTAAGCACTTATTTGGTAAGAATTTATCGACTTACCAAAGAAAATATTATTTATGAGAAAGATCGGAGATGAGAGTCAAAATGTCATCTCATTTTAAGCACTTATTTGGTAAAAAATTATTGACTTACCAAAAAATATTGTTATCTGAGAGAAAAACCAGATAATGGGAGGAAAAAATCAAACAGGAGAATGGAAGGGGGAACCATATATATATATGGAGGTTGGATGAAGGAGAGGCTGAAATGGGAACCTTAGGTTATTTTTAAGTAGTAGAGAAGATATTCTTGGCCCCTAAGTGGTCACCCAATTAAAGAAGTTGTCTTGATTATTTGTCAAATTATTGCTTCTACCTATTTGTGAGTAGCCACAATTTGATATCCCTAAAGTAAGAGTCGATATTCCAGCCCACAAATTAGCATTTGAGACGTGGTACTTTCATTAGTTGAATCATATGATTATACGTCCAAAAGTTTGTACCTATAATTTGGTCACCATTCGGAAGTGGGTATTAACTCCCGAAATAATAGTTAGTAGTATTGCATGTCTTTAATCTACTTAGTAAATGTGGTAATTACTTTCTTCATTTAGGCCACTAATTGACCACCCATGTAATTTTGGGAAATTAGTACGGTTCGATTCTTGGCCACTAAGTTATCACCCAATTAAAAAAATTGTCTTGATTATTAGTCAAATTGTTGCTTCTACCTATTTGTGAGTTGCCACAATTTGATATCCATAAAGTAAGAGTCGATGTTCTAGCCCACAAATTAGCATTTGAGATGTGGTACTTTCACTAGTTGAATCATATGATTATACGTCCAAAAGTTTGCACCTATAGTTTGGTCACCATTCGGAAGTGGGTATTAACTCCCAAAAAAATAGTTAGTAGTATTGCATGTCTTTAGTCTACACAGTAAATACGGTAATTACTTTCTTCATTTAGGCCACTAATTGACCACCTAAGTAATTTTGGGAAATTAGTAGGGATCAATATTCCTGCCCATAGATTAGCATTTGATATGTGTACAGGAATTCTGTGTCCAATCCGTAAATAATTAAAGAACCATACTTGCACTTACAAATATCCAAATTTGCTAATTGACATGGTGTGTCCTAATTTTTAAATTCTTTGCCACTAAGTGATCACCCAAGCGTTATCTAATTTGGTGCACAATAGCCAACGACTGTTCGCTGTCCAGGATGGCATTTGTAAACGGTGCGGCTCGCAGTTTTAGTGTTGGGGGATGGCATCTTTGACAACAACAAAAAGCATGGCATTTTGTTTATTTAGTGCATTTTCATCAAAAAAACTGCCACCCTCAGATCTGTTGGGGAACGTAGCAGAAATTCAAAATTTTCCTACGTGTCACCAAGATCTATCTATGGAGAAACCAGCAACGAGGGGAAGAAGAGTGCATCTACATACCTTGTAGATTGCTAAGCGGAAGCGTTTAAGAGAACGGGGTTGAAGGAGTCGTACTCGTCGTGATCCAAATCACCGGAGATCCTAGTGCCGAATGGACGGCACCTCCGCGTTCAACACACGTACAGCCCGGTGACGTCTCCCATGCCTTGATCCAGCAAGGAGAGAGGGAGAGGTTGAGGAAGACTCCATCCAGCAGTAGCACAACGGCGTGGTGGTGATGGAGGAGCGTGGCAATCCTGCAGGGCTTCGCCAAGCACTACTGAGGAGGAGGTGGAGTTGGAGAGGGGGAGGGTTGCGCCAGGGGCAAGGGTGAAGCTCCCATGCGCCTCCCCACTATATATAGGGGTGGAGGGGGCTGGTTTCTTGCCCTCCAAGTCCATTGGGGCGTTGGCAAAGGTGGGAGGAAAGAAATCACATCATTTCCTTCCCCATCGATTGTTATCCCCTTTTAGGGATCTTGATCTTATCCTTGGGATATGATCTTATTCCTTCTAAGGGGGATCTTGGTGCGCCTTGACCAGGGGTGGGGCCTTGCCCCCACTACCCACGTTCATGTGGGTCCCCCATGCAGGTGGGCCCCACTCCGAACCTTCTAGAACCTTCCCGTTACAATACCGAAAAATCCCGAACATTTTCCGCTGGCCAAAATAGGACTTCCCATATATAAATCTTTACATCCGGACCATTCCGAAACTCCTCGTGACGTCCGGATCTCATCCGGACTCGAACAACATTCGTAACCACATACAAACTTCCTTTATAACCCTAGCGCCATCGAACCTTAAGTGTGTAGACCCTACGGGTTCGGGAACCATGCGAGACATGACCTAGGCGTTCTCCGGCCAATAACCAACAGCGGATCTGGATACCCATGTTGGCTCCCACATGTTCCATGATGATCTCATCGGATGAACCACGATGTCAAGGACTCAATGAATCCGTATACAATTCCCTTTGTCTAACGGTATTGTACTTGCCCGAGATTCGATCGTCGGTATACCGATACCTTGTTCAATCTCGTTACAAGCAAGTCTCTTTACTCGTTCGTAACACATCATCCGTGATCAACCCCTTGGTCACATTGTGCACATTATGATGATGTCCTACCGAGTGGGCCCAGAGATACCTCTCCGTCACACGGAGTGACAAATCTCGATCTCGATTCGTACCAACCCAGCAGACACTTTCGGAGATACCTGTAGTGCACATTTATAGCCACCCGATTCACGTTGTGACATTTGGTACACCCAAAGCATTCCTACGGCATCCGGAGTTGCACAATCTCATGGTCTAAGGAAATGATACTTGACATTAGAAAAGCTTTAGCATACGAACTACGATCTTTGTGCTAGGCTTAGGATTGGGTCTTGTCCATCACATCATTCTCCAAATGAATGATGTGATCCCGTTATCAACGACATCCAATGTCCATGGTCAGGAAACCGTAACCATCTGTTGATCAATGAGCTAGTCAACTAGAGGCTTACTAGGGACATGGTGTTGTTTATGTACCCACACATGTATCTGAGTTCCCTATCAATACAATTATAGCATGGGTAATAAACGATTATCATGAACAAGGAAATATAATAATAACTAATTTATTATTGCCTCTTGGGCATATTTCCAACAAGATCTTGATCCTGTGTTCTGTGGGTCATTTGCTGGGATTTCGTCCCCAAGAACATTGCCAAAATAGAGATAAGATTACCAATTTTTTTTGTCTTGGTTATTTGTCAAATTATTGCTGCTACATATTTGCGACTTGTCTCAATTTGGTATTTCCTAAAGTAAGAGTCGTTCCAGCACACAAATTGCATTTCAGATGTGGTACTTTTATTAGTTCAATCATATAGAGAAAACAAGTCACATGCTGATAGTCGGATACACATGTTCCAAAAATTTGATGTTGTTTATTTGTGAAATTGCTGCTTTGCTTATTATGGTTTTCCTGAATTTGGTGAATATGAGTAGATGTTCCTGTTACGTGTTATCATTTGAGATATGTGTGGGCGGCGAAAAAATTGAGCTCCCTCCACTCCCTCCAGACTGGACTAACTGCGCAAGGTGGACCCTACTTCGGTATGCAGGTGCGGCCTGCTTCGCCGATGGAGATGTGCACGTCACCAGCCCGTGCACCAAGCCTCATTACCCACTTCCATGAGCCCTATGATGAGTTATGCATGCCATCAACCCATGCACCGAGCCCCCCCCCCCACGTTCCTCTTTATGCCTGATGAAGAACCGCACGCCCATTGTCATGCCTCGCTTCCCGAAATTCCCAGTGCTCTTGGACAACAACCCAATGACAATGGAGATGGATGCTTTGCATGCTAGTTGAGCTCCCGGCAGGGCCCTGCCCTGGCGCACCACTTTTTGTGCCAGTGTTGCCTCCCATTCTCCCTGCTCCTAGCTCCACACCGCCCTGGTCGCCCACAACAAGGAGGGAGACGCTCACGAAGGTCACGGACTTCGACAAGTCGGCATAGCCCATGCCTGTGTGTGAAGAACAGGATCATTCCCATCGCCTAGCTCCTGCAGAGGCTTCTATGACAATGGATGGGAGTCATTGGTGAGGTTGAACAGGTCAACGGGGAAGAGGTTGACTGCCGTGGCTCTGTTCCAGGAGAGGCTGGCAGACATAGCGCCACACTCTGGACGCTTTTCAAACTTGACTACAATTTGATGTCGGTTCGGTTTTTTGGATGTGCTAGTGGGGCATGAGTTCAATATGGTATCTGATCCAAGAGGTCTCCAGTTGAAGACCCTGCTAATGCAATATTAAACAAGATTCTGTGTCCTACAACAATCCCACGCCTAAGGACTAAAATAGCCTAGATGTGAGGGGAAGTGCTGAAACATATTGCCCGTCTCTCTTCACCGGTTCGGATTTTTTGGATGAACTGATTGGAGCATGAATACAATATGGAGGATGCTTTGATGGAACATGGTGGCGAAGGTGGCCATGTGATGCCATTGCCGGCGAGCGGGTACGTCACGAGGACAGCCTAATCCCTTCGTTCACCTAATGAAGTATCCATGATCCATTACCCAGTCACTCCCATGTTTGAGGCGATGTATAAGATTTTTCCTCCTCCGCCCATCGATCCTCAAGCCAAACGTGCTAAAATAGGGGCGCACACGAACGAATCCCATCCGATCCAGCAATCTATAGGCGTCGGACACCCAATAGAAAACACCGGCGAAGCCTTCTGCAACTCGTCAATGGCCAAATCAATGAGGGCTGACATGAAGCAGAACATCGTCTTGGTGCTAGAAGAACCCTAGGACTACCGCTGGAGGGGAACAGATCTGGGTAGGGAACCCCAGATCTGCCGCCACTAGCCACCATGGCTGGCCCTACGCTACCCTCACAGCCATGGTGGAATAGCCGCTTCCTGCCTCGCCGGGCGCCCAGAGCACCGTTGTGGCCGTCACCATGACCGTTGTTGCTGTAGAAGAGACCCGGGTCACTGCCAGGGCTCCCACACTTCCTCCACGGCCCGACGATCCGCATCGCCCAAATCAGGCCACGGAACCGCCAATCGCAGCCACCAAGTCCACCACCCGCCTGTTGTCCTACCTATCAAGCGCCGAGTGTCGTAGAAGTGGCCAGGACAAGTAATTGTAGCCTGCATGAGACGTCTTCAATCTGAGGCGCCATGCAATTTTTGCATTGACCATCGCGAACCTCACACACACACACCACCAGGGCCACGCGAAGTGGAGGATCCCACCGCCATCGACCGTCGGCAGGCTTTGACCAGTGGCGTAAGCCAGCAACGGAGAGATGGAGACGCAGAGGAAGGGGTGCTGGCGATGGCTATTTGTTTCCGCCCTGCCACCTGTGGAGGTGACCAAGATTTTTAGAGATAAGATTTAGGTTCTATAGACTGGTAGCCAAGGAGGCCTCACGCTAGAGCACATCCAATAATTCATCATTCTGTAAGACAAACTTGCCAATGCATGTCATCATCCAACCAAACATCCAAGATACAACCATGAGAAAGCTGACCAACGACAGGAATTATACCGCCTCATCGACTTACAAGGCTCAGTTCATTGGCCTCATCTGATCCAAGTTGCATGCCACAACTTGGAAGGTTTGGGCAACCTAAAATGTAAGTTCTTTGCTTGGTTCACCATCGAAAATAAGATTTGAACGACAGAGGTTGTAACGTTGGGAGTGACCAAATTGCGACCGATGCCCTCTTTGCAACCAAGTGCAAGAATTGGTGGCTCACCTCGTCATCATGTGTCAGTTCTTGCCTTAAGTTTGGAACGACGTGGTCTCTTATATTGGTATTCATGCTAGTATGATGCTTTGTCATCGTATTGAGATGCTGAAGTCTTGGTGGAAAGAAGTCCTCCTCAATAATTGGCAACTGAGGAAATCTCTACATTCTTTCCTCCTTCTTGTTGGATGGGAGATTTCGAAAGAAAGGAATACATGTGTCTTTCAGAATAAAGTGAGGCTGATGGCAGTCATTATTCGCCTCATCCAAGATGGGGCGTCTCTTTGGGATATTGTGGGGGCTAAGCATTTGAGTAATGTAATGCGGGAGAGTAATTTGGTGTCTTTGTGGTTGTCATTCTACAAACTTCTCTTGTTAATCAATAAAAAGGTAAATACTTCTCCTTTTTCCAACAAAAAGAGCATAAAATCTATAAATAAAATGACACTTGCAATTGTGATATAATCGATATTGCTAGCTGGATTTTTTCTGAAAGTTTTGTAAATCTCGGGCACCTCAAATTACACAATATTGATTCCCAAAATTGTTGCACACGCAAAATATGTGTAATTTTAATAAGATATCTGCAAAATAAATAAGACATGCCCTTTTTGTATGGGCTGATCCTCTCCAAATAATTATCCACATACTAACTTTTTTTTATTTCCATTTTTTCTATCAGGCTCATTCCACCATTTCATCAATTTATATGTGGCATAGATCAATTTTGTGAGAGTATTAGGCTTAGTTGGAAAATTTCTAACCAATAGATTCTTGAGATACTTTGAGATTCCTTAGATAATTTGAGATTCTGGCTATGTTTTCCGATCTTGGCGAATTTTATCTTGTTTCAGAGTGTTGCATTTTTTTGTTTCAATTCGTAACATAATGGAAGTAATGTTCGATTACGAGTAATGCTACATCTACAAAGGTTTACTTAAAGATTTTACCTAAAAACTGAAGTGGAGGATTGTGATTGATAATAGGAGGATGAGGGGGGGGGAAGCACCCACTTAAATTCCATGGGGAGAGAGAATTAGTTTGGAAGGTTAAGTAAAACTTTATAGGTCTTTATAGGTCTAGCATTATTGGTTCCATTACGTACTAGAAAAAACCTTATCTGAAATAAGTGCATTTTTATTTGTTGGTACATGAAAAAACATTATGATGCATTTTGAAACAAGATAGATATTTTAATAAATTTGTGGTACTCTTAAACAACACGAATTTTGCAAACAACCAGAAAAGGTAAGATAAATCTCAAAGCAATGACAAATGGTGGATTCATGCATGGCATATGCATGGTAGAAAAATGACTCTGGGTTGACTTCTAAATAAATAATGCTTCTGTGCACATGAGTGTCGTGTTTCGTTAAAAAAGTAAAGGTAGTAGATACTACTTTAGTTGTGTGGTGGTGTGTTCAATTGTATTTCAATGAATGTTATGCCGTAATTAATTAACTCACGAATACTTCCCTTGCAGAGGAAAATCTGGACCGACACAGAAGACATCAAGCTGATCGAGGCGCATCAGAAGCGGGGGAATCGCTGGTCGGTGATCGCCCGGCTACTCTCCGGACGGCCGGAGAACGCCGTCAAGAACCACTGGAATGCCACCAAGCGTAGTCTAAACGTGAAGTGCCAGCTCAAGAAGAGGAACAACAAGAAACCACCTCCAAGCAAGCTCTCCCTTCTTGCGCAGTACATCCTTAGCGTGGAGCCGCACACCGGATCACTCACGGAGACACCTCCGGTGTCCCCACCATTGTATCATGACCAAGAGCACGGTGGGCAGATGGGGATGGCCGGTAGAGATACTGCCGTCGTCATCGCCCCTACCGAGCAGGCGCACCCGACCAACCCCAATCCGGCCATGACTGGTATGTACTACCACCCTAACCCGACAAACATGCAGTACTGGGCGTCAGATTTGAATGTCGCTGACATGCAAAATGAGGGGTACTCGTACTACATCCCTCCCAATGCGCACCTGAACGACTGCCTGTCGCACGGTTTGTCACCGACGCATATGGTTAGTGAGCAAGACATCCAGCAGGTGGCCAATGCGAGCATAAACATGTACGCGGCACTGGACATCATACCCTCCCGGTGAGCAACCTAATGGCGGTGGTAGAGATGCACCGTGAGTCCTCCGCCAACAAACAACTGGGCAATGCGATGGTGGAGCTGGCGGCTGATCCTACTACTACGACATGGACGCGACTAGTTTGAGCGGCCCTACTGGAGGTAGTGGTAGCGGTAGCGACCCTGATGACATCGACATGGTGCAGATGGCCTCGAGGGAGTTTGCCGCACAGGACCAGTAGGTGGTCACCCTCAATCGACTGCTAGATTCAAGTGAGACATATATGTCCTCGGAGGATTTCATGTCTAAGGAGAACAATGAAATTGTATGTGTGTTGTGCTTATGTACTTTGTTTGATTTGAGAATTTTATAAAGGTACTTTAAGTGGTCCATTTGGGGAGGTACATTAATTTGTTCGCGTTTGCTAATCCTCGAGAAATTGTTTCAGTAGATTTTGGTAGAGAAGAGGTAGAAAAACAAGGCAATGTTAAAGGTGAGACCACCAGCCGCGACGTCTCTAATGTGCCTGAGATGGAAACGACACTGCTGGCCTCAACATCTCCATGGAGGACTAACAAAGGGTTGATAGGTTCAGATTGAGATGTGTGTGGTCATCGACGATAGAATATATGGCATGGTGGATGGGAATTAGAGGGAAGGAGTGAGCAGCGGTAGATCGGACAAGAAAGGGTAGTGAGGCAACATGCGAAAGCATTGTCAGTTAGGGTGGAGGCGGCAGTGCTGCCGACGATACGAATGGCTCAGTTGGAAGAGCAAACCACTAGAGGAGGAAGAAGTGTGGCCAGCAAATCAACTAAAACGAAAAGGAAAGGTTAATTAGACGGTCCTTACTTTGTTGTACTAGTTGAGACACACTTGAAGTTCAGATGATAGAGTTGAATAAGTGCAGTTAAAAAAATAGTTGTGTCCCAAACATTGCAATTCATATAGTAGCTCGAATAGATGATGCAGTTTAAAAAGTGCAACTAAAACATGCGATGCAGTTGAAACATTGTTTTTGAATAAGCGATATATGTAGTTGAAACACATGATGAAGTTGTTAAAGTGCTATTGAATCAACTACATAAAGTGTATACTAGTTTCTTACCAACTAAACATTTATGAGTTAGCATTTCGCTTGTGCATATACTTACGATCTGCATCTTTTAGAAATTTGGTGAAGCCATGTCATTATTATTTTTCACTTTTTTTGCACGGAGCGACATCTTGTCGACAATATCCTTTATCTCCTCCACTGTTTCCCTACCTCTTCATTTTTTTCTAGTTCCACTCGCTCAAGGGATTGATATGCATTGATGGATTTTGACATTATCTTCATCTTCTCTAAACTCGAGTGGCCAATAGAGCCATGCATCATAGAATCTGCTCTCTCTTTCATGCAAGGAGCTACTCCATTCCTATCATCTCTCTCCACAATATAGCTTTGTATTTGTGGCACTTCCCATGCCTCTCATGTCTTTTTTTACTAAAAGTGCCTTGATTGTCTTAGCTTACATAATCACTATACCGCAGTTCACCATGAGGCTGATGTAGCATCATAAATCTAGTGATAAACAATGTCAATGTTGGATTTGATGTGTGCCAAGCCACAGTGGTGATTGCACTTTGTAAGGCTCCGCTCATAATGGTATCAGTACAAAAAAACACTTCCGTGATGATACGTGTTTATCACAGTAGGTCATGTTTTTTGTCATGCATGTACATCCGTGATGATTCTATGACAGAATCAAGATAGTCATACCTGTGCTGTCATAGAAGTGTTCCATGAAAATACTCAAATTATCATCATGGAAGTGTCCACTTCCATGATGATAAATGGCGCGTCATGGAAGTGTTTTCGTCAAGGGTAACCGACACATAGCATCCACCGTAGCGGGTCACTGTTAAGCTATCGGGTCCGGTTTTGGATTTGATAACCCATTAACAGCAATGACCAATGGCGATTTTCCACGTGTAAAATTCTCATTGGCCGGAAGAACCACGTGTCAACTCCGCATTGGGACAGATGTCATCCAGCGAATGGACGGGACGCGCCTATGATACGTCGACATGTGGCTCGGCCTAACAGTGCCCCATTCAAGTCAAAAGGTCAGCCCGTTTGACTTGGTCAAAAGGAAGCGGGCCGGCCCATGGAAAGCCTGTTAACGGCCTATTCTCATATAGCCCATTTATAGCCCGCTAACTCACAACCCGTTATGGCCTATCCGAATTAGGCCCAATAGCGTCATCTGGGCCGTCCAATATGATTCCAACCCATTGTAACTTCTGGCCTATGTATGGCCCATGACGTCTTTTAGCCAATATGAGGCCCTTTGCAACTCTCGGCCCATTAACGACCCATGGTGAAACTGGCCCATAATGAACAGTGTATTGCTTTATACTCATTAACGACCCATTATTCCATTGGGCCATTTCCAACCCGTGTTATCTTTCGGCCTTCTAAGGGCCCATTTATTCTTGGGCTCATTTCCAGTATTCGATTACTTACGGTCCGTTACTGGCCTGTTCCGCTTGTGGGCCAAATTCAGCCCGTGGTTATAGTCGGCCCGTTTGTGGCCCGTTAGTCCGTTAGGCTGTTTTCATAGCGTCATCAAATACGGCCCATTAACGACCCATTATGCTTGTCGATAGAATTAAGCCCATTATACATATCGACATATTAATGACCCGTTATGGTCGGGCCATAAACAGACGATTTCCACTCTAGCCCATTTACGGACCATATTACGGTCCGTTATTGGTCCACGAATAGTATGGCCCATGTTTGGCTAATCGATCATATGACCCGTAGAAGGCCCATTGATTCTATGGCCTGCATAAGGCCCATGGATCCTACGGCCCGTAGGAGGCCCATGGATCCTACGGCCCGTAGGAGGCCCATGGATCCTATGGCCTGTACGAGGCCCATGGTAACTACAGCAGGTAGGAGGACCATGGTTAGAATGGTCCGTATATTGCCCATGGTTAATCTGGCCTAGTTTTAAAAAATATTTCATTGTGGCCACTAGCAAACAACGGAAAAAGAACTGAAGTGACTACAACCAAACAAATAAACAAGACAATAAGGAAATAAATAAGCAAGCAACTTACGCTAGGCTATAACGACTATTACACATATTACATCCACTCGGCATCAAAGTTGTCCACCAGTGCAAATAGAGGGAACAAAGCAACATATTACATACACTCGGCGTCTAAATTGGCCACCAGTGCAAATAAACATGGCAGCAAAACAATTCCATAACTGAAAAAACTTCAGAAGAGCTCAAGAAACATTATCCTGGGTATCCACCATGCTGGCAATAAGCTTAGCAAGCTTATTAGCTTTCTCCTATTTGGCGCTAAAATCCTCCAACGCTTGCTGTTGCACCAGAAAGTATGCATCTGAATTCTCCAGGAACTTCCTCAGTCCTTCGGCTTCTTGTAACAGCATGGTTGATCGATGTCTTTCAGCTTGTAGTTGACACTCAAGAAACCGAAATGATTTAGACAATGAGTTCGAAGAGCTTGTGCCAGCAGTAGTGGCCAGTAACTCGAACACTACATCAAGATAAGACTTTGGGGTTGTCTCACTGTCTTCAAGATAGTTTTCGTTAGCTGTTTTATCAGTTTTGTTGGAGACCAACAAGGATGTCTCACTATCTAAACCTTATCTACATTACTTCCTTTACCATTGATTAATAAGGTACTCTTCCCTAATATTCTGTCAGCATTTTAAAAGAAGAAACAAGCAGACACATAACAGGTTTAGCATGTAGTATATGGAACTCATTTCGGTGAACCAGTTCAGTAGTAAGGTGGACAAGATTAAACTACCAAGTCTTCTATTGCGAAGTAGTACATAATAAAAGCATCAAACAAACATATATCTATGTGCTATAGTCACTACATTGCCTTGCCAAATCAAAATAGAGACATAGTTCAAATCATATCAGTTCAAGACAAAGAAGCATTGAAAGAATACAAGTGTGGGAAACTACACGGCACAACAAGATTTCAGATGGGTACCACGGGTATACATGTACAACAACACTATTTGCTCTGTTGTGATGCTAGTAATGTGCATGATATGAGAAGTCAACTGTATACACAATTGAAATTGAAATCAACAGAGCAATTTAGAAGAGCAAACCAGTTAAAGAAACATGTTTAAACATACCTGTTGTGCCGTTGGAGTTTTGATTGGATCCTTCAATTTAAAAATAAGTTTGTATGAGTAAATATAGTGATACAAGAGCAAAGCAATATGCACCATAGCAATGGAGTCTTAAATGAGAATAGTTGTTCTTCAGGTTTAAGCACTTGTTGTACATGAATAGAGTATAGTAAGATGCAAACATATAGTACTTCAAAATAAAAAATGATCTCATAGACCTTACCCCATTCTTGCCTCGGGACCAGTACAGAACAAGGCGTTCCCAGTCATTGTTCCGTAAATGTGTCCGAGGAGAAAGTAAGGGAATTTGATGAGTTTCCTTGCCAGTGAAGTACATTTTCTTCAGGTAATTCCGATACTGCCACAAAGCATTCTTGAAGATAACAGAGGTATTAGCACAGGTTACCTCATCCTGAGTTTCCAAATCGGCCCTTCTCTATAGAGAAAAATGGGAACATTTGTTCTATTATAACCAGCATGAAGGTAGAATGTATGGGACAAAGCAAAGTAATTGCCATGAATAACATTACTTACACATAACTCATGGACGAACACCTGCAACTGGCTTTTTCCTTCATCGACAGTATAATATTTCCACGATGGGAAGATACGCACACAGGATTTAACAACATCAAATGCAATAGATGCTAAACTACGAATGGCTGGTTGTGCTTCGTCCATAGGAATATGTGTACTAACTGGTGGAGTTGGGGTTCACCATGGTAGTCCTGGCGCTTTGGGCACTGAAGCCACCTTACTAACTGCTCTTGTTTGGGAGCTCTGTGGTGGAGATGGTGTTGTGTCAACTAGAACTGGGTTACTATCTGTTGGGGTTGGGGTTAGATTGGGTGAAGCTGGTTCTCTGTCCATTGGAGTAGGGGGACATTCTGCGAGAGTCTGGGTTATGTGTGGTAGGACTGGTTCTTGTGCATGTACAACCGGGGTGCTATCTCCACCAAGAGGTAGCACGGTTTTATTTGAAGACCGTGTTTTTATTTCTCTAGATACTGCCATCACCCCCTCCAATTCAAATGGATGATAAACAAGAAAAGTAGTTGAATGTACAGACCTTGTATGAGAGACAAATGCAATAGATAGTGTGGAAAAAAGAGGGCATGAAATAGTTCACATATATATTGTTTAACTAAGAAGGATATCATGACATAATTTCACATATGTGATGTCTATATAAACTGGATAACATACGATGACTAACGAAACAAGATGGCATGAGGTAATTATATGACGTATTTAGTAAATAGGTTCGCATGACATAATTCACATACATGTTATCTAAGCACTACAAAAAAAGACACATCCATGACATTTTGGCTTGAACGAATTTTCTTCCTGTCATGCTTATGACACTTCTATGACGATAATTGTGACAAAACCATGTATCATCATAGATGTGGTGGGCTCCTACTTCTATGACAAAAAACCATGACAGAAAATGGGATTTTCGTCCTGGGCGGGCCGGGGACGCACCTGCATGACATTCTTTGGGCCGTCCATGACGGAACAAATCGTGGTAGAAGCGAGGGCAAGGAAAATTTCGGTGAGTTCCCGGTTACGGTGGGTGGTCGGGTCCGAGCGATGCACGGAGGGATTGCGCGTTTCTCTCGTACACGTACGCACATGTGTGTGAGGCGTTGGGTGATACGTCTCCGTCGTATCTACTTTTCCAAACACTTTTGCCCTTGTTTTGGACTCTAACTTGCATGATTTGAATGGAACTAACCCGAACTGACGTTGTTTTCAGCAGAATTGCCATGATGTTATTTTATGTGCAGAAAACGAAAGTTCTCGGAATGACCTGAAACTCCACGGAACATCTAGTTAAAAATAATAAAAATCCTTGCCAAAGATGAAGACCAGGGGACCACACCACGTCCACGAGGGTGGGGGCGCGCCTCACCTCGTGGGCCCCTAGAGCCCTCCTCGACGCCAACTCCAACTCTATATATTTGCTTTCGGGGAGAAAAAATCGAGGAGAAGAAATCATCGCGTTTTATGATACGGAGCCGCCAAGCCCAAAAACCTCTCGGGAGGGCTGATCTCGAGTCCGCTCGGGGCTCCGGAGAGGGGATTCGTCATTGTCGTCATCATCAACCATCCTCCATCACCAATTTCAGGATGCTCACCGTCGTGCGTGAGTAATTCCATCGTGAGGCTTGCTGGACGGTGATGGGTTGGATGAGATCTATCATGTAATCGAGTTAGTTTTGTTAGGGTTTGATCCCTAGTATCCACTATGTTTTGAGATTGATGTTGCTATGACTTTGCTATGCTTAATGCTTGTCACTAGGGCCCGAGTGCCATGATTTCAGATCCGAACCTATTATGTTTTCATGAATATATGTGAGTTCTTGATCCTATCTTGCAAGTCTATAGTCACCTACTATGTGTTATGATCCGCAACCCCAAGTGACAATAATGGGACCTCTCCGGTGATGACCATAGTTTGAGGAGTTCATGTATTCACTATGTGCTAATGCTTTGTTCTGGTTCTCTATTAAAAGGAGACCTTAATATCGCTTAGTTTCCATTAGGACCCCGCTGCCACGGGAGGGTAGGACAAAAGATGTCATGCAAGTTCTTTTCCATAAGCACGTATGACTATATTCGAATACATGCCTACATTACATTGATGAATTGGAGCTAGTTCTGTGTCACCCTATGTTATGACTGTTACATGATGAACCGCATCCGGCATAATTATCCATCACCGATCCAATGCCTACGAGCTTTCCATATACTGGTTTTCGCTTATTTACTTTCCCGTTGCTATTGTTACAATTACTACAAAACACCAAAAATATTGCTTTTGCTTTTGTTACTCTTTTTTTACCGTTACCACTACTATCATATTACTTTGCTACTAAATACCTTGCTGCAGATATTAAGTTATCAAGGTGTGGCTGATTTGACAACTCAGTTGCTAATACTTGAGAATATTCTTTGGCTCCCCTTGTGTCGAATCAATAAATTTGGGTTGAATACTCTACCCTCGAAAGTTGTTGCGATCCCCTACAATTGTGGGTTATCAAGACCAATTTCTGGCGCCATTGCCGGGGAGCATAGCTCTATTCTTCGAGTCTCTTGGGATTTATATCTGCTGGACACTATGAAGAACTTGAAAGACGCTAAGACAACAATTTATCCCTCAACTACGAGGGAGGTAAGGAACGCCATCTAGCTCGCACTTGATTCACCTTCATTTTGAGTAAGCTTGCGACACCTAAACCTACTTCGCTATTCGCTTCGATATGTCGCATGTTATTGATGATGCCACTTCTGCTATGCATGATACTTATGATGAAACTACTTCTATGCTTGATACTACTGTGCCACTTAGTGAATTTCTTGATGAACAAATTGCTCGGGCTAGAGAGAAAGAAATTATTGAAACTGATCATGTTGATGAAATTGATGATGAAAACATGCCTGTTATTCCTAAAGGTTATATTTTTGATAAAGAAGCTTCTGCGGCTATTTTAGCTTTCAAGGATAATGATGAGCTTAGAAGGTTATTAGCTAAATGGAATAAGCAATCTCTTAATGATAGAATGAGGCCCGGCCCTGCTTTTCCTACTTCACCTATTTGTGTTGCCGATAAGGATTATGAATTCTCTGTTGATCCTGATATAATTACTTTGGTTGAATCTGATCCTTTTCATGGCTATGAAGCTGAAACTTTTGTGGCACATCTTACTAAATTAAATGATATAGCCACCCTGTTCACTAATGATGAGAGATCTCGCTACTTTTATATCCTTAAAATATAAACGTTCTCATTTAAGGGTGATGCTAAGATATGGTTTAATTCTCTTGATCCTGGTTGTGTGCGTAGTCCCTAGGATATGATTTATTACTTCTCTGCTAAATATTTCCCTGCTCACAAGAAACAAGCTGCTTTAAGGGAAATATACAACTTTGTGCAAATTTAAGAAGAGAATCTCGCACAAGCTTGGGGGAGGCTTCTCAAGTTACTTAATGCTTTGCCTGACCATCCTCTTAAGAAAAATATAATACTGGATATCTTTTATAATGGACTAACCGATGCTTCCAGAGAATTACCTGGATAGTTGTGCTGGTTCTCTTTTCAGGGAAAGAACACCGGATGAAGCTGAAATTCTATTGAATAATATGTTGACAAATGAAAATAATTGGGCATCTCATGAGCCAGCTCCTGCTCCAATTACTGAGCCTATTCCTAAACCAACTCTGAAGAAGAGAGGTGTTCTATTTCTCAGTCCCGAAGATATGCAAGAGGCAAAGAAATCTATGAAAGAAAAAGGTATTAAAGCTGAAGATGTTAAGAATTTACCTCCTATTGAAGAAATACATGGTCTTAATTTACCGCTTGTTGAAGAAACATATGATCTTGATCCATTACCTATTGAAGAACCTCCTGGTCTTGATAACCCAACATAGGTAGTAAAGGTAAATTCTCTCTATAGATATGATAAAGCTGAAGTCCCTCCTACTAAAATTGCTAGTCAGTGTTTGGATGAGTTTGATAACTTTATGTTTAAGCAAGAAGACTTCAATGCTTATTTTGGTAGACAATTAAAACAAAATGCTTATATGATTACACACTTGGGTGACTTTATGGCTAATATTAGTGGTGAACTTAAACTTGTTAGCAAACATGCCTCTATGGTTACCACTCAAGTAGAACAAGTACTTAAAGCTCAAAATGATTTGTTCAATGAAATGAATAGTAAGAAAAATGATTATCTTTAGAGTAGCTACTAGAACTGGTAGAATGACTCAGAACCTTTGTATCCTCAAGGCCACCCTAAGAAAATTGAGCAAGATTCTCGGAGAAATAATATTGATGCACCTAGTTCTTCTAAGAGGAAGAAAAAGAAAATGATAGGACTTTGCAAACTTCTAGTGAACCTATTGCTGAACCACCGAGAATCCAAATGATATCTCTATGTCCGATCTTGAAACACAATCTGTAATGAACATGAACCTAGTGAAAATGTTAATGATGATGTTCATGATGATGCTCAACCTAGTAATGATAGTGATGTAGAAATTGAACCTGCTGTTGATCTTGATAACCCACAGTCAAAGAATCAATGTTATGATAAGAGAGACTTTGTTGCTAGAAAACATGGTAAAGAAAGAGAACCATTGGTTCAGAAACCCATGCTTTTTACTCCCAAACCATCCAAGAAAAGGATGATGAGGATTTTGGCGCTTTGTTGAAATGATTAGACCTATCTTTTATGTATGCGATTGATGATATGCTCAAAATGAATCCTTATGCTAAGTACATGAAAGATATTGTTACAAATAAAAGAAAGATACCGGAAGCTGAAATTTCCACCATGCTTGCTAATTATACTTTTAAGGGTGGAATACCAAAGAAACTTGGAGATCCAGGAGTACCTACTATATCATGCTCCATTAAAAGAAATTATGTTAAAACTGCTTTATGTGATCTTAGAGCCGGTGTCAGTGTTATGCCTCTCTCTTTATATCGTAGACTTGACTTGAATAAGTTGACACCTACTGAAATATCTTTGCAAATGGCTGATAAATCAACTGCTATACCTGTCGGTATTTGTGAGGATGTGCCTGTTGTAGTTGCAAACGTTACTATTTTAACGGACTTTGTTATTCTTGATATTCCCGAGGACGATAGTATGTCTATTATTCTTGGAAGACCCTTTCTGAATACTGCAGGTGCTATTACTGATTGCAACAAAGGCAATGTCACTTTTCATGTTAATGGTAATGAGCATACGGTACACTTTCCAAGGAAACAACCTCAAGTTCATAGTATCAACTCTATTGGAAAAATTCCATCGATTATATTTGGAGGTTTTGAATTTCCTCTTCCTACTGTCAAGAATAAATATGATATTCTTATTATTGGGGATGTGCATATCCCCGTTGAGGTAACATAGTGTTATTCGAAATTTCTCCGGTTTCATGTTATTCGGAATGAGTTTGTTAACAAGACCTGATCAACCTTGTTAGTGGATTCCTTTTGATGAGCATGAGATGGATGAAACTAGAAGCACAACCTTCTGTACCCTCTTTATACTTTCTGTTATTTAGTTGAAATAAAGTAAAAATAGTATTTTTCTGTCTGTTTTCTAATTTATCCGTGCAATATAAAAATATCCCGAAAATAAAAGTCCTCCAAATGCCATGCCACTTTAATATGATATTTTCGGGAATATTTGAGGATTTATGGTACTGAAAACACTGCGGGGGGGGGGGGGGAGCTGCCACCTGGCCACGAGGGTGGAGGGCGCGCCCCCTGCCTCGTGGGCCCATGGTGGCCCTCCTCCACTTATTCCTGCACCCATACACTCCTTCTTCCTCCCACAAACACCAATATCCAGCTCAAGCACGAGTTCTAGCTCACTTTGCTGTGATTTTCGATCTCCTTGCTCAAAACACCTCTCACAAAACTGCTTGGGGAGATTGTTCCTTTGTATGTGACTCCTCCATTGGTCCAATTAGTTTTTGCTCTAGTTCTTTATTCATTGCAAATTTGTGCTGCATAGGTGACCATGTTCTTGAGCTTGCATGTCAAATTTATATGGTTCCGAGTAGTTCTAATGCTTGATATAGGCTCGAGGCACTTGTAGGAGTAGTTGCTATCAATTTTGTTGAGCTTTGTTCACTTCTGTTTGAAGTTACTAAAAATTTCAGATTATTTCAGAAAATGATGAAGAGAATTTTGAGGGGCTCATCTAGCCGAAGCTCGAAGGAAAAACAAAATGAAGAAGCACAAAGGCCCAAATATAATTTGCCTCGTACCGCGGAGGTCCGGCCGTGTGAATGGCCTTCCGATGACTTCTTGAGACAAGCTGGGATTTATGAGGATTTCTATTCATTGATTGAGAATGCTGGCCTCACCGACTTCCTCCGCGACCAACATCATCAGTATCTCTTACTCACTAATACTTTTGTGCAAAACTTCTACTTTTCCCCTAAGGAATCACCTCCTTCAGTAGAGTTTCATTTATATGACGTTGTTAAAAAGATGCCATTAGCTGAATTTTGCAAGGTTTGCAAAATACCCTCTGAGGGTACCTTAGATGAACCACACCATAAAGATGTGGAAGAATTTATTGACACTATCACTGTGGGAGAAACCAGGAAGGTTTCTGATGCAAGAATCACTAGCATACATTTTCCTGTTTTACGCTACTTTGCCATATTTGCTAGTCGTTGCTTGATTGGTCGTGGAAACTGTGGAAACCTTAGTGTTCCTGATATTATTATTTTGTTTCATGGGTTATACCGCGATAACACTGTCAGTATGGGCAGAATTATTGCTAGACGGTTAAGTCTGAACCGTACTAAGGGCCCCATCTTTGGAGGCATTTATGCTTCACGCCTAGCTGCACATTTTAATATACCTATTAGGCTTTATGAGAAAGAAGAAAAATTGCTGCCTAGTGCTTATTTAGATTATAAGAGTATGCTAGCGCATGATTTTATTGTTAAGAGTCGGGAAGGGGAGCTCAAATATAAATTATTCTTTCATAAACATCATCCTGAGACTATTACCTTGCCTGCTCCTTCCTTGTTTAATTTTGAAGGACCTTATCTCGTTACGTGGGCTGCCGTTCAAGCCTACCGGAATCCTGCACCAGCCCCGGAACCGGAACCACAATATGAGCCTCCACGACAGTCTGTTTATTCTTGGGATCCGGAGATGGCTGCCAGCCAATGGCAGTCCGAGTCTTCTTCATCGCAGTACGACCCCAGCTATTCTTCGTCTCAGTACAACCCCAGCTACACCTACGGGTATCCGCCAGGACATCCTTGGCAATGAACCAACTTAGGCCAAAAGCCTAAGCTTGGGGGAGTACATATTTCCCACCGACATTACATTTATGTTCACACACACTCATTGCTAGATGTCGGTGCTCATACTCTTTCACTGTAATATCCATGCTAGTTTATTTTCTTTTTCTTGCTTTCTTCTTGTGTGTTTGTTAAACCTTAAGAAAACCAAAAAAATTACTAGTAGTTTACTTTTCTTGCTGTAGTAGTAATAATTAAAAAGAAAACCCAAAAAAATATTTCCCGTTCTTCTTTTGCTTGTTGGGAGCTTTCCCGTGTAAATAGTTTTATTTCTTTTCTTTTCTTTGGGGGTCGATAGGAGAAGACCATGATTTTGTTGAAGTGGCTCTTATATGCATTATTGTTGATTTAACCAAGAGCCCATATTGCCTTGTCTTCTCCTGTTTATTGAATGCTCATAGATTCCAGCTTAGTCCAATGCACGTGCACTCTTATTATTATTCACATCATTCGATCGTGCAAGTGAAAGGCAATTATGATGATATACGATGGACTGACTGAGATGAGAAAAGCTGGTATGAACTCGACCTCTCTTGTTTTTGTAAATATGATGAGTTCATCGTTCCTGATTCAGCTTGTTATGAATAAACATGTTTACAATGACAATTAGAGATCATAGTTGCTTGTGCCATGCTTGATTAGCTATGAGTTATAATGGTTTACCTTGCGTGCCAACATGCTATTAAAATGGTTGTGATGTGGTATAGTGGGGTGGTATCCTCCTTTGAATGATTTAAGTGACTCGACTTGGCACATGTTCACGCATGTAGTTGAAACAAATCAACATAGCCTTCACGATATTTATGTTCATGGTGGATTATATCCTACTCATGCTTGCATCCAATGTTTATTAATTTTAATGCATGTTCATGGTTGTTGTCGCTCTCTAGTTGGTCGCTTCCCAGTCTTTTGCCAGCCTTCACTTGTACTAAGCGAGAATACTGCTTGTGCATCCAATCCTTTAAACCCCAAAGTTATTCCATATGAGTCCACCATACCTTCCTACATGCAGTATCTACCTGCTGTTCCAAGTAAATTTGTATGTGCCAAACTCTAAACCTTCAAATAAACATTCTGTTTTGTATGCTCGAATAGCTCATATATCAACTAGGGCTGCCCTTATCTTCCATGTTAGGCGGGTTATTCTCAAGAGGAGTGGACTCTCTCCTCACTCACGAGAAAATGGCTGGTCACCTGGATGCCCAGTCCCATGCCTTATGCAAACTAAATCAAAATTAATTGCAAACAAAACTCCCCCTGGGACCTGATGTTAGTTGGAGGCACTCGTTGTTTCAAGCAAGCCATGGATTGATGCTTGTTGGTGGAGGGGGAGTATAAACTTTACCATTCTGTTTGGGAACCGCCTATAATGTGTGTAGCATGGAAGATATCGCAATCTCTTAGTTGTTATGTTGACAATGAAAGTATGCCGCTCAAAATATTATTTATCTCTATTTGAAAACCGAGCTCTGGCACCTCTACAAATCCCTGCTTCCCTCTGCGAAGGGCCTATCTATTTACTTTTATGTTGAGTCATCACCCTCTTATTAAAAAGCACTAGCTGGAGAGCACAGCTGTCATTTGCATTCATTACTGTTAATTTATGTTGGGCATGACTATGATTGGATCTCTTTTACCATGAATTACAATGTTTAATCAGTCCTTGAACTTTAAAGGTGCTCTGCATTTATGTTTTGCGGTCTCAGAAAGGGCTAGCGAGATACCATCTTGTTATATCATATTATGATTGTTTTGAGAAGGTGTTGTCATCCGAGATTTATTATTATCGCTCGCTAGTTGATTATGCTATTGATATGAGTAAATATGAGACCTGAAAATTTGTTGCAAATGTGGTTAGGTATGATCTTTGCTGAAAACTTGAATGCTGGCTTTACATATTTACAACAACAAGAGCAAACAGAGTTTGTAAAAGTTTTTATTTATCACTTTCAGTTAGTCAACTGAATTGCTTGAGGACAGACAAAGGTTTAAGCTTGGGGGAGTTGATACGTCTCCGTCGTATCTACTTTTCCAAACACTTTTGCCCTTGTTTTGGACTCTTACTTGCATGATTTGAATGGAACTAACCCGGACTGACGCTGCTTTCAGCAGAATTGCCATGATGTTGTTTTATGTGCAGAAAATGAAAGTTCTTGGAATGACCTGAAACTCCACGGAACATCTAGTTAAAAATAATAAAAAATCCTTGCCAAAGATGAAGACCAGGGGGCCCACACCCTGTCCACGAGGGTGGGGGGCACCCCCCTAGGGCGCGCCCCCTACCTCGTGGGCCCCCTGGAGCTCCTCCGATGCCAACTCCAACTCTATATATTTGCTTTCGGGGCGAAAAAAATCAAGGAGAAGAAATCATCACGTTTTACGATACGGAGCCACCGCCAAGCCCAAAAACCTCTTGGGAGGGCTGATCTGGAGTCCGTTCGGGGCTCCAGAGAGGGGGATTCATCGCCGTCGTCATCATCAACCATCCTCCATCACCAATTTCATGATGCTCACTGTCGTGCGTGAGTAATTCCATCATAGGCTTGCTGGACGGTGATGGGTTGGATGAGATCTATCATGTAATCGAGTTAGTTTTATTAGGGTTTGATCCCTAGTATCCACTATGTTCTGAGATTGATGTTGCTGTGACTTTGCTATGCTTAATGCTTGTCACTAGGGCCCGAGTGCCATGATTTCAGATCTGAACCTATTATGTTTTCATGAATATATGTGAGTTCTTGATCCTATCTTGCAAGTCTATAGTCACCTACTATGTGTTATGATCCGCAACCCCAAGTGACAATAATCGGGACCACTCCCGGTGATGACCATAGTTTGAGGAGTTCAAGTATTCACTATGTGCTAATGCTTTGTTCCGGTTCTCTATTAAAAGGAGGCCTTAATATCCCTTAGTTTCCATTAGGACCCCGCTGCCACGGGAGGGTAGGATAAAAGATGTCATGCAAGTTCTTTTCCATAAGCACGTATGACTATATTCGGAACACATGCCTACATTACATTGATGAATTGGAGCTAGTTCTGTGTCACCCTATGTTATGACTGTTACATGATGAACCGCATTCGGCATAATTATCCATCACCGATCCAATGCCTACGAGCTTTCCATATACTGGTTTTCGCTTATTTACTTTCCCGTCACTATTGTTACAATTACTACAAAACACCAAAAACATTGCTTTTTGCTTTTGTTACTCTTTTGTTACCGTTACCACTACTATCATATTACTTTGCTACTAAATACCTTGCTACAGATATTAAGTTATCCAGGTGTGGCTGAATTGACAACTCAGTTGCTAATACTTGAGAATATTCTTTGGCTCCCCTTGTGTCGAATCAATAAATTTGGGTTGAATACTCTACCCTCGAAAGCTGTTGCGATCCCCTACACTTGTGGGTTATCATTGGGCTCTAACTGAACCCGAGCGATTGCACTAGCTATGCGTGTTACTGAACCCGAGTGATCGATCCCTTGGCTGTTAACTGAACCCGATCGAGTGATTCCTTTGCTACTACTGCTAACTGAAGCCGATTGAACCTACTGCCTCTTGATGAACAGTGATTGTGTTGGGGGTTGGATGAACAGTTCCCGGCGGGGTTTGGATGAACAGGACCCCGTGGTAGTATAGGCCGTTGCCGCTGGATGAACATGACCCTGATGGAGAGGAGGTCGCCACACACCCGAACCGGTTGAGGGTGGATGAATAGGACCCCATGGAGAGCTGAACAGGACCCCATGTGGAGGGCTGGTTGAACAGTAGCCGGTGGAGGCTGGATGAACATGACCCCGTGGTGAACAGTAGCTGGTGGAGGCTAGAGGGTGGATGAACAGTAGCCCGTGGAGGCTGGAGCGAAACAGTAGACGGTGGATGAACAGTAGCCTATGGAGTCCCGTTTTGCGGTATGCCACACCCCTCCCGATGAACAGGACCCCGTTTCGACCGTAGGCGCTCCAACACAAGTCCGTTTCCTCCATTTTGCGGTATGCCACACCCCTCCCGATCAACAGCACCCCGTTTTGACCGTACGAGCTCGAACACAAGTCCGTTCCCTCCGTTTTGCAGTATGCCAGACCCCGCTTCGGCTGCTCCGTGCAAGCCGGTTGGCTCCCGTTGAATAGGACACATTGCGACCCAGTCTGTTGCCTCCCGGTGAATAGGACGATGTTTCTCTGTTCCGACCCATCCGGTTGGCTGCCCGATGAACAGGATGCCATTGCTTCCGTCAGTTGCCTCTCCATGTACACAAGCCCTGGCCGTATGTATGTGCGAGTAGGCGTTCGAGACCCCGCCCGTATGTACGCACGTGGTCGTATTTTTTTGTATGTGGTTGTACATACATGTAGATGGTTTAGAAGGGACTGCCCGAACTGGTACGTCGGGGGCTCTACTACTACACGTGCCGCTACTTGCTCGACCACGGTTCATCGTTGCATAGAGACCGATCGACCAGTATGTACGTACACGTTCGCGACAATGCTACGTACGCTTCGACCAGGTGGGTCCTAGCTATCAGGGAGGATAAGGACGCACTTCCTTGCGTGCGAAGATATAGCTGTTGGGTCTTAGCTGTCAAGGGGAAGAATCATTTTTTCCCCCGTAATATGGACGCACTTCCTTGCATGCAAAGATGTAGCTTGTGGGTCCATCTGTCAGCCTCATCGCGTAGAGTCCTCTTCCGATGGCTGTCGTTCATTGACCACGTTGACCATGCCGCGTGGGCAACGACCAGGCGGTGGATGACATCTAGGCCTAGGAAGGGAACGACGCGAAGCCAGGGAAGATGAGGCAGGTGGATGCCCACGCGGAGGGGAGTACGAGGGTTCACTGGTTCAGTTGCGGTGTGAGGCTGCCGTTGCCGGAAAATAACATGAGGTGTTGGTGAGTAGAGGAATGACCTGGACAGCGATGGGAGTAGGGCGGTCCGTTGAGTCCTGCGCGGCAACATAGCCGGCCACAGGAGGCGGTAGCAGGCGATACCGTTGGCGGTGGTTTGGGCGACTGAAGCAAGAATATCCAATATTGAAGAAGCACGACATCCGTCCACTGCTGCTAGAATCGTGACAAAGCCTTGCGTACGTGTCAACTTACTAGGCCCACAAGTGTGTGGCAGAGAACATAAAGCTCATTTGCGATTTGTAATAATATACAACCCATTTTTCTATTCTAATGGAATTTACTACAACCCATTTACAGTTTGTTAAAATTACAACCCATTTTCTAGCCAGGACAATAATTAATAATTTCAACCAACCACTAAAAACAGAATTCAATAAAATTTCCCACATTTTCATGGGACCCGAAATATTTTAACCAGAAATTTCGAGTCAGATTAAATATAATTTCAAAATAAATTTGTATTACGTAAAAGTCTAACAAAATATTGCGCGCACAACAAGTAATGAAATTAAAATTTTAAAGTCCAACAATAATATTTTTTAACTAATTATGTGTTTGGTGCATTTTTTATAGTTACAACCTAGTTTCTATAATTACAACCCATTTATTATTTCTTAAAGCCCATTTTCTTGTTAAGCTTAATGCATCCCTCCTAGGAAAGATTTGCAGCCCAGCGGGGCGGAGAATAACAAGTTGACCTGGGCTGGGTATTCCTAAAAAAAAGTATAGCTGGGCTAGCCATTTTCACCTTGAATTTTTTTAATATCTAGGCTTGATATTTGGTCGACATAAAATAATAGCCTAGGCTAGACGGGCCATAGCCCGCCCAGTTGATACCCTGATCCTTTGAACAGCAACAAAAACATCACTCAAGCAAAACTCTGCTCACACCTAAAAAACACAAATACTGCTCGAGCTGCTGGGTCCCAGCTGTCGCGACCGCTCCTTGTGCAATTCTCCCATTTATTGACTATATAGGTTGACAATGGTGTGGGACCGTGATGTCAGGAAACCAGGAGGAAGCAAAAAACATTATAGTTGTATATAAAATAAGGAGGCACTTGCGTATGTTTGGCTATGGCCCTGGTGGGTCCCCACTGTCATCCTCTCCAAGTTACGTCATCTCCTAATTCCTCATGTTCGTTGACCATGTTGACAACGCGAGATGGCCGTGCCACTGCGAGCACAACAACTCGAAGGACGAAGGAGAGGGCCTCGCGGGCCCTATGGATGGTCTGATACAACGCCCGCTGCTCATTCAGGAAGCCAGGATCATAGGGCCACATGTACATGATGGCATTGTCGTTCGCTTGTTCGCCGATGATTCGTCCTTCCGTGAGCCGGTGCTCATTGAGGAGATGGAGGTTGCAGCACAGATCCTCCTATGCTGGTAGCTCTTCCACCATTAGGGCGTCGAAGTGCGGCCGCACCTGCTCTATGGTGAAAATGGCATGAACAGGCTTGGGCGGTGGCGCCGGCTCCTGGTCGTAAGTCACGTCCATCGTCTGATTGTTGTCGCCGAGCTCGGCGAGCCACTAGCGAGCCAGCATGTCCGGCTGCTGGACCAGACCGCTAGCAAGCACGAGTCTAACCGCCCTGGCCCACCAGACCCCCTCCCTCACCCGCGCGTGATTTCCGCTCGAAACGGTCAGCGCCACCGGTGCCGCTTCCTAGTGCAGGCGCTTGCTCCGTGTTCACACGACACAAGTGTCGTCTGTTCGTCCGTCTGCCGCCCACATTAATGATATGTGGTTGACGAGGCGACTACTTTTGTCAGATTTCGGGTTCTGGCAGACCCTTGAGGTTCGAACACTGGGGTGCGCGCGGAATCTCGCCTTCCACCTACCTGCACCCCGCCGCCTCGCTAGGATCTAAACTACGAAAGGAACAACACAAGAGACACAGGGTTTATACTAGTTCGGGCCACCATTGTGGTGTAATACCCTACTCTAGTTTGTGGTGTGGTGGATTGCCTCTTGGGCTGATGGTGATGAACAATACAAAGAAGAACAGCCTCGCGAGGGTCTGTTCTTGGCCGGTGCGATGAACTGCTAGGGGGAGTTCAGTCACTTCTCTCTATCTCTCTGCCGATTCCAGATCTCTCTCGATTCAACCCCCCTACCCTGTGGGTGGCTAGTCCTATTTATAAGCAGAGGCCCTGGGCCTCTTCCCAAATATCGAGCGGGAAGGGTGCCAACAATTGGCCATTTTGAAGGGGAACATATGGTACACTTATCCTGACTAAAGGTCCTCACCTGTCGAAGGCTCTGGTGGTGACGCCGGCTTGGGCTCCACAATGACTTCCTTCCTGCCGTTGGACTGGTCTTGGTCTTGTTGCACCGAAATGGACGCCTTTGCTTGATGCTCTCGCCTGCGCTGCTCCCTTTGCACCAAAGAGGAAAGGAGGACTCTGCATGGCTGGCGCCGCTTGGCGCCTTGGTCGTCATGGCTTGCGTCATGGGCACCTCGTGAGGTACCCCGCCTTGATCTCTCCGCCTCCTCGCGAGCCAGCCTGATGAGGCCGCGCCTGAGGAAGCTCCCTATCGTCCGCCCCGCGAGGCTTGGCCCCTCGCTAGGGTCTTGAGCTCGTGTTGATGAAGATGGGCCGTTATGGCCCCCCCTTGAGCCACGCCGCAGGCCGCAGGCAGGCAAGTCTAGGGACCCCCGTTCCCAGAACGCCGACAGTAGCCCCCGGGCCCAAGGCGCGCCCGGAATTGGCCGAGCAGAGAGGCGAAGGGGCAAGTGCGAAGCCCCGCGGGCCCTAACAGCCTGCGGCCTTGGGCGCCGCGTGGCGGTCGATTGGACGTGGGCGTCTCCACTTCCCCACGACGCCTCGGCAACTGCACGAATTGATAAGTCCCTGCAGGCAAAGCGGGTCATGATTACCTGCGATCGCGGAGGCCGGCGGTTGGCCTCCTCTGGCTTTAAGTACGGAACAATGAGCGCTCCTCTGGTCCGCTTCTGCTTGCTTCTTCTTCTTCCCGGTTCTTGCTCCGTCTTGCTACAATGGCTCCGATCCGCCGGTTCTCCGCGGCAGAGAAGGGAAAGGCTCCTCGAGAGGGTCCTGACCCGCTCCCGCCGAAGAAACGGCTAACCCTTTGCCATCGGGACAAGGGTGCCCACCAGGTGGTGCCGAGGCCCTGGTGCGAGCGGCCACCGCCGGGGTTCCCGCTTCCCTTGTACGCCCAGGCCGAAGGCTCTGAAGGGGTTGATGCCGAATGCCACGGGCGACGCCGCCGTCGGCGCCGGCGGGTCACGAAGGTGCGCGTCGTTCCTCCTGGAGTCCACGCCGAGGGTTCCTCACGGGATTTCGTGCTCCATGCCGCCATGCTGTAGGACCTTGAGAAGAGGTGTCTAGAGGGGGGGGGGGGGTGATTAGACACTAAGTACCAAAGTTGTAGTTTTTAAGTTCCTTTGAAGTTTGAGTGGAGTTTAGGCACAAGTTTAACATTCACAACATATATCAAGCAAGCATGCAAAGAGTATGTGAGCAGCGGAAAATAAAGCATGCAACTTGCAAGAATGTAAAGGGAACGGATTGGAGGATTCAAACGCAATTTGGATACACGGATGTTTTTGGCGTGGTTCCGATAGGTGGTGCTATCGTACTTCCACGTTGGTGGAGACTTCAACCCACGACGGGTAACGGTTGCGCGAGTCCACGGAGGGCTCCACCAACGAAGGGTCCACGAATTAGCAACCTTGTCTATCCCACCATGGCCGTCGCCCACGAAGGACTTGCCTCACTAGCGGTAGATCTTCACGAAGTAGGCGATCTCCTTGCCCTTACAAACTCCTTGGTTCAACTCCACAATCTTGTCGGAGGCTCCCAAGTGACACCTAGCCAATCTAGGAGACACCACTCTCCAAGAAGTAACAAATGGTGTGTTGATGATGAACTCCTTGCTCTTGTGCTTCAAGTGATAGTCTCCCCAACACTCAACTCTCTCTCATAGGCTTTGGATCTGGTGGAAAGATGATTTGAGTGGAAAGCAACTTGGGGAAGGCTAGAGATCAAGATTCATATGGTAGGAATGGAATATCTTGGCCTCAACACATGGGTAGGTAGTTCTCTCTCGTAAATAGGATTTGGAAGTGTAGGTTGGTCGATGGCTCTCTCCACGAATGAAGAGGAGGTGGAGGGGTATATATAGCCTCCACACAAAATCTAACCGTTACACACAATCTACCAAACTCGGTGGGACCGAATCGTTAAACTCGGTCCGACCGGTTTAGCAAATAATGTGACCGTTAGGGTTTTCGGTGGGACCAAAATGCAACTCGGTGGGACCGATTCGGTTAGGGTTAGGGCATAACGTAATCTCGGTAAGACCGATTACTCAAACTCGGTGGGACCGATTTTGGTAATAAGCTTTCCAGAGAGTTGGTCAGGCAAACTCAGTTTGACCGATTATCAAACTCGGTGGGACCGATTTTGATAATAAGTTAACCAGAGAGTTTGCATTGTAATCTCGGTAGTACCGATTGCTCAAACTCGGTGAGACCGATTTTGATAATGGACATACACAGAGAGATTACAATCCCATCCCGGTGAGACCGAGATCCCTATCGGTGAGACCGATTTGCCTAGGGTTTGTGGCAGTGGCTAAGATATCCAAACTCGGTGGCGCCGGATAGAAATAATCAGTGGGGCCGAGTTTGGCTTTAGGTTTAGGACATATGTGTGGAAGTGGGAAAGTAGTTGAGGGTATTTGGAGCATATCACTAAGCACATGAAGCAAGAGGCTCATTAAGCAACACCTCATCCCTCCTTGATAGTATTGGCTTTTCCTATAGACTCAATGTGATCTTGGATCACTAAAATGTAAAACGAAGAGTCTTGATCTTGAAGCTTTAGCCAATCCTTTGTCCTTAGCATCTTCAAGGAGTTCCCACATCCTTTAGTCCATGCCACTCCAGTGTTGAACTTATCTGAAACATACTAGATAAAAGTGTTAGTCCAACAAGAGATATGTTGTCATTAATTACCAAAACCACCTAGGGAGCACTTGTGCTTTCACATGCCTCCTCGGTCTTGGATTCGCCTTCCTCCCTTCTTCGCCTCCGCGGTTTCGCGGGGAGGGCCCCTGGAGCTCTGGCTGCAGCACGCCAGCTGCAGCACCCTCGCAACCGGGGCAGAGGTTGAGGTCGTTGCCCCGGGCGAGGTCTTCTTGACTCGAGGCTGGGGTGAGATCGCCCGGGTCTGCATGACAAGGGGCGATCTCGCGATCCACCTGGAGTACGACGACGCTTCGGTCATGCTCTTCAAGGTCTTCGATGCGGAAGGGCGCCGGCTGGAGTGCTGCCCCGGGAGAGGTGTTCGAGGCCCTGCAGCAGCGAGGGCCAGGCCCGCTGGCCGCTCTCTCGGCAGCTCCTCAGGCGGTGGAGGCATCGGAGGATTCAGCGACTCCGCCGAGCTCTTCACGACTCCGGAGACGAGTGACGACAGCTACGAGCCCCCGAGCCTGCGCCGCTCTCGGAGCAGGGCGGGCTCGGCAGGCCGTCGCCGCCCCTGATCTGGATGGGGTTGGCGCCGGTGCCCGACGGCCCGCTGTTGATGATGGCGTCTTTTGCAGGGGTGCGTGTAGTTAGCGTTCTTTAGGATCTACTCCCTGCGAGGAATCAAAAGCGTGCCCCGTGGGGGGCTTGTAAGGTGCCTGTGGCCCTGTTTGTTAATATGATCCTTGTTGTGAATCAGCGCGAGTTGCTCGTCCCGCCTTAGCTCAGTTCTCCCTTTTGAACCTCGCGAGGGCTTGATGCTCTGAGCTGACAGGTCCCAGTCCCAAGGCAAGCTTCAGTTCTAGCTCAGTTTCCTCCTTTCAGTCCTCACGAGGGCCTGATGCTCTGTGCCGACAGGTCCCAGTCCCAAGGCGGCTTCAGCCGTCCTTGGTATGCCAGGTCGTGATGCCGTGGTCAAGGCCAGGAGGTGAGCGGCCCGGGGTCCGGTAAGAGCCCCTGAGTCGCGATGCTCAGGAGGTCCCCCTTAGCGCCCAAGCAGCCATCGTTTGGTGAGAAAGGAGAGCGACGTTGCTAACTCGGGATTGCGTTTGGTGAGGGGACGGTGCCGTGTTAGTTAATGCTTCCGGAGGGTGACTTATCTCGAGAAACAGGAGTCGCTTCCTGGTGCGTTGCCGGGTCCTTGCATCGGCTGGCGAGGGGTCGCTTGGCGAGGTCCTCACGTGTCCCTCCTCTCTCGCCTTTGCTCCCCTTTCTGCTCTATGTCCTCGGGTCCCGGCCCTCGAGCGAGTCTCAGCCGTCGCTGGTATGGCAGGTCGCGATGCCATAGGCAAGGCCAGAGGGTGAGGGCTGGAGAGCCAATAGGAGCCCTGAGTTGCGATGCTCAGGCACCCCCCCTTTAACATGCAAGCGGTTCGCGCGGGTGAGAGTGAAGGAGACACCGTGGGGGCCTCGCCTGACGCTGCTCCTTGAAGAGATCCTGTGGGCTCATTACAAAAAGAACGAAAGTTCACCGTTACAAACGTCAGTCAGCCGTTGGTTGCCCCGGAAGGGTGATGAGGCACTGAAGGCTTGACGAGGTAGCGCTATGCGGGGCTGCTGCAGCCAGAGCTCAGCCATTCAGGTTTGTCGGCGTTGCGGGGACGGACCCACGCACAAGCGCCGTGCCGTTAGGGAGCAGCTTCATCAGTTGGTGTCAATCAAGCGGGCAACTAGGTCAAGCATGTTAATCACGAAGGAGCAAGTCCATTTAGATAAGCGCAAATGAGACGAACATCGCTCGGTCGGACCCGAGCGACTTGGGGATGATGCAGCCCGAAGGGCGCCCCCGATAAGGTAAGCTAAGAACAGGAAGTAAAAGAGATACACGCCGCAGGGACGGACCCACACGGCCTGGGAATAATGCAGCCCTGGGGGCCGCTCCCAGCTGGAAATGAAACTTGAACGATGTCAACTGGAAGCGTTGAAGACGAAAGGTTGTTGGCACGGAAGACTCGGTGGGCTGCGGGAGCCGATCCTCACGAGCCCCCAGGCCCAGGGGCCTCGTGAGGCTCCGGAGGCGCTGGTGGCTCCTCGTGGACCATCTCCATCTCCGCCAGGGCTGCGGAGCGCCCGGCCTCTTGAGCTTCCAGGATGCCCCTCATGAGGCGCTGGTACGTGGCAGCCGCGTTCGGCAAGCCGTAAGGCATGCGAACGTAGCTGTGGGGTGGACCTTCGCAGCGCCCCACGCGAGAGGGCCAGAGGCGCTCCTGAGAGGCGGCTCGGTTGAGCCTCGTATGTCGATGCAGACCGCAGCCCACCATCCTCCCCGGATGGGGAGCCACGGCAGTAAGCGGCGGCTGCCACTCATGACTCTTGACTCTTGCAGCTCTGAACGATCTTGCCGGCGAACTCCCCGAGGGTTTGGCCCTCCTTGCCTTGCTCCTTCTTGAGGGAAACGTGCTTCAAACACGCCCAAGTGGTGCCCAAGCGCCTCTCGTGACCCTAGCAAGGTCAAGGGCCCTGGGGAGCCCCGAGCCCCGCCGAGGAGGCGCCAGCGCACTTTCCTATGCGATAGAAGGAGGTTCCCCCTGAGCAGGCGCGGACCCTGAGGGGCCTGCCTCCCGAGGGGCCGGGCCAGACGATGTCTTCTTCTTCTTGGGAGCGGTCTCGGGAGGCCTCCCGCCTCCGTGATCCGGGTCTTCCAAAGGACGCGGCTCGAAAGGCTCGCTCGTGGAGCACTGCTGCGTCTTTCTCTTCGCAGGCACCCGGATGACTCCGCCACTTCACGGCATCTTGAGGACGTTGTAGCCGTGGTGGGTTACGACCATGAACTTGGCCAGCGCTGGTACCCGAGGATGGCGTTGTATGGTGGCGAATGTGGGCGACGCCGAAGTCGATGAGCTCGGTCGCGGTAGTTGTCGCGTGCACCGAAGGTGACAGGAGGCGAACCTGCCCGATCGGGACAATGGAGCCGTCGGTGACCCCGCAGAAAGGCTTGGTCGGTGGAGCTGATTGTAAGGCACTTGGAGATTGTTGAACGTCTCCACGGACAGACGTTGAGCCCTGCCCGCCATCGATGAGGGTCTTGGTGACTAGCACGTTGCTGATGATTGGGGAACAGAGCATCGGAAGGACTCCGGCTGTGGCCGCACACTTGAGCCGATCCGCTGACCAGAACGTGATGGTGCACGCCGACCACCTGAGGGGGCGCGTGGCTTCGAGCTTGGGGAGGACTGCATTCACTTCGCAGGTGAACTGCTTGAAGATGCATTGAGAGGCTAGGGCTTGAGCTCCGCCCAGGATGCAGCGATCGCGCTGCTCCCGGAAGCCCCAGCCCCTCGCCCCGATGATGGTCTTCATTTCGCTGGCTGCGGTGGCAGAGGAGGAGGCGGCGTTGCCTTGCGGGCGATCCTCGCGAGGCTGATCCCTCCAGCCTCCCTCGCGAGGCGGGTCTTGCCAGCGATCCTCGCGAGGTTGGTCGCGCCACCCTTGGCGAGGGCCGCGGTCTTGCCAGCGTCCCGCGTTCCTTCCTCCTCCTCGGCCGTAGCCCCGGTCGCTGCGGTCGGGACGTCGGCCGATCCTCCCTTCTCGCATGGCTCGGAGTTCTTGACATTCACTGGTGTTGTGGGTGTGGAGCTCGTGGTACACGCAGTACCGGCCACCCTTGGAGGACTCGGGCTGATCTCTGCCCCGCTTGGTGTCCAGTTCTGCCGCGAGTACGGCAGCCCCCTTGCGCTTCACGTCCTTGACCTTGGGTTTCATCTCTTCTGGGACTGCGGCTGGCAGCTCAAGGAGGGAGAGACGCCCTTCCTCGGCCCTGGCACACTTTGTCTCCAAGTTGAACAACTCCAAGGAAGTGCATAGATCTTCATGCATCGCCAGCTCCTCCTTCATCTTGACGTCGCGCACGCCGTCGGAGAAGGCGGAGATGATGGCCTCCTCGGTCACCTTGGGAATCTTGAGGCGTGCGTTGTTGAAGCGCTGGATGTACTTCGCAGGTCTCTCTGGTTGCTGCTTGATGCGGCGCATGTCGCCACGGCGGTGGCCGGTCGCGAGTACCTTGAAGTTGGCGATGAAGCGAGTACGCATCTCGGCCCGAGGAGGAGATCATGCACAGGGCCAGGTTCAGAGCAGTGCGGGCCCGTCTTTGGCGCCATGGGAAACCAGTTCGCCATGACCTTCTCGTCTCCGTTGGCGGCTTCGATGCCCAGCTCGTAGAGCTGGAGGAACTCTGCGGGTCGGCCGTGCCGTCGTAGCGAGGAGGCAGGTCCGGCTTGAACTTGCCGGGCCACGCGACGCTGCACAGCTCGGGGGTGAAGGCTCGGCAGCCTGCTGTGGCCACGGGAGGCCTTGGATGACGAAGAGCTTGGTCTTGCGGGTCCCCATGCGCTGCAGCTGGGAGCAGCGCGGGGTCTTGACATGCCGGAGCAGGAGCGTGGTCGCGACGAGCTAGAGCGGGGAGCACTCGGGCAGCTTCTTGCGGGCGAGGGACCTCGACAGCTCTGCTCTTGCATGTTGGCGCCGGACGGAGCGGGTTCCGCCCAGGGACCACGCGCTTTGGGGCCGGGGCTCCTTCTTGAGGGGGAGGCGGCCGAGGCGCCCCCGGAGCTTCGTCGCCCGCGCAGGACGGGGTTCGGTGCAGCAGGACAGACGGCGCGGGGGAGCCCCCTGCGGCGCGGACGAGCTCGGCGACGCGGTCGAGCCACTCTTCGTAGACGTCGTCGACGGGACGGTAGCGCAGGAGCTCGTTTGCCGCGATGAGCGCAGCTCGAGCCTCCATGGGCGCGCGGAACGCGCGAGACGAAGAACCAGCCGGGGCGAGCGAGGGGGTAGCAGTGCGGCCGTCTTGCCTCACGGAGGGATGCTGGGACGATGCTTGCTGCTCGTTCCCCGCCGGGCCGGTGGCGGCGTTGACGGCAGGCGACGGGGAACGACGAGGGCGCCCGCCGACGGGAGCCGTCTGGGCGACGCGTGAAGCGAGAGCGGCTCGGCGCTCGGCACGGGCCCGACGAGCGTCAACCATGGATGCGGTGGTCGACGGAGAACAGGGCGACGGAAGACGAATCACGGCGCACCCCTACCTGGCGCGCCAAATGTCGGATTTCGGGTTCCGGCAGACCCTTGAGGTTCGAACACTGGGGTGCACGCGGAATCTCGCCTTCCACCTACCTGCACCCCGCCGCCTCGCTAGGATCTAAACTACGAAAGGAACAACACAAGAGACACAGGGTTTATACTAGTTCAGGCCACCATTGTGGTGTAATACCCTACTCTAGTTTGTGATGTGGTGGATTGCCTCTTGGGCTGATGGTGATGAACAATACAAAGAAGAACAGCCTCGCGAGGGTCTGTTCTTGGCCGGTGTGATGAACTGCTAGGGGGAGTTCAGTCGCTTCTCTCTATGTCTCTACCGATTCCAGATCTCTCTCGATTCAACCCCCCTACCCTGTGGGTGGCTAGTCCTATTTATAAGCAGAGGCCCTGGGCCTCTTCCCAAATATCGAGCGGGAAGGGCGCCAACAATTGGCCATTTTGAAGGGGAACATATGGTACACTTATCCTGACTAAAGTTGGTCCTCGCTTTGTCAAAGGCTCGTGGTGTGGCCTTGGCTTGGGCTCCACAATGACTTCCTTCCTGCCGTTGGACTGGTCTTGGTCTTGTTGCACCGAAATGGATGCCTTTGATTGATGCTCTCTCCTGCGCCTGCTCCCTTTGCACCAAAGAGGAAAGGAGGACACTGCGCGGGCTGGCGCCCTTGGTCGTCATGGCTTGCGTCATGGGCACCTCGTGAGGTACCCTGCCTTGATTTCTCCACCTCCTCGCGAGCCAGCCTGATGAGGCCACGCCTGAGGAAGCTCCCTGTCGTCCGCCCCGCGAGGCTTGGCCCCTCGCGAGGGTCTTGAGCTCGTGTTGATGAAGATGGGCCGTGATGCCCCCCCCTTGAGCCACGCCGCAGGCCGCAGGCAGGCAAGTCCGGGGACCCTCGTTCCCAGAATGCCGACAACTTCGGCGCCACCCGTCTGTCCCTCTGCCGCCCACCATTGCTATATAAACTGCTGCGCCGGCCATAGCCGCAGTCATCCGCCCCCGTTTCCTTTCTCCTGTCCACACCACTCCCACCATGGCTTCCTCGCGCTCCAGCGCTCTTCGGGACGGTCAAACGACGAACCAGAAGGAGATGGCAGCCATTGCTGCCGACTGGCTGGCCGGCAGGCAGCAGAAGTACGACGACGTCCCAATGGAGAACGTGGTAGTCGATGATCTGGCGCCAACCCCCTTCTCCGCGCCATCCTCGCCGGTGCATTGCACCATGACCATCGGCGAGGCCCGTGCACAGTACATGGATATGGTGAGGCAGAAGCGTGAGGAGCAGTTCTGGGAGGCGCAGGCCGATGCTGCCTACAACCACCATGTCCTCCACGAGCACCTGCAGGCGGAGGAGCAGATCACCATGGAGCGGGCGGAGCAGGAGGCGCTGCTCGAGTCATACCGCTCCGCCCGCCAGAGCCGCCCCGCGCGCTGGTGGTACTGCATGCGGGTGGTGGAGGTTGCGGCCGCATACAAATAGGGTGATGAAGCGGGCGAGGCGCTGTTTGGCGAGACCGATGTGAGGCGGAGGACAATACCAGCTCCGCTGAGGCCCCTTCGCCGGCTTTGGCGAGGCCCTGCTCCGCTGAGGCCCCGCCCCGCCAACAACGAGGCAGAGGAAATCGCCGGCTCCTCCGAGGCCCCGCCCTGTCGGCAACGAGGGGGAGGATTTCCCCCGCTCCGCGGAGGCGCCGCCCCATCGCAACAAGACAGAGGACATCGCCGGCTTCGTCGAGGCCCCGTCCAGCTGCCAATGAGGCCACGCCACACAGAAAACGAGGAAGAGTAGAACACGGTAAGTCACCACCGCTCGGGTCCAAGTAAGGCCACCGCTGCTACCCTTCGGTTGAAGCCAAGTTTGGAGGGTTAAACGTTGACGACTGATTAGCTTCTTGGCGGCAACGTGGAGTCAGAGATCTGAGCCGGAGAAGAAGCTTCTGTTCAGCTCAGCCGGACACGGGAAATGGGCGCCGGAGATCATAGATTATGTTAATTAATTATACCTCTAGCGCACCCCTTGTTAATTGAAGAATGTATGAAATCCGACATGTTTATATGAAATCCGGCCGTGTATGAACGAATTTAGTTCGAATTCTTGTATCATTGGCATTGGATGAACATGCAAAACAATACGTACAAGCATTATTGTAGGATCGAAAGTATGTCTAGAGGGGGGGGGGGTGATTAGACTACTTGACCAAATAAAAGATATCCTTTTCCCAATTTTAGTTCTTGGCAGATTTTAGCAACTTTGGACAAGTCAAGCAATCTTAACACAATTCAAGCAAGCATGCAAAGAGTATATGAGCAACGGAAAGTAAAGCATGCAACTTGCAAGATTGTAAAGGGAAGGGTTTGGAGGATTCAAACGCAATAGGAGACACGGATGTTTTTGTCGTGGTTCCGATAGGTGGTGCTATCGTACATCCACGTTGATGGATACTTCAACCCATGAAGGGTAAGGCTGCGCGAGTCCACGGAGGGCTCCACCCACGAAGGGTCCACGAAGAAGCAACCTTGTCTATCCCACCATGGACGTCGCCAACGAAGGACTTGCCTCACTAGCGGTAGATCTTCACGAAGTAGGCGATCTCCTTGCCCTTACAAACTCCTTGGATCAACTCCACAATCTTGTTGGAGGCTCCCAAGTGACACCTAGCCAATCTAGGAGACACCACTCTCCAAGAAGTAACAAATGGTGTGCTGATGATGAACTCCTTCTCTTGTGCTTCAAATGATAGTCTCACCAACACTCAACTCTCTCTCACAGGATATGGATTTGGTGGAAAGAAGATTTGAGTGGAAAGCAACTTGGGGAAGGCTAGAGATCAAGATTCATATGGTAGGAATGGAATATCTTGGCCTCAACACAAGTGTAGGTGGTTCTCTCTCAGAAAAGGTAAGTTTGAAGTGTAGGTTCGTTCTGATGGCTCTCTCCACGAATGAAGAGGAGGTGGAGGGGTATATATAGCCTCCACACAAAATCTAACCATTACACACAACTTGCCAATCTCGGTGGGACCGAATTGATAAACTCGGTCGGACCAATTTAGTAAATCTAGTGACTGTTAGGATTTTCGGTGGGACCGACATGCAACTCGGTAGGACCGATATGGTTAGGGTTAGGGCATAACGTAATCTCAGTGAGACCGATTACACAAACTCAATGAGACCGATTTTGGTAATAAGCTAACCAGAGATTTGGTCAGGTAAACTCGGTGGGACCGATTCGCTCATTTCGGTGAGACCGA
The DNA here is from genome assembly GCA_021605205.1 of Aegilops longissima. Taxonomy (NCBI): domain Eukaryota; kingdom Viridiplantae; phylum Streptophyta; class Magnoliopsida; order Poales; family Poaceae; genus Aegilops; species Aegilops longissima. Next base: position 124,868,475 of record CM038676.1, read on the forward strand.
AATGTTACGGAAGGGAAATATAGAGTTTACATTGCAATCTCGGTGGGACCGATCGCTCATCTCAGTGGGACCGAAACGTTACGAAGGGAAACAGAGAGATTACAATCCCATCTCCGTGAGACCGAGATCCCTATCGGCGAGACCGATTTGCCTAGGGTTTGTGGCATTGGCTATGACATCTGAACTCGATGGCGCCGGATAGAAAGAATCGGTGGGGCCGAGTTTGACTTTTGGTTTAGGTCATATGTGGATGTGAGAAAGTAGTTGAGGGCTTTGGAGCATATCACTAAGCATTTTGAGCAAGAGCCTCATTAAGCAACCAAAAATGCTAGACTTACATAATGCTGTTACGTACCCTACGTAATCCTTCTTTTCCCTAACCATACGCCCTCCCCCTGATTTTCAGGGTGGGCCCCAGCCTCCACTAATATTGAATTAAAGGCTGCCAACTCATCTCATTCGTAAGATACGTAAAAATATTTTCGTAGGTGTAGCATTGCTCTTAAGCAACACTTCATCCCTCCTTGATAGTATTGGCTTTTCCTATAGACTCAATGTGATCTTGGATCACTAAAATAGAAAATGTAGAGTCTTGAGCTTTGAGCTTGAGCCAATCCTTTTGTCCTTAGCATTTTGAGGGGTCCACTTTTCTCATCCATGCCATGCCAATCATTGAGCTTTCCTGAAATGTTAATCTTGAAATAGCATTAGCTCAATGAGCTATATGTTGTTAGGAATTACCAAAACCACCTAGGGATAGTTGCACTTTCAATCTCCCCCTTTTTGGTCATTCATGACAACATATAGATCAAAGCTTCGACAAATGATAATAAGAGTGAAAAACATTGTCGCTTTGAGAAGTATGTGAAAAGCAAGAGCTCCCCCTAAATTTGTGCATAGTTTAAGATTTGCTTTGGACTGCAAATGCATAATGAGTTAGGATCATGGGTTACTCTTCCATGTCACATACATCTTGGTGGAGCGCTCAAAATGATAATAATTAAATACATGCACTCATCACCAAGCAAAGTGAATGATCATATGGGAATATAAAAGGATAATGTCATCCAACAAGCATTAAGGTAGCATATGATCAAACACATGATCATCCAAGTATCACACAAAAGCATAAAGTATCTCAAACAAGCAAATAACAAATTTCAACCACCAAACAACAAGAGAGAACAAAGAGCAACACTCTCTCTCGAAGCCTATGATCTATACATTTTCTCCCCCTTTGGCAACAAGTTACCAAAAAGTTCATAAAAAATGCATAGTGCTAGATCGACTCTCATGCTTGGTATTCAGGTGGTGGTGTAGATAAAACTCCAAGGATGAAGGCATCAGTTGATGTAGATGGAGCTGGTGGAGTGGGTGCTGGAGCTGGTGGCACTGAAGCTGTAGCTGGTGCAGATGAAGTTGCTCTAGTGTCTGTAACTGGCATTGCAGCAGATCTCTGTCCTCTGGGCACTCTTGCAAAAGCATCAGTGATAGACTTGCCCTTCTTCTCCTGCACTTCATCCTGAAGTTGCTCAACAACTGACTGTATCTCAGTGACCTTCACATCTAAATCATAGAACTTCTGCTCCATGATCCTCTCCAAGCTCTCCTGGTTTTGAGTCAGGGTGGCCAATCCCTTCTCAATCCTCAGAGTGGAGGCAATCAAGTAGCCAAGCTGACCTTGCTTGCTCTTCAGAAGATACTGAGATGCCTCATCAACGGTTGGCATCTTTGCAGCCTTTTCAGTCCTTGCCTTCTCCCTCTTTGCTTGTGCTTGCACAGATGATGGTTCACTCTCATTCATTACCACAGTGTTGTCCTCAAAGTCTGGGTAGATGGGCATATGTTCCTTGTCCAAGAGATATGTGCCAGTGCCCATCTTGGAGTTGATTAGCTCCTGGATCTGTGGGGGCATACCCACAACTTCTCTTCTGATCTGCAGCTGTTCTCTTTATAGTTTCCACAATTAGGCTCATGACTTTGAACTTTTGAGGCACATCAAATATGTGAAGCAGGTTAATTGCATGGCCTCTGATCATCTTGTGATCACCTGACTTTGGCAATAGAGTGTGCCCAAGGATCCAGTTGATTGTTGGCAAACCTGACAGAAGGTAATGTACTGATCCAAATTTGTGTGTGTCCAAAGCATCATCAGGGATCTCTTTGTACATATTTGCCATAGAGTTGTGGTCTTTCTTCTTCTTGGCATAGACATCCAACTCATCCTCATGTTCCTCAGGAGCATTTATGAGTTTCCCCCATTCTTCAACAGTTGACTGGTACCTAGTACCTTCAGACATCCAGACAATCCTTCCATCTGGGTAGAAATGAGCTGTGGAGTAGAACTGCATAATAATCTCATCATTCCACTTTGTGAGCTTCTGCCCACTCCACAAGACTTGAAACTATCATAGACTCCAGGATAGTGTTCTTCATTTTCTCTGATGTACTCCCAGTCCACCCATCTCATATCACAGACTATAGGCTTCTTGTCAAGCAACACTGTCTCATAGAAGTCTTGCTGTTCCTTTGTATGGAACCTGTAGTCCACAGCAGTTCTTCTCCTGACTGCATAGGGATCAGTCAATCTCCACTGTTTGAGTCCTGCATCCCTCCTGAGCTTCATGTCCTCAGCTACTGGATGAGCATCATTGTGATTTGGAATTTTGGGCTTCAACTTCCTCAAGACATGTGACTCATCATCATCTTCTTCTATAGCAGCTTCAGGCATTGGGCCTTGTTCTTCTCTGCAGCTGGAATATTCCTTGTACTCCTCTTGGGTGCAGCTTTGGGTTTTGGAGCAGCTGCCTTGGGAGCTTCTTTGGGCTTAGATGGAGCAGCCCCTGATCTTATAGCATCTCCCACAAGCTTTTGAGATTTAGGTGCTGGTGCAGCAACCTCTTCCTCTTCTTCTTCCATCATTGAGGGCTTCCCAATTACTCTGGCCATGGTCTTATTGACCCTTCCTTTCCTTTTCTTCTCTGCCACAACCTGTTCTTTGGGTGCAGATCCCAAGGTTTCTTGAGTGGATGTTCTGGCCTTTGACATGGGAACTCTCTTGGGAGGAACCTTTGTCCTCATTCCTGGCTTAGTGGCAGCAACTGTGCTATATTCCTTTTTCAGAACTTTCTTCTTTGAGGTGGCCTCTTCCTCAACAGCCACATAGTCCTCATCCTTAGAATATGAGGTTCTCTTCTTTCTGGCCCTGGTGGCTGCCTTAGGCAAGTTGTTGGGTGTACTCCTGCTTCCTTCATCATAGCTGCTAGAGGGACTAGTGCCCTCACTCATGTGAACTTGCTCCTCAGACTTGTTCTGACTGTCACTCTGATCTGACATGACGCAAAATCTGACAACAGACCCTATGAATAGATATAGATGAGATAGATTGGATGAGCATCACAAAGTGCAGAGGTTATTGCAAAAGAATGAGTCAAAAACTTAGTTTTAGTTTTCCACAGAAAGCATTTCGGATCTACCGATTTGAAATCTCGGTGATACCGAAGCAGCTTTTGGAACCTAAACTGGTGACCTCGGTCAGACCGAGTCACAGTTCGGTGGCACCGAGACTGCTAGGGTTTCACAAAGAATTGAACTCGGTCACACCGATTTGCAATTCTCGGTCAGACCGAGAATCACATGTGCAATGGCCTTAGCCAAATCGGTGGAACCAATTTCAACAACTCGGTTGGTCTGAGATGATTTCGGCGGAAACCTAACCCTAAATTTTCAATCCACAACTAAACTACAGAGTGATTTCGCTGGATAGAGAGATCTCAATCGTGGGAAGATACATGGCAAAACAATGTGCTAGGAATCGGAGTGAGATTAGCACAAGGATCAAGTCCATACCCTAAGTGCAGCGATGGACCTGCTATGGTGGAAACGGCGGAGACGATTTCTGTTAACGGTAGCGGAGACCAGCGGCCGGAGGCAGCTGTCGATGAGGAGGACGATCCAGAGACCCAAGGAGGCAGAGCAGGCTGAGCGCGGCCAAGGGGTTCAGAGAATTTTCCAAATTTTGGCTCGGGGATATATATAGCCTATCCCTGTAGGTGTGACCGAGTGGAACAACTCGGTGGCACCGAGATGCATAACTGCAAGCAGTTACTGCAACTCGGTGTGACCGAAAAGTTCAAATTGGTTGCACCGAGATTGAAAACCTAGATCGACTTAGTGATCTCGGTATGACCGAAATGGATGAATTGGTCAGACCGAAACGCAGAAAGAATTTTGGAAGTTTAAGTCTATGACGAATCGGGGACTCCGAGTGCTGCTCACACAGAGTGGTTTGAATCTGACTTGATCAAACTTTGTGATGTAGCATGAATACAGTTTGAGACAAGAAAAGCATAGATAGCTAGAGAAGGTTCTTAGGCATTCTTGTCCATTCACTTGGCAAGAGAAAAAGGAACCAAACAATCAAAACAACAAGTGGATGTCCTCGAATGAGTAAATTATGCAACCAACATGCTCACACAATAAAATGGCAAATGAAATATGTGGCAAAGCATGCACAACCAATTCTAGCATCTATCAAGCAATTGGCGATGACTAGGTCATCTATATATGAGTATATTGACTTAGGAGTCAAATGAGAACATTTGATCATAGGTCATACTCATCGTTTAAGCACAAGTGGGGTTACCACTTTTACATAAAGCGTTGTTGTGTTCACACCATTAGAGTTGCTTTAGCTCAATTCTTAGAGTAAAGCTCCCCCTAGATGTGAGATCCCCCCTAAGAGGGATGAACTAACCTTGGGTTTTGTCTATGATGACTTCATGTAGGTGTTGAAGATGTGGATGCTCAATGTTGATGTAGATCATTTGGAGCAATCCTTTGGAGTTAATTGCACTTTCAATACCTACACGGGTTAGTCCCACAAGGAACAAACAAGGATATCCATAGACATAGAGTGATGCACACACAAGATGATGTCTATGAAAGCATTAGGTTACCTTTGTCCCTTGTCTTACCAACAAGAGGGTTTGTGACTCCTTGAACTAGTGCAAGATGTGGAAGTTGATTGCACTTGTTCTTGCCAAAATGATAAGAGTGAAGTATGTTGGCGGAGTCACCCTCAAAACTCTCTAGTTCTTCTTCTTCTGGATCCACACCATCTTGGGGAATCCTTGGAGTCGTAGTTGTACTTGATGAAGTGGAACTTGATGTAGTCTTGGGAACCCACTTGACCAAGGCCTTAGGTGCTTCTTCAAATGCATCAATTTCCTCTTGAAGCTTATCCTTGCCTTTTTGCTTGTGGTCTTGTGGTGGAAGATCATCTTGAGCTTGTGTCCCTTTAAAGGAAGTAGGATCATACTTCTCTTGTTGAGGAACAAACTTCGTCTTGGGGTATTGATCTTCTTCCCACTCAACTCCATTGGCATCGAACTTTCGTTCAAAACCAACACCTTGGTTCTTCCGGTGCCTTCCTTGCTTGCGTACAATTTCCTCGAATTGCTTACTCCCGGCAAGGCTCTTGTAAACACCTTTCTCTATAATTCCCTTCAATAAGCTATTTTCTTGCTCAAGTGTAACTTGGCTAAGAGAATCATTAGTGGAATCAAGATAACTACTAGAAGAAACAACATTGTATTTAGCATGATTATTGTTACTACTAGAGGAAGAATCTTTCTTGTTCTTGTTACTAGACTTGACTTGAGGCATGTAAGTGGATAAGAGTAAACGCTTGGCGATGTAAGAAGAACTTTTCTTGCAAAGATCATCATTGGTTGCCTTTAAGAACTCATGCTCTTGCTCAAGGTTGAGCTTTTCAAAACGTAATTTCTCCTGAGTCCTTAAAAGTTCTCGATGATCTCCTAAGATAGTTTCATGAGCTAACTTAAGAGTGTTTAGTTCTTTAGTTAGAAACTCAATCTTCTCCTTATCATTTTCATTCGTTTTATCTTGATTAGCTTGATTAATTGACGTTTCATCATAGTATTCATCACTAGAGTTGTCAACAAGTAAATCATCATCACCCAACAAGTCATCTTCATCACTATTGAGATCAACATACTCGGGGTGTGATACATTGGGCCTTTAGCCATGAAGCATCTTACAAGTCCTTCATTTGGTGAATCAAATATGTCGTAGGAGTTAGTTGACACAAGTGCTAGACCGGCAACACCTTCATCTTGAGTATATTCGGAGTTGGAGTGATAGCTTCTCTCGGAGTGGTTGTCGGAGTCGGAGCCGGATACCCATTCACCAACATGAGCTTGATGTCTTCGTTTTGTGTAGCTCCTTGATGACTTGTCCTTCCTTTCCGAATCCTTGCTTCTCCGGGATGTTCTTCGTTCATAACGATCATCTCTACTCCTTCTCTTTCTTGATGGTGATTCTTCTCTTCTACTTCTTCTTTTTGGAGAATCTTCTCTTCTCTTGTAGGGTGCCGTACACTCATTGGAATAGTGTCCGGGTCTTCCACAATTGCAGCAATTTTGCTCTCGACTAGAAGATCTTTTGTCATTGTAGGACCTTGACTTGGAACTTCTCTCTTTGCTTCTACTCTTGTAGAACTTGTTGAAGTTCTTCACCATTAGGCTCAATTCTTCATTGAAGGTTTGTTTCTCACATGATGATGTGGGAGCTTCACATGAGGCTTTGTAAGCACCACTTGACTTGTTATGGAGCTCCTCCTTATCCTTGAGTGACATATCATGAGCAACAATTCTTCCAATGACTTCCGTTGGCTTGAGATCTTTGTAATTGGGCATCATTTGGATCAATGTGCATACGGTATCATATTTTTCGTCCAAAGCTCTTAGGATCTTCTTGATGATGAATTTGTCGGTCATCTCTTCACTTCCTAAGCCGGCGATCTCATTTGTGATAAGAGCAAGCCTAGAGTACATTTCAGCGACACCTTCACCATCCTTCATTTTGAACTTGTCAAGCTGACTTTGAAGCACATCTAACTTGGATTCCTTGACGGAGTCGGTACCTTCGTGCATATCAATCGAAGTATCCCAAATTTCCTTTGCATTCTCAAGACGGCTGATTTTGTTGAATTCTTCGGGGCACAATCCGTTGAAGAGGATATCACAAGCTTGAGCATTGTATTGCAGCATCTTCAACTCTTCCGCGGTAGCTTCACGGTTCGGTTCTCTCCCATCAAAGAATTCACCTTGCAAGTCAATACACACAATAGCCCATACAACGGGGTTATGTCCAAGAATATGCATTTTCATCTTATGCTTCCAACTAGCAAAATTAGTACCATCAAAGTAAGGACCTCTACGGTGGTAATTTCCCTCGCTAGACGCCATACTCTCCTAGGTTGTGAAACTAAGGCTATGACCACCAAAATCTATGGAAATCAAAGCAAATGGAGACCAAAGCTCTGATACCATTTGTAGGATCGAAAGTATGTCTAGAGGGGGGGGGGTGATTAGACTACTTGACCAAATAAAAGTTATCCTTTTCCCAATTTTAGTTCTTGGCAGATTTTAGCAACTTTGGACGAGTCAAGCAATCGTAACACAATTCAAGCAAGCATGCAAAGAGTATATGAGCAGTGGAAAGTAAAGCATGCAACTTGCAAGATTGTAAAGGGAAGGGTTTGGAGGATTCAAACGCAATAGGAGACACGGATGTTTTTGTCGTGGTTCCGATAGGTGGTGCTATTGTAACATCCCAAAATTCTAAATTTTGGAATGTTATAATAAATAGATAGATTTGATTGATTGTTTGATTGATTGTGTGAAATTGAGTGAAATTCGAAACTTTTTGAAAGTTAAATGAGAGGGAATAAAAGGACTTTCCCAAACTTTCATTTTGCATTCGTGATCTCCGTGGATTCAAATTCTTTTCATCACAAAACCCTGGAGAGAAGATGACATGACTTCTTCCATTTATTTAAATGACAAGGGGTGTTGAAAATATTTCCAATTCCTAAACTTTATGCAACTCAATGATTTTCATGAGAGAAGATAAAATGACTTCTTCAAATTATATGAAATATGAGTTGGGAGTTTAAAAGGATCAAATTCTAAGTCCTTTTGGAAATTATTTTCAATTTGGAGTTATTTGGGTTTTAAGCAAATTATTTTTCTCCAAAAATACAATATATGGAAAATAGGGCAACATGATTCCCTACATCACAAAATTGGAGAGAAATTAATTTGAAATCATTTTGGTATTTTTAAAATGATTTTCAGTGGATTTTATTAGAGCAATAGCACTGTTTGAATTATTTGAATTTTTGTAAATTTTATTTAAATCTAGAAAATGTTCAGCTTGTAGGAAATCTTTTTATGAAAATTTTGATATATTATATGCCTATGTTATATTCTTGGTTTATCTGCGTTTATTTATTTACTGTCTGCAAAAATGTTTAAGAAAAACCTTCCCTCCGTTGAACTAGGCCGGCCCAGCTCCTGCCAGGCCAAGGCCCAGCCCCGCCGCCGCGCTGCCATGGACGTCGTGACCGACCAGCCACCTGGCCTTGCCATGGACGCCATGGACGTCCCGCCAGCCGCCGCCTTTGCCCTGCCCTCCACGCCACCACCTCCTCCCTCCACTATAAATCCGGACGTGACCGACCCGGCCCCGTTTCCCTCTCCGCTCGCGCTGCCGCCTCCTCTCGATCTCGCCGGAGCCCACAGCCGCCGCCGCCGTTGTCATCCGCCACGGCGTTGCCATGCACCACCGCCGCCAAGACTCCGCCCGCGCCACCTCCGCCACCTCGCTGCCCTTGCCCCTCGTCGCGAAGCCGCTCCATGCCGGAGTTGCCGTCGCCACTGCCCCGCCTAGCCGGAGAAAGCCGCCGTCGCCGCCGGTTCATCTCACCCGATCCGGTATAAACCGAAAAAACCCGCCAGTTTTTCTGCATATAAATCGGTTTTTCTTCCAGATCGGTTTTTTAGGTTTTGTTAGATAACGAACGTTTTCTGTTTAGATCTTTTTAGCGAACGGTTTGCATTAGTTAGCGTTCGGCATAGAACGTTCGCTTCTTAGTTATTTTCTTTTTCTGTTATTTACGTCAGGGACCCGTCTGTGATTTCACCTTTGCAGATTAGCCCCTGGAATTTTCAGAACAATCCCTAAACTTCAAAACCCTCCAACTTTTTATCCGTAACTCCGTTTTAAGCGATTCTTTTTGCAAAACACTCCTTGTGACATATTACTTCCAATAAAAAGTGGATTTTGGAGATTGAGCAAATCAAATTTATTCAACTTCAAATCTAGTTCAAACCTTCGTTCGATCGTAACTTTTGAACCGGAGCTTCGTTTTTGACGAAACCAACGCCCACTTCTTTGTTATGATCCCCTATATCCAGTAATCCAACTCAAACATGTTTTTGAAAGTTTAAAATTTGAATTACATCATATTTGAATTTGAACTTTGTTTGGTCATAACTTGAGCTTCGTAACTCCGATTTAGTTGATTCTTTTTGCAAATCGAAGCTCTTGACCTAAACTTTCTAATAAGGCCAAATTCACATAATTTTGGTACTGTTAGAAATTGTTTGATGTTGCAAGAGTTATATGCTTGGTTTTGATGTTTTCCGAACTATTTTCTTCGTTCTTTCCGATCTTTTGAGTGATTGCTTATGTGTGGTTACTATTGCTTGCTTACGATAGATTGACCGGAGTGTGACGAATAGTACTATCAGGAGTTGAGTGCGAATCATCTTCATCAATAGTACATGCAAGTTCACACTTTGATCATATCCCTTTCATACCCAGTTTTTATGCATTAGTTTCACCCTCAAACATTGCATGAGTAGGATTGATAACATGTGGGTATTGGGAAGTAGTTGTTGAGGTAGAACCTATTGCCCTGTTACTATCAAACCCTTGGGAGTTACTTCTACGCGTTGCTTATATTGCCATGCTATGCTCGTGAGCGTGGTTTGGGTTTGAGTGACTCCATGACAGATGTGAGATTGTTAATTAATGGTTCAACTTATGGTGGCAACTTAAATACACATCCGGGTGGATTGAGGCACCGGGGAACCCGGTGTTGTGTCTTTTTTTGAAATCCGGGGTACCGTGTGATCTTCCTATGGACCGCCACCAGTGCTCAAAGGAACTGAGTTTATTCATGCTAGAAACTTCCGTGTGCAACCACAAGCTACTATGGGCTCTAGCATAGTTGAGTAAGTTACGTGAAGCTCTTGAAGAGGTAGATCAGCAGGTAGTGGGTTTTGTAGGTTTGGTATGGTCTACCCGGAGTAGAGAGTTAATGTTTCGAAGATCGTGTCTCGGTCATCCGTTTCTCAAACACCATGCAGTGCGAGAAATTAACGGAGGCGATCGAGTCTTGTGGGGAAAAGTGCACAAACCTCTGCAGAGTGTATAATCTAATCATGGTTAGCCGTGTCCCCGGTTATGGACAATTCTGAGTATCTAGTGTTTGAGTATTCACATGTATCTCATCACTCTTAATTAATATTGTTGGGTTGTTAATTACTTTAATTGGGATTGAGTTGGGGTTATACCTTCTCAATGATGTTTCAACCACCATGATAGTTAAGTTAAAATTTATTCTTTGTTGTAGGGAAAAAAATTGGCTTTTCGCAAAAAACTACAACCATAGAGCTTTCCACCAGCCAAATATGCATGTAGTGATAGTTATTATTCATCATTATCCTATGGTGTGAATTTGCCAGTACATTCAATGTCTCGACCCTTTTGTGGCTGCAACGTCTCATGTTGCAGGATCTTACGACGAGTAAGTGATACGTTAGGGTTACGATTTCTACACTCAACTTTGCCGTTGGTGTTGATGGGAATCCACAACCTTGTTACTTCCGCTATTTGGATTGAGGTAATAGTATTTACGTTATTTATACATGTGATTTACCTCTGTTATAAATCCTCGAAATCTTTGTGTGTCAAAGATACCGATCCAGGGATGACACTTAAGCACAAAGACTTGATCCATTCGGGTCGGGTCGCTACAGCTATCGTACATCCACGTTGATGGAGACTTCAACCCACAAAGGGTAACGGCTGCACGAGTCCACGGAGGGCTCCACCCATGAAGGGTCCATGAAGAAGCAACCTTGTCTATCCCACCATGGCCATCGCCCACGAAGGACTTGCCTCACTAGCGGTAGATCTTCACGAAGTAGGTGATCTCCTTGCCCTTACAAACTCCTTGGTTCTACTCCACAATCTTCTTGGAGGCTCCCAAGTGACACCTAGCCAATCTAGGAGACACCACTCTCCAAGAAGTAACAAATGGTGTGTTGATGATGAACTCCTTGCTCTTGTGCTTCAAATGATAGTCTCCCCAACACTCAACTCTCTCTCATAGGATATGGATTTGGTGGAAACAAGATTTGAGTGGAAAGCAACTTGGGGAAGGCTAGAGATCAAGATTCATATGGTAGGAATGGAATATCTTGGCCTCAACACAAGTGTAGGTGGTTCTCTCTCAGAAAAGGTAAGTTGGAAGTGTAGGTTCATTCTGATGGCTCTCTCCACGAATCAAGAGGAGGTGGAGGGGTATATATAGCCTCCACACAAAATCTAACCGTTACACACAACTTGCCAATCTCGGTGGGACCGAATTGATAAACTCGGTTGGACCGATTCAGCAAATCTAGCGACCGTTAGGATTTTCGGTGGTACCGACATGCAACTCGGAAGGACCGATATGGTTAGGGTTAGGGCATAACGTAATCTCGGTGAGACCGATTACACAAACTCGGTGAGACCAATTTTGGTAATAAGCTAACCAGAGAGTTGGTCGGGTAAACTCGGTGGGACCGATTCGCTCATTTCGGCCTGTTAGCTTGCCTGTACATTGCAATCAAACTCACAGGCCTGACAATTCATAGAGAACATTCAAAACAATCAATGATTATGCATCTCAATGATTCACACGTCAGAGCCAATATTTACTTCACAACTAAATAATAAAGAAAAATTGATCGATGCTGCTGACGGCAAAGGGCGTCCCATTCGAAAATATCAAACGCATGTCTTCTTGCTAACATCAGTGAGCAAAATTTGACAACGTTCTCCCATTACAAAATATCAAATGCGTGTCTTTGCGTACATCAATGAGCAAACTTTGACAAGGTTTTCCCATTCGAAAATATCAAATGCCTATGATTGTGGAATGGGCGGGGTTTGCCATCACGTTCGGACATTGACATGTCACCTTGTGCTAAATAAACTTGCTGTTCTTTTTGCGCAGTTCCACTAAAATCAACCAACTTCGCGCGTAGTATCCCTGTTTGCATAAATACAAAAAAGGGATTAGTATAAAGCAAACTGTACTATGAATTGACAGTTTAAATAGGCAACCTACATGATCCATGTAGAGCACATATTTAAAAAAATGGAACTCACCGGAAAGAATCCTAAAACAACATTGTATTGGCCATCACAGCAACAAAGATGGAGATCCGCGAGTCCTTCTGAGCTGAAGTTAGTTTGTTCTTGTGGGGAGTCATGCAACCATCCTTCAACTGCTTCCTTCTGATAAGAAGAGGATGATCCTGTTGTGCAAAGACAAGAGAAAACTAAATGCTAGCATCCCTGTTTGCTCGAAAAAAAGGAAAGGAAATATTTAAAACAACACAGATGAAGCACTTCTCGAGGATAATACCACTTTCTCATGACAGCAACTAAACAGTAGCACAACACCAATAGAGATGACAAAGCTCAATCATATGGATGAAATCCGTGGGCCGGTACCAACCTTTGTCAGGAGGCTTATTGTGTAGAGCATACAGATGAAGCACTTATCGGGAACCATCCGTTATTATCTACTGTGGTTGCCTTGCTTACTATATACTCCTCGATTAGTTTAATGTTTCCAACATCTTCTTGTGCAGTTCCACTAAAATATATGTTATCTTCAAAGAAGACCCCTGTTTGTACAAGTAGAGATAATTACATATTACATTAAGAGTGGCATCAAACCAGTGGCAAAACAATTGCTCGTTCCAGGCATATCAATAAATTAAGATGCAAACTATATCATTACTTGTGTCATCACAGTTCCAGCGCTTCATTACAGCACCGGGAGTTGATTTTTGTTTTTCTTCCGCTTGTTCTTCCCCTTCATCACTTGGTTCAATAACAGAAAAGCTTCGCCTTCAATGTAAGATTTGGCATGTAAATTAGGGAGCACAAATATAACACTAAACAACGACATTAATTTTCTGTTGACAGTAGCAAAATACATGCCAACAGTTGTGAAATTTCATTATCTTACCTCAATGGGATATTACGGTGCACATGCAGATTGGAAGTCTGGTCTCCATTTGTGCAGTTCACTAAAATCAAGCAACATTACCGTATAAGTAGCAAAATATATGAAAGCACACTGCACAATCATGTGAAAGAACACCGGTGCGCGTCGGTGCTATACAAACGGTTTTTAACCCCTTTTCGTGATGGCATTTCGAACCGTCGCCAAGTGAGTGTGGGCGATAGGGGGGTCCTTCCCACATGACCCAAAAACCGTCGAGGATAGGGACCCTACAGTACTCCTACTCGTTTCTGCTTGCATTGCCATCGCAGTCGGTATTCTGTGCTGCTACGTTTACGATGCGCGGCCCATCACAAACGGTTCACTATTATAGAACGTGTATGATGCGCGACCCATCACAAACGGTTCACTTTTAAGAATATTAGCTAATCGGCGTACGAGTGTTGGACCGGATTACGAAACGTCGGACCATCGTAACATCGTCGTACACGACAACTATCACACTCTCTATTCTGTGGTGCAACGTTTACGATGCATACTTCATCAGAAACAGTTCATGGTTGCGAATCGTGTACGATAAGGCAACTAACACAAACGTTTAGTTTGCCCACACCATTTGTGATATTGTCTGACATCGCACACGCTCTGCAAACGACAACTGTGTGCATGCTTGCACACGTTTCCTCTCTGTGAACCATCTCGGATTATGGTGCATATCGCAAACGTTTGTGTTTTACCAACCATGTGTGCCGTAACAACCTGGAGCGTGTAATTCACCGTAATTTAATTGCTGCCTTTTTGAATTGTACCGGATTTGAATTTGAATATATGCTACAACTTTATTCATATCCATTAGGTTCAAACAACCAATGCATTATTCGATTCATAGGTACATATGTTCAAGAATTAAATAAGAACCAAATAAAGAATGATGAACCACAGTTGTATACTTGTACTATTAAAGACGGTATAGAAAGAGGCGAAATATATTCTGGTTGCTGAACAAGGTGAAGCGGAATGCCCATATTGTGGCCTCCTCCATGCAGAAGGCACGCACAACTCTAGTCCAACCCCTTGTGATGGCCGACCGCCCATCCTTCACGATCTTCATGAAAACATCTAGATAATCATCGTGTTCTGGTAGAAATACTTTAACCTTTGCATGCCCACCAATCATGTAGTTTGAGAGGTAATCTTGAGTAAACTGCTTTGGCAACCACTGCAAAGGAAAAAGATTCAGACATTGTCATCTAACACAACTCATTAGGGGTAGTAAAAAGAAGGCTGCACAATTCTTACTTACCATCCTGCAGTTCGCTTTTGTCTTGGATAAAGTGTAAACAAATAGTTTAATTGCCATCTTTGGACCCATTTTACTAACAATCTTTATAAGCTTCCTCACTTGATGCTGGTTCATCGATATCTCATTGCCCCATACGTAGAAAGGGTCGAAGCGCGGATCTTTACCAATGACATATGTACCTAAAAGCACCAAGTTCATATTAGAAGCTAAACAGCAATCGCACAATGTTGTAGTACAACACTCTATTATAATATGTCTATATACATCCATATGGGGTACTCCATTTAAAATCTCTAAAAATACAAATATTTGAACGGAGGGAGTATCTTATAACATCCAATTAACTCACATATTAGATGAATTAACATCTTATATTATGGGTCGGAAGGAGTTTAGTGCATTCTTACAAATTATCGGCTGATTAACTGCTGCTGTATCCATGGGTTACAGTTAGTTTGGGATAGTTCGGGCTCAAATATCCCTAAGTATATCTAAACATGAGGGCTAGTTTGAGCTAGTTGCATCTATAACTATCAGATTCGGGGTTCCGACAAACCCTTATGAGGTTCGAACTCTGGGGTGCGCACGAAGAACTCTCACTCCCTCTAGTTCACCCGCTCAACGATCTCACGGCCTAGCTCGACGAACCCAAAGAACACGAGACGCAGAGGTTTATAATGGTTCGGTCCACCATTGTGGTGTAATACCCTACTCCAGTGTGGCGGTGGTGGATTGCCTCAAGGGCTAAGGATGAACTAGTACAGTGGATGAACAACCTCAGGAGGAGAGGTGTTCTTGAGCTCGATGAGCTGGAGAGATGGCCTTGGTGGAATGGATCCAATCTAAGATGATATGATCCCTCCCTACAGTGGTGGCTAGTCCTATTTATAGAGGCCCCGGTCTTCTTCCCAAATCTAGGCGGGAAGGGATCCCACAACGGCCAATTTTGAAGGGAGACAACTAGTACAAGCTATCCTGACAAAAGGTGGTCTTTGCCTACCAAAGGCTCTGATGGTGACGCTGCTGTGGGCTCTGTGGTGACCTCCGTCCTGCCGTCCTACTGGTCTTGGTCTTGTTGCACCGATATGGAAACCTTTGCCAGATGCCTTGAGACTCCTCGCCTGCACCTACCTCTTTAGCACCAAAGAGGAAACTGGTACACTGCGCCCGCTGGTGCCCGCCTGGCCTTGGTCGTCATGGCTCACATCATGTGAACCTCGCGAGGTGCCCCTGCATAGATATCTTCGCTCCTCAGGAGCCAGCCTAGGGAGGCCGCCCCAGGGAGGTCTTGGAGTCACCCGCCTCGCGAGGCTTGGCCCCAAGCGAGGGTCTTGAGTTGTTGCTGCCGAAGCTGGGCCATATCGGGCCGTTGGTGGAGCCACCCCGTGGGCCGCAAGCAGGCAAGTCTGGGTACCCCCGTTCCCGTGGCGTCGACAGAGCCCCCGGCCCAAAGCGCGCTTTCGAACTTGGCCGGCGAAGCCAAAAGGGCAGGCGGAGCGCCATGTCCCCAACCGCCTGCGGCCTTGGTCGACGCATGGCGATTGATAGGATGTGGGCGCCTCCGCTTCCCCACACTGTCTTGGAAACCGTTCGACTTGATGAGACCCTGCTGCATGCAGAAGAAAACCATCATTGCGTGCGATCGTGGAGGTCGACAGTTGGCCTCCTTCTGGCTATAAATGAGGAGAGGGGCAAAGCCCCCGTTGCTCATCTCCCTCTTCTCGACGCACGCTCCTTCTTCTTCCTCCTCACTTCGCCGTCTTGGTGCAACACCCATGGCGCCGACGAAGAGGTTCTCGGTCGTGGAGAAAGGGAAGGCACGCCAGGAGGGCCCCGGCTCGCCACCGCCCAAGAGGGGGCGTGGTCGCACCCGCAAGCACGCTGTGACCCCTGCCATGGCCCCTCGGGGGCGCAGATGTACTCCTTCAGGGACCGGCGTCGTCCTTGGAGGCCGCGGTGGTGCCTCCTCCCGTGGTGGGGGCTGCTCTAGGCGGAGCAGCCCTTGCGCCGAGGGGAGGCGCGCCATGGTCGCCCGGCCTCCTCGGCCATGCTTCCATTCGGCGGAGGTGCTCCTAGAGTTCGTCGTGTGCTCGGAGCAGCCGACCGGCACTTGGCTCCAGCTCCTGTGCTACTTTGCCGGCGAGCTGCCGGCCGCAAGTCTCGATGGCTTTTGGTTGCAAGCCGACGGCTGCTGCAGCAAGGCCTCATGGGCCGCGGTGGAGGTTTCCACCGCGGGCAACATGGTCTTGGCCTGCGGCTGGCAGACATTCTCCCTCGCGCGCGGCATGAGCAGGAGGTGCACCCTCCACTTCAAGTACGACGGCGTCGCGACCCTCTATGTGAAGGTTTTTGGGAAGATGGCCGCCAGGCAGGGTGCTGCCCTGAGGACAGCGGCGACGACGATGAGCTGGGTCTTGACGATGGTCGCGACGAAGCCGGGGGCGAGCTCACTCTTGGCGACGGCCATGGCTTGTCCGGCAGCGGCAGCTCCTCCTCCAGCGAGAGCTCCAGTAGCGGTGGCTATGACTAGCCGCCACGTCGCCGGGCTCGCTATGAGGACGGTGGCGGGTCATCTCGCCGCCTTGCCCCGGTGAACCGCGAGGAGGACTCCGGCTGAGTCCCCGGGAGGGGGGGGGGGCACCGGGAGCCAACCCTCGTGAGCCGCTGCGGGTGTGCGTGCCACTTTTGCTCGTCCTTTCCTTTCTTCCTGCGTTCCAAGAAACAAGTATGGGGCCCTACGAGGGAGTGTAATGAACCATAATTTTCGTGCCACTTATGTTATGTTTATTATTCCTGTGTTGTGTTATGACATTCGTGCTTCATGTAGACGTAGAGGGATAACTTAGCTGGATGCGCCCGGGGTAGTTTCCTGTATCGTGAGGGCGCGTCCTTTGGCACCTGGTGAGGCCTCCTTGTTGCCGACTCAGGAGCCGTTGACCTCGGGAGGCGTCACAAAGCTGCAGAATTTGTTAGGACGTCCGTCGGGTACCTTATCCTTCCTTGCGCGAGGCCTCAAGTGTGGGCTAATCATGGCCTAGCGCACCACGTCGCGGTACCATGGGGGCACGGACTTAGAAGGGTGCGCCAATCCCGAGCTCAATCAAGGGCGCCTCGCGAAGGTCACGGGAGCCGAAGCTCTGGAACGACATGGCTTTGGCGAGGTGTGTCCGTGGCTTAGGCTAGCCCAGCGCACGCACACACCTGCCCAGCCCCTGCGCGAGGCACACAAGGGAGAGCGTCGGGCAACTGCCGTCCTCCCTGGCGCAAAACAAAAACCGAGCGAAGAAGTAGAGAAAAGAAGGGATTCAACCGAGCAATCGAGAAACGTCAGAACTTCAAATTCCATTAAAAGGTTGCAAACCAACTACAGAAAGCAAATGAACAGCCGCGTCTGACACCTAGTCTAGTCTTCTCACCAGCGCGCAGCTAAGTGCTGCCACTAGGACGTGGGAGGGAGCCCCCGAGGCCCGAGGGCGGCACTCCGGAGACTCTGGGGCGTGTACAGCCCCACTCATTATTACGTGAGAGTGTCATGAGCGGAGACCTTCACAGGCACCTGGCCTTGCTTCATGGGTAGAACTTTCGGAGATGCTGGATGTTCCAGGCGTTCTGGATGGGGATCCCGTCCTGCGTCTCCAGGTGTATGGCGCCAGGCCTAGAGACGCGGGCAATCCTAAACGGGCCTTCCCACATGGGTGAGAGCTTATGCAACACTTACCTGGAGAGCACCCGCCTCAGGACGAGATCGCCCACCTCGAGCATCCTGGAGCGGACGCTGCGGCAGTGGTACCGTCGCAGCGCCTGCTGGTACCTTGCCGCCCAGAGCGAGGCTTGGCGGCGGCATTCCTTCCCCAGTACAAGGTCCATCCCCCGCATGGCGTCCTGACGTGCCTCGTAAAACGCCAGAACCTGCGCGGAGCGATGCCTGACCTCGTGAGGAAGAACCGCTTCGGCTCCATAGACGAGGAAGAATGGGGTCTCGCCTGTGGGCTTGGTGGTGGTGGTGCGGATGGACCACATCACGGCTGGAGCTCGTCGTGCCAGCCCCTGCTGCAGGCCTCGAGCTTCTTCTTGAATGTCCTTGTCTTGAGGCCTCTCAATACCTCCGCGTTGGCGCGCTCGACTTGGCCGTTTCTTCTGGGGTGTGCCATTGAAGCGTAGCATATTAGGCCCTTGATGAACTTGACTGCGGAGCCGGCTGGGATGGTGCAGACAGCTTCCATCTCCGCCCACTTGGTGAACTTGTCGATGGCGAAGTAGAGGTAGCAGTAGCCCCCGGGTGCTCGAGGGAACGGGCCCAGGATATCCAGCCCCTAGACCACAAACGGCCACGAGTGTGGGATAGTCTGGAGGCCTTGAGCAGGTTGGTGGATTTGCTTGGCGCGGAACTAGCATGCCTCGCAGGACCTCACCAGCTTGGCTGCGTCATTGAGCGTCGTGGGCCAGTAGAATCCGCTGCGGAACGCCTTGCCCACCAAGGTGTGCGATGACGAATGATGCCCGCAATCTCCGCCGTGTATGTCAGCTAGTAGTTCACATCCCTGCTCCCTTGAGATGCATCGCAAGGAAACATCATTCGGTCATTTTTGGTACAGCTTACCGTCCCGGATGCAGTAGGCTGTAGCTTGCCGTGCCACATGTTTTGCATCCTCCTCCTTCTCTGGTAGGGTCCCTTGCAGCAGGTACGCCTTGAATTCTTTGGTCGAATACCCCTCCTGGGGCTTGAGTGCGAGGAGCAGTCGCGCTCCTGAGGTCGGGCCGCAGGCCGGGGCTCCTGAGGTTGGTGGCGGGGGAAGCTCCTCCCGAGGCGGTGCCAACTCCACAACCGGAGGGGCCGCTGAAGGCTTGAAGAGCCGCTCCTCGAAGACACCGGTTCCTGTGGCTGACGCCTGGAAGTCCTCTTGGCGATATCGTCTACTTCCCTATTTGTGCCGCGGGGCACATGTTGCAGTTCCAGGCCCAAGAATTGCTTCTCCATTTTGCGTACCTCCGCGAGGTATGCCTCCATGTGCTCGTCCTTCGGCTCGTACAACTTGTTGGAGAAGTTAACGAGGAGCTGTGAGTCGCCCTTGATGGTGAGGCGCTTCACTCCCAAGGCTGCTGCAGCCTTGAGGCCGGCAATCAACCCTTCATATTCCGCGATGTTGTTGGAGACCTTCTCGCCCTGCTGGAAGCAGAGCTGCACGGTGTAGTAGAGCTTGTCCTGGGTGGGCGAGATGAGCATGGCGCCAGCCCCCGTGCCCTGACGCGCGAAGGCACCATCGAAGTACATGATCCAGCCGTCTGGCGCTTCACTTCCTGGCGAGAGGGATCGGTTGTCACCTGCTTCGGGTTCCGGAGTGTCGGTCCATTCCGCCACAAAGTCGACGAGGGTGGATCCCTTGATGACCCTAGTTGTGCTAAACTCTACCTGGAATGCCTGCAACTCAATGTTCCATTCGGCGACCCTTCCCGCAACATTGGGGCTCCGGAGTACCCTCTCTAGCGGGCAAGCTGAGACGACCTTGATGGGGCGTCCTTGAAAGTAGTGGCGCAGCTTTCGGGAGGCGACGAGGAGCGCGAGCAAGAGCTTTTGCGGCATGGGATAGTGTGCCCGCGCGTCTCGCAGTACCGTGCTGATGAAGTACACTAGGTGTTCGATGAGGGCAGGAGTGCTGGCAGGGTCCAAGACCTCCTAAGGCTGGGGCGCCTCCTGAGGCCTGGGGATTTCAGGAACTTGGTCGCCCATTGGGGCCACCGCAATCTCAGGAGCGCCGTCTTGCGGAGCCTGGTCATCTGCTGGCGCTGCCGCGGCTTCAGGGGCGCCATCTTGGTGCCGCACCTTCCCAGCTGAAGGTGTGGCGTTGTGCGGCAGGCCCTTGGCCTGACACTCCTCCTGGACGGGCACCAGCGCTGCGCTGGCGGAATGAGGCATGGCGGCTTGGTAAAGCACCAGGGGATCAAGGGGACGAGGCGCTACCATCACTGGTGGGCTGGTCAGGTATCTCGTGAGGTCCTAAAACGCTAGGTCGGCCTCTGGGGTCCACTCGAACGGGCCCTTCTTCGTCATCAACTTGAATAACGGTAGGGAGCGCTCCCGAAGCTAGGAGATAAAGCGCCCCAGCGAGGTCACACAACCCGCGAGTTTTTGCATTTCCTTAAGGGTCTGTGGCGGGCTCATGTCTTCTATTGCCTTGACCTTCTCCAGAAACAGCTGGAAGGTCCCCCTGTGCGACACGAGGAAACCCAGCAGCTTGCCGGAGGGGACGCTGAACATGCACTTCTCTGGATTGAGCCGCAGATCCACCTGGCGTAGGCTGGCGAAAGTCTCCTCGAGGTCCTGGATGAGGGTCCTTGCCTCCCGAGACTTTCACAATGTCATCGACATAGGCCTCTGCGTTCCTCCCGAGCTGCTGGCCCAGAGCGATGTGCATCAGTCGCTGGAAGGTCGCCCCAGCGTTGCACAGCCCGAACGGCATGCAGGTGTGATACGTCTCCAACGTATCTATAATTTTTGATTGTTCCATGCTATTATATATTCTATTTTGGATGATTAATGTGCTTTATTATACACTTTTATATTATTTTTGGGACTAACCTATTAACTGGAGGCCCAGCCCAAGTTGCTGTTTTTTTTGCCTATTTCAGTGTTTCGCAGAAAAAGAATATCAAACGGAGTCCAAACGGAATGAAACCTTCGGGAACGTGATTTTCGGAACAAGGTGTAGCAATACACCCCGCACGGGGTCAAGAAGGGTGTCTTCTCTACGTGTTCCACTGCCATCTTGATCTGGTGGTAACCCGAGAAAGCATCTAGGAAACATAACAAGCCGCACTCGGCTGTGGAATCGACGATCTCATCGATGCGCGGAAGCGGGAACGGGTCCTGAGGGCAGGCCTTGTTGAGGTTGGTGAAGTCGACGCACATGCGTTCCTTCCCGCCCTTCTTGGGCACGACAACGGGGTTTGCCAACCACTCCGGGTACCGGACTTCGCGGATGACACCCGCCGCCTGTAGCTTGCGGGTCTCCTGGATGATGAAGGACTGCTTCTCCATGGACTGTCGTCGCGCCTTCTGCTTCACCGGGCACACGTTGGGGCACACCCTCAAGTGATGCTCGATTACTCCCCTTGGGACCCCCACCAGCTGCTTGGGCTCCCAAGTGAATACCTCCTTGTTCACGCGCAGGAACTTTACCAGTGCCTCTTCTTGGTCAGGGTCGAGGTTGGCGCCTATGGTGAAGGTGGCTCCCGAGGCCCCATCATCCTCGACCGATAGTTGCTTCATCTTGGCCCAATCTTGGGTGAATAGCTACTTCTTTTTTTGCTGGCGCAGCCCCCTTAGCCCTGAGGGGGGCTCCGTCGGCCGGCCATGCTGCCGCTGCGGCTGTGAAGGTGAGCTTGAGGGCCGTCAGGGCCTCTTTGGTGTCTCTGGCCACGGTGAGGACGCCGCTGCTCCCCGGCATCTTCATGAGGTTGTAGGCCGGATGGGTCGCCGCCATGAACTGAGACAGGGCAGGGTACCCGAGGATGGCATTGTACGGGAGGCCGATGCGAGCTATGTCAAAGTTGATAAGCTCGGTGCGGTAGTTGCCGCGGGTACCGAAGGTGACCGGGAGGCGGATCTGCCCTAGAGGGCTGGTAGAACCGCTGCCAACTCTGGAGAACGGCTTGGTGGGACGGAGCCGGTCGTATGGTACATGAAGCAAGCCAAAAGCTTCCACGAAGAGCATGTTCAGGCCGGCCCCGCCGTTGATGAGGGTCTTGGTCACCGCCACGTTGCAGATGGTGGGCGCACAGAGCATCGGGAGTGCGCCCTAGCCTGTGGTGGTCGCTGGGTGGTCCCCTGAGTCGAAGGTGAGGTCGGCCTTGGGCGCCGCCCATCCCGAAGGGGCTCCATGCTGCGCAGAGGCGGCGCCCATTTGGCGGAAGAACTGCTTGACGTGGCGGTCCGAGGGTGGTGCCTGCGTGCCGACGAGGAGGGCCACAACGGCGAGCGGTGCTAGTGCTGTGAAGCGCACGACGAAAAGGCCGTGCAACTCCTCCCATGAGGCCATAGAAGATCTTGGAAGGTTGAGTAGCCAGGCGCGTGGCACGCCAGTGAGGGTCATGGGGAACCAGTTGGCCATGACCTTGTTGTCGCCTCCGGCTTCCAGGACGGCCTCCTCGTACGCCAGCAGGAAGGTCACCGGATCTTCCGCGCCATCATAGCGAGGTGGCATCTCTGGCTTGAACTTGTGCGGCCACCGCACTTGCCGCAAGGCGGGGGTGAAGGCCCGGAGGCCCATGACGCCTCCGTGCGCACCCATCGATCCAGCCGGAGGAGCAGCGCCCGCCATGGGAGCCGGACGGAGAGACAATGCAGGCGCAGAGATGAAGCTTCGGCACACCCCTACCTGGCGCGCCAAATGTCGGATTCGGGGTTCCGGCAAACCCTTACGAGGTCCAAACTCTGGGGTGTGCATGAAGAACTCTCACTCTCTCTAGTTCGCCCGCTCAACGATCTCACGGCCTAGCTCAACGAACCCAAAAAACAAGAGACACATAGGTTTATACTAGTTCGAGCTACCGTTGTGGTGTAATACCCTACTCCAATGTGGTGGTGGTGGATTGCCTCAAGGGCTAAGGATGAACTAGTACAGTGGATGAACAGCCTCAGGAGGAGAGGTGTTCTTGAGCTCGATGAGCTGGAGAGATGGCCTTGGTGGAATGGATCCAATCCAAGATAAGATGACCCCTCCCTACGGTGGTGGCTAGTCCTAGTTATAGAGGCCCCGGTCCTCTTCCCAAATGTAGGAGGGAAGGGATCCCACAACGGCCAATTTTAAAGGGATACAACTAGTACAAGCTATCCTGACAAAAGGTGGTCTTTGCCTGCCAAAGGCTCTAGTGGTGAGGCTGATGTGGGCTCCGTGGTGACCTCCGTCCTGTCGTCTTGCTGGTCTTGGTCTTGTTGCACCAATATGGAAACCTTTGCCTGATGCCTCGGGACTCCTCGCCTGCGCCTGCCTCTTTAGCACCAAAGAGGAAACTGGTACACTGCGCCCGCTGGCACCCGCCTGGCCTTGGTCGTCATGGCTCACGTCATGTGAACCTTGCGAGGTGCCCCTTGCATAGATATCTCCGCTCCTCAGGAGCTAGCCTAGGGAGACCGCCCCAGGGAGGTCTTGGTGTCGCCCGCCTCGCGGGGCTTGGCCCCTCGCGAGGGTCTTGAGTTGTTGCTGCCAAAGCTGGGCCATAGCGGGCCGTTGGTGGAGCCACGCCGTGGGCCGCAGGCAGGCAAGTCTGGGTACCCCCATTCCCAGGACGTCGAAAATAACCCACCCCAAAAAACTATCCAACCCAAGAGGTGCTAATTGGAGCTAGTTCTCCTAATGCATTTATTGTCAATCTAACCCTGCCATCCAAACAACTCTTTGGATGGAGTTAGTTCAGGTTTAGTCATGAGCTAGAAACTAACTCTAACCTCTAGCTGAAAATAGCAGTCGTTCCCAAAATTGTCCTGTGTAGGTACATCGAGAAGCATGTTAAGCACAACAAGCAAAACATCAACCAAATATATCCATGGCAGAGAAAATAATCTCCAAAAGATAGCTTCAGTGTGCAGGTTTAAGAATGCTAGTAAAGCAAAACAAGTGGAAAGGTGTGCTAACTGCAACAGGCCTAACATTTAAGAACAAGCAAACATAGTCATTCAAACTGGTATTGTGCCGGTCTAAGTACACTGGTTATTGTTAAATAAAAATGGAAAGGCGTGTTAACTACAAGATGCAGCAACCAAATGTAGCCATTCATAATGGTATTGTTGAAACTTGTACTGATGAAATTGAACTGCACAATCAAAAAACTTTAAAAGAGGCATATGCTAGCTATAACAGGCTTAATAACAAGCAAATATATGCATTCCTATCGGTATGTTTAAAACTGGATTGATGAAATGTACTGCACAGTAAATAATTGCACATATAGAGCATCACATTGTGAACAACTGAAATAAACAAGGCATACTGCAAACAACCAGATATAGCAATTAAAACTGGGAAAAACAAATCATGGGTTCCCCCCTGTGAAGAGGCACGGCAAAACAAATCATGGGTTTCCTCACTTGCCACAGATGGGCTCGTTCCCGTGGGAAGAGCACGGACCCTGGATGCGCTCCATGTTGTCGCAGATGGGCTCCTTCCCCTTGGAAGAGCACGGCTGTAGGGTTCCCTCCCTGGTGTCGCAGACGGGCGCTTTCCCCTTGGAAGAGCAAATGGGCTCTTTCCCCTTGGAAGAGCAGGAGAGGGAGCCCTCCTCGTGGCCGCCGTCGATGAGGTCTGACCGGGAAGCTATGGATCCCAAGCCAGCGTCGCAGAACGTGTCCTTCAGAAATGACAAAAGGGGCTCGATGGCGATGTAGAATGGCAAATTGTTGACAACGAGCCAGAGGAGATCAGCGGTGGGGCCATGGATGAGATCGATGGCGGTTGAACCCGAGGGGTTGGGGGTGGGCCACTAACCTGTGACATAGCACGCCTGAGGAGGTTTTGGTGTGTGTGTGTGTGTGTGTGTGTATTGTGTGTGTGTGTGTGGAGGGGGGTGTTTGAGGAAATGACGCGAGTACTGAAAATTTTACTACGCGGGAGTCAAACGCGTGAGTGAAATGCCGGGCTATTGAAAATTTTGATGATAGTTCATCACACACGGTCCGGAGATAACAATCGTGTGTTATGAAATAGAAAAACCCTCAAGGCGTGCAGATATTTTCTAGGGATGCAGGCGGGATTGGGAACAAGAAACATCGCACACGGTCCGAAGATAACAACCATGTGTTATGAAACAGAAAAAACCCTCGAGGCGGGTAGATATTTTCTAGGGATGCAGGCGGGATTGGGAACAAGAAACATCGCACACGGTCCGGAGATAACAACCGTGTGTTATGAAACAGAAAAACCCTTGAGGCGGGCAGATATTTTTGAGAGGCGGAGCCTCGTGGAGCCCAATGTACTGTGCGGATGTGTGCATGACAGGGGCACCGCCGTGGCACACGGTTAGTTTGAGTGAACCTTGTCTATTGCGTCATCCGACTTGTCTAATCGGCAAAATAGTTTCGGTCTACTTGACACAGACGCGATGCCTATATTCATGATCATTGCCTTAGATATTGTCATAACTTTGCGCTTTTCTATCAATTGCCCGACAGTAATTTGTTCACCCACCGTAATAATTTCTATCTTGAGAGAAGCCTCTAGTGAAATCTATGGCCCCCAGGTCTATTTTCCATCATATAAGTTTCCGATCTACAATTCTAGTTTCCTATTTACTTTATTTTGCAATCTTTACTTTCTGTTCCATAAACCAAAAATACCAAAAATATTACTTTACCGTCTCTATCAGATCACACTTTGCGAATAACCGTGAAGGGATTGGCAACCCCTTTGTCGCGTTGGTTGCAAGTTGGTGTCTGTTTGTGCAGGTATTCGGTGGCTTGTTGTGTAATCTCCTACTGGATTGATACCTTGGTTCTAAAAACCGAGGGAAATACATACGCTACTTTGCTGCATCACCCTTTCCTCTTCAAGGGAAAAACCAACGCATGCTCAAGAGGTAGCAAGGCTCCAGCGTGTATATATATAGCGGAGAGAGTGTGTGAAGAGAGCAAACCCTAGAAAACAAGCGCTGAGGCTGCAACATATATAGTTGGAGAGGTTTTCTTTTTTTCTCCATAAAAATCGTGTTAAATTGTACACGAAACGGAACTCTTTGTTTAACGTACTACTAGTGAAGAAAAATACGAGTAGGGCAAAGCTAATACGTGAAGAAAATTTAACGCTCGAAGGAGTCAACTCGAAATTAACGCTCCACGCCTCCCGATCGCACTTACTATCGTTCATGTGTGGTACACGACCCTCCGAAGCAACAGCTGAACCACACACGGTCAAAATATCGGAAAGGTGGGTTGCACCATCCTCTAATTTTAAATATTTTGGGCACTTGTATGCGGCCTATGTCAATGTGCCACCGTATGTACTAAGGGTTATAGCGGGTGCTAAGAAACTAGGGCGTATTGAGTGTAATTCCCATGCCATTTATTTGTAGGGTCTTTTGCAAACTGTCAAACTCTATTCTCCTCTTATTTAATAGATGAGGCAAATCTTTTGCCTCCATTTCGAAAAAACCCCGAGAAATTCAATTTTAATTATTTTGTATGTACACTTTGCTCTCTTCCAATAATTTTGGGCACTTGTATTCGGCCTAAGTCAGTGTGCCACCATATCTTGTACTACTCCCTCCGTCTAGGTGTATAAGTCACGTTAGAAGGTGCAGCGGGACCAAGGTGCAAGCAGATTGGAGGAGAAGGAGAAACTTGACTAGTCCTTCCTCCAATCAAAGCCCTGATTTCTCTCTCTAAACACAACAATTAAAAGATGCCATTTTAGCTAACATGCAGGGCCACGTATTAACTCGCATGCAAGCCGGCTTTGATTCCTTGACTAATCAATGCGTAGTTGCGCTCCATGCATTGGGTTTCGGGGATAACAAAGCGAGTAAGTAACACTCGCTAGCAACGAGGATAGGAGGGGATTGAGATGCTAAGTTAATGGACGATGCCTAAACATTTTGGGAATATCTGATTTTCATAAGATGGCTTTACACCTAGACGGAGGGAGTACTACCTCAGTCCAAGTTTTTACGCCACGTCATATATTTTTCGTCAAAGTTTCACCAAAATTTTTAACTACTCACTACTTTCCGGTTATTAGGGCACAAATTTGAAATCTCATCAACCAAGGCAGATGATGAATGGAGGAATGTAGTACTCCATCTCGTAGTTTACAAAATTACTCAAACTTTAATCTACATTAACACGACCAATAAATGAGTAGGAATGGTTACATGCACTGGTTGGTTTCTTTTAATCCTTGCATTCATCAATTTAATGCACCTTGGAATGTGAACATGTGGTGGAAAGAAGTGAAAATAAGACTTTTATGAAGAAAATGACATGAGCCCAATAAATGGAAAAAGTTTAGAACCAACGTAATTAATACGGCCACCGGCCGTGTGCACACATTTATTTTCCAGCACATTTCTTTATTTCATCAACGACATTTTGATACAGGGAGGTACATTCACCAATTCCTTGCTAGGAGAGCAAGAGCAAAGAAAACAAGAACCACAATTAGACATTTTAAAAGATATCCAATTTCCATAACTGCTCCCACTAATTGTATTAATATCTTCTCTATGTCTTCATTGTTCATCTGTGGCATCTCGAGCTTGCACACTTCTTTCTTCTTTGATTCTAAAGAACTAGACATTGCTTCACATCTAATATCATCTTTAGTCTCATCTCTAGCCTCTATTCTAGCAAGGAGTGCACAAAGTTCTACCAAATTTTGTGCCATCAATAGATCGATGTATTCTTCTTCCCAAAACCAGAACTTGCATCCATCCTACTCACAAGTTTGAGTATAAGCTGCTGAAAATGCGCCGAATAAGGGAGCACAACCGAATCAAAAGAAGTACTACGCACCTTATCTTTTTCGCACTTGATGAACACCCATCCGGGATGTTGTGGCATGGTCGAAACGCGGCGCAGGACCTACCGTGGGCAGCCATCGCACTTTATCAGCGGCAACGGTGAACCGACTAGCCGCTGGGCCAGGGCCGAGCCCGGACGGTGGCCGGCCGTGTCTTTGCCGGTGATCGCCGTCAGAATAGATCCGAGCGGCTAGAGGCGGATTCGGTACCTGCACGCGACATGGCGGCATTGCCATTGTTGTGTGACCCTGTACCCGGACACTCCATGGCAAGGAGCAGGCGCAGGCGGCTAGAATGCTCCAAATCCAGCAGCCGCGTGTGTCAAATCCAGCGGCCGCAGATATAGCGGTTGACCACCGGCGGCGGGAGGAGAGGCACATATCCGACCGTCGTGCTATGGTCGGCTGGGCTATAGTGCGAGGCTCCGACGGGCATGCGTGTACCTCTTCTCTTCTTGTACGTACTCCATTTATCTCACTTCCTGTGGCTTCCCACTCCCACGATATTCCTATTCTATGAACCTGTGTCTCTGTGTGTGTGTGTTTTAACAGCGCATGTGTGTTAGAGAGAGCGACACATCGACCTAGTCGTACAGAGAGATGGTGTTTAGTACTATGATTTAGCCGTGAGAGTCGGTGCATCCTCTCGTTTCCGGGCGTCCGGTCGGGACAACTGCCATGCCTGGGCAGAGATGCGACCTCTAACTCGCGCCTGCGTTGAAGGGAGAAGCGGATTCAAGAGTGATGGTTGCTTTGTCCATCCAACTTACTGTCGGGTCTATGCGATTTGATGGCTCATTGGTCATTATTACTGAGGTGGTACGACCGTGTTGAGTCTCAGTTGCACTGTACACTTTACTTTGGTGCATGACACGTGCACCAGCTGCTGGATGTCCCACGTTTCGGCGAAAGGAGGTATAGTGTCTCCACTCTTTACAAATTTCTCCACTCTTACAGCGAAGGAGTGCGAAAGCAGTGAAAACACGCTAGCTCAGTGATTACATGGCCCACCTCACACTATCACCATATTTTCTAGACACCGTGCGACACCTAACTCTTTAGTACATAGTACGTACTGTAATTCTCGGCGAGATAAATTTTTACAATGCTATGAAGCTTCCAGCTTCTGTTTCATGTATCTTGCATCCAAGGTTACCCCGTTGCAACATTCCATCAAATACAAAGGAGACTAGCATGCATGCTATTGCATCTCAATGATTCACATATCATAGCCAATATGTACTCCCTCTGTTCCAAAATAAGTGTCTCAACTTTATGCCAACTTTACTAAATTTGACACTTATTTTGGAATAGACACTACAAAAAAAGACACATGCGTGACATTGGGCCGAACAAATTTTTTTCTGTCATACATATGACACTTCTATGATGATAATTGTGACAAAACCCGGTATCATCATAGATGTGGCGGCTAACTCAAGCCGATCGATGGGATGAGCAGTGGCGTTGCGGGGGTGGGTTTGGATGAGCAAAGGAGCGGTGGTGTTGTCTCGGATGAACAGGACCCGTGGTGTGGTGGAGGGCTGGATGAACAGTGAGCGGTGGAGGGGTGCCCGTGGAGGGTGGTTGAACAGGACCCGTGGTGTGGAGGGCTGGATGAGCAGTGAGCGGTGGAGGGTGGTTGAATAGTAGCGGTGGAGTAGCGCGATGGAGGCTGGATGAAAAGGAGCCCGTGGAGGCTGGATGAACAGGAGCCCGTGGAGGCCGGAGGAGGTCGGCGATGGAGATGAACGGTATCCGTGGAGTCCTGTTTTGCGGTACGCCACACCCCTCCCGATGAACAGGACCCCCGTTTCGACCGTAGCGCTCCAACATAAGTCCGTTTCGTCCGTTTTGCGGTACGCCACACCCCTCCCGATCAACAGGACCCTCGTTTTGACCGTAGGAGGTCCGTTTCCTCTGTTTTGCGATACGCCAGACCCCTCCCGATGAACAGGATCCCGTTTTGAACGTGGCCGGTCGAACACAAGGCCGTTTCCTCCATTCTGCGCTACGCCAGGCCTCGTTTCCATCGCCTGTTCCGTCCAAGCCCTCCTGATGAACACGACGCATTCCGTTGCCTCCCAATGAACACGACGCATTCCATTGCCTCCCCATGAACACGACGACGACACTGTTTCTCCGTTCCGTCCCAGCCATGTACACGAGCCCTCCCGTACGTATGCGCGAGTAGGCGTTCGAGACCCCGCCCGTATGTACACATACGTGGCCGTATTTTCTTTCTTTGTAACGCCCCGGATACAATTTTCCATATTCGCAACTCCAACTCTTGCCATTTTCGGCTATGTGCTATGTTTTTCCTCCGTGGTTGGGTTTTTGTCTTTTGTTTTGCATTTGGTTCATGTCATGCATTTCATCTCATGTCATCATGCGCATTGCATCTGCATGTTTTCTTAAAGCTTGCATCCGTTCGTAGTTGCTGCGTTCCCCCCTTGCCTTCGTCGTCCCTTTCGAGAGCAACCATTCATTTGTTGTCCGACCGTTGAGCCTCTCTGCACAGCCACCGACCACCTCCGCAACCTAGTCAGAAAACTTCTCCCAGACCCGACCCGGGCTGTTGTGATCGATGGATCCGAATCATCTCCTAACGTCCCTAAAATATCTCCCGTCCTTTATTTGCACTTCCTAACCTTTTTCCTGGAGCCGTTCGATCATGATCGGGTGACCTAAAAACTCTCATCTTTCCCTATATATATAGACCCTAGTCTATTTTCAGACCAAACCCTAAATCTTAGGATGTCCCATCCATCAAATCCCCATGCCACCGCCACCTTCTCCACCTTCCTCGTTTTCCCCATCGAGCCAACCACCAGCTAGATCCATTCCAGCCCGCAGCTCCCCTTCTCCACCCTCGGATGAAGATCCAAGGGATCTCCTCATGCCAGCCAGGGCCTTCCGGCAGCTTCCCTCACTTTGGATCGGGCTTCCCATCTCCCGAGCACCTCCTTGCCGCGTCGCGCCGGCCGGCCGCCGATGACCCGAGACCAGGCGCCCTGTGCCCGCGACCCTCGCTCGAGCCGGCGACCTCCAGCAGCAGCAGCTCGTCCGGGTCGCCTTCTCTTCCCCTGGTTTTCTCTGCTCCCTTTCTTCTCTTCTATCTCTCTCTAACCTCTCGTGCTCTCTGTTTCATGCCATGGCGCCGTGCCTCAATCCGCCAAGGCCACCACCGGAGCAAGCAACACCTCCTTCACCTAGGAATCCCAGCGTCCGCTGCTCCTTCCCGTCATCCTTACGCTGCCTCCAGGACCCACAGGAACCTCGACTCACCAGCGACCAGGAGCCCCTCGAGCGCCCGAGGTCTCCTGCCTCCCCGATGCTCATCGCCCTGAGCACCAGTGCTCCAAGCCCGACCCTTCTGCAGCTCGCCGGTGAGCACATCTAACCACCTGCGCCCGTTGTTCCCTCTTTTCTTCCCGTTTCTTCTCCCTGTGTCTCTTCGCTGAATCCACTCGCTCTCTGTATTTCTTCACAGGAGTTGAGCCGCCGTCGTCCTATTCGTCTCCCACCATCAGAAACCGGCTCCCCTCGTCAGATCCGGTGGATCCCCGCGCCCGTTCCCGACCATCTTCGCTCTGGATCCGTACTCTCTGCCTCGTCGTCGCCGAAGTCCATCGCGCCCAGCCGCCGGCGCTTGAACCTGCTGCTGTTTCATTCTTGAACGAAGCAGCAGCTCAGCTTCCTTCGCATTGCTCGTTCGCTGTGTGTGGCGCCGGATGGAATACATCGTCTGCCTCTAGCACCCCCCCCCCGTGGGTCGCTTCCTCTCCAGATCCGGCCCAGTGGCCCATGGTGAGCCGCCCCCAGCGCCTGCCCTGTTCGGCCCCTGTTCTAGATGCAGCCCGCATATGTTTTTTTTACAGATCTGTGATTTTCCTAATTGTCCAGCAACTGCATATTTACAGATTACCCCTTTTATTCATGCATCTAATAACTTCACAATCATGCATCAGATTAAAACAAGTTATATATGTAAAATGCTTAGAATTTTATCTAGTTTCATAATATGCTACTTTCATCCATGTTTTAAATGTTTAAAATGGTGGTTGTTTAAATTTGCTCAAATGCCATGTTAAAATGATTTATTTCATAACTAAATAACCGTAGCTCAGTTTTAAACGTACTTTATATGTAAATGGGGTGAAAAAATGCATAGATTAACATGGTATACTTTATTTTGCTGTTTAATAACATTAAAATATGTTTTAGAGCAGAACAGTACCGAATGTAAAATATGCACATGGGGATTTTCCGGAAGTGTTGTTTGTTGTTTCCGGCCCCATTTAAATTGCTTAGATAGTGTAGTTTACTTATGCTTCACCTCTTGCCATGTTTAATAACATTTAATATTGTTGGGTACATAACCGAGAGAGAACTGAATAATTGATGTGGTGTTTCGTCAATATGCAACTCGTTGCATATTGAGCTCCACTTAACTTGTAGTATTGTTTGTTGCACTTTGCCATGCCATGCCTCATTAAACTGGACATGCATCATACTTGATTGTGCATCATGCCATGTTTATGCTTGTGCATTTACCATGTTGTTTGTTTCTTTCCGGTGTTGCTTCTTAGTTCCGGTAATGTTGCGATTGTGAGGATTCGTTCAACTACTCCCGTTCGTTCTTCTTCATGGATTCGTTCTTCTTCCTAGCGGGATTTCAGGCAAGATGACAGTCACCTTGGATCTCATTACTATCATTGCTATGCTAGTTGCTTCGTTCTATCGCTATGCTGTGTTACCTACCACTTGCTTATCAAGCCTCCCAAATTTCCATGAACCTCTAACCTTTGTCACCCTTCCTAGCAAACCGTTGTTTGGCTATGTTACCGCTTTTGCTCAGCCCCTCTTATAGCGTTGCTAGTTGCAGGTGAAGATGAAGATTGCTCCATGTTGGATTATGTTTATGTTGGGATATCACAATATCTCTTATATTATTAATGCATCTATATACTTGGTAAAGGGTGGAAGGCTCGGCCTTATGCCTGGTGTTTTGTTTCACTCTTGCCGCCCTAGTTTCCGTCATATCGGTATTATGTTCCCGGATTTTGTGTCCCTAACGCGGTTGGGTGATTTATGGGACCCCCTTGACAGTTCGCTTTGAATAAAACACTTCCAGCAAGGCCCAACATTGGTTTTACCATTTGCCTAACCTATGCCCTTTTTCCCTTGGGTTTCCGGAGCCCGAGGGTCATCTTTATTTTAGCCCCCCTGGCCAGTTCTCCTCTAAGTGCTGGTCCAAACCGAGCGATGTCCGGTGCCCCTTGGGCAACCAGGGTCTATGCCAACCCGTCGTCTTGCTCATCCGGTGTGCCCCGAGAACGAGATATGTGCAGCTCCTATCGGGATTTGTTGGCACATTTGGGCGGCTTTGCTGGTCTTGTTTTACCATTGTCGAAATGTCTTGTAAACGGGATTCCGAGACTGATCGGGTCTTCCCGGGAGAAGGAATATCCTTCGTCGATCGCGAGAGCTTATCATGGGCTAAGTTGGGACACCCCTGCAGGGTTTGAACTTTCGAAAGCCGTGCCCGAGGTTATGTGGCAGATGGGAATTTGTTAATATCCGGTTGTAGTAAACTTGAAGTAAACTCTTCTAAAATACACCAACCGTGTGCGTAACCGTGATTGTTTCTTTTCGGGGTTGATCGAGAGGAGAACATGGTTTCTGGATTATGTCTGACGTAAGTAGGAGTTCAGGATCACTTCTTGATCATTACTAGTTGTCGACCGCTTGCTTTTCTTCTCTTCTCGCTCCTATTTGCGTAAGTTAGCCACCATACATGCTTAGTCGCTGCTGCAACCTCACCACTTTACCCCTTCCTTACCCATTTAAGCTTTGCTAGTCTTGATACCCATGGTAATGGGATTGCTGAGTCCTCGTGGCTCATAGATTACTACAACAACGATTCTTGAGTACAGGTTATGAGATGATCATGACGCGAGAGCGATGTTCACTTGTTTTGGAGTTCTTCTTCCCTGTCGATCTTGGTTAGGTTCCTGGTCGGCAGCCTGGGCTAGCAGGGTGGATGTTGTTTGAGTTTCTATTTATGTTTCATCCGTAGTCGGATGTTGATCTTGTATATGATGTATTGTTGTATTCTTGTGACATTGTATGGCTTGGTTGTATCCCCACTATTATGTAATGTTGATGTAATGATATCCACCTTGCAAAAGCGTCTTCAAGATGCGCTTCTATCCTTAGTGGGACCTTGAGTTCCTTTAGGATAGGTCGCATCTTAGGCGTGATATTCTTGCACCGGCGGCTGTGCGACGCGTGTACATGCTACATGCGGCGCCTCTACTACGACTGCGTCTTGGCGCCTCTACTACGACACGTGCGGCGCCTCTACATCGACCGGTATGTACGACGCTTCGACCAGGTGGGTCCCGGTATCGAGCACTTCCTTACTGCGAAGATGTGGCTGGTGGGTCCCAGCGATCGGGGCGAATTATTTTTTTGCCCGGGACGCACTTCCTTGCGTGCAAAGATGTAGCTGGTGGGTCCCGGCGATGGGAAGCGTTTTTTCATGAAACACGATGGCCCGTCCGGTGGGTCCTAGCTGTCGGTGGAGGAATCATTATTTTCAGCGTAATAAGGAGGCACTTCCTTGCTGCGGTCGTGGACCCGGTGTCGGCCTCTCCACGACACAGTCCATGTCCGATGGAAGTTCCTTGACCACGTTGACCATGCGCCGAGAGCACCAGGCGGTGGGCGACGGCGAGGCCTAGGAAGGGGCGATGGGGAGCCGGGAAGATGCGGCGGTGGAAGCCCGCACGAGAGGAGTACGAGGTTCACTGGTTCGGCTGCGGTGTGAGGCTGCCGTCGGCTGCGAGGCTTGGCCAGCGGTGGGAATAGTAGGCGATGAGGCCTCGCGACAAAGACAGCCGACCACGGGAGGCAAGAGCATGCAGCACGACCGGCGCTGCTTTGGGCGGCTGGAGCAAGAAGACCAAAGGTTGAAGAAGCACTACGACCGTTGGATGGACATCGTACGGTCATTGGAGCTAGAATCGTTCATATTGACTAAAGTTGACAAAGGCCCCATCCGAGTCAACTTAGTAGGCCCTAAGTCAGCCTCCCACCATGGTGGGTCCCAGCTAGCGAGGGAGTATTCATTTTTTGTGCGTAATAAGGAGGCACTTCGGTGGGTCGGTGACAAATGGGGCGTTTTTTCACGAAATCGCTGGCCCGTCCGGTGGGTCCCAGCAGTCGGGGAAACGTTTTTAGCGAAATAAGGTGGCCCGTCGGTGGGTCCCTCTTTGTCGGTGGAGGAATAATTATTTTATGGCGTAATAAGGAGGCACTTCCTTGCGGCCGCTGGACCCGGTGTCGACCTCTCCACGTCAAAGATACTCTTCCGATGGAAGTCGGTCGTTGACCACGTTGACCACGCCTTGCGCCGAGAGCACCAGGCGGTGGTGCGGATGACGGCGAGGCCTAGGAAGGGGACGACGAGCCCGCAAAACAGCGCCGATGGAAGCCCGCTACCGGGAGAATCGAGGTTCCTTGGTTCGATTGCGGTGTGAGGCTGCCGTCGCCGCAGAATAACAGGGGGTGTGGGTGAGTAGAGGGATGGCCTGGCCAGCGGCGGGAGTAGTACCGGGCGGTGAGGCCTCCGTGGCATCATAGCCGGCCACGGGAGGCAGGAGCACGCGACACGACCGACGCTGCTTTGGGCGGCTGGAGCAAGAAGACCAGAGGTTGAAGAAGCACTACGGCCGTTGGATGGACATCGTACGATCACTGCAGCTAGAATCGTTTATATTGACTAAGTTGACAAAGCCCTTGGTACGCGTCAACTTAGTAGGCCCTGACTCGGATTTGGCAGAGAACATATAGCCCATTTGCGATTT
This sequence comes from Aegilops longissima, assembly GCA_021605205.1. Taxonomy (NCBI): domain Eukaryota; kingdom Viridiplantae; phylum Streptophyta; class Magnoliopsida; order Poales; family Poaceae; genus Aegilops; species Aegilops longissima. The sequence goes on from CM038676.1 coordinate 124,904,337, forward strand.
GTAAGAATGTACATCCCATTTTTTAATTCTAATGGAATTTACTACAGCCCATTTATAGTTTGTTAAAAGTACAGCCCAACTTCTAGCTAGGACAACGATTAATAATTTCAAACAACCGCTCAAAATAGAATTCAAAAAAAAAAATTCCCACATTTTGATGGGATCCGAAATATTTTTATCCAAAATTTCTAGTCAGGTTAAATATAATTTCAAAATAAAGTTGTATTACGTTAAAATCCAATGAAATATTGCGTGCGCAACAAGTAATGAAATTAAAATTTTCTAATTCCAAAAATAATATATTTTTAAACTAATTACGTGTTTGGTGCATAGTAACTATCCAGTTATTATAATTACATCCCATTTATTATTTCTTAAAGTCCATTTTCTTGTTAAGCCTAATGCATACCTCCTAGGAAAGTTTGCAGCCCAGCGGGGCGGAGAATAACAAGTTGACCCGGATATTGTGTACAACTATCGGCCCAGTTGCATTGCTGATGTTGAAAAAAAAAGGCCTGTGTAGTACAGTACAACCTAACATGGTTACTCAGACACATTCAGCGACGCTGGAAAGACCCAAACAAGGATTCTGTACAACTTTTTGAAGTCACTGAGCTCAATTAATAACTTAAGAAAAAAGTTAGATTACAGTGGAACCTAATTAAAAGCTGTCACGAGCAAATAAATAATTCAAAGGGTCCCACTTGTGCATGTGTGTGTGTGTGTGTGTGAGAGAGAGAGAGAGAGAGAGAGAGAGAGAGAGAGAGAGAGAGAGAGACCCATCGGTCGATGCTCGTAAATACATCTTTCAGCCATATGCATTGTTGATGCTTAGTAAAAACTTATATAGTTGACACAATCATATAGAACATCATATCACAGTGAACTTGCATACAAAAATTTCACGCAGGTGGCACAATCATGATGGAAGCAGTGGATCGCTATGGGAAGGGCTATGTTGAAACCAACGAACTCGAACATAACGGTTCATTGTCTTTATCAATGACGGGGAAATATCTTGAATGTTGTGCAAAGAAAACAGACAGACAACACAATAAGTTCTGCTAGCACATTAAGTTGACGTACAACCCTTTCTAAAAAAACTTCAGGTACAAAATTGGAATAGGTCACAATCAAATGTACTGGCATATCAGTGCTTCACACCCATAGCTCGGATTTCACTAGTATCTGACAAGATTCAGTTGTTACCTCAAATTAGAGCACATCCAGGCAGCCAGCCCTACCTCTTCTCCCAAAGAAGCAGTGGCCTCCGCTGCGCGATGGAGTAGGCCCTGTGCCATCCATCGTTCCAAGCAACATGGGGAAAGTCTGACGTTGAATCCTGTAATGGACGTCGTCGACGGACCCTGGCACCAGCAGCGGCGGCAGGACTTCGATTGATGGATTGACCACTTCTTCGACATGCACGAACACTCGATCTGGTACATCCCTAACATGGTCATGGCGGCCTTGGTGGCGACGAATAGTACAACCCCGGTTCCTGCACCGGTATCTCAACACCAATCACCTTCGGTATGGTGGACGGCTTCTTCATCCATGCCATAACCGTCAGAGCCCAGCTGTCTGGAGGAAAAAACATACTTACGAGCTCACCTCCAAGGTCGTTGACAAGATCGTTCATGGACTCGCTGTTCCAAGCACGTCGAGGCATGCCGTGGAAGGTAAGCTTTGTTAAAAACTCAAGCTCAGAGGGCACCAAGCCCCATCCTGGGTGCCATCGATCAAAGCTCACCGGCGCGCCATCGCAGAATAAACGCCGGGAAGATTCGAACACACGACTGCATCGAAAGTTGTCCGGAACCTGACGAAGAAATCAACCGGTGGCGGAAAGACTTCAACGAGCAAGTCACTTATTTGGATGCCCTGTGCAATGCCAAGAGCTTTGACAAGGTCGTCCGGCGAGACGGGAGGCCGGTCGCCATTGATGGTTACCATCAGCACTTTGCTGGCAAACTGGTCGTCCAGCGCCGCCATGCCTTTGTTGAGCGACAAGATGCAGCGATCAAGGCAGGGCGGACCTCGGGATCTCCGGCTTGGAGATCCGCGTTGACCGGCGACATGATAGTGCGCTTGAGTACAAGGAGTACATGAGGGGGATTTGGGGGAACTGGAGTAGGAATCGAGATTCCAGAGGTGGGGGAGGGGCGGGAGACTGGGGATGAAAAGGTAGCATGAATTTTGAGCACACGCAATATGCTCTCGGCGCGCAAGCGCACGAAAACACCGGTGGCGCCCACATGTCGGCCTAAGAGTCCTTATTCTTTTTTTTTGGAGAGCCCGACCTTTTTTTTCCAGGATCTTTTGAGAGCCCGGCCTGAGAGTCATAATTGACCTGTTTGGCATTGCGTTACTACTCGGCCCATATTCAACGACACCTCACTGGACCAAACAAGTGTACATCATCGAAAAGACACTGAGGTCAAATTATATAACTTGAAAAAAAGGAGATGTACTCTGAACACTAGAGAATGGTGATGCCCTCATTTAGCCCACCAGTAGTTCGAGACAATAAAAAGTTCGAAACAACGATATATACAACATTCAAACACTGACTAGTGACTACTACTGACATAAACAACAAGACAAGATAGTTCATAAGAAGTCTTGCTACACCACCAAAACGCACCCATCTGCAGCGCTCAGACTCTCGCGATCCATACGAGAATGACATTCTAAACAGAAGCAACTATTACATAGTAAGAGTGACATAGATGAGGATGACCAAATGACAAGGAATATGCATAACAAAAGAAAGAACTACCCATCCAGAACCAGCAGCAAAGACAACAAAGTCATTCGAAGAGATGATCCAACACCATCATAATTTGCAGCCCCGCTTCAACGACCAGTGATCCGGAGACACCAGTACTCCACCCTTTCGATGCAACAACCCAATTACCTATCAACCTGAAGGCTTGAACCACATCACTGCCTATCGTAATTGAGACATCCAAGGATCAAAGTTAATCTGGATGCCTTTGTCATTCTCACCTTCTTTTGGCTGCAGGCTGTATCGTTGACAATCAGGGGAGTTTGCTCCCGAACTCCTAGGGCTCGTCGTGTAGACACAGTTTTCCATAGCAAGCAGAGCCTCTCGCCATCAAGGTCCTTGCCAGCGGTGATCTCACTGGTTAATCGGATAATTGAGTCCGAGAAAGCAGAGAGTGTGAACAATGGTTGTTTACCGCCTCCAACTAAAAATCCTAAAGGCCCCAACAAGCTGGTATCCCGCTCATAGGCGTAACAGCCATTGTCCGGATACTCACGTGTTACACGATGCTTGTATCTGATGGGGTTTTTGCAATATAACTTTTCGGCTCATGTGTCCGAATAATCATCGATCTTTTGCCGTCGTCTCATCGAGCGAGGAACCAGTTGTGTTTCCTGTTTTTGGCAAAGGTGGTGTGATTACAAAGGCGATAGCTTGTAGGGACACTGCATCATATCAAACAGGACAGGCATTGTTAATGTAAGATCATCATTGTTCGGAGTATGAGTAGGATAATGCAAGAAACAACATTGATATGTCCTGTTGGGCGGGAGGAAAATACAGGAAATGTATACTGGGTTGAAAATATAGAAGTGCCATGCATGGTTATACTCATGTTATCTCGCAATCGATTCTTCACAGAAACTACCATGTCATGCATGTTATGTAATCATGTTACATCCTCACAAACAGATTCTTCAAGGTAACTAACAGACCATGCATTGTTATATACTCGTGTTTTATGGGCAAATTTTTGTGAGGATATTATTCTAGCCATTGATTCTTTGAAGGGCGAATATAGGTATGTACACATGGTAAGCATTGCAGGATTTCACTACTTCCAAATATAGAGTTCCCATATGCACATTTACTTCCCTAATGTATGGTTAGATGAAACCAACAGTGTGGTGCATGTTTCTACATCATGAAAATGAGGAAACTAACATGGCCATTGATACACACTCATATTTAGTAGTAGTATATAGATTACTGTAAAATAAGGATAATATCCATATATTCCTAACCGTTTGATTATTCAGGGTACAATTTGGCTGTAATGACATGGTCACAATCGCATGAATTAACTCATTCCAAATATAGCTGATTTACGGCGTCTCTAATACATTGCCATAGTTCTACTCAAATTCTGCTCAAACAGGGATATGCCAATCATCACAAAAAGTTCAAACAGTGTCATGGCGTAATCATTAACATGAGATGGAAACAACTTACACGCGCCGTCCCAGCAATACGTGGTGCCATCTGCTTTGTCGATCGCGTAGATGATGCCATTGTGTTCCATAGCATCACAGAAGTGTGCATCAACTTTGACGATGATCCACTGCGAGCCGAGTTGTCTCCATCTAAAGAAGGCACTGGCGTAAAGATAGGCGAGTTCGCGGTTGAACAAGGCAATTAGCTTGAAGTCTGTGTAATTCGCATGTTGTGTGGGCACTTGGCAAATTACAATCTTCTGCAAAACAAGGTCCGTCCAACTGACGTAGTAATCTAGATGACTTGGACCGCGATGGTAACACTCTATATAATCCAACGGAGGAAGGATAATCTCATGGGAGGTCTGGAAGTTCACGAGCACCAACTTTTTACCGTCTTCTCTGAAGGCAGCCATCCAGTGGGAGTTCATGCCGACCCAGTACATACCTGCCAAGAAGTTTTGGGCGATGGTGATCGGATCGATGTCGAGGGAAATGATGTACGGTGACCCACTACATACCTACAAAGAAGTTTCGGCTAATGGAGATCGGATTGAAGTCGAGGGGCATCATGCACGCCTCCGTATCATGGTGAGCCAATCTCGCAAGACCAGATAGCAGCAAGCAGGGTGTCTTGAAAAGCTTAGGCCTCGCTTCAACGATGGTCGTGTGCATGTCCCTCAAGCATGCAGCCAGCCGCAGGGCGCTCAACATATCCATACACGAACAACAGAGGTCGAGGATGTCACTGGGGAGATTGCTTCAATCGCGGCTCATATGGATCTTGCTTGTGGTTCGCGTTTAGCCATGGTGGAGTTTGGAAGGGGCTTGATTTACGGGGAGAAGGATGTCGGTCTTTGGAGCGACTAGCGAGGGAATAGTGGTACTGGGGGAGGCGAGTGAGGCGACTGTACACGGGGGCACAGTGAGATGGAGACGGAGACGGAGATGGAGAAGGAGATGGAGATGGAGTGGTGCTATGGGAGCGGAGAGGGAGACGAGGCGAGGCGCCAATGTGCTGTACAGCAACGGTGACAGACTGCACAATGCACAGGGTGAGGCTGACTTTGGTAACCCGAACACGCCACCTGGACTAGTGTCAGGTGCAGGGTGTTGTCACTTCACTGTGAGGACTGGATGAATAGTATTTTGACCATCAAGTGTACCACAGTTGTACTACTACTACTACTACTAGTAGGTACATGAGTACTCCAGTATTGTATAGCGGAAATAGGTCTCCCGTGCTAGCATGCCTGTTCACTTCATCGTCAGGTATCATCCATATTGCGAGCAGAACCAAATTCTCGTGCATGCCCAATCAACGCTCTGCCGCGATGCATGCAGTGGTTGTTCTGGTGCATCAAGGACGGCATGTGTAACATCCCAAATTTTCAATTTGGAATGTTATACATTAGGTCATCATGCATATCATATTTTCTCGCATTTTTCCGATCCTAGAAAATTTCACGCAACTCAAGGACCCTCGGAGAGAGTTGGAATTTTCATTATTTTCATATTTGGGATTTCTCAAATTTTGAAAATAGGATCATTTGGATTTATTTAATTATCTTCATAAAGTTTTTCCTATAAAAAATTTTGGAGAGAGAATAATATGACTTTCCCAACATTTAGGAAAAATGAAGATATTATAAATAAATCAAATTTGGCTTTTGAAAGATTTATTTTGCTTAGGCAAAAATGAGCATTTTAAAAATATATGCATGTTTGCCGTTTTTAAAGTTCATTTTGTTCGACTCATTTTTAGGAGTCGGGAAAAATTTATTTTATTAAATTTGGAGTTCATTTGGTATTTTTTTTTAATCCGTTTAGTTTTGTTTAAAAAAAACGCCCCCCCGGGCCAAGGCCCAGCCCGGCCTTGACCAGCCGAGCCCGGCCCGGCGCCCGCCCCGCGCCCGCCCCGCCTCCTCGCCTCCTCCTGCAGTCTCCCGCCGCCAAGACGCCGCCCGCCCTTGGGAGTCCGGCTCCCCTCGCCCCCTGCCCCCTCCCAAGGTAGCACACCCCCCCTTTATAACCCGCCGCCCCCCGCCTCTCTCACCCGAGCCGCCGCCTCCCCAAGCCGAGCCCGCCGCCTCCGCCAAGGCCCGCCGCGCCGCCGTTCCTCGCCGCCGCCGCCTCCCGCCGCCCTCGCCGCCTCTCGCCGCCCCTCCCGACCCCCGGACCCCGCGCCCGAGCCCCACGGACCTCGCCCGGCCCCCGCGGAGCCGCCGCCCGCTCCGTTCGATCCGGTTTTCCCTAAAGACCGATCCGGTTTTTAAAGATATTCGGTTTTTAAAAAAACCTAGATTGGTTTTATTTTTTGGTTTTCTTATTTAACGAGCGTTCACGAACCGTTCGTTTCAATAAACGTGTTCGTTGGATTAGTTATGTTAACGAGCGTCCGTTATTTAATCCGTTAAATCGTTTTCTTTTAATCGGATTTAATCCGTTATTTTTCCGATTCGATTTCGATCCGATTTTCAAATCTGTTTTATTTCTTGCTTGTTTATCGGAATCGGGTGATTCAAGCGCTGGAGTTTAAGAATGAAACCGCCGTTCGACTACCCTACTTTCACAGAGTTTTGCTACTGTGAAATTTTGACCTAGTTTCAGATTGCTAAACCGAGTCGTTCTCTCTCGAGTTTCGACTTTCGATGTTTATTTTGATTCGATTCTTTTGCAACCAGGGTTCTTAAGTTGAACTTTCTGGTTAGATCTTTTATTCGAGATTTCCCCGTGCATTAGATGAGTACTTATTGTATGCTTGTTGTTTGTCTGCGTTAGATCACCGGAGTGCGCCGCTTGTTACTTGAATCTCTAGGTCTCGGATCATCGGCAAGGCAAGTAACACTTGATCATACCTTTTCTACTACCCAGTTTTTATGCATTAGATCAAACCCTCAAACACTTGCATGTTTAGGATCAAATTAAATTGTGGGTTTGGGAAGTAGATTGAGGTAGTACCTATTACTGTTTTACTTATGAAACCTTGGGAGTTACTTCTCGTTTGCTTATTGTGCCATGCTATGCTAGTAGGCGTGGATTGGGTGAGTGAATATCCATGACAGATGTGAGATTGTTAATTAATGGTTTATCTAAGGTGGCAACCTAAACACACATCTGGGTGGATTGAGGCACTGGTTTCTATCGAGGACTTACTGTATTTCTTGGACCGCCACCTGGGCTCTAAGGGATCATGAGATTATTCAAGCTGGAAACTTCCGTGTGCAGCCACTAGCCAATTATGGGCTCTGGCGTAGTTGACTAAGTCGTGCGAACTCTTACGGGTAGGCTAGCTGATGTAGGGGATGTAGGTTGGTACGGTCTACCCACATGTAAGGTGCTAAGCGCTTCGAAAGACTATGTCTCGGTCATCCGTTTCTCAAACACCATGTGGTCAGCGAGAACCAAGCGGAGGCGATCGAGTCTTGTGGGGAAAAGTCATAAACCTCTGCAGAGTGTATAAACTAATCATGATTAGCCGTGTCCCGGTTATGGACGTTTTGAGTATCCGTAATTGAATGTCATGTGAATCTCAACATGTTACTTCTAAATAAAAGTTATTGGGTTTTGATGAGTACTTTTAATTGGGATTGAGGATCTTGTCAACCATTCTCAATGTTTAACAACCACCATGATAGTTAAATAAATTTATTCCTTTGAAGTAGGGAAAAATTGGCTTTTGCAAATGTAACCATAGAGCTTACCACCAGCAATATATGCATGTAGTATAGGCTTATTTCCTTCATTGCTCCTTATGTGTTACATTGCCGGCATATTCCATGTCTTGACCGTTTTCGGGCTGCAACTTTCACGTTGCGAGACTTTTTGAACGACAGTAAGGTGTTAGGTCGTGGTTCTATACTCGGTGATGCCGTTGGAGTTGATGGACTCGCTTATCTTCCAAGCCTTCGCTGTTATTATTAGATGGCCTTAAGCCATATTATTGTAATAAGTTCCCTTGTGGACAACGATGAAATAAGTGTGTGATTGCTACTCTGCTATAAATCCTTGAAATCTTGTGTGGTGTCGGCATTCTTGATCCGGGGATGACAACGAGCACGAGACTTGATCCATTCGGTCTGGTCGCTCTGAGAGAATGGTATCGAGCACACGATGTTGTAGGACACGACCACTAAGTTAAAGCCATAGATCACTACTCTCTTCCCATTTTCTAACTCCTCATCTTTTCTACTCTTTAGGATGGCGGACGCGAAGATCAAGTACACCCAACCGGATGAAGGCACACCTTTTGGATTTCACTTGAAGGAAGTTACCAAGTACCGAACATTGGACTACCAAGCTTCACGGGACTTTCAACGCCACTCTGCTGAAGAGGAGCTGGAAGATTCACGCTCACGTTCGGGAAGAACATTCGCCCCAATCACCAAGCCTATAGATAGTGTTTTGATTGCACCAACTTGGAGTGCAGGAAAGAGCATGGCAGCTCACATCACCATGGGACGCATTGGAGAAGTTTATCAAGAAGACCTCAAGGACACCATCTATCAGATTTGCGGACGCCGAGATGACAAGCTGGGCGTCGTCGGCACCAAGAAGGATAGATCCATTGCAGCTTTCATCCAGAGTTAAATCAGCACATTCGACGCCGGAGAACCAAATGTCAACGACATGTTGGAGTTGCGAAGACAAAGGAAGGATCATCGAGCTGGAAGAAGAACTAAAGACTACACGCAAGGACTACATGGGCGAGATCGTAGCTCGGCAAGACACAATAACGATCTTAAGTACGAGATCGAAGAACTCAAGAAGAAGTTGGCGCTCGGGAATGAAGACCGGTATGTCGAATACCCAGCGACTACATCAACATCAACGACACCGATTCGGATCCAAGTGAACCCGACTTTGAAGGCGAAGTGGAGCGGACATCATGGAGTCTTCCACCGGTTCAAATTAGTAGAAGTCCCCCACATATTAGTAGTATTCCCTCCATGTAAACATTATAGTACACGCACTTTTGCGATAGTTAGATCGTTGTAAGCCCTTGTTTGATTGAATGAAGTGATTTTGTGTGCATTTGCTCATGTGCATTTGGGTAGTGATTCCCTTAGACCTCATTCTATTCTAAATTCTCTTCTTTTCTAAACCATCGATGCCTCCAGACGCGACCCGGATTCGTTTTCCGCCGAGAGATCACCCAATTGATCCAGCAGAGAATACCCGATTCAAACATTGGTGCGAACAGGCAACAACAACAACAACAACAACAACAACCCACCGCCACCACCACCACTGCGGATCACATGACTCGTTTTCTTATCTGAATCCGCGGTGTATTCCGATAACACCGAGCGATTGTGGCGGATGATTGGCTCCGCAAGATAGGAAGGAGCTGACCACTGCGGGATGCATGATGGAGAAAGAGTGAAGTTTGCAGCACATCAGCTTGAAGGACCCATAAAAGCATGGTGGGAGAATTTCACAGCCACTTACCCAGTGACACATCACATGGGATCAATTTCAGCAAGCTTTTCGCCTTGCCCATGTTTCAGCAGGAGCCATGGCCATGAAGAAGCGTGAGTTTCGCAACTTACGCCAAGGAGGAAGGACTGTTGGCAAGATGTGGATGATTTTAGTAAGTTAGCACGTTATGCCCCGGATAGCGTTGCTACGGATGCTGACTAAGCAGGAGAAGTTTCTAGAAGGACTGAATGATGAGTTGACATGCCGTTGATGGTAGCAAGTTTCAACAACTACCGGGAGTTAGTAGACCGAGCTCTCATGATTGAAGGAAAGCAGACAAATTGAGAACTGCATAGCGGAAGTATGGACAAGGGAAGTATAACTACGGAGCCCAGTGAAGCCTCGTTATACCCTAAATCAGAATTCAGTTTCAGCATACCCATTGAGGAGGAAATTCGCATAACCATAATGGCACCAAGAATGGGAGCGGAATGGAGGAAGCAATGGACAGAATCGCACCAACCCGTCAACACCATCCAAGGTAGACTGAGTCACATTACTTGCTTTAAGTGCCGCATAAGTGGGCACTATGCAAATGACTGCCCGAAGGCGAATGGAAATGGCAATGGAAGCTCGGAAAGAAGCCCAACCCTTTCAACAGGGGACGGGTGAACCACATTGATGTGGAGGAGGTTGAAGATCAGCCCGATCAAGATGTCGGTAAGTTTTGGTTAAGTCATTTCTGCGGTTGTTCTTTTCGATCTTGGTGCATCGCATTCATACATATCAAGGAGATTTGTGGATAAGTACAATTTACCAACCCAAGCCCTTAGGTCACCCATGCTAGTAACCTCACCCGAGAGCGAGTACATGGCTAGTAAATGGTGTGATCGATCGCCATTAAGGATTGGACTCTATGTTTTCCCCTCGGACCTAATAGTTACGGAATCCCAAGGATTGGATGTGATATTAGGAATGGATTGGTTATCAAAGTATGGAGGAAACATAGATTGTACCACAAGGTCAATTTTGCTCACCACACCAGAAGGAAGAAGGATTAAGTATGTATCACGGCACGAGCCGAGGAGAGCACAAGTTAATTGCTTATCAGCAGTCGTGCAGGAAGAAGTACCAGTGGTGAAGGATTATCTGATGTATTTCGGAAGAATTGCGGGAATGCCACGGATAGAGACATTGAGTTTTTGATCGAGCTGTTGCCAGGAACAGGCCCGATATCCAAGCGACCGTACAGGATGCCCGCAAAGGATTTGGCGGAAATCAAGAAACAGATTAAGGAACTATTGGATAAAGGTTTTATTTGCCCAAGTTCATCACCTTGGGGATCACCCGTTTTGTTAGTGGAGAAGAAGGATGGATCTTTGAGAATGGTTGTTGATTATCGTGGATTGAATGAAGTAACAATCAAGAACAAGTACCCACTACCTATGATAAATGATCTGTTTGATCGCTTGCAAGGAGCTAAAGTGTTTTCCAAGATCGACTTGCGATCAGGGTACCATCAGTTGAAGATTCGGGAGCAAGACATACCCAAGACCGCATTTACCACGAGATATGGGTATGAGTATACCGTTATGTCATTTGGACTGACTAACGCACCAGCCTATTTCATGAACCTGATGAACAAAGTGTTTATGGAGTTTTTGGATAAGTTCGTCGTGGTGTTCATTGATGATATTTTGATTTTCTCGAAGAATGAAGAGGAACACAAGAAACATTTGAGATTGGTTTTGGAGAAACTGAAGGAACACCAGTTGTATGCCAAGTTCAGCAAATGTGAGTTTTGGCTAAAGGAATTTGGATTTCTCGGACATGTTATATCCGGAGAAGGGATAGCAGTTGACCCCACAAAAGTTGAGACCGTAACTAAATGGGAAGCACCAACGACAGTTGGAGAGATTCGGAGTTTCCTTGGACTCGCAGGATACTACCGAAGATTCATTGAGAATTTCTCAAGGATTGCAAAGCCTATGACAGAATTGTTGAAGAAGGAAAACAAATTCATATGGGGTGAGGACTGTGAGGCAAGTTTTCAGGAGTTGAAGAAAAGATTGGTTACCTCACCGGTTTGATATTGCGGATCGGACTAAGGATTATGAGGTGTATCGACGCTTCACGTCGAGGACTTGGAGCCGTGCTTATGCAGGAAGGAAGAGTTGTTTCGTATGCTTCACGACAACTTAAGCCCCATGAGTTGAATTATGCCACTCATGATTTGGAGTTAGCAACCGTTGTGCATGCCTTAAAGACATGGAGACATTTTCTCATTGGAAATCATTGTGAAGTATACACGGATCACAAGAGTTTGAAGTACATCTTCACACGAATGAATTGAATCTCGAGACAAAGGAGATGGTTAGAGCCTATCAAGGATTATGATATGAGATTGCATTATCACCCCGGAAAGGCTAATGTCGTAGCAGACGCATTGAGCCGTAAGAGCCACGTCAATACCCTAATGATGGGAGGAATACCCAATGAGTTAGCCGAGGACCTTGAGAGCTATGTTTGGAAATAGTTCCGAGAGGCTATGTAGCAACATTGGAGATTGATCGACACTGATGGACAAAATCAGAGAAGCCCAAAAGGCAGATAAGGAAGTTGCCTCTATAAAGGAGAAAATGAGCAAAGGAAAAGCTAAAGGATTTCGTGAGGATGAACACGATACCCTATGGTTTGAAGACCGTGTTTATGTGCCCAATGACCCAGAGATCAGGAAGTTGATTTTGCAAGAAGCCCATGATTCACCCTATTCGATTCACCCAGGAAATACCAAGATGTATTTGGATTTGAAGAATATTTTCTGGTGGACCGGAATGAAGAAGGATATTGCGGAGTATGTAGCAGTTTGTGACGTATGTCAGAAAGTAAAGGCAGAGCATCAGAAGCCAGCAGGATTGTTACAACCGTTGCCGATACCCGAATGGAAGTGGGATAAACTAGGCATGGATTTCATCACAGGTTTGCCAAAGACTCGTTCAGGATATGACTCGATTTGGGTCATAGTCGACCGTTTGACCAAGGTAGCTCATTTCATTCCAGTCAAGACTACCTATAGCAGTGCTAAGTTGGCAAAGATATACATGACCAGAATTGTGTGTTTACACGGAGTTCCGAGGAGCATCGTATCAGATAGAGGAACCCAGTTCACCTCGAAATTTTGGAACGGTTACACGAAACATTGGGAACCAGACTAGAATTGAGACAGCTTTCCACCCACGACCGATGGATGACCGAGAGAGTCAATCAGATTTTGGAGGACATCTTTGAGAGCTTGTGCACTAGATTATGGATCTAGTTGGGATGATAATTTGCCATATGCAGAATTTTCCTACAACAACAGTTACCAAACCAACTTAAAGATGGCACCTTCGAGGCTCGTATGGAAGAAGGTGCAGGACACCGTTGTCATGGGACTAAACGGAGATCGTCGAGTTGTTTGGACCAGATTTGATTAAGGAGTCGAGCAGAAAGTTAAGTTGATTCGAGACAGGCTCAAGGTAGCCCAGTCCAGACAGAAGAGCTATGCCGATTCAAAGCGCAAAGCGATTGAGTATGAAGTTGGAGACAGAGTATATCTCAGAGTATCCCCGCTTCGAGGAGTTAAGCGTTTTGGAGTTAAAGGAAAGTTAGCACCCCGTTTCGTTGGACCGTATAAGATTTTGCAACGCATGGGAGAAGTTGCGTATAAGTTGGAATTGCCAGAAGGACTGTCAGGAGTTCATGATGTATTCCATGTTTCTCAGTTGAAGAAATGTCACCCCGAGATAGCAGAGGTACCGTTAAGAGACACAGTGCCACTGGAAGCAATTCAGTTGAAGGATGACTTGACATATGAGGAAAAACCTGTTAAGATTCTCGATTTTGCAGCAGAGTTACCCTTGACAAAGTTATCAAGTTTTGCAAAGTTCGATTGGAGCCACCACACCGAGGATGAAGCCACCGGGAAAGAGAGGAAGTTTTGTAGGACCACCCTCACCTATTTTCTAGCCAACCCGAATCTCGAGGGCGAGATTCATCTTAAGGGGGTAGGTTTGTAACATCCCAAATTTTCAATTTGGAATGTTATACATTAGGTCATCATGCATATCATATTTTCTCGCATTTTTCCGATCCTAGAAAATTTCACGCAACTCAAGGACCCTCGGAGAGAGTTGGAAGTTTCATTATTTTCATATTTGGGATTTCTCAAATTTTGAAAATAGGATCATTTGGATTTATTTAATTATCTTCATAAAGTTTTTCCTATAAAAATTTTGAGAGAGAATAATATGACTTTCCCAACATTTAGGAAAATGAAGATATTATAAATAAATCAAATTTGGCTTTTGAAGATTTATTTTGCTTAGGCAAAATGAGCATTTAAAAATATATGCATGTTTGCCGCTTTTAAAGTTCATTTTGTTCGACTCATTTTAGGAGTCGGGAAAATTTATTTTATTAAATTTGGAGTTCATTTGGTATTTTTTTAATCCGTTTAGTTTTGTTTTTTAAAAAAACGCGCTTCCTCCCCCTGGGCCAAGGCCCAGCCTGCCCAGCCCAGCCAGCCGGCCCAGCCCCCGCCCACCTCCTCGCCTCCCTCGCGGTCTCTCCGCCGCCGACGCCGCCGCCGCCGCCCGGAGTCCGCTCCCCTCGCCCTTGCCCCCCTCCCAAGGCAGCACACCCCCCTTTATAACCCGCCGCCCCCCCTCTCTCTCACCCCGAGCCGCCGCCTCCCCAAGCCGAGCGCCCGCCGCCGCCGCCAAGGAGCCCGCCGCCGCCGTTCCTCGCCGCGCCGCCTCCGCCGCCTCTCGCCGCCCCTCCCGACCCCGCGGACCCCGCCGCCCGAGCCTGCGGACCTCGCGGCGAAGCCCGCCGAGGTAGCCGCCGCCCGCTCCGTTCGATCCGGTTTCCCTAAAGACCGATCCGGTTTTTTTAAGATATTTGGTTTTTTTTTTAAAAAACCTAGATTGGTTTTTTTTCGGTTTTCTTATTTAACGAACGTTCACCGAACCGTTCGTTTCAATGAACGTGTTCGTTGGATTAGTTCTGTTAACGAACGTCCGTTATTTAATCCGTTCGTCGTTTTCTTTTAATCGGATTTAATCCGTTATTTTTCTGATTCGATTTCCGATCCGATTTTCAAATCTGTTTTATTTCTTGCTCGTTTATCGGAATCGGTGATTCAAGCGCTGGAGTTTAAAACGAAACCGCCGTTCCGACTACCCTACTTTCACAGAGTTTTGCTACTGTGAAATTTTGACCTAGTTTCAGATTGCTAAACCGAGTCGTTCTCTCTCGAGTTTCGACTTTCGATGTTTATTTTGATTCGATTCTTTTGCAACCAGGGTTCTTAAGTTGAACTTTCTGGTTAGATCTTTTATTCGAGATTTCCCCGTGCATTAGATGAGTACTTATTGTATGCTTGTTGTTTGTCTGCGTTAGATCACCCGGAGTGCGCCGCTTGTTACTTCGAATCTCTAGGTCTCGCGGATCATCAACAAGGCAAGTAACACTTGATCATACCTTTTCTACTACCCAGTTTTTATGCATTAGATCAAACCCTCAAACACTTGCATGTTTAGGATCAAATTAAATTGTGGGTTTGGGAAGTAGATTGAGGTAGTACCTATTACCTGTTTTACTTATGAAACCTTGGGAGTTACTTCTACGTTTGCTTATTGTGCCATGCTATGCTAGTAGACGTGGATTGGGTGAGTAAATATCCATGACAGATGTGAGATTGTTAATTAAAGGTTTATCTAAGGTGGCAACCTAAACACACATCTGGGTGGATTGAGGCACCTGGTTTCTATCAGGACTTACTGTATTTCTTGGACCGCCACCTGGGCTCTAAGGGATCATAAGATTATTCAAACTGGAAACTTCCGTGTGCAGCCACAAGCCAATTATGGGCTCTGGCGTAGTTGACTAAGTCGTGCGAACTCTTATGGGTAGGCTAGCTGATGTAGGGGATGTAGGTTGGTACGGTCTACCCACATGTAAGGTGCTAGCGCTTCTGAAAGACTATGTCTCGGTCATCCGTTTCTCAAACACCATGTAGTCACGAGAACCAAGCGGAGGCGATCGAGTCTTGTGGGGAAAAGTCATAAACCTCTGCAGAGTGTATAAACTAATCATGATTAGCCGTGTCCCCGGTTATGGACGTTTTGAGTATCCGGTAATTGAATGTCATGTGAATCTCAACATGTTACTTCTAAATAAAAGTTATTGGGTTTTGATGAGTACTTTTAATTGGGATTGAGGATCTGTCAACCATTCTCAATGTTTAACAACCACCATGATAGTTAAATAAATTTATTCCTTTGAAGTAGGGAAAATTGGCTTTTCACAAAAATGTAACCATAGAGCTTACCACCAGCCATATATGCATGTAGTATAGGCTTATTTCCTTCATTGCTCCTTATGTGTTACATTGCCGGCATATTCCATGTCTGACCGTTTCGGGCTGCAACTTTCACGTTGCGAGACTTTTGAACGACAGTAAGGTGTTAGGTCGTGGTTCTATACTCAGTGATGCCGTTGGAGTTGATGGACTCGCTTATCTTCCAAGCCTTCCGCTGTTATTATTAGATGGCCTTAAGCCATATTATTGTAATAAGTTCCCTTGTGGACAACGATGAAATAAGTGTGTGATTGCTACTCTGCTATAAATCCTTCGAAGTACTATGTGGTGTCAGCATTACTGATCCAGGGATGACACTGAGCACAGAGACTTGATCCATTCGGGTCTGGTCGCTACAGCATGCAGATCGTTCCACACTTGAGAAGAGGAAAAATGGAAAGGTAGAACGCGGCAGCAGAGGAAGAGAACGCTGGCTAACGAGGCTGGGAGGGGATCGAGCAGGAAGTTAATGCTCCACGCCTAAAGGTTTTGGGAAAACCTGATATTCATAAGGTGACTTATACTCACCTAAATGGATGGAGTATTCCTTAACCAGAGAATGTTGTGTCTCCCACTCACGCGCTCAAAAAAAAAAACTACGACACATTTCCCCCCTGTTTGCATAGGTCCCAGCTATCAGGAAGGATGGGCACGTACATGAACAGGTACGACTCATCAGTCTACCCGCATAGCCTTTTCGTTTAGTCTACCTAGCCGTCTAATCAACTGCCTGCACGCCACTTCTCCCATTTACTTCTCCATCGGGAACCGATTCTCCTCGGCTTCTTCACCTCCCCTTCGTCTTCATTTGCATCTAAACCCACTGCGTTCACATTGTTTTAACCTCTTTAAATAATCATCTACTAATTCAGTTAGACTAGCCATCTAATCCTAATTCTCCAAACCATAGCCCTCCGTTCCAACGGTTCCAAATGGCGATAGAGATCGAGATGCATGTTTTTAGCGTCCAACATGTCCTCGTCGAAGGCTCGATGCGCATAGTTGCCACTGTCACCGTCCACCCAAGGGTTGTTCAGCAGTGGATCAACAATGTATCCAACTCCCTTAAAAAGGTACATACGAGGGTCATCGGTCTCGACGCAGAGTACACAGAGCGTGCCCCTGGGAAGATCCAGCGCGCCGCCGTCCTTCAGCTGTGCCTCGAAGATGATGTTTTGGTGTACCACATCATACACTCGCCCTCCATACCAGGTGAGATTCATGATTTCTTGTCTCGGGAGGACGTATACTTATGTGGGGCAACCATCGAAGGGGATAAACATAAGCTAGAACCGTACAACCTTGATTTGAAAAGCATCACTGACCTACAAACCAGAATCAAAATTCCTGCAGAAGTTTGTGATAAACAGACACCATCCCTATTCGACGTAGCAAATTTTGTGCTCGTTACAAATCTTCAGAAGGGTGATGAGACGGTGGCATTAAGGTCGTCTGGATGGGAGAATTATCCATTGACGTACGAGCGGATAAAATATGCTGCCCTCGATGCCCGTGTGAGTTTCGAGATATCTGCAAGGTCCAAAGAGCTTGTTGCGAAGCCGTCTCCCACAGAGAATGAGAAGAAGAAGAAGAAGAAGAAGAGCAGGAGGGCATTATGGATGGATGAACTATTTCCTCTCTTGTAAACAAAATTATTCCCTCTCGGTGTATATTGATATAGATGGACTATTTCGATGGTGTGCATGTCTTTGAAACAGAGTAGTAGCGTGGGTCCGCTTGACTATAAGGAACTATTTATCCGCATATATAGCTTTCTCTGCTACTCCTTCCAGTGATCGGTATGCAGTGCATGTGTCCGTAGACATGACAGCTTGTCCATGGAAGTTCAACTACGACGACCATCACATTTCATCTCGTGATTCCCACGATGCCTCTCCAACCCACGGCACCACGCCCCCCGACGTGCGCCTCACCCCTCTCGGCCGCACCGCACCTCTGCCTTTGTGTGCATGACATGTGGGCCACCTAAAATGCAGCGAGCATCAAGTTTCTACCACAGCCACCCATGATTCCCACGGCGCTCGAACCCATGAAACCACACGTCCCCGACCTGCGGCTCACCCCTCTTGGCCCCCTTGCCCCTCGCCTCTGGGAGCATTACATGTGGACCAGTCACCCATCGGGTCCACATGTTATTGACTCAAAGGTAGGTGTAGTAAGCGCTGAAGCTCAGTCCGACGGCCCCGAGAGGAAATGTAACTCTGCGCCAGGCTTGTGGTGCTCAGCAGCACGAACTCGTGCCAAACTCGAGATTTGTTTCTTTACTATACATGCACGCAACAATTTAATGGACATTGTAATCTCAACATGTGATGGGGAGCTCTAAATTTGAATTTGAAACTTATAAAGCGAAAAGATTCAAAACAAATAAACTGGGAGAGAGGAGTATATCGTAGGATGTGTCCCATACAAAATAAGTCCCTGGTTTGTCACCATGAAGATGCGGTTAGAAAGGAGCACAACGTCTTCCTACTCAGACGACAACAAATCGGCCGCAGACAGCATGGTCCGCCTTTGACCGCCATGTGCAAGGTTCGTGCTATCTTATTCAATCTCACCGTGGTTCCATCATTACCAATTCATGCGGTGGCCCGTTGCATGGCTGATCCCAATGTTGGACAAAGGTTCTACGGGCAGTGTCACCGTTGTAAATGTTGTGCAAATTGATGTTGGTACCCTCCCGTACATATGCAAGCCAATCTCCACTGCTTTGAGCCTAACTCGTGAAACAGTGGGCGAGAGGAGAATTAGGAATGGACACGAGTAGTCTTTAGAATGCATTTACTACGTGATTAAACTCATCTTACCTGCTCATCGGAGGAATCCGAGTGCCCCTCAACGTCGGCATCTCAAGGCGTCAACTTGCAACTTCTGCCACGCGCCGCTGGGAGACCCCAAGGAAACAACCTCGTGCGTTCCATGGAACATCAAGATGCATTTGTATGAGTAGTTTATCTTGTGAGAGAAAAGGATGAACGAGGGAAGGCCTATAAAGATAGAGATGGACACTACTACTACCAATGTGCTGGCCCGTGCGTTGCAATGGATCCAAAGTAGTAGAATAATACTTGTTCACGTGCTTGAAATATAAACACTCTAGTTTTGATATACATGTGTCAGCAGACATGACAGCTTGTCCATGGAAGTTGAACCACGACGACCATCAGGTTTCTTGTTTCTACCACTGCCACACCCACGCGATTCCCACGGCGCCGCTCCAACCCACGGCACGGCGTCCCCGGCGTGGACATGGATCCTCGGCGTGGCTATCTCGCCTTGCCCTGCCTTTCCTTCGCTGGCGGGTGGGACCCCGCTTATGGGTCCCACATGTCGATGATGAAATCGGTAGGATTGTTCGCGTCGAGGATCCTCATCCCCGGCGTGCCCTCACCCTCTCGGCCTACCGCTCCTCTGCCTTTGTGTGCATGACATGTGGGCCGGCTGAGCTGCGGCGACCATCAACTTTCTACCACAGACACACCCGATTGGGCCGCGGTTTGCTGCTCGCTCTTGTGCTCCGATCCGTACTCCGCACCATCGAATTTTCATCTAGCGGCTCTGACACATTTCGTCCCGGGCATCAATCCTCAGCTGCAGTACTTATGTACTACAGGTAGTACCCGCCGGTGTGGCCATCTACACCTCGTAACGCCCCGACGCCCAGCTATGGCACCCTCGCCACGGCCACGCCACCACGGCCGGTTCATATCGAACGAGTGAGTCGCGAACCACGCCACCACCATGAGAATGACATGTGGGCCAGCCGCATTTAAGGTCCGCATGTCATTGACTCATAGGCCGGGCACTAAGCCACTGAAGTTCGGTCCCGTGGGCCCCGAGAGGGAAATGTAACTCCTGCGGCAGGCCTTGTGGTGCTCCATGATCACGGGCTCGTGCCAAACTGGAATTTGTTTCTTACTACTACTACCAACTAGTACTAGTAAGGTACCGTGCATTACACGCATGAGATTCAGTGGTTTGTGCATTATGCTTCTACATGTGGAGCTTTCGGATTCTAACATGTGGCAAAATCTGGGGAATGTAAGGTTAGGCAAGTTTGATAAACTTAGGTGAGTGTTTGGTTCAAGCCACACCTTAGGCAAGCCACACTAAGGCCCCACATGACATACACACAAAAATGTGGCAATATTCCCTTAGGCTTGCCAACTTGTGGCTCTCATTTTGAAGAACTAATAACTTTGCCTAAGCTTAGTTGTGGCAAAGTTAGTCATGAATTAAGTTCAACCATGGAGTCTTCTAGATTATACATGTGGCGAATCGGTGGATGATATCCAATGGCGATGGTGCTTGGATTTGCCATCTTTGTACCGTCGGATTGTCTTCATCCAACGACCAACTTTCAAAGTTTTTCACACACTATATAGGGGGTATAGATATAGATGTGCCAGTCCGTTGCAATGGATCCAAAGTATATCTATATCTATACCCCTATATAGTGTGCGAATAATTTTGAAAGATGGTCGTTGGATGAAGCCAATCCGACGGTGCCGAGATGGCAAATCCGAGCACTACTGGCCGTTGGATATCATCTACATTCCACCAGATTTTGCCACATGTACAATCTAGAAGACTCCATGGTTGAACTTAAGCATAATGCACAAACCTCAAAACACAAGCACTTCTCCCTTGTTCTAGAATCTTCCGTATCATAATTGCCCAAATTTTTTTCTACATGAATTGCCATTAGTTGTTTTTACTTTATGCTTTACAACGCACAATTCCATGAATCTTAAAATAGATTAGCTTTTTTATGAAATCTAAATGATTTTGAATGAGATGAACTATAAATATTAAACGAACATCTACATCATGCATATATGACTCAAAGATTACATGCTATAATGTTGTATTTATTCATAATTTGGTTGCCAAATCTCATGCGTGCAATGCACGTGTACCTTACTAGTATCTATTTAGTGGAGTGCACTCTAAACACATTATCTATTTATTTTTATCTAACCTTCCGTAGCCATGCAACCAAACCACATAAGCTTCATGGGTGCCCCCCACATCATATTATTCATACTACGTTGATTGAAAAAAAGATAAATCACCCAAAACAAGATCTTCCCGTTTTTTGTTCCTACGATGTTGTGCCGTGCACGTACCTACTAGTTGTATATTGGTAGTACTAGTAATATAGTATTAGGAGTACAAACTTGGTACTAGTAGGAGTAGTACTAATCGGAATGCTCCTACTCTATCAATGAGCCCGTCGACACCAAATTTCTTGGCTTCCGTGCTACTGACTAGATCTTCCCCTCGTTTACATTTTCTAACCCGGTGGGCGGGGTGTCGGTTTGCTCAGCGGTGGTCCCACATGAAAGTGAAAATGCTAGGCAACCGCCTTCCCTAAGCTATGTGTCGTCTGCGGACGGGCCGTGTTGTACTCCGATTCCGGGCGTGTGGGGTGCGGCAGCGAGCAGCGCGAGACCTTTCCTTTTACCAACAATGTGCCCGTGCGTTGCTATGGACGGATCCAAAGTAGTAGAATAGTAGTATTTGTTCACAAACTTGAAAGAAATCACTATTGTTTTGATATACTCCTAATATATTACTCCCTCCATACCTAAATATTTGTCTTTTTTTGAGATTTCAAATGGAGTATCACATACGGATTATATAGACATATTCTAGTGTTTCTTGCAAGATGCCCGCGCGTTGCACGAAGTTGATGGAAAAGGTAAGCACAGCTTATAAAATTGACGGATGAAGTAATAGTTACAGTGATGCATATAATTAAGCAAAGGGATCGCACATGTCGGTATTATTTGGAGCGAAGCATACAGCACAATAAAATTAAGGCCACGATGATGCGATCACGGTGGTGGTTCTGAAGGCAAGAAGAAAGATGGATCCACGAGCGTCGACCTCCTCCTCCTCCTCAACTTAGTGCGGCGGGACCCACCGGCCGGCGGCTAAGGAGGCGGCTTTGTGGCGAGGTCGAGGTGCTTCTCGGCAAAGGCATCCAAGGCTTCCGGCCGGTTGAGGAAAACCAACCTCGTGGCGTCCTCACGGCCTTCTAGATACCTATGTACACTATTTGCTCGTACATGTGGATGTGTAGGTCGGCGAATTCTTGTAGGGGCGGCGCCTCGCGGCGGCGCGACCTCAGTGGACATTCTTCGTGGCGTCGGCGGGCGTCGCGAGGCACCGGTGCTTGAAAGAGGTTCGGCCATGGAGGCCGATTAGGGTGGTGAGCAATGAGGAGCCGGGCGCGCGGGCTGGAGAATCTGACGATGTCGTCCGTGAGCTTCTTGATGACGGTGAACTTGTTGCTGGTGGCAGCGATCATATGGTCAGCGAGAGTCGTAGTTGGCGTCGGCGGTGACCATCCACCAGCCGGTCTCAACACCGTCTGGAGGCGATCCTCGGCGCCATGCCGCAGGCGGCGTCGTGGACCATCTGGCGCAACCGCTGGCGCTCACGCACATCGCCGCCATGGAGTGCAGGTGAGCTCTTTTGTGCTTAGTGTAGGTGCTTAGGCAAATGCTTAGGTGCGTCGTGCGATGTGGTAGATGCATTGGAATGGAGGCGCCTTTATATGAGGGCAATGAGGGCAAACTGCGTTGCATTCACATCGTGCAACCTCTTTTCCGGACCTCCTCCATTACTTCCCTCATGCATTAATTTAAGGAGGATGCATTGGCTGTTCAACATATCGGGAACCGCTTCTCCCTCCCTCGTCTGCGTTAAAGCCGTGATCGGAAACTACGCCCATTGTCAAATCGAATACTCCCTCCGTCTAGGTGAGTATTAAGTCATCTTCTGAAAACCAAATACTAGTAAACACATAGGCGTGGTGCATTAACTCTCACGTTGTTTCTTATTTTTTGACATAAATAGAGGAATTAACCAAGAAGAGACGTGGGGATTGTATGCTTTTAATGACTTGAGACTATCAAACATGACATGCTGTGGTCCGTTCGTTGCACAAGAACTAATACAACCCACGTCAGCACACATGCATCTTATATAGCATCACATCCAATGGCTATAAAAGATGAATGAGACCAAATTATATCTCATCTAGATGAGTTCTAGCAAAACTGTATTAATAATACTTAGTACTCCTGCGCCATGTATCATATATTAGTATCATGTAGTACTCAACTCTCTCTCTTTCTTCATTTAATTCTATGACACCTCATCAAAATTGCTAGGGCTAGTACCATTACAACCAGCCTTAGCAAATACTAAACATTAAGTTCTCTCGTTTTCCTCTCCACCTTGGTCACCTAGACGGAGGGAGTATACTCTGTGAGCTTTTCTGCTTGCGGTAGCGGGCAGTTCCGCCTAGTCGCTTCGACAGAGACGCGAGAAGACGAGGGAGTAGGCTGCTGCAAACGTAGAGCTGTGTGATTTGACAGTGAGTTACTGCTGGACAGGTGGGGCCCCGTAATTTGACTTGCCATTATCATTTTAACTGCGGCGCTATGACCGGTGTAAGTCTCCCGATTCCTGACCACCTCCATACAGGTGCCTCTCCCAATGCTCCACCATGTAGTAGAGGCTGGCTCTTGCATGAGAGCCCACTTCTCCAC
This sequence comes from Aegilops longissima, assembly GCA_021605205.1. NCBI lineage: Eukaryota > Viridiplantae > Streptophyta > Magnoliopsida > Poales > Poaceae > Aegilops > Aegilops longissima. The sequence goes on from CM038676.1 coordinate 124,927,971, forward strand.
TTTTTCCTTGCCTCTCTTTCCTCCACATATGCAAAATGCCATGTAAGCGCACTATTGTACTTACTTTTACTTGCTCCTACATGTGCTTAAGCTTGCCACATAGGCATAAAGTCGATGTGGCAAGTTAATCAGAAGAGAGAGACTAGTTTGGTAACCCAAGGAAGAAATGATGCTAGCGTGTGCCTAGGTGAAAAGACAATTTTGAGTCTATAGCTAATTAAATGAAGCAAACTTAGCAACACCATTTCATTGGAAGAGGTCACTCCTTGGCAAATGCAATAAATACTAGTACTCCTGTGTCCCATAATATAAGAACGTTTTGTCACTACACTAGTGTCAAAAGCGTTCTTATATTATGAGACGGAAAATCGAAGAAAAAGATAGAGAGAAGTAAAAAAATAAATACACTTATAGCCAACCTTATAGCCAAAACCTTGTTGTAGTATGGTGACTAAGTGATGACTATGTATTACATGCCAACATCGGATAGCCTAACGCACCGTGTTAAATCTCCAAGGCGCGACCGCTTACGAGCGACCTGACGGTGCATGGTAGGATACGGCTCTTGGCAGCCCTTAGATCTGAGATCAAACGGTCGCATGCTAAGTTGCTGAAAATTTGCAGAATAATCCTCCAGGATAGGATATTCACCCATAGGTCTAGAATCACGCCATGCAACCGTTCGATCTCAGATCCAAGGGCTCTTGGAAGCCCGTATCATGGGAGAATGGAAAGCCACTACCCTGCCGTTCGCACGCTGGCAGTTCGCTCCTACTCGTCCCCGCATGTCCTTCAATACTACGGCGGTTCGCTCCTAGTCGTCCCGTCCATTCACATTACGGTAGTTCCACTAATCCTAACCCTCCTCCCAAATCCATGGCGTCCCAAATCTCCACGATCGGCGGTGAGTACAAGGTTAGAACCATCACCGGCGATGAGTTCGACGTCATCTACACCCGTTCTTCCGCGACGGTGAAAGGATGCCTTTCTCGCTTCAGACGCATGTTAAAAAACTCAGATGATGAGTGGGTCGCTGGGCTAGATCTTGAGTAAACCACAGTCCTGTGACGAGAGAAGGATCTAAAGGATGAAGAGAGGAAGAAGCCCGCCGTGATCCAGGTTTGCGTGCATGACTTATGCTTGGTCTACCACATATGACATGCCGACGTTGAGTGCCAGGATTTTAAGGACTTCCTCGGGAGCAACCTAGTCAAATTCGTTATTGTAGACTTTGGTAACGACAAAGAAGTCCTGCGTCGGAGAGGCCTCATTGTAGGCAACACCTTCGACCTCTAGTAGAATCGGCTGGTTTCCTCTCTTTAGCCTTGAATGCTGACCCTGGCAGGAGCCATGGTTCATCCTTCGTACGGTAATATGGAGAAACCTCCATGCACGTTTCATCGTCATGCATGGCAGCGAAACGTACTAGATATAGACCACATCCACTACGCTGCAATGGATGGCTACCTTTGCTTCAATATCTACAAGGGTTGGATGAAGAGCAACAGCCAAGTGTGCGGGTTCAAGCAAAGAAGTATCGGCCAAGAGGAAGAGGGACAAGGACGAAGTCGAGGACATGGATGAGGACTCCGAGTAAGGTGGCAGTGTCGTTGCTCATGGTGGTTCTAATGCGGTGTCTACGGAATAGTTGCAAAGTTTAATTTCAGGTGTGCTTAATTTAATTTGAGGGTGTGTTGTCTTTGAGCCCCCATGAGAACTATGTTATGTTTCTTCTTGTTACTTTAACTCTTGATATGTACACACTAGTATTTCTTACATTTCATCTTTTAGTTGGTATAGTACTACCACTCGTTTCTTCACATTATATCGTACAATATATATGGCCAACATCATATAGCCAGCAGTTTAGTTGTCAAAGAATTTCAGGGTGCTTAGTTTTGTCAAAGAATTCCGGGGTGCTTAGTTTTATTTGAGGGTGGGTTGTGCACTTGTCTGGACACCATTATCGTGACAAGCCTTTTAATAGTACTATATGCATAATTTGGCGACGAGCGCTCTCTATATGTACCACCTTTTTTTTAATTTCAAGTTTTGCTCCATGGTGCAATCCTTCGATACTACTACTATACAAAAGTGGAGTATATACATTTTTTAAAAGGCTAGAGGGTGGGGCAGTCTAGCTCGGTCGGTTTCACGAGAGGCGAGGGCCTTTGGGATTTGACAGCTCATTATTGTTGTCAAATCGAATAGTACTGCGCCACCCACTGCACGCCCGACGCCTCCATTAAACCCCTCCGTTAAACCCGCATGCAAACCGAGAATCCTACTCCGGCCACACGTCCGTTCATGAGCGGGCCGGAATTAAATGCAACACCGGCTGAGCTCCTCCCGTCCGCCCTCGGTTTAAACGAGGCCAGATGCTGGCCAAGCTCTTACCGTCCGCCCTCTATTTATACGAGGCCAGACAGACAGCGGGCAAGAATCGCACCCCTCCGCCACTCCCCCATCTCCTCCTTCATCATTTTCTCCACTCCTTCAATGGCTTCCGATGAGCCATTCTCCGGCATATTACCCGGCTGGGTGGCCCGCCGAGCCCTCCGGATACGGGCGTGGCCGCTCGGTGCTTCACCAACCTCGCTTGGCCCGACGGAGCCAGTTGCCGCCTCAAGCAGGCGCGTGGTTCAGCAACTCACCACTACAGTTCAGCTCGATGAGGAGTGGCGAGTTGCTCCACGCCGGCACGGCGGCGAGCACGCCGGTACGGGCGCCGTCGCTGCCGCGTCGTACCGTGCCTCCCGTGTCTGTGGGCGCGCCTCCCGTGCCTGCGGTAGCGCCATGGAGGCAGAGATAGAAGCCGGGTGCATGGAGAGCGACGAGTCGGTGGCCAGCTTCTCCGTGTCCGCCGCCATCATCGAGGAGAAGTAGAACACGGGAGGCCGCCGCCACTTGGGACCCATGAAGGCCACCGCCGAGGAAACGACCGCGGATTCAGGTGGTTTCTTTGCTGCTTCGTCTCTTCCGAGGACCTTCGTCGACCCCACAAGTGTCTGACGAACATGAGGAAGACAAAGGGATCCGCGGGAGGCCATTTAGAACTAAAATAAGTCTAGATACATCCATTTCCGGACGGAGGAAGTATTAATTATACAAGAGAGCAAGATTGGCACCTCTTAGTTCATGTAAATGTAATGAAATCCATGATGTTTATATGAAGATCCGGCTTTTTTATACGAAATCCTTCATGCTTATATGAAATCAGTCCGTGTTTGCACGAATTTCATCTGGTTGGTTAGAGTTGTAAAAATGTATGCCGCTGGCATTTGATGTCGTCCTCCGCTTAAGGAAGCGGGAGAAAATTTGCCGGCTGCCGTTGGAGACGCTCTTTATGCTTGAAATAATAGAGTGACATCCAATCCATTTGAGTTAATTTCCTGTATGATTGTCCCTCTATAAAAAGTTAATTGCATGCACAGTCTACACGTGACTTGCAGGGTGGCTACAGCTTCGTACAGAAAGTTAAAAAGAAACAAGTCCATCCTTAATCTTGTATTCTAAGTGCTCTGTGGTTCCCTTTGTCGATCTGATGGCGAAAGAAGTATATATCAAATAAGTAGAGTAATATATAATATAAAAATATAAAGTTAAAAGACAGAATACAAACTCATGTCATCGCGTTGCGAGCATCCGGCGCTAACCAGCCCAGCACATTTTTGTTGTAGACCATGCTGGAGATATATCTCCATGTCTACTCTTATATATACTCCATTCGTTCCTAAATATTTGTCTTTTTCAGATTCCAAATGGACTACCACATACAGATGTGTATGTAGACATATTTTAGAGTGTAGATTCACTCATTTTGCTCCGTATGTCTTTTTAGGAAGGGTCAGATTTGTCCTTGATTTATTTATGAGGTATCCGGATGGCCTTTGCACCGCCAAGAAAAGAGGTAACATCAAAATTATGGACTACTTTTTGAGTATGTTGGTAAGGTCGGTCATAGTCACTCGTTGAAATATCTAAAAGACAAATACTCCCTCCGTCGGAAATACTTGTCATCAAAATGGATAAAAGAAATGTATCTAGGCGTATTTTAGTTTTAGATACATCTCTTTTATCCATTTTGATACAACAATATTTAGACGGAGGGAGTAGAAAACAGAGTTAGTGATGATGGTGTGCGTGCCATCCTGCAATATAGGCCGTCGGTTTATATCTAACGGATAGGAAATAAACTATGGCAATTTTGCAAAAATATACCCCACGTCTCTCACGTTCGCAAATAAGGCCTTCCCTCGTTCAACCTTTTCTCTCACAAGATAAACTACTCATACAAATGCATCTTGATGTTTCGTGCAACGAACGGACATCTAGAAAATTTCTTCTAAATAGTTGCTGCAATAATTGGGTTGAAGTGATATATTTTATGTCTGCCCCAAATGATTTCAGATTCACTAGTAGTAACAAAGAAAAGGTTGCCTTGTTAATTAACAGAAAATAGGGTGAAAACTATCACATGAGGCGGTAAAAACAAGGCACACTTGGGTTCAGCGTCATCGTCACTACAGCTGTCTTGCGCGAGAAGTCTACATATCGAGGGGCTACGGCGAGGCACCGAGACACAATGTTTGAGAGAGAAACCAATTGTGATTATGATCAGATCGAGTTGTCACCCTTCTGCTGTCATTGTTGTGGGGGGAGGAGAGAAAGGCGTGTCGAGAGTGTGCGGTGAGCACAGAGGCACAACTAGCGAGTGTGTGTGTGTGTGTGTGTGTGTGTGTGTGTGTGTGTGTGTGTGTGTGTGTGTTTGAAGAGGAGTAGATAGATTATTATCAAGATCGATGTGCCACCCTACTCCTTGGTGCGGGTAGTGTGTGTGTATGTTTGAGAGAGAAGCCGGTCGATAGATTAGTATCAAGATCGAGGTGTCACCCTACTCCTTCGGTGTTGGGAAGTGTGTGTGTGTGGGGGGGGGGGCAGTGACACTCACATATCTCTACTCTTATAAAAAAATAGAGTTGGTGATGATGGTGTTCCTGCCATCCTGCAATATAGGCAATCCTATTTATATCCGACGGATAGGAAGGAAATTATGGCAATTTTGCAAAAAGATACCCACACCCCTCTCTGCATTTGCAAATAAGGCATTCCCTCGTTCATTCTTATCTCCCACAAGATAAACTTCTCATACAAATGCATCTTGATGTTCCGTGCAACGCATGGGCATCTTGCTAGTAGGGAGAAGGAGTTTGTGTGAGACATATATAGCTATATTAAGGGATAGGTAGATAGCATATGCGAGAGAGACATTATTATACTTTGAGACATTAGTGGCTGTGGGTGGGAGGAATTAAAGGGGTGGGCGTGGTAGACATAGAGAGCGTGTGTGTTTCTGTGTGAGAGACTTGTAGGACGGGGTAGAAAGACGAATTTAACCCTAACGGAGGGAGAGAAATACACGAAGTGCGTGTTTGTGATTCCGATGCCCACAGGGAAATGAGATATGTATGCGTGTGAGAGAGATTGCACAATTCATTCACGTATCACTATCTAGCGATCGTGGACGTGCATCGCTTGAACATAAGTCAATATCTACTTCGTATCGTGGCCAAAGGTACAATATCGATTCAACGCTGTAAATATTGGACACTCACATATCACATTTTTTTCTATTTAAATAAACCTTTTCAGTTGTGCATGCCAAAGTTACAGTGATGTTTCTTCAAACAACCAATGTAGCTATCATGTACATGCACCATTGTTACTCTTGCATTCAAATTCATTAGTCTTGGATGATTTAAGTTTCTATTTTGAAGTAATATATGTAATATTCATATATGAATTCAGCAGATGCATAATTTATGAAATGGAGGCTATGTAATCATATGAGGTAACACTTTTAAGTAGCTGACTACAATATCCATTTCTTTTTGTGCGCCTCTACACTAACACGTCAATGCATTATGTTTAAAGTAAATAACCAATGGCACTAAATTATCTATTTACGAGAAATACATAGGCTGGCGTTTGATCCCTTTTTTGTGAATCGCCACTACACCCATACGATTGGCGCGCGCCGTGTGAGCGTCAAGTTACGGCGCATCATCCCGAGTTATTGTCTTTTTTCTGGGTAGACTTCACACGGTTATTAGCTGCTGATCGTGCCCGTGTACACAGTCTAGCATGACCTCCCGCTAGAACAGTCCAAAATTAGTTGAAACTAGATCTGAGCGATCCTGAGCGCAAAATCTCCGCCTCCTTCTAAAATTTCCGCCACCTTAGTCTTTAGCATGCGAAATCCCCTTTTGTCCTTGGTGCACGGAGACCAACAGTTACAATACCGCCCTCATCTACATGATAGGTCGGGGCTGCTTTAGTAACTTCGGTTCCCCCCCACTACACGGCACCCCATTTCCTCTCCCCTCCATAAAAACGACTAACTCCACAGCACCAGCATCTTACATCACGCCGTCCGTACTTCATCGCCCTTTCTCCCTCCCTCTCGAAACCCTAGGCTGCTCATCCACCGCGTACCATAGCCCATTCCTTTGCCGGTGGCGTCCACCTCGCCGGATCTGCCTGCGGCCGCATCTACCCTCCACCTCCCCTAGAAACAAGTAGACTGCTCATCCACCACTGTACCACAGCCCATTTAGTGTCGGCCTTGTCCATGGCGCCGGATCTGCTTCGCCGGTACTCTCGTCAACCGCCGCGCATCTGCAGCGGCTCATTCGTACTCCCCACCGGAGACGCTTCGTCCACACCCCCTGGAGCCGCCCCACCGACACCTTCCTCAACCCTACCGGAGCCGCTTTGCCGACACCTTCTTCAACCCTACCGGAGTAGTTTCGCCTATACAATTCTCAACCCTACCGGGCCCGCTTTGCCAACTCACAAGTCCACGGCCTCAGATCCGCTTCCTCGCACCCTCATCCAACCTATCGGAGCAGCTTCTGAAGTCCCATCCACGGCCGCAGATCTGCATCGTCGACACCACCCTTAACCCAACCACCGGAGCAGCTTCTGACACCCCGTCCGCGCCCGCAGATCCGCATCGTCGACACCATCCTTAACCCAACCATCGGAGCAGCTTCTGACGCCTCGTCCACGGCCGCAGATCCGCGTCGTCGACACCATCCTTAACCCAACCACCGGAGCAGCTTCACCTACGCCCTCGCCCACGGCCACAGATCCGCTTCGCCCACACCGTAGTCCACCCTACCGGAGTCGCTCCACAAACACCCTACTCGACGGTTCTAGATCTCCTTACCGGACCCCGACAGCCAGCGCAACATCATCACCCTCGATGTTTCTAACCTGATTCCGACCGTCTGGAGAGATGCCAAGCACCCGCCATGACCTAGGTACTTGTCACCTTTAAACCCGTCCAGCATCACCTGCCTGATGTACTTCAAATATACTAACGGTCGCTATTACCTGTTATGCAGGTGGCAAAAACTACAAGGGCGATGTTTCTTTTGGATCTAATAGCAGCCAACCAAGATCCTGGTGAGGCATTGCTATGATCTTCTAAGCGCGTCTCTCTCTCTTGTATTGTTACGTGCTGCCGGCGTGCTTTGCTAGGATTTTCGACCGATAATCCCTTTGTGCATACAATGATTTCTACTCTGGATGCTAAATTAGATATGTAGATGTCATACATGATACTACCTCGTACCTCCGTTCCTAAATATAAGTCTTCCTAGAGATTCCACTATAGGCTACATACGAGCAAAATGAGTGAATCTACACTCGAAAATGCATCTATATACATCTGTATGTGGTCCTTCTGGAATCTCTACGAAGACATATATTTAGGAACAAAGGCGATACATTACACAAAATCGTAGGTGGCATGTAAGAATTCCGATTGCACTACATTAGGCTCCCTTAGAGTGCACGCTAGTCCAGCATCTGAGTCATGGCTAGTTTATGGTACGCACACAATCATTAATTGGTGGTTTAAATATGCGCAAGGGATATGCAATGTAGTATCATGTAGAGATGTCGAAATTAGCCGTGTCAACTTGCAGATAGGGTTACACAATGAAAAAGTACAAGATGTATGTGGCAATTTCATGGAACATTGCAAAAAAGGAGAGGCAGCGGTGAGCCTATACAGTGTGCTATGGTACGTCACTCCTCCATTGCAATCATCGTGACATGTTATTTGTATGCCAGTTCTATTAGCCAAGTTTCTTAGGGACAGTTATTATGAGTTATCCTAAGAAAATAAGCACCTGTGAATATAAGCTCCATGTAATAAGCCAACCAGTTCTTTTCATTGCGTATTCAGCTTATCTTTGGTATGGTAAGTGGAAAGTCTAGATTGCATTATATTTTTTTCATTTTGCTGCCCATATGGAAATTAATTTGACTTGCAAACATCACAAATTGAACCCAGTGCAGTAATTAATATGATAGGAAAACATACCATCACTATTTGCTCAAAATGCAAATACAAATATACCATCTACTTGGCACAATCTACTTTGGTCAATGTTTTCCATAGAGATCCCATTGCCTTATTTAAACGAAGAATGCATGACCCACATTTAAATGAAGAACAATTATTTATTGAAATTCGATGGTCCAAGTGGCTGGTCATTATCGTATAGCAGCACCACCTGAAAGCATCATATAGCAGCAGCAGCAGCTCATAGCAACTCATCATACAGCAGCAGCAGTCTGCAATTCATCATATACCAGTAGAAGCTCATAGCAATTCATCATATAGCAGCAGCAGGAGCAGCTCATAGCAATTCATCATATAGCAGCAACAGGAGCAGCTTGTAGCAACTCATCATATAGCTGCAGCAGGAGCAGGTTGTAGCAACTCATCATATAGCAGCAACAACAGCTGATAGCAATTCATCATATAGCAGCAGCAGCAGCTCATAGCAACTCATCATACAGCAGCAACAGCTCATAGCAATTCAACATATAGCAGCAGCAGAAGCAGCTCATAGCAATGCATCATATAGCAGCAGCAGAAGCAACTCATAGCAATTCATCGTATAGTGGATCAGAATGAAAATTTGGCAAAATATCAGAGGAGATTCTCACCTTTTTGGATGAGCTCATCCTTCAACAGCACCTCAAGGCCATGGCCTGGGAGGAGGGGAGGGGGAATAAGGTGCCTTCTGCCGCAGTGTGGCATCAGCCATAGTTGTGCAACGCCCACCGGAGTAGTGTGTTGGACGAATCATAGTGGAGCAGCTGCTGGAGACCATGAGAATGAGGGGCGGCGCCAGAGGGAGGAGAAGCCAGGGAGATTTGCCCCTACCCGCCGGCCATGTAGCCTGGTGAAAGCACAAGTGCTCCCTAGGTGGTTTTGGTAATTAATGTCAACATATCTCTTATTGGACTAACACTTTTATCTAGTATGTTTCAGATAAGTTCAACAATGGAGTGGCATGGACTAAAGGATGTGGGAACCCCTTCAAGATGCTAAGGACAAAGGATTGGCTCAAGCTTCAAGCTCAAGACTCTTCATTTTATATTTTGGTGATCCAAGATCACATTGAGTCTATAGGAAAAGCCAATACTATCAAGAAGGGATGAGGTGTTGCTTAATGAGTTTATTGCTCCACAGTGCTTAGTGATATGCTCCAAAACCCTCAACTACTTTCCCACTTCCACACATATGACCTAAACCTAAAGTCAAACTCGGCCCCACCGATTCTTTCTATCCGGCGCCACCTAGTTCAGTTGTCATAGGCACTGCCACAAACCCTAGGCAAATCGGTTTCACCGATAGGGATCTCGGTCTCACCGAGATGGGATTGTAATCTCTCTGTGTATGTCCATTACCAAAATCGGTCTCACCGAGTTTGTGCAATCAGTACTACCGAGATTACAATGCAAACTCTCTAGTTAACTTATTACCAAAATCGGTCCCACCGAGTTTGAGTGTCAGTCTCACCGAGTTTGCTGACCAACTCTACGGTTAGCTAATTACCAAAATCGGTCTCACCGAGTTTGTGTCAGTCTCACCGAGATTACGTTATGCCTAACCCTAACCATATCGGTCCTACCGAGTTGCATGTCGGTCCCACCGAAAACCCTAACGGTCACTAGGTTTACTAAATCGGTCCGACCGAGTTTTTTGATTCGGTCCTACCGAGTTTGGTAAATTGTGTGTAACGGTTAGATTTTGGGTGGAGGCTATATATACCCCTCCACCTCCTCTTCATTCGTGGAGAGAGCCATCAGAACAAGCCTACACTTCCAACATCCTATTTCTGAGAGAGAACTACCTACTCATGTGTTGAGGCCAAGATATTCCATTCCTACCATATGAATCTTGATCTCTAGCCTTCCCCAAGTTGCTTTCCACTCAAATATTCTTTCCACCAAATCCAAATCCCGTGAGAGAGAGTTGAGTGTTGGGGAGACTATCATTTGAAGCACAATAGCAAGGATTTCATCATCAACACACCATTTGTTACTTCTTGGATAGTGGTGTCTCCTAGATTGGCTAGGTGTCACTTGGGAGCCTCTGACAAGATTGTGGAGTTGAACCAAGGAGTTTGTAAGGGCAAGGAGATCGCCTACTTCATGAAGATCTACCGCTAGTGAGGCAAGTCCTTCATGGGCGACGGCCATGGTGGGATAGACAAGGTTGCTTCTTCGTAGACCCTTCGTGGGTGGAGCCCTCCGTGGACTCGCGCAACCGTTACCCTTCGTGGGTTGAAGTCTCCATCAACGTGGATGTACGATAGCACCACCTATCTGAACCACGACAAAAACATCCGTGTCTCCAATTGCATTTGAATCCTCCAAAACCCTTCCCTTTACATTCTTGCAAGTTGCATGCTTTACTTTCCGCTGCTCATATACTCCTTGCATGCTTGCTTGTTATGCATTGTGAATGTTAAACTTGTGCCTAAACTCCACTTAAACCTAAAGAAGTTAAAAACTTCAAATTTGGTACTTAGTGTCTAATCACCCCCCCTCTAGACACCACTTCTCAAGATCCTACAAGTGGTATCAGAGCATTGGTCTCCATTGCCTTGGTTTAATCACCATTGGAGGAAGATGGATGAGTCTACTGTAACACCCCGGATGTTACTTTCCATATTTGTAACTCCAACTCTTGCCATTTTCGGCATTGTGATATGATATTCCCTCCGTGGTTGGGTTTTTCTTCATTTTTCATTTTGTCCATGTCATGCATTTCATATCATGTCCTCATGCGCATCTCATTTGCATACGTGTTCGTCTCATGATTCCGAGCATTTTCCCCGTTGTCCGTTTTGCAATCCGGCACTCCTATGTTCCCCGGCGTCCCCTTTTACGTTTTTCCGTGGCGGCTACTAAACTTTCTCGGAATGGACGAGGTTTGTCAAGTGGCCTTGGTACACCACGGTAGACCACTGTCAAGTTTGGTCATTTGGAGCTCGTTTGGTACTCAGCAGTTAACCGCACTCTCGCAAAGGCCTCTTTTAAGTTGCAGCCCAACACCCTCCAAAATAGTCCATTAACCCATCTAAGTCACTTTCATGCTCTCCGTCGTTCGATCACGATCGTGTGGTAACCGCACCTCATTTGGAGCTTCCTAGCTCCCTCTACCTATAAATATGCATCTCCCCTCCAAATTCGGATCCGAAACCCTAGCCCGCTTCCTCGCGCGCCGGACACGTCCGATCGCGCGCGACGAAAACCGCCGCCGCGCGCCGGCCAATCAGGGCCGCGCCATGTGGCGCCTGCCACCAGCGTCGCCGCCCGCCCGCTTTGCCCGTCAGGGCCCTACCCCGTCTGCCGCCCGCGCCCCGGCCGTCCCGGCCCCGCCGCCCATGGCGCGCCGCCGCCGCCACCGGACCTCGCCGCCGCCACAGCGCTGCCATCGGCCGTCGCCGCCGCCTTGATCGCCGCCTCCGCCCGGCCCGGCCCGTCGGCCCCGCCTCGGCCGCCGTCGTCGGCCACCGCCGCCGCGCCGCCCGGCCACCACCGCCCGGCCAGCGCCCGCTCGGCCTCTTCCTCCTTCCGCGAGCTCCCTCTCCGGCCCCGACGCCGCCAGCCACCTCGCCCAGATCGTCGGATCCACCACGGTTGACTTTCCCGAGCCCCCGATTTCCCTCTAAGTCCTTTTCTGTGATAGTTTCGTTGCATTTTCGTCATGCCATAACTCCCTCCAAATTACTCTGTTTCGTGCGTGTAGTATGTCAAAATGTTCGCCTCGAAGAGTAGATCATTTCATTCCATTGCATCATTTTCATTTGAGCTCATCTTGATGCCCGAAATGCTGTTAGAAGAGGGCTATGTGATGTTAGTTTCATTTCTTAATGAACATGCACTTTGTCATTTTGCCATGATTGATGTGTGCACCCTATGAACTTGAGTCCTACATGTGTTTTGTAATATGCCATGCCATCTTTACAGGGATGTATGCCATGTATTTTTGTGATCTTTGTGGTGACTAGCACAAGCATGCAAACTAGGCTTCATGATGTTGCTGATTTCAGCTCCTGTTTTGCTGATATTTTTATGCCATGTTAACTTGATGCTACCGAGAGATCCATGAATATTTTGAGATACTTCAGTAAGGATATTTTGAACATATGGTTATGGTCTATCCATACATGCACTTGTTTGCAATTATGGAGTGCCATAGCTTGAGTCAATAGAGCTCTACTTTTGCTATAAAATGTTTCCTGGCAGATTGTTTACATGTTATTCAATTTTGCCAAGCTTGTTGTAGTTGATCCGTGTATGCTATGATGTTGTTCTTGCCATGTATAGCTTTTATGCCATGTCTTCTTGATGTATGTATGCTTAGTTTATCATTTAATGCTCTGTAGTGAGTTCTTTGAGCTCTTAAACATGCCTACTTGTTATCTGTTTTTGTCATGCCACATTCTTTGAATCATTAACCCGAAACTTGCTATTTTGACATGGGAGTTACTATATTTTCTGTTCCTTTTTGGCTTATGGTCAGTAAGGGACTTTTGTTCTATGCTTTGAGTAGATTCATTCCATGCCTTGTTTTGCTATTATAAGTTCCTGTAGCATGTTGTTTTCTTGCTCTGAACATTGCTTCACGATCTTTGTTTACGCCATGTTCGATAATTTCACAAAGTCTCGTGAAGCTGATATATTTTGCACTTTTGCCATGCTTGTTTGGACCTGTTATGGTGTGATTTAGCCGTAGCTCTGTGTTCATCTTTTGTCAAGCATCTTGAGTAGATCACAGCCATGTGCTTTGTTGGTACGTTTGGGTGCAGTAGCTTAATTTCTTGTTGCTTGCTATGTGGCATCATTTGTTAATGGCAGATTTGTGCCATTCTTGTTTTGCTTGTCATTTGCAAACCGTGCATCCGATTCGGTGATCTTTATATCGATTTCAAGCGAAATCATCTCATCTTTCAGCGGCATACTTGGTTTGCCAAGTTGATGCCTGGTTCATCATTTTCCTTCCGAACACGCATACGCATTGCATATCACATCTCGCATATCATGTCATGTTTTGCATCATGTTGTTTGTGCATTGCACCGTGATTTATTGTGGTCCCTTTGTTTGTGTTCTTGCTTTGGGTAGAGCCGGAGGCAGTACATGAGCGATGAACCTGTTGAGAAGCGCTTACGAGGATCAAGCGTTCGACAACTCTGAGAACTTTGCAGGCAAGATGACCATACCCTCGAAATCACTTCTATCTTTGCTTGCTAGATGCTCGCTCTTTTGCTATGCCTATGCTACGATTCCTATCACTTGCTATATCATGCCACCCATATTGCCATGTCAAACCTCTAACCATCCTTTCCTAGCAAACCGTTGATTGGCTATGTTACCGCTTTGCTCAACCCCTCTTATAGCATTGCTAGTTGCAGGTGAAGATGAAGTTTGTTCCGTGTCGGAACATGGAGATGTTGTTCCTTGTTGGAACATGTTTACTTGTTGGGGATATCACAATATATCTGCTATAATTAATGCATCTATATACTTGGTAAAGGGTGGAAGGCTCGGCCTTATGCCTGGTGTTTTGTTCCACTCTTGCCGCCCTAGTTTCCGTCATACCGGTGTTATGTTCCTTGATTTCGCGTTCCTTACGGTTGTGTGATTTATGGGACCCCTTGACAGTTCGCTTTGAAAAGACTCCTCCAGCAAGGCCCAACATTGGTTTTACCATTTGCCACCTAAGCCTTTTTCCCCGGGTTTTCACGAGCCGAGGGTCATCTTTATTTAACCCCGGGCCAATGCTCCTCTCGGCGTTGGTCCAAACTAAACCACTTGCGGTGCCACCACGAGGCAACTTGGGGCATCTTCGGTTGTCGTCGTAGTGTTCATCCGGATGTGCCACGAGAGCGAAAATATGTGCAGCTCCTATCGGGATTTGTCGGCACAATCGGGCGGCTTTGCTGGTCTTGTTTTATTTTGTCGAAATGTCTTGTAGTCCGGGATTCGAGACTGATCGGGTCTTCGGTAGAAGGAATATCCTTCGTTGACCGTGAGAGCTTATAATGGGCTAAGTTGGGACACCCTGCGGGGTATTATCTTTGAAAGCCGTGCCCGCGGTTATGAGGCAGATGGGAATTTGTTAATGTCCGGTTGTAGAAAACCGAAGTTGACCTTAATTTAAAATACACATCAACGCGTGTGTAACCGTGATGGTCTCTTCTCGTGAGTCCGGAAGTGAACACGGTGTTGGAGTTATGTTTGACGTAAGTAGTTCAGGATCACTTCTTGATCGCTACTAGCTTCACGACCGTGCCTTGCTTCTCTTCTCGCTCTCTTTTGCGAATGTAGCCACCATATATGCTAGTCGCTTGGGGTTGTGGTGTTCTTTTTGTCCAGAAGAAGGATGGCACGGACCGACTTTGCGTCGATTATCGTCCATTGAATAAGAAGACAATCAAGAACAAGTATCCACTTCCCAACATCGATGAGCTTTTCCAGCAACTCAAAGGTGCCAAAGTGTTCTCCAAGCTTGACCTTCGTATGGGTTATCATCAGATTCGCATTCGTGAACAAGATATTCCCAAGACAGCATTCAGAACAAGCTTTGGTTCTTATGAATATACTGTCATGTCTTTCGGCCTTGTCAATGCTCCTCCAACATTCTCTCGAATGATGAACTTCATCTTCAACCCCTACACCAATGAATTCGTCTTGGTCTATCTGGATGATATTTTGGTCTTCTCCAAGAATAAGAAGGATCATGCCAAACATTTGCGATTGGTACTCGACAAGCTCAGAGAGTATCAATTCTATGCGAAGTTTTCCAAATGTGAATTTTGGCTTGATGAAGTGCTTTACCTTGGTCACATCATCTCCGCCAAGGGCATCGCTGTTAATCGAGAAGGTGTCTGCAGTTGTGAATTGGGAACCTCCTCGAATGTCAAGCAGCTCCATGATTTTCTTGGTCCTGCAAGCTATTGCGAAGATTCGTTGAGAATTTTTCTAAGATTGCAAAGCCTCTTTCCAACCTCCTCCGAAGCATGTGAAGTATGTCGGTCTCACGAGTGTGGCGTTGCTTTCAATACTCTCAAAGAGAAACTCGTCACAGCTCTGTCTTGACTCCTCTGATGAATCCAAGCCATTGAAGTTTTACGTGATGCTTCTCTTCAAGGTCTCGGTGCTGTGTTAATGCAAGAGAAGAGAGTTGTGGCCTATACCTCTCGTCACCTGAAGCCCAACGAAAAGAACTACCCCACTCACGATCTTGAGTTGGCGGCAGTTGTCCATGCATTAATAACATGGAGACATCTCTTGTTGGGAAGGAAAGTGGACATTTTCACCGATCACAAGAGCCTCAAGTATATCTTCACTCAGCCCAACCTCAACCTCGAGGCAAACTCGATGGGTGAAATGATTCAAGAGTACAATCCGAGTATTGAATATACTCGGGCAAGGCCAATGTGATTGCAGATGCTTTGAGCGGGGAGGCTTATTGCAACAGTTTAATCCTCAAGCCCTTCCAACGGATCTCTGTGAAGCTTTCCAAGCTGAATCTTCAAGTTGTTCCTCAAGGCTTTCTTGCCAACCTCATAGTCTCTCCTACTTTGGAATACCAAATTCGTGAGGCTCAACTCCGGATACCATGGTGAAAAAGGTGAAGCGTGGTATCGACAAGGGCATTTCAAGTACAAGTGCTTCCACATTGATGACAAAGATACTCTTTTCTTGAGGACGGATTGTGGTTCCTAAGGGTGATCTCGTAAAGTCATTATGAGCGAGGCACACAATTCGCTTCTATCCATTCATCACGGAAATGCGAAGATGTACCATGATCTCAAGCAGTCATATTGGTGGACTAGAATGAAGCGAGAAATTGCTCAATTCGTGAATGAATGTGATGTCTGCAGAAGAGTGAAAGCAGAACACCAACGACCAGCTGGTCTCCTCCAACCTCTTGCTATTCCAGAATGGAAGTTTGATCATATCGAGATGGACTTCGTGACTGGATTTCCAAAGTCTAAGCGTGGAAATGATGCTATCTTCGTTGTCACTGACAAGCTTACTAAAGTGGCTCATTTTCTTCCTATCAAAGAATCCATCACAGCAGCTCAGTTGGCAGAGTTATACACCTCCAGGATTGTCTCCTTGCACGGCATTCCACAAGTGATCTCTTCAGACCGTGGCAGCATCTTTACCTCCAAGTTTTGGGATTCTTTTCAGAAGGCCATGGGCACCAACATTCGTTTCAGCACAGCTTTCCATCCTCAAACAAGTGGCCAAGTCGAGCGAGTCAATCAAATCCTTGAAGATATGCTCAGGGCTTGTGTCATTTCCTTCGGTATGAAGTGGGAAGATTGTCTTCCATATGCCGATTTCTCCTACAACAACAGCTTCCAAGCGAGTTCGGGCAAGGCCCCATTCGAAATTCTCTATGGCAGAAAGTGCCGTACTCCTCTCAATTGGTCCGAGACAGGTGAACGCCAACTTCTTGGCAACGACTAGATCACAGAAGCCGAAGAAATGTGCCAAGTCATTCGTGAGAATCTCAAAGCCGCATAATCGCGCGGAAAACTATTATGATGAAAAGCACCGTGATGTGGCTTTTGAAATCGGAGACCATGTCTACCTCCGCGTCTCTGCAATGAAAGGCACTCGTCAACCCGGTATCAAAGGGAAGCTTGCCCCTAGATCGTGGGTCCTTTCAAGATCATTGGCAAAAAGGCGATCTCGCCTATCAACGAGCTTCCGTCCAACCGCGAGCGTGCGATGTGTTTCATGTGTCACAGCAACCGCAAGTGCTTCAAGACTCAGAGCGCACTATCAACGAAGATATTGACCTCCAAGAAGATCTCTCTTATCATGAGCACCCCGTTGCTATTCTTGAAGAAACCGAGCGCAAGACTCGCAACAAGTCAATCAAATTCCTGAAAGTGAAGTGGTCACACCATTCAGACCGAGAAGCCACACAGGGCGCGAGGATCACCTCCGTTCGAATATCCGGAGTTCTTTCGGTCCTAGATCTGGGACGAGATCCTCTTGTAGTGGTGGAGTTTTGTAACACCCGGATGTAACTTTCCATATTTGTAACTCCAACTCTTGCCATTTTCGGCATTGTGATATGATATTCCCTCCGTGGTTGGGTTTTCTTCATTTTCATTTTGTCCATGTCATGCATTTCATATCATGTCCTCATCGCATCTCATTTGCATACGTGTTAGTCTCATGATTCCGAGCATTTTCCCGTTGTCCGTTTTGCAATCCGGCACTCCTATGTTCCCGGCGTCCCCTTTTACGTTTTTCCGTGGCGGTACTAAACTTTCTCGGAATGGACCGAGGTTTGTCAAGTGGCCTTGGTACACCACCGGTAGACCACTGTCAAGTTTCGGGTCATTTGGAGCTCGTTTGGTACTCCAACGGTTAACCGCACTCTCGCAAAGGCCTCTTTTAAGTTGAAGCCCAACACCCCTCCAAAATAGTCCATTAACCCATCTAAGTCACTTACATGCTCTCCGTCGTTCGATCACGATCCTGTGGGCGAAAACCACACCTCATTTGGAGCTTCCTAGCTCCCTCTACCTATAAATATGCATCTCCCCCTCCAAATTCAGATCCCGAAACAATAGCCCCGCTCCTTCCGCGCGCCGGACATGTCCGATCGCGCGGCCGACAACAACCGTCGCGCCCGGCCAATCAGGGCCGCGCCACGTGGCGCCAGAGCCACCAGCGCCGCCGCCAGCCCGCTGGCCCGTGTGCGGGCCCCCTGCCCGTCTGCGCCAAGCGCCTCCCGCCCGTCCCGCCCTCAGCCGCAGCCCTTTCGCCGCCGCCACCGGACCTCGCCGCCGCCCGGCGCCGCCATCGGCGGCCGCCGCCGCCTCCGTCGCCGCCTCCGCCGGCCCGGCCCCGTCGGCCCCGCCTCGGCCGCCGTCGCGGCCGCCGCCGCCCGCCGCCCGGCCACCACCGCCCCGGCCCGCGCCGGCTCCGACCTCTTGCTCCTTCCGGCGAGCTCCCTCTCCGGCCCCGAACGCCGCCGGCCACCTCGCCCAGATCCGATCGGATCCACCACGGTTGACTTTCCCCGAGCCCCCAATTTCCCTCTAAGTCCTTTTCTGTGATAGTTTTGTTGCATTTTCGTCATGCCATAACTCTCTGCATATTACTCCGTTTCGTGCGTGTAATATGTCAAAATTTTAGTCTCGAAGAGTAGATCATTTCATTCCATTGCATCATTTTCATTTGAGCTCATCTTGATTCCCGAAATGCTGTTAGAAGAGGGCTATGTGATGTTAGTTTCTGTTTCTTAACAGAACATACACTTTTGTCATTTTTTCCATGATTGATGTGTGCACCCTATGAACTTGAGTCCTACATGTGTTTTGTAATATGCCATGCCATCTTTAGAGGGGTGTATGCCATGTATTTTTGTGATCTCTGTGGTGACTAGCACAAGCATTCAAACTAGGCTTCATGATGTTGCTGATTTCAGCTCCTGTTTTGCTGATATTTTTATGCCATGTTAACTTGATGCTATCGAGAGATCCATGCATATTTTGAGATACTTCAGTAAGGATGTTTTGAACATATGGTTATGCTCTATCCATCCATGCCCTTGTTTGCAATTATGGAGTGCCATAGCTTGAGTCAATCAAGCTCTACTTTTGCTATAAAATGTTTCCTGGCAGATTGTTTACATGTTATTCAATTTTGCCAAGGTTATTGTAGTTGATCCGTGTATTCTATGATGTTGTTCTTGCCATGTATATCTTCTATGCCATGTATTCTTGATGTATGTATGCTTAGTTTATCATTTAATGCTCTGTAGTGAGTGCTTTGAGCTCTTAAACATGCCTACTTGTTATCTGTTTTTGTCATGCCCTGTTCTTGAATCATTATGAAACTTGCTATTTTGACATGGGTGTTACTATATTTTCTGATCCTTTTTGGCTTATGGTCAGTAAGGGACTTTTGTTCTATGCTTTGATTAGATTCATGCCATGCCTTGTTTTGCTATTATAAGTTCTTGTAGCATGTTGTTTTCTTGCTATGAACATTGCTTCCTGATGCTGTTTCTGCCATGTTCAGTAATTTCACTAAGTCTGTGAAGCTGATATATTTTGCACTTTTGCCATGCTTGTTTGGACCTGTTATGGTGTGATTTAGCCGTAGCTCAGTGTTCATCTTTTGTCAAGAATCTTGAGTAGATCACTGCCATGTGCTTTGTTGGTACGTTTGGGTGCAGTAGCTTAATTTCTTGTTGCTTGCTATGTGGCATCATGTTGTTAATGGCAGATTTGTGCCATTCTTGTTTTGCTTGTCATTTGCAAACCGTGCATCCGATTCCGGTGATATTTATATCGATTTCAACCGAAATCATCTCATCTTTCCAGCGGCATACTTGGTTTGCCAAGTTGATGCCTGGTTCATCATTTTCCTTCCGGAGCACGCATACGCATTGCATATCACATCTCGCATATCATGTCATGTTTTGCATTATGTTGTTTGTGCATTGCACCGTGATTTATTGTGGTCCCTTTGTTTGTGTTCTTGCTTTGGGTAGAGCCGGGAGACGAGTACGTGAACGAGGAACCTGTTGAGAACGCTTACGAGGATCAAGCTTTCGACAACTCTGAGAACTTTGCAGGCAAGATGACCATACCCTCGAAATCACTTCTATCTTTGCTTGCTAGATGCTCGCTCTTTTGCTATGCCTATGCTACGATACCTATCACTTTCTATATCATGCCACCCATATTGCCATGTCAAACCTCTAACCATCCTTTCCTAGCAAACCGTTGATTGGCTATGTTACCGCTTTGCTCAGCCCTCTTATAGCGTTGCTAGTTGCGGTGAAGATGAAGTTTGTTCCTTGTGGAACATGGAGATGTTGTTCCTTGTTGGAACATGTTTACTTGTTGGGGATATCACAATATATCTGCTATAATTAATGCATCTATATACTTGGTAAAGGGTGGAAGGCTCGGCCTTATGCAGTGTTTTGTTCCACTCTTGCCGCCCTAGTTTCCGTCATACCGGTGTTATATTCCTTGATTTCGCGTTCCTTACGGTTGGGTGATTTATGGGACCCCTTGACAGTTCGCTTTGAATAAGACTCCTCCAGCAAGGCCCAACATTGGTTTTACCATTTGCCACCTAAGCCTTTTTCCCCGGGTTTCGCGAGCCGAGGGTCATCTTTATTTAACCCCGGGCCAATGCTCCTTTGGCGTTGGTCCAAACTAAACCACTTGCGGTGCCACCACGAGGCAACTTGGGGCATCTTCGGTTGTCGTCGTAGTGTTCATCCGGATGTGCCACGAGAACGAGATATATGCAGCTCCTATCGGGATTTGTCGGCTGTCGGGCGGCTTTGCTGGTCTTGTTTTATTGTTGTCGAAATGTCTTGTAGTCCGGGATTCCGAGACTGATCGGGTCTTCCCGGTAGAAGGAATATCCTTCGTTGACCGTGAGAGCTTATAATGGGCTAAGTTGGGACACCCCTGCAGGGTATTATCTTTCGAAAGCCGTGCCCGCGGTTATGAGGCAGATGGGAATTTGTTAATGTCCGGTTGTAGAAAACCCGAAGTTGACCTTAATTTAAAATACACATCAACCGCGTGTGTAACCGTGATGGTCTCTTCTCGGCGGAGTCCGGGAAGTGAACACGGTGTTGGAGTTATGTTTGACGTAAGTAGTTCAGGATCACTTCTTGATCGCTACTAGCTTCACGACCGTGCCTTGCTTCTCTTCTCGCTCTCTTTTGCGAATGTAGCCACCATATATGCTAGTCGCTTGCTGCAGCTCCACCTCAAAACTCTGTCCTTCCTATAAGCTTAAATAGTCTTGATCTCGCATGGTGTGAGATTGCTGAGTCCCGTGACTCATGATTCTACCAAAACAGTTGCAGTGCCGGCGATGCGGTCAGGTGACACAACCGAGCTCAAGTGGGAGTTCGACGAGGCGTGGTCGTTACTATGTGTCTTTTTCCGATGATCGATAGTGGAGCCAGTTGGGACGATCGGGATCTGTGTAGCATTTGGGGTATCTTCTTTTATTTTGGTTCCGTAGTCGGACCTTGAGTGTAATCTGAATGATGGATGTTAATTTATGTATTGTGTGAAGTGGCGACTATAAGCCAACTATGTATCTCTTTCCCTTATGTATTACATGGGTTGTGTGAAGATTACCTCACTTGCGACATTGCTTTCAATGCGGTTATGCCTCTAAGTCGTGCTTCGACACATGGGAAAAGATTCCTATTCCGTTGAAGATTGTGTCCCCAGGTAAGCAAATGACATCTAATATTTGCGTCCCGGATGTTTCTATCAAGATGGGCGACTATAGATTTCTGGCTAAACCAATTGGCTTGGGTGACTCGGATATTGATCTTATTCTCGGAATGGACTGGCTTTATCGGCACAAAGCTCAGCTTGATTGTGCTGCTGGGAAATTCAATTGACTCACTCTTCTAATGATGTGATCATCTATGCGCTTCGTGATGAAACCATTGGTTGTTTTCTCTCAATGAGAAGGGCGAATTGGATGCTATCTCTCGATTCCGATCGTTTGTGAGTACCAAGATGTCTTTCGGAAGAGCTTCGGGTATGCCTCCTCATCGGCCGCTTGAATTCAAGTTATCGATCTTGAGCACCGCCTTTGAACCCGTTTGCAAGCGTCCATACAAGCTTGGACCTAATGAGCTGAAGGTATTGAAGAAGCAGCTCGATGAACAAGAGCGTCTGGGTTTGATCAGACCGAGTTCATCCCCTTGGGGTTGTGGTGTTCTTTTTGTCCAGAAGAAGGATGGCACGGACCGACTTTGCGTCGATTACCGTCCATTGAATAAGAAGAAAATCAAGAACAAGTATCCACTTCCCAACATCAATGAGCTTTTCGAGCAACTCAAAGGTGCTAAAGTGTTCTCCAAGCTTGACCTTCGTATGGGTTATCATCAGATTCGCATTCGTGAACAAGATATTCCCAAGACAGCATTCAGAACAAGCTTTGGTTCTTATGAATATACTGTCATGTCTTTCGGCCTTGTCAATGCTCCTCCAACATTCTTTCGAATGATGAACTTCATCTTCAACTCCTACACCAATGAATTCGTCTTGGTCTATCTGGATGATATTTTGGACTTCTCCAAGAATAAGAAGGATCAGGCCAAACATTTGTGATTGGTACTCGACAAGCTCAGAGAGTATCAATTCTATGCGAAGTTTTCCAAATGTGAATTTTGGCTTGATGAAGTGCTTTACCTTGGTCACATCATCTCCGCCAAGGGCATCACTGTTAATCCCGAGAAGGTGTCTGCAGTTGTGAATTGGGAACCTCCTCAGAATGTCAAGCAGCTCCATGATTTTCTTGGTCTTGCAAGCTATTGCGAAGATTCATTGAGAATTTTTCTAAGATTGCAAAGCCTCTTTCCAACCTCCTCCGAGAAGCATGTGAAGTATGTACGGTATCCACGAGTGTGACGTTGCTTTCAATACTCTCAAGAGAAACTCGTCACAGCTCTGTCTTGACTCCTCTGATGAATCCAAGCCATTGAAGTTTTCGTGATGCTTCTCTTCAAGGTCTCGGTGCTGTATTAATGCAAGAAAAGAGAGTTGTGGCCTATACCTCTCGTCAGATGAAGCCCAACGAAAAGAACTACCCCACTCACGATCTTGAGTTGGCGGCAGTTGTCCATGCATTAATAACATGGAGACATCTCTTGTTGGGAAGGAAAGTGGACATTTTCACCGATCACAAGAGCCTCAAGTATATCTTCACTCAGCCCAACCTCAACCTCAGGCAAACTCGATGGGTCGAAATGATTCAAGAGTACAATCCGAGTATTGAATATACTCCGGGCAAGGCCAATGTGATTGCAGATGCTTTGAGCAGGAAGGCTTATTGCAACAGTTTAATCCTCAAGCCCTTCCAACCGGATCTCTGTGAAGCTTTCCGCAAGCTGAATCTTCAAGTTGTTCCTCAAGGCTTTCTTGCCAACCTCATAGTCTCTCCTACTTTGGAAGACCAAATTCGCGAGGCTCAACTCAAGGATACCATGGCGAAAAAGGTGAAACGTGGTATCGACAAGGGAATTTCCAAGTACAAGTGCTTCCACATTGATGACAAAGATACTCTTTTCTTCGAGGACCGGATTGTGGTTCCTAAGGGTGATCTACGTAAAGTCATTATGAACGAGGCACACAATTCGCTTCTATCCATTCATCCTGGATGTACGAAGATGTACCATGATCTCAAGCAGTCATATTGGTGGACTAGAATGAAGCGAGAAATTGCTCAATTCGTGAATGAACGTGATGTCTGCAGAAGAGTGAAAGCAGAACACCAACGACTAGCTGGTCTCCTCCAACCTCTTGCTATTCCAGAATGGAAGTTTGATCATATCGAGATGGACTTCGTGACTGGATTTCCAAAGTCTAAGCGTGGAAATGATGCTATCTTCGTGGTCATTGACAAGCTTACTAAAGTGGCTCATTTTCTTCCTATCAAAGAATCCATCACAGCAGCTCAGTTGGCAGAGCTATACACCTCCAGGATTGTCTCCTTGCACGGCATTCCACAAGTGATCTCTTCAGACCGTGGCAGCATCTTTACCTCCAAGTTTTGGGATTCTTTTCAGAAGGCCATGGGCACCAATATTCGTTTCAGCACAGCTTTCCACCCTCAAACAAGTGGCCAAGTCGAGCGAGTCAATCAAATCCTTGAAGATATGCTTAGGGCTTGTGTCATTTCCTTCGGTATGAAGTGGGAAGATTGTCTTCCATATGTCGAGTTCTCCTACAACAACAGCTTCCAAGCGAGTTCGGGCAAGGCCCCATTCGAAGTTCTCTATGGCAGAATGTGCCGTACTCCTCTCAATTGGTCCGAGACAGGTGAACGCCAACTTCTTGGCAACGACTTGATCACAGAAGCCGAAGAAATGTGCAAAGTCATTCGTGAGAATCTCAAAGCCGCATAATCGCGCCAGAAGAGCTATTATGATGACAAGCACCATGATGTGGCTTTTGAAATCGGAGACCATGTCTACCTCGCGTCTCTCAATGAAAGGCACTCCGCCCGGTATCAAAGGGAAGCTTTCCCTAGATCGTGGGTCCTTTCAAGATCATTGGCAAAAGAGGCGATCTCGCCTATCAACTTGAGCTTCCGTCCAACTTCGCGAACGTGCACGATGTGTTTCATGTGTCACAGCTTCGCAAGTGCTTCAAGACTCCTGAGCGCACTATCAACTTCGAAGATATTGACCTCCAATAAGATCTCTCTTATCATGAGCACCCCGTTACTATTCTTGAAGAAACCGAGCGCAAGACTCGCAACAAGTCAATCAAATTCCTGAAAGTGAAGTGGTCACACCATTCCGACCGAGAAGCCACCTGGGAGCGCGAGGATCACCTCCATTCTGAATATCCGGAGTTCTTTCAGTCCTAGATCTCGGGACGAGATCCTCTTGTAGTCGTGGAGTGTTGTAACACCCCGGATGTAACTTTCCATATTTGTAACTCCAACTCTTGCCATTTTCGGCATTGTGATATGATATTCCCTCCGTGGTTGGGTTTTTCTTCATTTTGCATTTTGTCCATGTCATGCATTTCATATCATGTCCTCATGCGCATCTCATTTGCATACGTGTTCGTCTCATGATTCCGAGCATTTTCCCCGTTGTCCGTTTTGCAATCCGGCACTCCTATGTTCCCCGGCGTCCCCTTTTACGTTTTTCCGTGAGCGGGTACTAAACTTTCTCGGAATGGACCGAGGTTTGTCAAGTGGCCTTGGTACACCACGGTAGACCACTGTCAAGTTTGGTCATTTGGAGCTCGTTTGGTACTCAGCGGTTAACCGTGACTCTCGCAAAGGCCTCTTTTAAGTTGCAGCCCAACACCCTCCAAAATAGTCCATTAACCCATCTAAGTCACTTCCATGGTCTCCGTCGTTCGATCACGATCGTGTGCTAAAACCGCACCTCATTTGGAGCATCCTAGCTCCTCTACCTATAAATATGCATCTCCCCTCCAAATTCAGATCCGAAACCCTAGCCCGCGCTCCTCCGCTTGCGGACACGTCCGTCGCGCTGGACGAAACCGCCATCGCGCCCGGCCAATCAGGGGCGCGCCACGTGGCGCCCGCCACCAGCGCGGCTGCTGCCCGCCCTTGCCCGTCTGAGGCCCCCGACCAGTCACGCCTGCGCGCGCTGCCCGCCCCGCCGCCTGCTTGCCGCCCGCCCGCCGCCACCGGACCTTACGCCGCCCGCCCGCGCCGCCCGGCCGGCCGCCGCCCGCCTCCGGCCCGTCGGCCCGTCGGCCCGTCCATCGCCGTCGCCGCCGCCACCAGCGCCGCCGGCCACCACCGCCCGGCCGCGCCGGCTCCGGCCTCTTCCTCCTTCCGGCGAGCTCCCTCTCCGGCCCCGAACGCCGCCGGCCACCTCGCCCAGATCCGATCGGATCCACCACAGTTGACTTTCCCCGAGCCCCCGATTTCCCTCTAAGTCCTTTTCTGTGATAGTTTCGTTGCATTTTCGTCATGCCATAACTCTCTGCATATTACTCCGTTTCGTGCGTGTAATATGTCAAAATGTTAGCCTCGAAGAGTAGACCATTTCATTCCATTGCATCATTTTCATTTGAGCTCATCTTGATGCCGAAATGCTGTTAGAAGAGGGCTATGTGATGTTAGTTTCGCTTTAATGTAACATGCACTTTTGTCATTTTGCCATGATTGATGTGTGCACCCTATGAACTTGAGTCCTACATGTGTTTTGTAATATGCCATGCCATCTTTACAGGGGTGTATGCCATGTATTTTTGTGATCTCTGTGGTGACTAGCACAAGCATTCAAACTAGGCTTCATGATGTTGCTGATTTCAGCTCCTGTTTTGCTGATATTTTTATGCCATGTTAACTTGATGCTACCGAGAGATCCATGCATATTTTGAGATACTTCAGTAAGGATGTTTTGAATATATGGTTATGATCTATCCATACATGCCCTTGTTTGCAATTATGGAGTGCCATAGCTTGAGTCAATCGAGCTCTACTTTTGCTATAAAATGTTTCCTGGCAGATTGTTTACATGTTATTAAATTTTGCTAAGGTTGTTGTAGTTGATCCGTGTATGCTATGATGTTGTTCTTGCCATGTATATCTTCTATGCTATGTCTTCTTGATGTATGTATGCTTAGTTTATAATTTAATGCTCTGTAGTGAGTGCTTTGAGCTCTTAAACATGCCTACTTGTTATCTGTTTTTGTCATGCCTGTTCTTGAATCATAATGAAACTTGCTATTTTGACATGGGTGTTACTATATTTTCTCGATCCTTTTGGCTTATGGTCAGTAAGGGACTTTTGTTCTATGCTTTGATTAGATTCATGCCATGCCTTGTTTTGCTATTATAAGTTCTTGTAGCATGTTGTTTTCTTGCTATGAACATTGCTTCTCGATGCTGTTTCGCCATGTTCATAATTTCACTAAGTCTGTGAAGTGATATATTTTGCACTTTTGCCATGCTTGTTTGGACCTGTTATGGTGTGATTTAGCCGTAGCTCTGTGTTCATCTTTTGTCAAGCATCTTTAGTAGATCACTGCCATGTGCTTTGTTGGTACGTTTGGGTGCAGTAGCTTAATTTCTTGTTGCTTGCTATGTGGCATCATCTTTGTTAATGGCGATTTGTGCCATTCTTGTTTTGCTTGTCATTTGCAAACCGTGCATCCGATTCCGGTGATCTTTATATCGATTTCAACCGAAGTCATCTCATCTTTCTAGCGGCATACTTGGTTTGCCAAGTTGATGCCTGGTTCATCATTTTCCTTCCGGAGCACGCATACGCATTGCATATCACATCTCGCATATCATGTCATGTTTTGCATCATGTTGTTTGTGCATTGCACCGTTATTTATTGTGGTCCCTTTGTTTGTGTTCTTGCTTTGGGTAGAGCCGGAGGCGAGTACGTGAGCGAGGAACCTGTTGAGAACGCTTACGAGGATCAAGCTTTCGACAACTCGAGAACTTTTGAGCAAGATGACCATACCCTCGAAATCACTTCTATCTTTGCTTGCTAGATGCTCGCTCTTTTGCTATGCCTATGCTACGATGCCTATCACTTGCTATATCATTCCACCCATATTGCCATGTCAAACCTCTAACCATCCTTTCCTAGCAAACCGTTGATTGGCTATGTTCTTCGCTTTGCTCAGCCCTCTTATAGCGTTGCTAGTTGCGGTGAAGATGAAGTTTGTTCCTTGTTGGAACATGGAGATGTTGTTCCTTGTTGGAACATGTTTACTTGTTGGGGATATCACAATATATCTGCTATAATTAATGCATCTATATACTTGGTAAAGGGTGGAAGGCTCGGCCTTATGCACAGTGTTTTGTTCCACTCTTGCCGCCCTAGTTTCCGTCATACGGTGTTATGTTCCTTGATTTAGCGTTCCTTACGGTTGGGTGATTTATGGGACCCCTTGACAGTTCGCTTTGAATAAGACTCCTCCAAAGAAGGCCCAACATTGGTTTTACCATTTGCCACCTAAGCCTTTTTCCCCGGGTTTCGCGAGCCGAGGGTCATCTTTATTTAACCCCGGGCCAATGCTCCTCGGCGTTGGTCCAAACTAGAGCCACTTGCGGTGCCACCCGAGGCAACTTGGGGCATCTTCGGTTGTCGACGTAGTGTTCATCCGGATGTGCCTCGAGAGCGAGATATGTGCAGCTCCTATCGGGATTTGTCGGCACAATCGGGCGGCTTTGCTGGTCTTGTTTTATTCTTGTCGAAATGTCTTGTAGTCCGGGATTCGAGACTGATCGGGTCTTCCCGGTAGAAGGAATATCCTTCGTTGACCATGAGAGCTTATAATGGGCTAAGTTGGGACACCCCTGCAGGGTATTATCTTTCGAAAGCCGTGCCCGCGGTTATGAGGCAGATGGGAATTTGTTAATGTCCGGTTGTAGAAAACCCGAAGTTGACCTTAGTTTAAAATACACATCAACCGCGTGTGTAACCGTGATGGTCTCTTCTCGGCGGAGTCCGGGAAGTGAACACGGTGTTGGAGTTATGTTTGACGTAAGTAGTTCAGGATCACTTCTTGATCGCTACTAGCTTCACGACCGTGCCTTGCTTCTCTTCTCGCTCTCTTTTGCGAATGTAGCCACCATATATGCTAGTCGCTTGCTGCAGCTCCACCTCAAAACTCTGTCCTTCCTATAAGCTTAAATAGTCTTGATCTCGCGGGTGTGAGATTGCTGAGTCCCCGTGACTCACAGATTCTACCAAAACAGTTGCAGGTGCCGACGATGCCAGTGCAGGTGGCGCAACCGAGCTCAAGTGGGAGTTCGACGAGGAACGTGGTCGTTACTATGTGTCTTTTCCTGATGATCAGTAGTGGAGCCAGTTGGGACGATCGGGATCGTGTAGCATTTGGGGTATCTTCTTTTATTTTGGTTCCGTAGTCGGACCTTGAGTGTAATCTGAATGATGGATGTTTATTTATGTATTGTGTGAAGTGGCGACTGTAAGCCAACTATGTATCTCTTTCCCTTATATATTACATGGGTTGTGTGAAGATTACCTCACTTGCGACATTGCTTTCAATGCGGTTATGCCTCTAAGTCGTGCTTCGACACGTGGGAAAAGATTCCTATTCCGTTGAAGATTGTGTCCCCGGGTAAGCAAATGACATCTAATATTTGCGTCCCGGATGTTTCTATCATGATGGGCGACTATAGATTTCTGGCTAAACCAATTGGCCTGGGTGACTCGGATATTGATCTTATTCTCGGAATGGACTGGCTTTATCAGCACAAAGCTCAGCTTGATTGTGCTGCCAGGGAAATTCAATTGACTCACTCTTCTAATGATGTGATCATCTATGCCGCTCGTGATGAAACCATTCGGTTGTTTTCTCTCAATGAGAAGGAGAATTGGATGCTATCTCTCGATTCCGATCGTTTGTGAGTACCAAGATGTCTTTCCGAAGAGCTTCGGGTATGCCTCCTCATCGGCCGCTTGAATTCGTTATCGATCTTGAGCCTGGCACTGAACCTGTTTGCAAGCGTCCATACAAGCTTGGACCTAATGAGCTGAAGGAATTGAAGAAGCAGCTCGATGAACAAGAGCGTCTGGGTTTGATCAGACCGAGTTCATCCCCTTGGGGTTGTGGTGTTCTTTTGTCCGGAAGAAGGATGGCACGGACCGACTTTGCGTCGACATCGTCCATTGAATAAGAAGACAATCAAGAACAAGTATCCACTTCCCAACATCAATGAGCTTTTCGAGCAACTCAAAGGTGCTAAAGTGTTCTCCAAGCTTGACCTTCGTATGGGTTATCATCAGATTCGCATTCGTGAACAAGATATTCCCAAGACAGCATTCAGAACAAGCTTTGGTTCTTATGAATATACTGTCATGTCTTTCGGCCTTGTCAATGCTCCTCCAACATTCTTTCGAATGATGAACTTCATCTTCAACTCCTACACCAATGAATTCGTCTTGGTCTATCTGGATGATATTTTGGTCTTCTCCAAGAATAAGAAGGATCATGCCAAACATTTGCGATTGGTACTCGACAAGCTCAGAGAGTATCAATTCTATGCGAAGTTTACCAAATGTGAATTTTGGCTTGATGAAGTGCTTTACCTTGGTCACATCATCTCCGCCAAGGGCATCGCTGTTAATCCCGAGAAGGTGTCTGCAGTTGTGAATTGGGAACCTCCTCAGAATGTCAAGCAGCTCCGCAGTTTTCTTGGTCTTGCAAGCTATTGCCGAAGATTCGTTGAGAATTTTTTCTAAGATTGCAAAGCCTCTTTCCAACCTCCTCTAGAAGCATGTGAAGTATGTCTGGTATCCTGAGTGTGATGTTGCTTTCAATACTCTCGAAGAGAAACTCGTCACAGCTCCTGTCTTGACTCCTCCTGATGAATCCAAGCCATTCGAAGTTTTCTGTGATGCTTCTCTTCAAGGTCTCGGTGTTGTGTTAATGCAAGAGAAGAGAGTTGTGGCCTATACCTCTCGTCAGATGAAGCCCAACGAAAAGAACTACCCCACTCACGATCTTGAGTTGGCGGCAGTTGTCCATGCATTAATAACATGGAGACATCTCTTGTTGGGAAGGAAAGTGGACATTTTCACCGATCACAAGAGCCTCAAGTATATCTTCACTCAGCCCAACCTCAACCTCGAGCAAACTTGATGGGTGAAATGATTCAAGAGTACAATCCAGTATTGAATATACTCGGGCAAGGCCAATGTGATTGCAGATGCTTTGAGCAGGAAGGCTTATTGCAACAGTTTAATCCTCAAGCCCTTCCAACCGGATCTCTGTGAAGCTTTCCATAAGCTGAATCTTCAAGTTGTTCCTCAAGGCTTTCTTGCCAACCTCATAGTCTCTCCTACTTTGGAAGACCAAATTCGTGAGGCTCAACTCCTGGATACCATGGTGAAAAAGGTGAAAGCGTGGTATCGACAAGGGCATTTCAAGTACAAGTGCTTCCACATTGATGACAAAGATACTCTTTTCTTGAGGACGGATTGTGGTTCCTAAGGGTGATCTACGTAAAGTCATTATGAACGAGGCACACAATTCGCTTCTATCCATTCATCCTGGAAGTACGAAGATGTACCATGATCTCAAGCAGTCATATTGGTGGACTAGAATGAAGCGAGAAATTGCTCAATTCGTGAATGAATGTGATGTCTGCAGAAGAGTGAAAGCAGAACACCAACGACCAGCTGGTCTCCTCCAACCTCTTGCTATTCCAGAATGGAAGTTTGATCATATCGAGATGGACTTCGTGATTGGATTTCCAAAGTCTAAGCGTGGAAATGATGCTATCTTCGTTGTCATTGACAAGCTAACTAAAGTGGCTAATTTTCTTCCTATCAAAGAATCCATCACAGCAGCTCAGTTGGCAGAGCTATACACCTCGAGATTGTCTCCTTGCACGGCATTCCGAAGTGATCTCTTCGGACCGTGGCAGCATCTTTACCTCCAAGTTTTGGGATTCTTTTCGAAGGCCATGGGCACCAACATTCGTTTCAGCACAGCTTTCCATCCTCAAACAAGTGGCCAAGTCGGCGAGTCAATCAAATCCTTGAAGATATGCTCGGGGCTTGTGTCATTTCCTTGGTATGAAGTGGGAAGATTGTCTTCCATATGCCGAGTTCTCCTACAACAACAGCTTCCAAGCGAGTTCGGCAAGGCCCCATTCGAAATTCTCTATGGTAGAAAGTGCCGTACTCCTCTCAATTGGTCCGAGAAAGGTGAACGCCAACTTCTTGCAACGACTTGATCACGAAGCGAAGAAATGTGCAAAGTCATTCGTGAGAATCTCAAAGCCGCATAATCGCGCGGAAGAGCTATTATGATGACAAGCACCGTGATGTGGCTTTTGAAATCGGAGACCATGTCTACCTCCGCGTCTCTCAATGAAAGGTACTCGTCAACCCGGTATCAAAGGGAAGCTTGCCCCTAGATCGTGGGTCCTTTCAAGATCATTGGCAAAGAGGCGATCTCGCCTATCAACTTGAGCTTCCGTCCAACTTCGCGAACGCACGATGTGTTTCATGTGTCACACTTCGCAAGTGCTTCAAGACTCTGGCGCACTATCAACTTCAAGATATTGACCTCCAAGAAGATCTCTCTTATCATGAGCACCCCGTTGCTATTCTTGAAGAAACCGAGCGCAAGACTCGCAACAAGTCAATCAAATTCTTGAAAGTGAAGTGGTCACACCATTCCGACCGAGAAGCCACCTGGGAGCGCGAGGATCACCTCCGTTCCGAATATCCGGAGTTCTTTCAGTCCTAGATCTCGGGACGAGATCCTCTTGTAGTGGTGGAGTGTTGTAACACCCGGATGTAACTTTCCATATTTGTAACTCCAACTCTTGCCATTTTCGGCATTGTGATATGATATTTCCTCCGTGGTTGGGTTTTCTTCATTTTGCATTTTGTCCATGTCATGCATTTCATATCATGTCCTCATCGCATCTCATTTGCATACGTGTTCGTCTCATGATTCCGAGCATTTTCCCGTTGTCCGTTTTGCAATCCGGCACTCCTATGTTCCCGGCGTCCCCTTTTACGTTTTTCCGTGGCGGTACTAAACTTTCTCGGAATGGACCGAGGTTTGTCAAGTGGCCTTGGTACACCACCGGTAGACCACCTGTCAAGTTTCGGGTCATTTGGAGCTCGTTTGGTACTCCAACGGTTAACCGCACTCTCGCAAAGGCCTCTTTTAAGTTGCAGCCCAACACCCCTCCAAAATAGGCCATTAACCCATCTAAGTCACTTCCATGCTCTCCGTCGTTCGATCACGATCGTGTGGGCGAAAACCGCACCTCATTTGGAGCTTCCTAGCTCCCTCTACCTATAAATATGCATCTCCCCCTCCAAATTCAGATCCCGAAACCCTAGCCCCGCTCCCTCCGCGTGCCGGACACGTCCGGTCCGCGCCGGACGAAAACCGCCGCCGCGCCCCGGCCAATCAGGACGCGCCACGTGGCGCCCTGCCACCAGCGTCGCCCGCCAGCCCGCTGGCCCGTCTGGGGCCCCGGCCGTCTGCGCCGCGCGCCGCCCAGCCCCGCCCGCAAGGCGCGGCCGCCGCCGCCGCCACGGACCTCGCCGCCGCCCGGCCGCCGCCATCGGCCAGCCGCCGCCGCCTCGGTCGCCGCCTCCGCCCGGCCGGCCCGTCGGCCCGCCTCGGCCGGCCGTCGCCGCGGCCACCGCCGCGCGCCGCCCGGCCAGCGCCCGGCTCCGGCCTCTTCCTCCTTCCGGCGAGCTCCCTCTCCGGCCCCGAACGCCGCCGGCCACCTCGCCCAGATCCGATCGGATCCACCACGGTTGACTTTCCCCGAGCCCCCGATTTCCCTCTAAGTCCTTTTCTGTGATAGTTTCGTTGCATTTTCGTCATGCCATAACTCTTTGCATATTACTCCGTTTCGTGTGTGTAATATGTCAAAATGTTAGTCTCGAAGTGTAGATCATTTCATTCCATTGCATCATTTTCATTTGAGCTCATCTTGATTCCTGAAATGCTGTTAGAAGAGGGCTATGTGACGTTAGTTTCTTTTTCTTAACAGAACATGCACTTTTGTCATTTTTGCCATGATTGATGTGTGCACCCTATGAACTTGAGTCCTACATGTGTTTTGTAATATGCCATGCCATCTTTACAGGGGTGTATGCCATGTATTTTTGTGATCTTCGTGGTGACTAGCACAAGCATTCAAACTTGGCTTCATGATGTTGCTGATTTCAGCTCCTGTTTTGCTGATATTTTTATGCCATGTTAACTTGATGCTACCGAGAGATCCATGCATATTTTGAGATACTTCAGTAAGGATGTTTTGAACATATGGTTATGCTCTATCCATCCATGCCCTTGTTTGCAATTATGTAGTGCCATAGCTTGAGTCAATCGAGCTCTACTTTTGCTATAAAATGTTTCCTGGCAGATTGTTTACATGTTATTCAATTTTGCCAAGGTTGTTGTAGTTGATCCGTGTATGCTATGATGTTGTTCTTGCCATGTATAGCTTCTATGCCATGTCTTCTTGATGTATTTATGCTTAGTTTATCATTTAATGCTCTGTAGTGAGTGCTTTGTGCTCTTAAACATGCCTACTTGTTATCTGTTTTTGTCATGCCCTGTTGCTGAATCTGTTAACGAAACTTGTTATTTTGACATGGGTGTTACTATATTTTCTGATCCTTTTGGCTTATGGTCAGTAAGGGACTTTTGTTCTATGCTTTGATTAGATTCATGCCATGCCTTGTTTTGCTATTATAAGTTCTTGTAGCATGTTGTTTTCTTGCTATGAACATTGCTTCACGATGCTGTTTACGCCATGTTCGATAATTTCACTAAGTCTGTGAAGGTGATATATTTTGCACTTTTGCCATGCTTGTTTGGACCTGTTATGGTGTGATTTAGCCGTAGCTCAGTGTTCATATTTTGTCAAGAATCTTGAGTAGATCACTGCCATGTGCTTTGTTGGTACGTTTGGGTGCAGTAGCTTAATTTCTTGTTGCTTGCTATGTGGCATCATCTTTGTTAATGGCGATTTGTGCCATTCTTGTTTTGCTTGTCATTTGCAAACCGTGCATCCGATTCCGTGATCTTTATATCGATTTCAACCGAAATCATCTCATCTTTCCAGCGGCATACTTGGTTTGCCAAGTTGATGCCTGGTTCATCATTTTCCTTCCGGAGCACGCATACGCATTGCATATCACATCTCGCATATCATGTCATGTTTTGCATCATGTTGTTTGTGCATTGCACCGTTATTTATTGTGGTCCCTTTGTTTGTGTTCTTGCTTTGGGTAGAGCCGGGAGACGAGTACGTGAACGAGGAACCTGTTGAGAACGCTTACGAGGATCAAGCTTTCGACAACTCTGAGAACTTTTCAGGCAAGATGACCATACCCTCGAAATCACTTCTATCTTTGCTTGCTAGATGCTCGCTCTTTTGCTATGCCTATGCTACGATGCCTATCACTTGCTATATCATTCCACCCATATTGCCATGTCAAACCTCTAACCATCCTTTCCTAGCAAACCGTTGATTGGCTATGTTACCGCTTTGCTCAGCCCCTCTTATAGCGTTGCTAGTTGCAGGTGAAGATGAAGTTTGTTCCTTGTCGGAACATGGAGATGTTGTTCCTTCTTGGAACATGTTTTCTTGTTGGGGATATCACAATATATCTGCTATAATTAATGCATCTATATACTTGGTAAAGGGTGGAAGGCTCGGCCTTATGCCTGGTATTTTGTTCCACTCTTGCCGCCCTAGTTTCCGTCATACCGGTGTTATGTTCCTTGATTTCGCGTTCCTTACACGGTTGGGTGATTTATGGGACCCCCTTGACAGTTCGCTTTGAATAAGACTCCTCCAGCAAGGCCCAACATTGGTTTTACCATTTGCCACCTAAGCCTTTTTCCCCCGGGTTTTCGCGAGCCCGAGGGTCATCTTTATTTAACCCCCCGGGCCAATGCTCCTCGGCGTTGGTCCGAACTAGAGCCACTTGCGGTGCCACCCGAGGCAACTTGGGGCATCTTCGGTTGTCGTCGTAGTGTTCATCCGGATGTGCCACGAGAACGAGATATGTGCAGCTCCTATCGGGATTTGTCGGCAATCGGGCGGCTTTGCTGGTCTTGTTTTATTATTGTCGAAATGTCTTGTAGTCCGGGATTCGAGATGATCGGGTCTTCGGTAGAAGGAATATCCTTCGTTGGCCGTGAGAGCTTATAATGGGCTAAGTTGGGACACCTGCAGGGTATTATCTTTCAAAGCCGTGCCCGCGGTTATGAGGTAGATGGGAATTTGTTAATGTCCGGTTGTAGAAAACCCGAAGTTGACCTTAATTTAAAATACACATCAACCGCGTGTGTAACCGTGATGGTCTCTTCTTGGCGGATTCCGGGAAGTGAACACGGTGTTGGAGTTATGTTTGACGTAAGTAGTTCAGGATCACTTCTTGATCGCTACTAGCTTCACGACCGTGCCTTGCTTCTCTTCTCGCTCTCTTTTGCGAATGTAGCCACCATATATGCTAGTCGCTTGCTGCAGCTCCACCTCAAAACTCTGTCCTTCCTATAAGCTTAAATAGTCTTGATCTCGCGGGTGTGAGATTGCTGAGTCCCGTGACTCACAGATTCTACCAAAACAGTTGCAGTGCCGGCGATGCGGTGCAGGTGACGAACCGAGCTCAAGTGGGAGTTCGACGAGGGCGTGGTCGTTACTATGTGTCTTTTCCTGATGATCAGTAGTGGAGCCCAGTTGGGACGATCGGGGATCTGTGTAGCATTTGGGGTATCTTCTTTTATTTTGGTTCCGTAGTCGGACCTTGAGTGTAATCTGAATGATGGATGTTTATTTATGTATTGTGTGAAGTGGCGACTGTAAGCCAACTATGTATCTCTTTCCCTTATGTATTACATGGGTTGTGTGAAGATTACCTCACTTGCGACATTGCTTTCAATGCGGTTATGCCTCTAAGTCGTGCTTCGACATGTGGGAGATATAGCCGCATCGAGGGCGTTACATCTACTTTGGGGAGTCTTAGACATAGAGTGCCTATTCTTGATGGAGTGTATTTTCATGAGTGAAAAAATGAGATGCTTGTAATTTTCAATCAATATCATTTGAACAAGTACATTGCTAGCCCTTGTGCACCTCATGTTGATCCTATGCATCCTACCCTTGATGAATCAATTGACATGATTAGGAATCTTAGAACTGTTAATCTTATCACTAGAGGCTTGCCTAGAAACTTAATTAGAAACTTACCTACTCTTGAGTGTGCCTACACTATATGGAAATTTCTTGAGGAACGCTTTCCAAATTATTCCTTGAAAAATCTAGAAGAAATTCTCCGTAAGTCTATTGCCTTGAGTAAGATAAATACTAGTGATCCTATGTTTGGTGATCGTCTATTTGAACTTATCGACCTTATGCGTGCCAAAGGAGATGTTGGAATTATTGGTGATATTATTTCCGAAGCTATAAGAATTCATAAGCAAGATCATTGTCAAACTCACTCTAACGAATTATCCTCTCTAGGACTTGATCCACCACATGACGATGTTGAACATGGATACTATGATGAGGATGATGATAGTGACTACGATCTTGACGATGCAATGAGACATTTTGGTCTTATGGCAAATCTTTGGGGATATATGTCAGGAGGAAAGGAATGGGTTCTTGACAGTGGATGTACCGATCACATGACCGGAGATAAAGACATGTTTCGTGAGCTTGCTGAAAATGATAGTCCTCGAAAGTATGTCACTTTCGGTGACAACTCAAAGGGTAAGGTGGTTGGCCTTGGTAAGGTGGCCATCTCACATGATAGCTCCATTCAGAATGTTATGCTCGTTGAATCTCTTGGCTACAACTTACTTTCAGTATCTAGACTTGCTGATTTCGGTTTCAATGTCCTATTTACTGAAGTAGATTGCCAAGTGTTTCGTCGATACAATCATAAAATGGTCTTTACGGGTATACGTAGAGGTGATCTTTACATTGTTGATTTCTCTAAAAAGGCACAACCTAAAACTTGCTTCATTGCTAAATCCTCAAAAGGTTGGTTATGGCATAGACGACTAGGTCATGTTGGCATGAGAAACCTTGACAAGCTTATTAAAGGGAATCATATCCTTGGTGTTAACGATGTCATATTTGATAAGGATAGACTTTGCAGTGCTTGTCAAGCAGGTAAATAGGTTGGAGGAAGGCATCCCGTGAAGAACATCATGACCACAAGGAGGCCACTTGAGCTACTACACATGGATCTTTTTGGTCCCAACGCTTACAAGAGTCTCGGTGGAAATTATTTTGGTCTAGTTATAGTTGATGATTTTTCAATATTTACGTGGGTATTCTTTCTCGATGACATTGCCGGTCCAAAAGATCTTCAAAAACTTCGCTAGGAATGCCCAAAATCAATTTGAAGTAAAGATCAAGAAGCTTCGCAGCGACAATGGAACGGAGTTCAAGAATGCAAATGTGGACACCTTTCTTGACGAAGAAGGGATTTCACACGAGTTCTCGGCTACATACACACCTCAACAAAATGGAGTTGTTGAGAGGAAGAACCGGACGCTCATCGAAATGGCGAGAACGATGCTTGATGAGTACAAGACGCCAAAGCACTTTTGGGCAGAAGCGGTTGAGACAGCTTGTCATGCAACAAATTGATTGTATATTCACGAGCTACTCGGCAAGAAGGCATACGAGCTCCTCACCGGTAATAAACCCCAAGTTAGATACTTTCGAGTATTCGGCTCAAAGTGCTACATTCTTGATAAGCATCGTCGTTCAAAATTTGCTCCTAAGTCACATGAAGGTTTCCTACTAGGTTATGGCTCAAACTCTCACACTTACCGTGTCTACAACAATTTCACCCGAAAGGTTGAAGAGACGGTAGATGTGAAGTTTGATGAATCTAACGGCTCGCAAGTAGAGAAATTGTCAATTGATGTAGGAGACAAAGATCCTTCGGAAGCAATCCAAGACTTGTCTATTGGCAAGGTCCGTCCAACGCAGGTGAAGGAGAGTACCTCGTCCGTCCAAGTGGAAGCTTCTACTTCACGACAAGGTGAACCAAGAGTTTATACGGAAGCATCCACAAGTGGAACACACCAAGATGAAGAAAACAAGGAAGAACATCACGAACGTCAACAACATCCTTCTCCACCATGACAAGAAAACAACAACGCCAACAATGAAGAAGATCAAGAAGAAGAAGAAGAACAAGATGAAGAAGATGTTCAACCAAAACCCAAGCAAAAGATTTCACGAGTTCGAGCAAGAATTGCTAAAGACCATCCCGTATAGCAAATATACAATGATATTCAAACCGGGAGAATCACTCGCTCTAAAACTCGTTTAGCTAACTTTTGTGAAAACTATTCTTTCATCTCTAGCATTGAACCTATGAAGGTCGAAGAAGCATTGGAAGATCCGTATTGGATAAATGTTATGCATGAAGAGCTACACAACTTCAAGAGAAACCAAGTTTGGACATGGGTTGAGAAGCCCGACAACAACCACAACATCATCGGTACCAAATGGGTGTTTCGCAACAAGCAAGATGAAGATGGACAAGTAGTTCGCAACAAAGCACGTCTCGTCGCCCAAGGCTACACACAAGTCGAAGGTATGGACTATGGTGAGACTTATGCTCCCGTTGCTAGGCTTGAATCCATTCGCATCTTACTTGCCTATGCTAATCACCATGATATCACCTTATACCAAATGGACATTAAAAGTGCCTTTTTAAATGGTGAAATAGAGGAGGAAGTTTATGTTAAACAACCTCCTGGCTTTATCAATCCTAAGAAACCCAATCATGTTTACAAACTTCACAAAGCTCTTTATGGTCTTAAACAAGCTCCTAGAGCTTGGTATAAATGCTTGACCAAGTTTCTTCTTGAAAAGGGATTTGAAATTGGGAAAATTGATTCCACACTTTTTACTAAAAGGGTTAATGGAGAATTATTTGTATGCCAAATTTATGTTGATGATATCATATTTGGATCAACTAACCCTCATTTTAGTGAGAAGTTTGGAAAGCTAATGTCGGAGAAGTTTGAGATGTCAATGATGAGTGAACTCAAATTCTTTCTTGGGTTGCAAATCAAGCAAACTAAGGAAGGTACTTTTGTTTCTCAAACGAAGTACACTAAGGACTTATTCAAGAAGTTCAATATGCAAGAGTGCAAAGGTATGTCTACACCCATGCCTACTAGTGGACATCTTGATTTGACCAAAGATGGTAAACCAGTTGACCAAAAGGTTTATCACTCTATGATTGGTCCATTGTTATACCTATGTGCTTCACGTCCCGATATTATGCTAAGTGTGTGCATGTGTGCAAGATATCAAGCTGCTCCTAAAGAATGTCATCTTAAGGCCGTAAAAAGGATAGTGAGATACTTAATTCACACACCAAATTTTGGCATTTGGTATCCTAAGAGGGCCTCTTCGATCTTGTTGGCTACTCCGACTCGGACTATGCGGAGACAAGGTTGATAGAAAGTCCACTTCGGTGCTTGTCAATTTCTTGGTAGATCTCTTGTGTCTTGGTCCTCCAAGAAACAAAACTCGGTATCCTTATCTATCGCCAAGCGGAGTACATTGCCGCTGGTTCATGTTGTGCTCAATTACTTTGGATGACCCAAACTCTTAAAGATTATGGGATATATGTGAAACATGTTCCATTGCTTTGTGACAATGAAAGTGCTATCAAAATTGGTCATAATCCCGTACAACATTCTCGAACTAAGCATATAGAAGTTCGTCATCATTTCATTCGAGATCATGTTGCTAAGGGTGACATTAATCTTAAGCATGTTCGCACTGAAAAGCAATTAGCGGATATATTCACTAAACCTCTTGATGAGAAAGTGTTTTGCAGGTTGAGAGGAGAATTGAACATCGTTGATGCTTCAAACTTGGAGTAGAAACTCCATTGGATACATGCAAGACATGAGCTTATGACTAACCCTTGATATTTCTCTTATGATGAAAATCTTATGTCTTGGATATATTTGCATCTTGCATGTTATATAACCCATGTAGGTACTTGGTTGAATCAAATTCCATGAGATTGTAATCTACTCACATCTTGAGCAATTTCTACATCACCAAGTCTCTACACTATGGTGGTTGAAGACAAGGAAGCACGGAACCATTCAAACGTATCCTTTGACAAACTCTATGTTGAGCTTCATCATTGAAATTTTTGGATACACAAGTGCTCCTCCTTGCAAGAACTAACCCATGTAGGTAGATGGACTCAAATTCCAAGTGGTGCTCCCAACTCTTGATGAGCTACATCAACCTTGAGCAACCCACACAAGTTCAACTACAAGGTCAACACCACCAACCAAGGTATGTTATTCCATCTTAGAGAAGCTTTACTCTAAGTCATGAGCTAAAGCAACTCGACAAGATGTGAATACATCAAGATACTTAAACGAAAAATGGTAACCCCATTTTGAGCTTAAATGATGAGTATGACCTATGATCAAGTGATCTCACTTGACTCCTAAGTCAATATACTCTAACATAGGTGACTTTGTCGCCGACCATCTCTAGATGAAGTTCTCTCGTGTTCTTTTCTGTGTTTTTGCATTTGTCTCATGCATATTTGTTTCCCCTTTCAAAAAAAACTTCATATAGATTTCTTTCTTTTCTTTTCTGTTTGCTCTGCATTTCCTGCATCCAATTCATTGCATATCATTCAGTAAATTCCTTGCAAATCTTTGTGAGATCTTACTAGTCTAGTGAGCTGAGGTGACAAGTGTTTTCTCTGTGATGAACCCGGCTTCACCGATTTGTTGTTTTCGGTCCAACCGAATCCTTTCGGTACAACCGAAGCATACCACTCGATGCTACCGATTTCACAACAGGAAAAACAGCTTGCCACTTATTCTGTGTTTCCTCTGATCCAGCTCCACTCAATGAATCTTGTCCTCTACAAGCATCACATTTATATAAATGCTTTGTGCTGTGACTCAAGGATCAAACCCTTCTTGGAAATTGATGTCAAAGGGGGAGAGAGAGCTCACATCAAAGCTCATTGCTTCCAAAAGACATGTATTTCCACAGGGGGAGAAAGAGATCTCCAGGGGGAGAGAATACTCAAGTAGAAAGTATTTCTCAAGGATCCCAGATGCTTGGTGTTAAAGAGGAGAGATGCAACATGTCTTCTTGAGGGGAAAGACATGTTCATATGTGCTTATTTGCATTAGCTCCGTTCATTTATATCTTTCAGCTCTGATTTTCTGTTCCCCATCTTCTCCCAGTGTCCCATGCTAGATTCAGGGGGAGCAAGACATCTAAGGGAAATAAATCATTTAAATTCATTGCATACCTTTACCCTTGGGGACATGTCTAATCCAATGTAGTACTTAGTACTTACTCTCTACATGTCATCCCAGTCTTGGTATTCTTGTGGTTTCTTTTGTTTGCTCTGGCTAGTAGATGTACCTGTGTTATCTAACCTTGTTTACGCAGGTTCATTCCATCCTAAGCCAACTCAAGACTACAAGGTAAGTATATGCATCACACTCATGTGTATGAGGAATTCTTGCTGATGTACATACTATTTGCAAGAAGGACTCATGATCATGAAGGTATTTTCTTTAATATTCTTTGCTCTGATGCATATGGCCAAGATACATGTAACACATTGCCTACTCTATCATGGTTATGCTCTCACATGCTTCTATATTCCATATTCACATGATCGCATACATGTAGGGGGAGCCTATGCTTGTTACATGTCTTTCCGAAGCTTTACTTGCTATTTTTATATCTTTATCTAAAGCTTTGATATATGTTGTCATCAATTACCAAAAAGGGGGAGATTGAAAGCACAAGTGCTCCCTAGGTGGTTTTGGTAATTAATGTCAACATATCTCTTGTTGGACTAACACTTTTATCTAGTATGTTTCAGATAAGTTCAACAATGGAGTGGCATGGACTAAAGGATGTGGGAACCCCTTTAAGATGATAAGGACAAAGGATTGGCTCAAGCTTCAAGCTCAAGACTCTTCATTTTATATTTTGGTGATCCAAGATCACATTGAGTCTATAGGAAAAGCCAATACTATCAAGAAGGGATGAGGTGTTGCTTAATGAGTTTCTTGCTCCACAGTGCTTAGTGATATGCTCCAAAACCCTCAACTACTTTCTCACTTCCACACATATGACCTAAACCTAAAGTCAAACTCGGCCCCACCAATTCTTTCTATCCAGCGCCACCGAGTTTAGTTGTCATAGCCACTGCCACAAACCCTAGGCAAATCGGTTTCACCGATAGGGATCTCGGTCTCACCGAGATGGGATTGTAATCTCTCTGTGTATGTCCATTACCAAAATCGGTCTCACCGAGTTTGTGCAATCGGTACTACCGAGATTACAATGCAAACTCTTTGGTTAACTTATTACCAAAATCGGTCCCACCGAGTTTGAGTAATCGGTCTCACCGAGTTTGCCTTACCAACTCTCTGGTTAGCTAATTACCAAAATCGGTCTCACCGAGTTTGTGTAATCAGTCTCACCGAGATTACATTATGCCCTAACCCTAACCATATCGGTCCTACCGAGTTGCATGTCGGTCCCACCGAAAACCCTAACGGTCACTAGGTTTACTAAATCGGTCCGACCGAGTTTGTTGATTCGGACCTACCGAGTTTGGTAAATTGTGTGTAACGTTAGATTTTGTGTGGAGGCTATATATACCCCTCCACCTCCTCTTCATTCGTGGAGAGAGCCATCAGAACGAGCCTACACTTCTAGCATCCTATTTCTGAGAGAGAACTACCTACTCATGTGTTGAGGCCAAGATATTCCATTCCTACCATATGAATCTTGATCTCTAGCCTTCCCCAAGTTGCTTTCCACTCAAATCTTCTTTCCACCAAATCCAAATCCTGTGAGAGAGAGTTGAGTGTTGGGGAGACTATCATTTGAAGCACAAGAGCAAGGAGTTCATCATCAACACACCATTTTTTACTTCTTGGAGTGTGGTGTCTCCTAGATTGGCTAGGTGTCACTTGGGAGCCTCCGACAAGATTGTGGAGTTGAACCAAGGAGTTTGTATGGGCAAGGAGATCGCCTACTTCGTGAAGATCTACCGCTGGTGAGGCAAGTCCTTCGTTTGCGACGGCCATGGTGGGATAGACAAGGTTGCTTCTTCGTGGACCCTTCGTGGGTGGAGCCCTCTGTGGACTCGCGCAACCATTACCCTTCGTGGGTTGAAGTCTCCATCAACGTGGATGTACGATAGCACCACCTATCGGAACCACGACAAAAACATCCGTGTCTCCAATTGCGTTTGAATCCTCCAAAACCCTTCCCTTTACATTCTTGCAAGTTGCATGCTTTACTTTCCGCAGCTCATATACTCCCTGCATGCTTGCTTGTTATTTATTGTGAATGTTAAACTTGTGCCTAAACTCCATTTAAACCTAAAGAAGTTAAAAACTACAACTTTGGTACTTAGTGTCTAATCACCCCCCCTCTAGACACCTCTTCTCAAGATCCTACACCTAGCTGGACATAGCATCGTCGAGGACCAGGCCAGATGGGACCAGTGGCGACGGCTCGCTGGAGGAAACCTAGTCTTTGAGGCGGGGATCGAGGTAGAGGGAAAGGGAGAGGAGAGATGCAAGCAAGGTGGCAATGAATGCTTGCGTGTTTGTTTTTACTTGAGGGTCAGGTGTGACATGGGCGTCAACAGTTGCATTTTGAGTGTAATATAGGCAGACAACAGAGTCATTTCACTATTCCCCTTCCCTTCAATTTTTAGTGAGGTTCTACCCAAAACACCCCCTCCAAAGCGAAATTAGTTAAGCCCAAGCCCATAACTCAAAAATGACTTCTTTACATCTTTTATGGCTTATTTTGACAATATGCCCTGAAAAGGCGGAATCGAACTGGCCCTTAACCTGCAATTCAATTGTGCGTGCAATGATGAATCACTCCTGCCTGCTATCTATACATTTAGACATCATCATACGTGGCATAACCTAATACATGTGCATTCCATTGTAGAATCTGGAATATGCAATGTTTATGTTAGTTCATACGTTGCACATGATGTTTAAATGCCCCTTAAATATGGTCAGTCAAGTGATGGTCTTTAAGCCTCCTTCTTTGCTTCTTTTCTTGATATGTAAGATTTGCTCACACATCTGTTCAATTGCTTGTTTGCATCAGCCAGCCATACTAGGACTGTTTTCTTTGATTACTTGCTGTTCTTGACCTAACACTCTAACAGAGCTTGTCAATGATTTAAACACTAAGGGCTGCTGTAGTGGGGCCTTGTCTAACTCATAGGTGACATAAAGGTTTGGCTG
Source organism: Aegilops longissima (assembly GCA_021605205.1). NCBI lineage: Eukaryota > Viridiplantae > Streptophyta > Magnoliopsida > Poales > Poaceae > Aegilops > Aegilops longissima. The sequence goes on from CM038676.1 coordinate 124,972,702, forward strand.
TACACTACTGAGGGCTCTCCAAGAGTACCTGGAGATCCAGTTCGAAGGTATGCCTAGTTTTGACATAGTGCAGACATAGTAAATGCTCATTTCATTGTGTGCAAGTGCAAGAGATGCGACATGTTTCATTATGTGGTGTTGTTTTGTTATAATCTTATCCTTTTGTGTTCACAAACTGGAAAGTACGCATATTTATCTTCCAAGGAGACGAGTAACTAGTTTGTGTCACCTTGCAGAGGGGGTGCAATGAAGATAAGATTGAGGATTTCCATGTACAAGATGTTAGGAAGGAGCCTTGCAAGAGAAGTAGGTGCTGCGCTGAGCCTCTTCAACCTGCTAAGGTTAGTCACTGTATGCAACTCAATAGTTCAATTCCTTCTTTGTTTCAGGCATAGTTAATTTTCTCTTTTCAATTGCTTTATTTGTCCTCAGTTAATGAGATGCCCAAATAATCATGCCTGATGTTCGGTACTTGTATCACTATTAGTTGACATAATTAAAGGCCTTACCATTTAATTACTCTGCCGAAGTGTGCCTGAAGCTTTGAAGTCTATTAACCAACTATTATTGCATGAGGCTCACAATCTAGTTTATACTACGCTAATGATTGCATAGTTTTGCCTGCTGTAGTATGTTTGTATCAAACCCTCTGCTATTCATTATGCTCCCTAAGACTTTAATTGAGGCACAAAATGGCGAACTGCTTGCTTACTTATATGCAACATGCTGTCTAAATTTGTAACTTGTCTGTGTTTTCGATTGGGCCCCAACATCATGCTCCTCTGGTGAGCTAAGAGGGATTTCTGTATGCAGGCTGCACATACTATCTTTTTTATAATTTTTAAAATATCACCTGCTTATGCTTCATGACGTGTAACATTTTTTTTGAAAGTGACGTGCAACATTATTGTTAGTCATGTTTTGCCATGTAGTACAAAATAGTGTCTTGTTCGCTTCACTATTGTAACTATATTTTTTCCCTAGTCATGTGTACTTATAGAAACATTTCAGGATGAATTGCCATCAACACAAAGATTTGCGAGCCGTGCGGCATGGCCGTTACCGAATGATTATGGATTGGAGTTGGAATGTGCTGATGTTCTCGAGCATCAACTAGAGGTGGCAAGACAACGTGTACATGATTGTCAATGTATAATAAACAAGTTGAGACTGGACATGCAGGTATTAGATGCAGGAGTCAAAAAAAATGAAACAAGACACTGAGGTAACCATGAAGGAATTGGAGATTTCGCAGACTGAAATTTGTGCTATCTGAATCTGGCCAATCCTATTTTCTGAAGAATTATAGTTCAAATGGAGTTAAGTTGATGCGCTTCCATGATGTATGAGTTGTATTTGCACAGTGTATGTAATTTGCTGTTTGTGTATGCTTTATTATCACCTGTGCCGAACCATAATGCCCAGTGGGTATAATCGGCTGCAATTTCTTTATTGTATAGTGTAGGATTATTCTACCTTTCTATGCCTTGATCTCTTTGTTGTAATAGTGTAGGCTTTTTAGAGGTGATAGTATTGAGTAGGATAATTTTTTGAATATGCTATATCATTCAAATGGGGGCCAACTCACCCGACCATGGCCCTTCACGGGCCGTCTGATCCATGGGCCTTCTACGTCTCGTAGGATCCATGGGCCTTCTACGTCTCGTAGGATCCACGGGCCTTCTACGCCTCGTAGGATCCATGGGCCTTGTACGTCTCGTAGGATCCATGGGCCGCCGGCTCATTTATGAGTCTTGTACGGGCCTTTAATGGGTCGTAGATGGGCCTTTAATGGAAATTGTACGTTTTATGGGCTGACCATAACGGGCCGTTAATAGGCCGTATATGGTGATGCTATGAAAATGGCTCAACATACTAACGGGCCACAAACGGGCCGACCGTAATGACGGGCTGAATTTGGCCCACAAGCGAAAATAGCGATGAACGGGCCGTAAGTAACGAATCGCAAATGAGCCTAAGAATAAATGGGCCCTCGAAGGCGAAAGTTAAGTTGGGTTGAAGCGCCCAGCGGAATAATGGGCCGTTAATGGGTATAAAGTGATACCTTTGTTCATTACGGGCCGTTTCACCACGGGCCGTTAATGGGTGTAACGTAATACCTTTATTCATTACGGGCTGCCAAAGACGGGCCGCTAACGGGCCAAGAGTTACAAAAGGCGTCATACGGGCGAAAGGCGTCATGGGCTATACATGGGCCGGCGAAAACGGGTGGAATCATATTGAACGCCCAGATGACGCCATCGGGCCTAATTCGGATAGGGCGTAACGGGCCTTGGGTTAGCGGGCTGTAAATGGGCTATATGCGAATAGGCCGTTAACATGCTTTACATGGGCCGGCCCGCCACCCTTTGACCAAGTCAAACGGGCTAGCCTTTTCACAGGAATGGGCCTCTGTTGGGCCGAGCCACGTGTCGACGTATCACAGGCCCATATCTGACCCACTGACGAGCTGACACGTGTTTCGTCCGGCCAATAAGAATTGTACACGTGGAAATTTCCCAATTGGTCGGGGCTGTTAATGGGTTATCGGATCCAAAACCCGACCCGATAGCTTAACGGCGTTCCGTTATGGTGGATGCCACGTGTCGGTCACCCTTGACGAAAGCACTTCTGTGACGCGCGATTTATCGTCATGGAAGTGGACACTTCCGTGATGATAATTTTGGTAATGTCATGGAACACTTGTACGACAGCACAGGTATGACTATCTTGATTCTGTCATAAATTTGTCATGGATGTATATGCATGACAAAAAAGCGACCTACTGTGACAAAAACGTATCATCACGGAAGTGTATTTTTCTTTAGTGAGAGACAACTAAAGAAAAAAACGATCCATGCAGTCCCTAGGCCTTGAACCCGAAACCCTAACTAGGCTTTAATTTGCTCGCGACGTTGAACCTTCCGAAGAAATGAAGTTTGCAACCCTTTGACCATCAGATCATTTTGTGCAGTTTCACTAAAATTGAGCCGAGCATCCCTGTGGCAAAGAAATTGAAGAAGCGTGATTAGAATAAGACTAGTGGGACTAGATGATGAGACATAAACTCATCACAAATACAGTAGAAGCCACTAGAGGTACGTGCGGGGCAAAGAAGTAGAGAAATATCCGCATGGAGTGATGTGGGCAGCTGGGGCAGTGGTGCAAGCTGGCTGTAAAGGAAGTTCTACCTGAGGGATGTAGCTCAACCTAGAGGAGGGCGGCGGGAGGCGGCAACTTCCCACATCATGACAGTGAGCAAGGGACGAAGGCAACCACACCGACTTTGTGAGAGAGAACGGCGGGGACCCCTGATCGGGACGCGCCGACAGTGGGTTTTCACCGTCGGCGACGACGACCGCATCTACACAAAGCATCCACCCCTTCCCCCAGCGGACATGATCGCCCGGATGTTAGAGATGTGGCCACAGTTATTTTGTGCGAGAGGGTGTGAAGAGAGCAACCCCAACAAGCAACCGTGTAGGCTCCTGGCTATGTATATAGTGGAGTGGTTTCTTTTTATCTCCACATGAACCTGTTTATATTGCGTACGTGCCACTGAAGAAAAAACTTTATTTATAAATAACGCGACATCGTTCATGCATTGTTCCCGACCGTCCATTAAGTTAGTAACTACTACTAGACGCGTCAAATTATCACGTGGGCTGCATCATCGTACAGAAATGAGCTCCACCGTGTCACTTGTGTGGTTGGGGAAGACACAAAGAGTGCTACCAGTATGTGTGTGGGTGCGTGCACCTGTTCTCTTCGAGCATGGTTATTTTAAAAGTGTAGACCACTACTCTACCACACAATTAATATATGGGCAAAAGAGTATAGGCAGTAATAATGACTAATGACCCATCAAATCATGCCGTGGTGGGTGCATGGTAGATGCCAAAGGATGGCTAAAGAGAGGGACAAGCTCGAGGGCACCGGTGGGCTTCAGAGGCGATGTCGACATGAGCGAGCGACGAACGCAAGACATACCCAGGTCCGGGGTTCTCCGGAGAGATAACACCCCTATTCCTGCCGAGTGTGTTTTATATGTGGATGTGTAGCGACCCGACCCGAATGGATCAAGTCTCTGTGCTCCGGTGTCATCCCTGGATCGATAATCTTGACACCACACAAGATGCGGAGGATTTATAACAGAGTAGCAATCACACACTTATTACATCGTTTGTCCAGAAGAGGACTTATTACAATAAATATGGCTTAAGGCCATCTAATAAAGATAACAGCGGAAGACGGGAAGATAAGTGAGTCCATCAACTCCAGTAGCATCACCGAGTATAGAACCATGACCTAAAAGCACCTTACTGTCGTTCGAAAAGTCGCAACATGAAAGTTGCAGCCAAAGCGGGTGACACATGGAATATCTTGGCAATGTAACACATAGAGAATAATGAATGATCGCCTGTACTACATGCATATGTGGCTGGTGGAAAAGCTCTCTGATTCTGATTTTGCATAAAGCCGCTTTTTCCCTCTCGCAAAGGAATAAATTTGTTTAACTATCATGGTGGTTGTTAAACATTGAGAATGGTTGACAGCATCCTCAATCCCAATTAAAAGTACTCATTAAAAACCCAACAATATTAATTAGAAGTAACATGTTGAGATTCACATGATATTCAAGTACTAGATACTCAAGATGTCCATAACCGGGGACACGGCTAATCATGATTAGTTTATACACTCTGCAGAGGTTTATGCACTTTTCCCCACAAGACTCGATCGCCTCCGTTTGGTTTCTCGCACTACATGGTGTTTGAGAGCGGATGACCGAGACATAGTCTTTCGAAGCGCTAGCACCTTACGATGGGTGGACGGTACACCTACATCCCCTACATCTGCTAGTCCACCACTATAAGAGTTCGCACGACTTAGTCAACTATGCCAGAGCCCATAATGGCTTGTGGCTGCACACGTAAGTTACTAGTATGAATTATCTTATGATCCCTTTGAGCACAGGTGGCGGTCCGAAGAAATACAGGCAAGTCCTGATAGAAACTAGGTGCCTCAATCCACCCAGATGTGTGTTTAAGTTGCCACCTTAAATAAACCATTAATTTAACAATCTCACATCTGTCATGGATATCACTCACCCAATCCACGTCTACTAGCATAGCATGGCATAATAAGCAAACGTAGAAGTAACTCCCAAAGGTTTCATAAGTAATACAGGTAATAGGTACTACCTCATCTACTTCCCATCTCACAATTTAATTAGATCCTAATCATGCAAGTGTTTGAGGATTGATCTAATGCATAAAAACTGGGTATGAGAAAGTATGATCAAAGTGTTACTTGCCTTGCTGACGATCCGCGAAACCTAGAGACTCGAAGTAAAAAGCGGCGCACTCTGGGTGATCTACCGCAGACAAACAACAAGCATACAATAAGTACTCATCTAATGCACAGGTAAATCTCGAATAAAAGATCTAACCAGAAAGTTCAACTTAAGAACCCTGGTTGCAAAAAGAATCGAATCAAATAAAGCAACAAAATTCAAACGACGAAAGAAAACAACTTGGTTCTAGCAAGTTGAAACTAAGTCAAATTTTACAGTAGCAAAACTTTGTTTAAGTTGATTAGTCGGAACGGCGGTTTGAGATGAAACTCCAGCGCTTGAATCACCTGATTCCGATAAACGGCGAGAAGATAGACTAGAAAGAAAATCGGATCTGAAATCGCTATCGAGAAAAATAGCGGAATAAATCCGATGAGAAAGAAAACGACGAACGGTTGAGCGAGCGGACGTTCATTAACGAAGCAAACCGGTGATCACGTTCGTTAGGACGAACGGTCCGTGACGCGCTAAACAAAACCGAAAGAAAAACCGCGAGAAAAACTGATCTAGGGTTTGGAAAGAAGACCAAACGAAAACCGATCTAGAAACCTGAACGATTCTGAAAAACCGAACCGAGGAAAAGAAAAGGTGACGCTGCTGGGCTAGTACCTCAAGAGGCGAGGGCTCGGCGGCGGCGGGGTTGGGTGGCGGCGGCGGCACTTGGCGGCGGTGTAGCGGCGGCGGTGGTGGTGGCGGTGGCGGTAGGGCGGCGGGCTGGTGAGGGCGGCGGCGGCGGTGGTGGCGGTGGCGGTGTAGGGCGGCGGCGGTGGTGGCGGCGGAGGGAGAGGAGAGGAGAGGTGTTGGTTTTATGTGTTAGAGGGGTGCTTGGGTATTTATATTGGGGAGGAAGGGTTTTTGCTTGGGGTAGGGGACAAGAAATAGACTAGGATTAGGAAACAAAGAGGAAAAGATCTAGAAACAAACACGAAATAAGCGAAGTAGGACAAAAGTCCTACTAGGATTTGGAAAAAGCGGCGGCTCCCTCCTCTGGCGCTGGCCTTGTGGCGGTGGCCTTGGCCTCTGGCGGCCGGTGGCTTAGCGGCTTGGGCCTTTGGCCCAAGCGCATGACTCTCTCTTTTTTTAGATCGGTTTCACAGAGAAAAATACAGAGAAAAAAATCTAAACGAACTCCAAAATTAATAACGTAAACTTTCCCGACTCCTAAAATGAGTCGAACAAAATGAACTTTTACTCGGGCCAAAATGCAATTTTTGAAAACACGCATTTTCCCTAAGGCAAATAAACTCGAGAAAAATCCAAAATTTGATTTATTTATTAAATCTTCATTTTCCTAAATTTTGGGAAAGTCATATTATTCCCTCTCTTATCTTTGATATTGGAAAAATATTTGAAGAAAAATAAATAAATCCAATGATCCTCTTTTCATAGTTTTGAGAGAACTCAAATCTGAAAATTTGAAATCTCCAACTCTCTCCGAGGGTCCTTGAGTTGCGTGAAATTTCTAGGATCAACAAAATGCAAGAAAATATGATATGCATGATGATCTAATGTATAACATTCCAAATTGAAAATTTGGGATGTTACAAACCTACCCCTTAAGATGAATCTAGCCCTCGAGATTGGGTTGGCTAGAAAATAGGTGAGGTGGTCCTTGAGCAAATCTTCTTCTCTTTCCCGGTGGCTTCATCCTTAGTGTGGTGGCTCCTTTGAACCTTGCAAAACTTGATAACCTTGCTGCGAGTAACTCTCTGGCATATTCGAGAATCTGACTGGTTTTTCCTCATATGTTAAATCATCCTTCAACTGAATTGCTTCAAGTGGCCTTTGTATCTCTTAGCGGTACTTCCGCCATCTCGGCGTGACATTTCTTGGTGAGAAACATGGAATACATCATGAACTCCCGACAGTCCTTCGTAATTCCAACTTATAGCGACTTCTCCCATGCGTTGCAAAATCCTATATGGTCCAACGAAGCGTGGTGCTAACTTTCCTTTAACTCCAAAACGCTTAACTCCTCGAAGTGGGGATACTCTGAGATAAATTCTGTCTCCAACTTCATATTCTATCGCCTTGCATTTTGAATCCGCATAGCTTTTTCTGTCTTGACTGGCTACCTTGAGGCTATCGCGAATCAACTTGACCTTACTCGAGACTCCTTAATCAAATCTGGTCCAAACAATCGGCGGTCTCCAACTTCGTCCCATGATAACGGTGTCCTGCACCTCCTTCCGTACAAAGCCTCGAAAGGTGCCATCTTAAAGCTGGTTTGGTAACTGTTGTTATAAGAAAATTCTGGATACGGCAAGTTATCGTCCCAACTAGATCCATAATCTAGTACACAAGCTCTCAGCATATCCTCCAAAATATGATTGACTCTCTCAGTTTGTCCATCTGTCTGTGGGTGAAAAGCTGTACTGAATTCTAGCCTGGTTCCTAACGTTTCATGCAACTGATTCCAAAACTTTGAGGTAAATTGGGTTCCTCTATCTGATACGATACTCCTCGGAACTCCGTGCAAACACACAATTCTGGTCATGTATATCTTTGCCAACTTAGCACTGCTATAGGTAGTCTTATTTGGAATGAAATCGCTACCTTCGTCAAGCGGTCGACTATAACCCAAATCGAGTCATAGCTTGAGCGAGTCTTTGGCAAACCTGTGATGAAATCCATGCCTAGTTTATCCCACTTCCATTCGGTATCGGCAATGGTTGCAACAATCCTGCTGGCTTCGATGTTACGCCTTCACTCTCGACATACATAGCAAACTGCTACATACTCCGCGATATCCTTCTTCATTCCGGTCCACCAGAACGTTTCCTTCAAATCCAAATACATCTTGGTATTTCCTGGGTGAATCGAGTAGGGCGAGTCATGTTCTTCTTGCAAAATCAACTTCCTGATCTCCGGGTCGTTTGGCACGTAAATACGGTCCTCAAACCATAGGGTATCGTGCTCATCCTCACGAAATCCCTTTGCTTTTCCTTCGCTCATTTTCTTCTTTATATCCGCAATCTCTTTGTCCTTTTACGAGCTTCCTGATTTTATCCATCAAGGTAGACTGAAACTCCAATGCTGCTCGTAGCCTCTGGAACTATTTCCAAACATAGCTCATGAAGATCTTACGCTAGCTCCTTTGGTATTTCTCCGTCAATAGCGTATTGACATGGCTCTTCTTGCTCAATAAATCGCTACTACATTAGCCTTTTCGGGATGATAATGCAATCTCATATCATAATCCTTGATGAGTTCCAACCATCTCCTTTGTCTAAGGTTTAACACCTTCTGCGTGAAAATGTACTTCAAACTCTTGTGATCCGTGTATACCTCACAATGATTTCCAATGAGAAAATGTCTCCATGTCTTCAATGCATGCACTGGCTGCTAACTCCAAATCATGTGTGGCATAATTCAACTCATGAGGTTTCAGGTTGTCGTGAAGCATCTGAAACAACTCTTCCTTCCTGCATAAGCACTGCTCCAAGTCCTCGACGTGAAGCGTCGCAATACACCTCATAATCCTTGGCCTGATCTGGCAAAATTAGCACTGGTGAGGTAACCAATCTTTTCTTCAACTCCTGAAAACTTGCCTCACAATCCTCAGTCCATATGAACTTGGTATCCTTTTTCAACAATTCCGTCATCGGCTTTGAAATCCTTGAGAAATTCTCAATGAATCTTCGGTAGTATCCTGCGAGTCCAAGAAAACTCCGGATCTCTCCAACTGTCGTTGGTGCTTCCCAATTGGTTACGGTCTCAACCTTTGTGGGGTCAACTGCTATCCCTACTCCGGATATAACATGTCCAAGAAATCCAACTTCCTTTAGCCAAAACTCACATTTGCTGAACTTGGCATATAATTGATGTTCCCTCAGTTTCTCCAAAACCAATCGCAAATGTTCCTTATGTTCTTCTTCATTCTTCGAGAAAACCAAAATATCATCTATGAACACCACGACGAACTTATCCAAAAACTCCATAAACACTTTGTTCATCAGGTTCATGAAATAGGCTGGCACGTTAGTCAGTCCAAATGACATAACGGTATATTCATACAGTCCATATCTCGTGGTAAATGCTGTCTTAGGTATGTCCTACTCCCGAATCTTCAACTGATGGTACCCTGATCGCAAATCGATCTTGGAAAACACTTAGGTCCTTGCAAACGATCAAACAGATCATTTATCATAAGTAGTGGGTACTTGTTCTTGATTGTTACTTCATTTAACCCACGATAGTCAACAACCATCCTTATCGATCCATCCTTCTTCTCCACTAACAGTACGGGTGATCCCCAAGGCAAAGAACTTGGGCATATATAACCTTTATCCATTAGCTCCTTAATCTGCTTCTTGATTTCCGCCAAATCCTATATGGTCGCTTCGATATCGGGCCTGTTCCTGGCAACAACTCAATCAAAAACTCAATGTCTCTATCCGGTGGCATTCCTGGCAATTCCTCAGGAAATACATCAGGGTAATCCTTCACCACTGGCACCTCTTCCTGCACAACTCCTGATAAGGAATTTACATGAGCTCTCCTCGGCTCATGCCATGATACATACTTAATCCTTCTTCCTTCTGGCGTTGTGAGAAAAATCGTCTTACTTGCGCAATCGATGTTTCCTCCATACATCGACAGCCAATCCATACCTAGAATCACATCAAATCCTTGGGATTCCAAAATGATCAAATCCGTCGGGAACACATGCCTTCCTATACTTAATGGCACTTGAAAACATCCTTGTCTGGCCATATACTCCGCTCCTGGTGAGCTTACTAGCATAGGGGTTTTAAGAATCTGAGTAGGCAGACTATACTTCTCTACAAATCCCCTTGATATGTATGAACGCGATGCACCAGTATCAAAAAGAACAAGTGCAGTAAATGACTTAACCAAAAACTTACCGATTACTGCATCGGGCTGATCTTCAACCTCCTCCACATCAATGTGGTTCACCTGTCCCCTGTTGAAAGGGTTTGGCTTCTTTCCAGAGCTTCCATTTCCTCCTTGGCCTTGGGACATTCATTTGCATAATGTCGGTCTTGGAACACTTGTAACGGTGACATGGCTCAGGTCTTTCTTGGTTGGGGTTGATGGTGTGGTCCGTTCGGCCGTTGCTTCCTCCATTCCCATTACCATTTTGTGGCCATTATGGTGGTGCGAACTACTTCCTCCATGGGTATGTGAAACTGCACTCCTGTTTAGGGGTATAACGGGCTTCATTGGGCTCGAGTTAAACTTCCCTGCCCATACTTCCTCTTGCGGTTCTCAATTTTTGCTGCTTTCCTTCAATCATGAGGGCACGGTCTACCAACTCCTGGTAGTTATTGAAACTTGCTACCATCAACTGCATGCTTAACTCATCATTCAGTCCTTCTAGAAATTTCTCCTGCTTAGCTGCATCCGTAGTAACGTCATCCAGGGCATAACATGCTAACTTACTAAAATCATCTACATCTCGCCAACAGTCCTTCCTCCTTGGCGTAAGTTGCGGAACTCACGCTTCTTCATGGCCATAGCTCCTCTTTGAGACATGGGCAAGGCGGAAAGCTTCTTGGAAACTGATCCCATGTGGCGGTGTCTCTGTGGTAAGTGGCTGTAAAATTCTCCCACCATGCTGCTGCGGGTCCTTCAAGCTGGTGTGCAGCAAACTTCACCTTTTCTCCATCTCAGACATCCTGCAGTGGTCAACTCCTCCCTATCTTACGGAGCCAATCATCTGCTACTATCGGCTCGGTGCTCTTTGGAAAACACCGCGGGTTCAGCCTTAAGAAAGCGTGTCAAGTGATCTGCGGTGGTGGTGGCGGTGGGTTGTTGTTGTTGCCTTGGTTCTGTACCAATGTTTGGATCAAAGTGTTCTACCGCTGAATCAACTGGGTGATCTCTCAAGGGAAAACAAACCCGAATTCGCGTCTCGGAGGCATCGATGGGTTTAGAAAAGATGAGAAATTAAGAATAGAGTGAGGTCTAAGGAGAAAACACTACCCAAATGCTCATGAGCAAATGCACACAAAATCACTTCAGTCAATTCAAACAAAGGGCTTACAACGATCTAACTATCGTAAAAGTGCGTGTACTATGATGTTACATGGAGGGAATACTACTAATATGTGGGGTCATCTACTAATTTGAACCGGTGGAAGACTCCATGATGTCCGCCCGACTTCGTCTTCAAAGTCGGGTTCACTTGGATCCGAATCGGTGTAAATCGATGATGATGTAGTTGCTCGGACAGCCGACGTACTTGTCTTCATTCTTGAGCTCCAATTTCTTCTTGAGTTCTTCAATCTCACACTTAAGATCGTTATTGTGTCTTGCTACAGCTACGATCTCGTCCATGTAGTCCTTGCGTGTAGACTTCAGTTCTCCTTCAAGTTCGATGATCCTTCCCTTTGCATTCTTGAACTCTATCATATCATTGCACATCTGGTTCTCCTGGCATCGAATGTGCTGATTTAACTCCTGGATGAAAGCTGCAATGGATCTGTCCTTCTTGGTGCTGACTATCTCCCATTGTTCATTCCGGCGTCCGCAAATCTGGTAGATAGTGTCCTTGAGGTCTTCTTGATAAACTTCTCCAATGCATCCCATGGTGATATGAGATGCCATGCTCTTTCCCAGACTCCAGGTTGGTGCACTGAAAACACTATCTATAGGCTTGGTGATTGGGGCGAATGTCCTTCCCGGAACATGATCTTGAATCTTCCAGCGCTCTTCTTCAGGCAGAGTGGCGTTGAAAGTCCCGTTGAAACTTGGTAGTCCAATGTTCAGGTACTTGGTGACTTCCTTCAAGTGAAATCCAAAAGGTGTGCCTTCATCTGGTTGGGCGTACTTGACCTTCGCGTCCCTCATCCTAAAAGAGTAGAAAAGATGAGGAGTTAGAAAATGGAAGAGAGTAGTGATCTATGGCTTTAACTTAGTGGTCGTGTCCTACAGTCAGCGTGTGCTCGATACCATCTCAGAGCGACCCGACCGAATGGATCAAGTCTCGTGCTCGGTGTCATCCACGGATCGAGAATCGACACCACACAATTTTGGAGGATTTATAACAGAGTAGCAATCACACACTTATTACATCGTTTGTCCGAAGAGGACTTATTATAATAAATATGGCTTAAGGCCATCTAATAACGATAACAGCGGAAGACTTGGAAGATAAGTGAGTCCATCAACTCCAGTGGCATCATCGAGTATAGAACCACGACCTAAAAGCACCTTACTGTCGTTCGAAAAGTCTCGCAACATGAAAGTTGCAGCCCGAAACGGGTCAACACATGGAATATCTTGGCAATGTAACACATAGAGAATAATGAATGATAAGCCTGTACTACATGCATATGTGGCTGGTGGAAAAGCTCTCTGATTCTGATTTTGCATAAAGCCAGTTTTCCCTCTGCAAAGGAATAAATTTCTTTAACTATCATGGTGGTTGTTAAACATTGAGAATGGTTGACAGCATCCTCAATCCCAATTAAAAGTACTCATTAAAAACCCAACAATATTAATTAGAAGTAACATGTTGAGATTCACATGATATTCAAGTACTAGATACTCAAGATGTCCATAACGGGGACACGGCTAATCATGATTAGTTTGTACACTCTACAGAGGTTTGCGCACTTTTCCCCACAAGACTCGATCGCCTCCGTTTGGTTTCTCGCACTACATGGTGTTTGAGAAACGGATGACCGAGACATAGTCTTTCAGAAGCGCTAGCACCTTACGATGGGTGGACCGCACACCTACATCCCCTACATCTGCTAGTCCACCACTATAAGAGTTCGCACGACTTAGTCAACTATGCGAGCCCATAATGGCTTGTGGCTGCACACGTAAGTTACTAGTATGAATTATCTTATGATCCCTTTGAGCACAGGTGGCGGTCCGAAGAAATACAGGCAAGTCTGATAGAAACCAGGTGCCTCAATCCACCCGGATGCGTGTTTAAGTTGCCACCTTAAATAAACCATTAATTTAACAATCTCACATCATCATGGATATCACTCACCCAATCCACGTCTACTAGCATAGCATGGCATAATAAGCAAACGAGAAGTAACTCCCAAAGGTTTCATAAGTAATACAGGTAATAGGTACTACCTCATCTACTTCCCATCCCACAATTTAATTAGATCCTAATCATGCAAGTGTTTGAGGATTGATCTAATGCATAAAAACTGGGTATGAGAAAGTATGATCAAAGTGTTACTTGCCTTGCTGACGATCCGCGAAACCTAGAGACTCGAAGTAAAAAGTGGCGCACTCTGGGTGATCAATCGCAGACAAACAACAAGCATACAATAAGTACTCATCTAATGCACAGGTAAATCTCGAATAAAAGATCTAACCAGAAAGTTCAACTTAAGAACCCTGGTTGCAAAAAGAATCGAATCAAATAAAGCAACGAAAGTCAAACGACGAAAGAAAACAACTTGGTTCTAGCAAGTTGAAACTAAGTCAAATTTTACAGTAGCAAAACTTTGTTTAAGTTGATTATTCGGAACGGCGGTTTCGAGATGAAACTCCAGGCGCTTGAATCACCTGATTCCGATAAACGAGCGAGAAGATAGACTAGAAAGAAAATCGGATCTGAAATCGCTATCAGAAAAATAGCGGAATAAATCCGATGAGAAAGAAAACGACGAACGGTTGAACGAACGGACGTTCATTAACCGAAGCAAACCGGTGATCACGTTCGTTAGGACGAACGGTCCGCTAACACTTGCTAAACAAAACCGAAAGAAAAACGGCGAGAAAAACCGATCTAGGGTTTGGAAAGAAGACCAAACGAAACCGATCTAGAAAACCGTAACGATTCTGAAAAACCGAACCGAGGAAAAGAAAAGGTGACTTGCGCTGGGCTAGTACCTCAAGAGGCGAGGGCTCAATGGCGGCGGGGTTGGGTGGCGGCGGCACTTGGCGGCGGTGTAGGGCGGCGGGCGGGTGGCGGGTGGCGGTGTAGGGCGGCGGTGGTGAGGGCGGCGGCAAGGGAGAGGAGAGGAGAGGTGTTGGTTTGATGTGTTAGGGGGGTGCTTGGGCATTTATATTGGGGAGGGAGGGTTTTTTCTTGGGGTAGGGGACAAGAAATAGACTAGGATTAGGAGACAAAGAGGAAAAGATCTAGAAACAAACACGGAATAAGCGGAAGTAGGACAAAAGTCCTACTAGGATTTGGAAAGGAAGCGGCGGCTCCCTCCAGGCGCTGGCCTTGTGGCGGTGGCCTTGGCCTCTGGCCGGCCGGTGGCTTAGCGGCTTGGGCCTTTGGCCCAAGGCGCCATGACTTTTTTTTTAAATCGGTTTCGCGCGCAGAAAAATACAGAGAAAAAAATCTAAACGAACTCCAAAATTAATAACGTAAACTTTTCCCGACTCCTAAAAATGATTCGAACAAAATGAACTTTTACTCGGGCCAAAAATGCAATTTTTTAAAACACGCATTTTTCCCTAAGGCAAATAAACTCCGAGAAAAATCCAAAATTTGATTTATTTATTAAATCTTCATTTTTCCTAAATTTTGGGAAATTCATATTATTCCCTCTCTTATCTTTGATACTGGAAAAATATTTGAAGAAATAATAAATAAATCCAATGATCCTCTTTTTCATAGTTTTGAGAGAACTCAAATACGAAAATTTCGAAATCTCCAACTCTCTCGGAGGGTCCTTGAGTTGCGTGAAATTTCTAGGATCAACAAAATGCAAGAAAATATGATATGCATGATGATCTAATGTATAACATTCCAAATTGAAAATTTGGGATGTTACAGGATGCTACAAGCTTGCTCCCAGAGCTATTTTGGGGAGGAAGGAAGACAAGCCAAAGCATAGGCTGATCCTTCTCCTTATGTGTGTATTCTACTGATCGTATCTCCCCGCGCATGGAGGCCTCCTGGGGAGTTTTATAGGTCAACCCCTAGGGTTACAATGAGAAAGTTACATGGCCATGGGGCCAAGATGTAAGCATCTAAGAAGCCGGCGCTGGGGCCCGCCGGGTACCAGGGCACACCGGCTTCTCCAGGCGCGGGCCCTATGCACCAGAGGGCACTATTTCCCATCTTGTCATGCGTCACGGAGTGGTTGAGCCGGCTCGGCTACAGTGGCGCAACCCCTGGTCGCCATCGACTACCGTCAGCAGGACGGGGACGCATTGTAGCCATGCCGGCCTGATACGTCTCCAACGTATCTATAACTTTTTATTGTTCCATGCTATTATATTATCCATCTTGGATGTTTTATATGCATTTATATGCTATTTTATATTATTTTTGGGACTAACTTATTAACCTAGAGCCCAGTGCCAGTTTCTGTTTTTTCCTTATTTTTGAGTTTTACAGAAAAGGAATACCAAACGGAGTCCAAACAAACTGAAACCTTACGGTGATTTTGTATGGACCAGAAGAAGCCCCCGAAGAAAAAGAGTTGGGCCAGAGGATCCACGGGGCATCCACAAGGGTGGAGGGCACGCCCACTGCCTTGTCATCGCCTCATGGTCCCCCTGCTTGTTCCCAACAACAACAACAACAACAACAACAACAACAACAACAAAGCCTTTAGTCCCAAACAAGTTGGGGTAGGCTAGAGGTGAAACCCATAAGATCTCGCTACCAACTCAAGGCTTTGGCACATGGATAGCAAGCTTCCACGCACCCCTGTCCATAGCTAGCTCTTTGGTGATACTCCAATCCTTCAGGTCTCTCTTAACGGACTCCTCCCATGTCAAATTCGGTCTACCCCGCCCTCTCTTGACATTCTCCACACGCTTTAGCCGTCCACTATGCACTGGAGCTTCTGGAGGCCTGCGCTGAATACGCCCAAACCATCTCAGACGATGTTGGACAAGCTTCTCTTCAATTGGTGCTACCCCAACTCTAGCTCGTATATCATCATTCCGGACTCGATCCTTCCTCGTGTAGCCACACATCCATCTCAGCATACGCATCTCCGCCACACCTAACTGTTGAACATGTCGCCTTTTAGTCGGCCAACACTCAGCGCCATACAACATTGCGGGTCAAACCGCCATCCTGTAGAACTTGCCTTTTAGCTTTTGTGGCACTCTCTTGTCACAGAGAATGCCAGAAGCTTGGCGCCACTTCATCCATCCGGCCTTGATTCGATGGTTCACATCTTCATCAATACCCTCATCCTCCTGCGGCATTGACCCCAAATACGAAAGGTGTCCTTCGAGGTACCACCGGCCATCAAGGCTAACCTCCTCCTCCTCACACCTAGTAGTCTGAAACCGCACATCATGTACTCGGTTTTAGTTCTACTAAGCCTAAACCCTTTCGATTCCAAGCTTTGTCTCCATAACTCTAACTTCCTATTTACCCCAGTCCGACTATCGTCAACTAGCACCACATCATCCGCAAAGAGCATGCACCATGGGATATCTCCTTGTATATCCCTTGTGACCTCATCCATCACCAATGCAAAAAGATAAGGGCTCAAAGCTGACCCCTGATGCAGTCCTATCTTAATCGGGAAGTCATCAGTTTCGTCATCACTTGTTCGAACACTTGTCACAACATTATCGTACATGTCCTTGATGAGGGTAAGGTACTTTGCTAGGACTTTGTGTTTCTCCAAGGCCCACCACATGACATTCTGTGGTATCTTATCATAGGCCTTCTCCAAGTCAATGAACACCATATGCAAGTCCTTCTTTTGCTCCCTATATCTCTTCATAAGTTTTCGATGTAAACAATTCTTATAAATAGGGAAAACCCTGAAAAGAAACCTAGACTAGGAGTTCCGCTACCGCAAGCCTTTGTAGCCATGAAAAACCAATCAGGAGCACGTTCCAGCACCCTGCCGGAGGGGGAAACCATCACCGGTGGCCATCTTCATCATCCCGGCGCTCTCCATGACGAGGAGGGAGTAGTTCACCCTCGGGGCTGAGGGTATGTACCAGTAGCTATGTGTTTGATCTCTCTATCTCTCGTGTTCTTGATATGGCACAATCTTGATGTACCGCAAGCTTTGCTACTATAGTTGGATCATATGGTGCTTCTCCCTCTCTACCTTGTGATGAACCGAGTCTTTTCCTTTGAGCTTTTGTTATGTTGGATCGAATCTTTGGATGTGAGAGCACTTGATGTATGTCTTGCGATGGGATATCCGTGGTGACAATGGGATGTTCTGTTGATCCACTTGATGTATGTTTTGGTTATCCACTTGCGGATTCCCGTGGTGACATTGGGGTAATCTATGCATAGGGGTTGATGCACGTTTTCATATTCCTTTATCCGGTAGAAATCTCGGGATGCTTTTGAAGTTCTTCATGTTGGATTGAATATTATGAATATGAAGTTGTTTGATGCATATCGTATTGACCCACGGATACTTGTGGTGACATTGGTGTATCTAGGTGACATTAGGGTTGATTGATGTGTGTCATATGGTGTTATTTTACTATGAACTCTAGGGCTGTTTGTGAGACTAATAGGAATAGCTCAATGGATTGATCGGAAAGAATAACTTTGAGGTGGTTTCGTACCCTACAAGAAATTTTATCTTATGTTCTCAGCGATAGGAACTTTGGATTGACTCAGAGCGACCAGACCGAATGGATCAAGTCTCGTGCTCGGTGTCATCCTGGATCGATAATCCGACACCACACAAGATGCCGAAGGATTTATAGCAGAGTAGCAATCACACACTTATTACATCGTTGTCCACAAGGAACTTATTACAATAATATGGCTTAAGGCCATCTAATAATAACAGCGGAAGGCTTGGAAGATAAGTGAGTCCATCAACTCCATCGGCATCATCGAGTATAGAACCACGACCGAACACCTTACTCGTCGTCTAAAAAAATGCAACGTGAAAGTTGCAGCCCAAAACGGGTCAGCACATGGAATATCTTGGCAATGTAACACATAGAGAGCAATGAAAGAATAAGCCTATACTACATGCATATTTGGCTGGTGGTAAGGCTCTCTGGTTACATTTTGCATAAAGCTAGTTTTTCCCTACAACAAAGGAATAATTTTGTTTAACTATCATGGTGGTTGTTAAACATTGAGAATGGTTGACAGCATCCTCAATCCCAATTAAAAGTACTCATCAAAATCCCAATAACATTTATTAGAAGTAACATGTTGAGATTCACATGATATTCAATTACGGATACTCAAAACGTCCATAACCGGGACACGGCTAATCATGATTAGTTTATACACTCTGCAGAGGTTTATGCACTTTTCCCCACAAGACTCGATCGCCTCCGCTTGGTTCTCGTGACTACATGGTGTTTGAGAAGCGGATGACCGAGACATAGTCTTTCGAAGCGCTAGCACCTTACATGTGGGTAGACCGTACCAACCTATATCCCCTACATCAGCTAGCCTACCCGTAAGAGTTCGCACAACTTAGTCAACTACGCCAGAGCCCATAATTGGCTTGTGGCTGCACACGGAAGTTTCAGTTTGAATAATCTTATGATCCCTTAGAGCACAGGTGGCGGTCCGAAGAAATCTGAGCAAGTCTGATAGAAACCAGGTGCCTCAATCCACCCAGATGTGTGTTTAGGTTGCCACCTTAGATAAACCATTAATTAACAATCTCACATCTGTCATGGATAATTCACTCACCCAATCCACGTCTACTAGCATAGCATGGTATAATAAGCAAACGTAGAAGTGACTCCCAAGGTTTCATAAGTAACAGGTAATAGGTACTACCTCAATCTACTTCCCAAACCCACCATTTAATTAGATCCTAAACATGCAAGTGTTTGAGGGTTTGATCTAATGCAATAAAACTGGGTAGTAGAAAAAGGTATGATCAAGTGTTACTTGCCTTGCTGATGATCCATGAGACCTAGAGATTCAAGTAACAAGCGGCGCACCGGGTGATCTAACGCAGACAAACAACAAGCATACAATAAGTACTCATCTAATGCACAGGGAAATCTCGAATAAAAGATCTAACCAGAGAGTTCAACTTAAGAACCCTGGTTGCAAAAGAATCGAATGAAATAAAGCATCGAAAGTCGAAACTCGAGAGAGAACGAGTCGGTTTAACAATCTGAAACTAGGTCAAAATTTCACAGTAGCAAAACTTTGTGTAAGTAGGTTAGTCGGAACGGCGGTTTCGTAACGAAACTCCAGGCGCTTGAATCACCTGATTCCGATAAACGAGCGAGAAAATAAACAGATTTGAAAATCGGATCAGAAATCAAATCAGAAAAATAACGGATTAAATCCGATTAAAAGAAAACGACGAACGGATTAAATAACGGACGTTCGTTAACAGAACTAATTTAACGAACACATTCATTGAAACGAGCGGTTCGGTGAGCGTTTATTAAATAAGAAAACCGAAAAATAAAACCATCTAGGGTTTTGAAAAAACCAAACATCTTCAAGAAAAACGGATCGGGTTTTTCTAAAAAACCGGATCGGGGGGGGGGGGGGCGAGGTGCTACCTCGGCGAGGCTCGCGGGCCCGTGGGTGGGGGCGTCGGGTCCCGTGGGTCGGGAGGGTCGGGCGGCGAGGGGCTCGGCGGCGGGAGACGGCGACGGCGGCCTCAAGCGGGTGGAGGCGGCGGAGGCTCGGGTTGGGCGGCGGCGGCGGCGGGATGAGGAGAGGGGGGGGTGGCGGTATAAAAGGAGGGGGGGTCCGCGCCTTGGGGGGGGGCAAGCCAGCGGTGGCGGCGCGCGTGTCCGAGCCGGACACGGGCGGCGGGAGTCCGCGCACGCGAGGGGAGAGGGAGGTGGGCTGGGGGGTGGCTGGGCGGTGGGCCTTGATTCAAAGCGGGCGGCCTCGTATTTTTTTTAAACAAAAACTAAATGAATTTAAAATAAAATCAAACGAACTCCAAATTTAATAAAATTTATTTTCCCCGACTCCTAAAAATGAGTCGAACAAAATGAACTTTAAAAACGGGCAAATATGCATATTTTTTAAAATGCTCATTTTTGCCTAAAGCAAATAAATCCTCAAAACCAAATTTTTGATTTATTTATAATATCTTCATTTTTCCTAAATGTTGGGAAAGTCATATTATTCCCTCTCTTAACTTTTTATATCGGAAAAACCTTTGAAGATAAATAAATAAATCCAAATGATCCTATTTTCAAAATTTGAGATATTCCAAATCTGAAAATAATGAAACTTCCAACTCTCTCCGAGGGTCCTTGAGTTGCGTGAAATTTTCTAGGATCGGAAAATGCGAGAAAAATATGATATGCATGATGACCTAATGTATAACATTCCAAATTGAAAATTTGGGATGTTACAAACCTACCCCCTTAAGATGAATCTCGCCCTCGAGATTCGGGTTGGCTAGAAAATAGGTGAGGGTGGTCCTTAAGCAAAACTTCCTCTCTTTCCGGTGGCTTCATCATCGGTGTGGTGGCTCCACTTGAACTTTGCAAAACTTGATAACCTTGCTGGGTAACTCTGCTAGCATAATCGAGAATATTAAACGGTTTTTCCTCATATGTTAAGTCATCCTTCAACTGAATTGCTTCGGTGGCTTTGTGTCTCTTAATGGTACCTCTGCTATCTCGGGTGACATTTCTTCAATCGAGAAACATGGAATACATCATGAACTCCTGACAGTCCTTCCGCAATTCCAACTTATAAGCAACTTCTCCCATGCGTTGCAAAATCTTGTATGGTCCAACGAAGCGTGGGGCTAACTTTCCTTTAACTCCAAAACGCTTAACTCCTCAAGCGGGATACTCTAAGATATACTCTGTCTCCAACTTCATAATCAATCGCTGCGCTTTGAATCTGCATAGCTCTTACATGTTCGGTGGGCTACCTTGAGCCTGTCTCGAATCAACTTAACCTTCTGTTCCGACTCCTTAATCAAATCTGGTCCAAACAAGCGGCGATCTCGGTTTAGTCCCATGACAACGGTGTCCTGCACCTTCTTCCATCTGAGCCTCAAAAGGTGCCATCTTCAAGCTGGTTTGGTAGCTGTTGTTGTAGGAAAATTCTGCATCGGCAAATTATCATCCCAACTAGATCCATAATCTAGTGCACAAGCTCTCAAAGATATCTTCCAAAATCTGATTGACTCTCTCGGTCATCCATCGGTGCGTGGGTGGAAAGCTCAGATGAATTCCAATCTAGTTCCCAATGTTTCGTGCAATTGGTTTCGAAATTTCGAGGTAAATTGGGTTCCTCTATCTGATACGATGCTCCTCGGAACTCCGTGTAAGCGCACAATTCTGGTCATGTATATCTTTGCCAACTTAGCACTGCTATAGGTAGTCTTGACTGGAATGAAATGAGCTACCTTAGTCAAACGATCGACTATAACCCAAATCGAGTCATATCCCGAACAGGTCTTTGGCAAACCTGTGATGAAATCCATGCCTAGTTTATACCACTTCCATTCGGGTATCGGCAATGGTTGTAACAATCCTGCTGGCTTCTGATGCTCTGCTTTTACTTTTTGACATATGTCGCAAACTGCTACATATTCCGCAATATCCTTCTTCATTCCGGTCCACCAGAAAATATTCTTCAAATCCAAATACATCTTGGTATTTCCTGGGTGAATCGAATAGGGTGAATCATGGGCTTCTTGTAAAATCAACTTCCTGATCTCTGGGTCATTGGGCACATAAACACGGTCCTCAAACCATAGGGTATCGTGCTCATCCTCACGAAATCCTTTAGCTTTTCCTTTGCTCATTTTCTCCTTTATAGAGGCAACTTCCTTATCTGCCTTTTGGGCTTATCTGATTTTGTCCATCAGTGTCGACTGAATCTCCAATGCTGCTACATAGCCTCTCGGAACTATTTCCAACCATAGCTCTCGAAGGTCTTCGGCTAACTCATTGGCTATCCCTCCCATCATTAGGGTATTGACGTGGCTCTTACGGCTCAATGCGTCTGCTACGACATTAGCCTTTCCGGGGTGATAATGCAATCTCATATCGTAATCCTTGATAAGCTCTAACCATCTCCTTTGTCTGAGATTCAATTCCTTCTGTGTGAAGATGTACTTCAAACTCTTGTGATCCGTATATACTTCACAATGATTTCCAATGAGAAAATGTCTCCATGTCTTCAAGGCATGCACAACGGCTGCTAACTCCAAATCATGTGTGGCATAATTCAACTCATGGGGCTTAAGTTGTCGTGAAGCGTCTGAAACAACTCTTCCTTCCTGCATAAGCACTGCTCCAAGTCCTCGGCGTGAAGCGCCGTAATACACCTCATAATCCTTGGTGCGATCCGCAATATCAAAACTGGTGAGGTAACCAATCTTTTCTTCAACTCCTGAAAACTTGCCTCACAGTCCTCGGTCCATATGAATTTGTTTTCCTTCTTCAACAATTCAGTCATAGGTTTAGCAATTCTTGAGAAATTCTCAATGAATCTTGGTAGTATCCTGCGAGTCCAAGGAAACTCGAATCTCTCCAACTGTCGTTGGTGCTTCCCATTTGGTTACGGTCTCAACCTTTGTGGGGTCAACTGCTATTCCTTCTCCGGATATGACATGTCCAGAAATCCAACTTCCTTTAGCCAAAACTCACACTTGCTGAACTTGGCATACAACCGGTGTTCCTCGGTTTCTCCAAAACCAATCGCAAATGTTCCTTGTGTTCCTCTTCATTCTTTGAGAAAATCAAAATGTCATCAATGAACACCACGACGAACTTATCCAAAAACTCCATAAACACTTTGTTCATCAGGTTCATAAAATAGGCTGGTGCGTTAGTCAGTCCAAATGACATAACGGTATACTCATACAGTCCATATCTCGTGGTAAACGCTGTCTTGGGTATGTCCTGCTCCCGAATCTTCAACTGATGGTACCCTGATCGTAAATCGATCTTGGAAAACACCTTAGCTCCTTGCAAATGGTCAAATAGATCATTTATCATAGGCAGTGGGTACTTGTTCTTGATTGTGACTTCATTCAATCCACGATAATCAACAACCATTCTTAACGATCCATCCTTCTTCTCCACTAACAATACGGGTGATCCCCAAGGAGAAGAACTTGGGCGAATAAAACCTTTATCCAATAGTTCCTTAATCTGCTTCTTGATTTCCGCCAAATCTGTGCGGGCATCCATGACGGTCGCTTCGATATCGGGCCTGTTCTCGCAACAGCTCGATCAAAAACTCAATGTCTCTATCCGTGGCATTCACGCAACTCTTCCGAAATACATCGGAAAATCCTTCACCATTGGTACTTCTTCCCGCACCACTCGATAAGCAATTAACTTGTGCTCTCCTCGGCTCGTGTCGTGATACATACTTGATCCTTCTTGCTTCGGTGTGGTGAGCAAAATTGACTTTGTGGTGCAATCTATGTTTCCTCCATACCTTGATAGCCAATCCATTCCTAATATCACATCAATCCTTGGGATTCCGAACTATTAGGTCCGAGGGAAAACATAGTGTCCAATCCTTAATGGCAATCGATCACACCATTTACTAGCCATGTACTCTGCTCGGGTGAGGTTACTAGCATGGGTGACCTAAGGGCTTGGGTCGGTAACTTGTACTTATCCACAAATCCCTTGATATGTATGAATGCGATGCACCAAAGATCGAAAAGAACAACTGCATAAATGACTTAACCAAAACTTACCGATTCGCATCGGGCTGATCTTCAACCTCCTCCACATCAATGTGGTTCACCGTCCCCTGTTGAAAGGGCTGGGCTTCTTTCCGAGCTTCCATTGCCATTTCCATTCGCCTTCCGATAGTCATTGGCATAATGCCCGATCTTGCGGCACTTAAAGCAAGTGATGTGACTCAGTCTACCTTGGATGGTGTTGACGGGTTGGTGCGGTTCTGTCCATTGCTTCCTCCATTCCGTTCCCATTCTTGGTGCCATTATGGTTATGCTGAATTACCTCCTCCATGGGTATGCTGAAACTGAATTCCTGATTTAGGGTATAACGAGGCTTCTGCTGGGCTCCGAGTTATACTTCCCTATCCATACTTCCGCTTGCAGTTCTCAATTTTGCTGCTTTCCTTCAATCATGAGGGCTCGGTCTACCAACTCCTGGTAGTTGTTGAAACTTGCTACCATCAACGGCATGCTGAACTCATCATTCAGTCCTTCTAGAAACTTCTCCTGCTTAGCGGCGTCGTCAGAGCAACGCTATCCGGGGCATAACGTGCTAATTTACTAAAGTCATCCACGTCTTCGCCAACCTTCCTTCCTTGGCGTAAGTTGCGAAACTCACGCTTCTTCATGGCCATAGCTCCCCGCTGAAACATGGGCAGGCGAAAAGCTTGTTGAAACTGATCCCACGTGGCGGTGTCACGGGTAAGTGGCTGTAAATTCTCCCACCATGCTTCTGCGGGTCCTTCAAGCTGATGTGCTGCAAACTTCACTCTTTCACCATCTGTGCATCCTGCAGTGGTCAACTCCTTCCTATCTTGCGGAGCCAATCATCTGCTACAATCGGCTCGGTGCTCTTTGGAATACACCGCGGATTTAGTCTAAGGAAACGAGTCGGGTGATCCGCGGTGGTGGTGGTGGTGGGTTGTTGTTGTTGTTGTTGCCTGGTTACGCACCAATGTTTGAATCGTGGTATTCGCTGCTGAATCAGTTGGGTGATCTCTGGCGGAAAACGAACCCGGGTCGCGTCTCTGGAGGCATCGATGGGTTTAGAAAAGACGAGAATTTAGAATAGATTGAGGTCTAAGGGGAATCACTACCCAAATGCACATGAGCAAATGCACACAAAATCACTTCATTCAATCAAACAAAGAGCTTACAACGATCTAACTATCGCAAAAGAGCGTGTACTATAATGTTTACATGGAGGGAATACTACTAATATGTGGGGGACTTCTACTAATTTGAACCGGTGGAAGACTCCATGATGTCTGCTCCAGCTTCGTCTTCAAAGTCGGGTTCACTTGGATCCGAATCGGTGTCGTCGATGTTGATGTAGTCGCTTGGGCATCCGACATACTGGTCTTCATTCCTAAGCGCCAACTTCTTCTTGAGTTCTTCGATCTCATACTTAAGATCGTTATTGTGTCTTGCTAGAGCTAGGATCTCGTCCATGTAGTCCTTGCATTCTGCAACTCCAACATATCATTGCACATTTGGTTCTCCTGGCGTCGAATGTGCTGATTTAACTCCTGGATGAAAGCTGCAATGGACCTATCCTTCTTGGTGCTGACTATGTCCCATTTGTCATCTCGGCGTCCGCAAATCTGGTAGATAGTGTCCTTGAGGTCTTCTTGATAAACTTCTCCAATGCGTCCCATGGTGATGTGAGCTGCCATGCTCTTTCCCAGAATCCAAGTTGGTGCAATGAAAACACTATCTATAGGCTTGGTGATTGGGGCGAATGTCCTTCCCGAACGTGAGCTTGAATCTTCCAAAGACTCCTCTTGAGAGTGGCATTGAAAGTTCGGTGAAGCTTGGTAGTCCAATGTTCGTGCTTGGTGACTTCCTTCAAGTGAAATCCAAAAGGTGTGCCTTCATCTGGTTGGGTGTACTTGATCTTCGCGTCCGTCATCCTAAAGAGTAGAAAAGATGAGGAGTTAGAAAATGGGAAGAGAGTAGTGATCTATGGCTTTAACTTAGTGGTCGTGTCCTACGATCGGTGGTGCTCGATACCATTCTCTCAGAGCGACCAGACCGAATGGATCAAGTATCGTGCTCGTGTCATCCTGGATCAAGAATGCCGACACCACACAAGATTTCAAGGATTTATAGCGAGTAGCAATCACACACTTATTACATCGTTGTCCACAAGGGAACTTATTACAATAATATGGCTTAAGGCCATCTAATAATAACAGCGGAAGGCTTGGAAGATAAGTGAGTCCATCAACTCCATCGGCATCATCGAGTATAGAACCACGACCTAACACCTTACTGTCGTCTAAAAGTCTGCATAACGTGAAAGTTGCAGCCCAAAACGGGTCAACACATGGAATATGCCGCAATGTAACACATAGAGACAATGAAAGAATAAGCCTATACTACATGCATATTTGGCTGGTGGTAAGGCTCTACTGGTTACATTTTTGCATAAAGCTAGTTTTCCCTACAACAAAGGAATAATTTTGTTTAACTATCATGGTGGTTGTTAAACATTGAGAATGGTTGATGACATCCTCAATCCCAATTAAAAGTACTCATCAAAATCCCAATAACATTTATTAGAAGTAACATGTTGAGATTCACATGATATTCAATTACGGATACTCAAAACGTCCATAACCGGGGACACGGCTAATCATGATTAGTTTATACACTCTGCAGAGGTTTATGACTTTTCCCCACAAGACTCGATCGCCTCCGCTTGGTTCTCGTGACTACATGGTGTTTGAGAAACGGATGACCGAGACATAGTCTTTCAGAAGCGCTAGCACCTTACATGTGGGTAGACCGTACCAACCTATATCCCCTACATCAGCTAGCCTACCCGTAAGAGTTCGCACAACTTAGTCAACTACGCCAGAGCCCATAATTGGCTTGTGGCTGCACACGGAAGTTTCCAGTTTGAATAATCTTATGATCCCTTAGAGCACAGGTGGCGGTCCAAGAAATACAGCAAGTCTGATAGAAACCAGGTGCCTCAATCCACCCAGATGTGTGTTTAGGTTGCCACCTTAGATAAACCATTAATTAACAATCTCACATCTGTCATGGATAATTCACTCACCCAATCCACGTCTACTAGCATAGCATGGTATAATAAGCAAACGTAGAAGTGACTCCCAAGGTTTCATAAGTAACAGGTAATAGGTACTACCTCAATCTACTTCCCAAACCCACCATTTAATTAGATCCTAAACATGCAAGTGTTTGAGGGTTTGATCTAATGCAATAAAACTGGGTAGTAGAAAAAGGTATGATCAAGTGTTACTTGCCTTGCCGATGATCCATGAGACCTAGAGATTCAAGTAACAAGCGGCGACCGGGTGATCTAACACGGACAAACAACAAGCATACAATAAGTACTCATCTAATGCACAGGGAAATCTCGAATAAAAGATCTAACCAGAGAGTTCAACTTAAGAACCCTGGTTGCAAAAGAATCGAATCAAATAAAGCATCGAAAGTCGAAACTCGAGAGAGAACGACTCGGTTTAACAATCTGAAACTAGGTCAAAATTTCACAGTAGCAAAACTTTGTGTAAGTAGGTTAGTCGGAACGGCGGTTTCGTAACGAAACTCCAGGCGCTTGAATCACCTGATTCCGATAAACGAGCGAGAAAATAAACAGATTTGAAAATCGGATCAGAAATCAAATCAGAAAAATAACGGATTAAATCCGATTAAAAGAAAACGACGAACGGATTAAATAACGGACGTTCGTTAACAAAACTAATTTAACGAACACATTCATTGAAACGAACGGTTCGGTGAACGTTTATTAAATAAGAAAACCGAAAAATAAAAACCATCTAGGGTTTTGAAAAAAAACCGAACATCTTAAAAAACTGGATCGGGCGAGGTGCTACCTCCGTGAGGCTCATGGGCTCCGGGGTGGGAGGGTCTGGTGGGGTCGGGAGGGGTGGTGGGCGGCGAGGGGGCTCGGCGACGGCGGGAGACGGCGGGCGGCCTCAAGCGGGTGGAGGCGGGCGGCTCGGGTGAGGGAGGGCGGGCAAGGGATGAGGAGAGGGGGGGTGGCGGCGGTATAAAAGGAGGGGGTCCGCGCTTTGGGGAGGGGAAAGCTGGGTGGGCGGGCGTGTCCGAGCCGGACACGGGGCGGGCGGCGTCTTGGGCGGGAGTCCGCGCGCGAGGGGGAGAGGGAGGTGGGCAGGCGGCCGGTGGGCAGCTGGGCCTTGATTCAAAGGGCGGCCTCCTATTTTTTTTTAAAACAAAAACTAAATGAATTTAAAATAAAATCAAACGAACTCCGAATTTAATAAAATTTATTTTCCCCGACTCCTAAAAATGAGTCGAACAAAATGAACTTTAAAAACGGGCAAATATGCATATTTTTTTAAAATGCTCATTTTTGCCTAAAGCAAATAAATCCTCAAAACCAAATTTTGATTTATTTATAATATCTTCATTTTTCCTAAATGTTGGGAAAGTCATATTATTCCCTCTCTTAACTTTTTATATCGGAAAAACCTTTGAAGATAAATAAATAAATCCAAATGATCCTATTTTCAAAATTTGAGATATTCCAAATCTGAAAATAATGAAACTTCCAACTCTCTCCGAGGGTCCTTGAGTTGCGTGAAATTTTCTAGGATCGGAAAATGCGAGAAAAATATGATATGCATGATGACCTAATGTATAACATTCCAAATTGAAAATTTGGGATGTTACAGACTCTTTGTCGCATTTTGAGGGATTGCCATATGATCTAATTATGCTATCATTGTTGAGAGAACTTGCACTAGTGAAAGTATGAACCCTAGGCCTTGTTTTCAAGCATTGCAATACCATTTTTCCTGACTTTTGTTACTTGCTACCTTGCTGTTTTTATATTTTCAGATTACAAAAACCTATATCTACCATCCATATTGCTCTTGTATCACCATCTCTTTGCCGAACTAATGCACCTATACAATTTACCATTGTATTGGGTGTGTTGGGGACATAAGAGATTCTTTGTTATTTGGTTGCAGGGTTGTTTGAGAGAGACCATCTTCCTCCTATGCCTCCCACGGATTGATAAACCTGAGGTCATCCACTTCAGGGAAATTTGCTACTGTCCTACAAAACTCTGCGCTTGGAGGCCCAACACGAGTCCACAAGAAGAAGGTTGCGTAGTAGACATCAAGCTCATTTCTAGCGCCGTTGCCGGCGAGGTGAGTGCTTGAAGGTATATCTTTAGATCTTGCAATTGAATCTTTTGGTTTCTTGTTTTATCACTAGTTTAGTCTATAAAAGAAAACTACAAAAAAACGGAACTGAGGTTGCCTCATATGCTTCATCTTTTTAATGTCTTTCGTGAAAATGATGGAAAGGAAAATTGTGCTCAAGTGTTTGAAGAAGAAGTTCATAAAATGTTTAGCATAAAATCTTTGAATGACGAGCATGATTGCAATGTTTTTAGTACGAATTCTTTAAATATCCATAGTACTAATGATGATTGCACTAGTCATGATAAAAATATTTCTTACAAGCATGTCAATTTTTGTAGAGTGCATAGAGTTTGCAGTTACATACCAAAAATGGATGATAGATTTGCAAGAGGCATAAATATTTAGAAACTAAATGGTTGCAAGAGAGGCTAGATGTTTGTGCTGAAAAATTTAATTTTTCTCGCCATCATTGTGAACTTTGCAATGAACGTGGTCATTTAAATCTCCAATGCAAATTGTTTCATGATCGAATCGTTCCTAAAAATTGTGATGACTTGATTTCCCTTGCTCATCATAATGAACTTAGTTTTCTTTTGGGGTATGAAGAAATGAAACGTATATATAACTAAGGGTATTCCAGAACATAACCTTAAAATACACGAAATGAAACGTATAACTAAGGGTATTCCAGAATATAACTAAGGGTATTCCTGTGTGTTCTTGATTTTGATCTAGAGGAAATTTATATGTATTGTGCGGTAAATTGCATTGAGAGTCCTTATATTGCCAATTACTTAAAGACAAGAAAACAGATAGAAGATGAAGAGAATAGTAATGAAAGGGAAGAGGTTTCCCAATATCCTCCTATTTTTCCTTATGATGAATCGGGTAACGAGGAGGAGCTTTTATTCAACCAATCTCATCAATAAGGAGCTCCAAAAAGGTGATTAAACCCACACATGATGTGAAGAAGAAAAAGAAAAGACAGATAAGCAAAGGTAAAAAAGGTATCCCTCCCAAATGTTGTTGCTCCTATTATTGTTATGCCTATTACTCATTGTGATGATAATAATTGCTATACTATTGGTGATATTCTTACTATTAATGATGAAAGTGATTATGCTTATGATATGCAAAGGCACAAGCTTGGGGATGCTATGTTTGATGAGAATGACAAGCTTGAGAATTTATTTGCTCCAATTAATGTTTGTCCCAAGCTTGGGGATGCTATGTTTAGTGAAGATGATATTTTTAGTCCCCCAAGTTTTTATGTGCAAATTTATCATGATGATAGCATGCCTCCTATTTATGATGATTAAATTGATGAAAGTGGGTTTGGAAGAGTGTCAACTTTATGTAATAATGATCCCACTATTTTGGAGGGTGTTGAATGTTATCGTAATAATTGTGAAAGTGGATTTGGAGAGGTCCTAACTTTACTTAGTGATGAATCCACTATTCGGAAGAGGTTCCAATTGATTATGAGAACAAAGTTGCTATCTATGATGATTATTGTGATGACATGTATGCTATAAAGAATAATGATAACCATGAAACTTGTCATCTTGATTTTAGTTTTCAACTGGATTATGCCTCACTTGATAGTTATTTTGTTGACTTTGCTCCCACCACTATTCATGAGAAGAAATTTGCTTATGTGGAGAGTAATAAAATTTCTATGCTTGTGGCTCATGAAAAGAATGCTTTATGTGGTGGTTATGTTGTTGAATTCATTCATGATGCTACTGAAAATTATTATGAGGGAAGATTATATGCTTGTAGGAGTTGCAACAATTTCAAGTTTCCTCTCTTTGTGTTTAAAGTTTTGAAGGCATGCTTGTTTTGCCTTCCCATGCTAGTTGATCTTGCTCCCATAAATTGTTTGCTCACAAAATCCCTATGCATAGGAAGTGGGCTAGGCTTAAATGTGCTTGTCATATGCTTCATGATGCTCTCTTTGTGTTTCAATTCTTTACTTTTATGCGAGTATCATTGAAATCATCATGCCTAGCTAGAAAGGCATTAAAGAAAAGCGCTTGTTGAGAGACAACAAAACACCATTACCTAATGTTTTCGTGTTTCCACATGATTAAGCTACTGTAATGATCATGTTTTATAGAGTTTGTTTCAATAAAGTGCCGAGTAAAGCCTTTGGGATAGTGTGGATGATAGTTGACTTGATTCTGTGCAAAAATAGAAACTTTTGCTCTTAGTCCAGGAATTTTGAAAATTCACTGGAACGTGCTTTTGATCTGAATTATTTACACAAGATTGATATACAAATTTCCTAGATTGTCCTAATTTGTCAGAATTTTTGTAGCTATAGAAGTATACGAAGTTTCCATATTACTAAGGACTATTCTATTTTTGACAGATTCTATTTTCATTGTGTTGTTTGCTTATTTTGATGAATCTATGGGTAGTATCGGAGGTATGAACCATGGAGAAATTGTAATACAATAGATATAACACCAATATAAAATTGGAATGAGTTCATAACAGTACCTAAGTGGTGATTTGCTTTATTATACTAACGGAGCTTACGAGTTTTCTGTTGAGTTTTGTGTTGTGAAGTTTTCATATTTTGGGTAAAGTTTTGATGGACTATGGAATAAGGAGTGGGAAGAGCCTAAGCCTTGGGATGCCCAAGGCACCCCAAGGTAATATTCAAGGACAACCAAGCATCTAAGCTTGGGGATGCCCCGGATGGCATCCCCTCTTTCATCTTCGTTCATCGGTAACCTTACTTAGAGCTATATTTTTATTCACCACATGATATGTGTTTTTCTTGGAGCGTCATTTTTATTTTATTATGATTTGCTTGATGTTTGAATAATATCCCAAGATCTGAAATTCTTAAACGTTAGAGAGTCTTCACATAGTTACATAATTATTCGACTACTCATTGATCTTCACTTATATCTTTTGGAGTAGTTTGTCATTTGCTCTAGTGCTTCACTTCTATTATTTTGAGAGTCTTAAACAGCATGATAATTTGCGTTGGTTGTGAACTTAGTCCTAATATGATGGGCATCCAAGAGGGATATAGTAAAAACTTTCATATAAAGTGCATTGTATACTATGAGAAGTCTGATTCCTTATGATTGTTTTGAGATATGAGGATGGTGATATTAGAGTCATGCTAGTGAGTAATTGTGGATTGTAGAAATACTTGTGTTGAGGTTTGTGATTCCCGTAGCATGCACATATGGTGAACTTTTATGTAACGAAGTTGGATCATGATTTATTTAATGATTGTCTTCCTTATGAGTGGCGGTCGGGGAGGAGCGATGGTATTTTCCTACCAATCTATCCCCCTAGGAGCATGCGCGTAGTACTTCGTCTCGATAACTAATAGATTTTTGCAATAAGTATGTGAGTTATTTACAGTACAAAAATATACACTTCCGTGATGATACGTGTTTGTCACAGTAGGTCACGTTTTCTGTCATGCATGTACATCCATGACGATTTTATGACAGAATCAAGATAGTCATACCTGTGTAGTCGTAAAAGTGTTCCATGACATTACCAAAATTATCATCATGGAAGTGTCCACTTCCATGATGATAAATGCCGCGTCATGGAAGTGCTTTCGTCAATGGTGACCGACACGTGGCATCCACCATAATGGGTCGCCGTTAAGCTATCGGGTCCGGTTTTGGATCCGATAACCCGCTAACAGCCATGACCAATGCCGATTTTCCACGTGTAAAATTCTCATTGGCCAACGGAACCACGTGTCAGCTGCGCGTTGGGACAGATGTCATCCACTCATTGGACAGGAGGCGCCTATGATACGTTGACACGTGGCGCAGCCCAACAGAAGCCCATTTCAGTGAAAAGGCCGACCCATTTGACTTGGTCAAAAGGTAACGGGCCGGCCCATGAAAAGCCTGTTAACGGCCTATTCATATATAGCCCATTTACGGCCCGCTAACTCAGGGCCCATTATGGTCTATTGGAATTAAGCCCAGTATCTTCATCTGGGCCGTCCAATATGATTCCAGCCCGTTGTAACTTCCGTCCCATGTATGGCCCATGATGTCTTTCGGCCCGTATGAGGCCCTTTGTAACTCTTGGCCCATTAACGACCGGTGGTGAATCTAGCCCGTAATGAAGAGTGTACCACTTTATACCCATTATTCCATTGGGCCATTTCCAACCCATGTTATCTTTCGGCCTTCTCAGGGCCCATTTATTCTTGGGCTCATTTCCAGCATTCGGTTACTTATGGCCCGTTAGGCCTTTTCTGCTTATGGGCCAAATTCAGCCCGTGGTTACAATCGGCCCGTTTGTGGCCCGTTAATCCGTTGGGCTGTCTTGATAGCGTCATCAAATACGACCTTAACGACGACCCGTTATGGTCGGCCTATGAACGGACGATTCCAACTCTAGCCCGTTTGCGGCCCATAATGCTGTCTGTTATTGGCCCATGTTTGGCCGATTGATCATACGGCCCGTAGAAGGCCCATTGATGCTACGACCCGTAGAAGGCCAATTGATTCTATGGTCCGTAGAAGGCCCATTGTTTCTACGCCCATAGAAGGCCCATTGTTTCTACGACCCTTAGAAGGCCCATTGTTTCTACGTCCCGTTGGAGGCCCATGGTAACTACAGTAAATATGTAGCCCATGGTTCTTGTGGCCTAGTTTTAAAAAATAGGTTATTGCGGCCACTAGCAAACCGCGGAAAAAGAACTGCACTAACTACAAGCAAACAAATAAACAAGACAACAAGGAAATAAATAAGCAGGCAACGTACGCTAGGTTATCACAGCTATTGCACATATTACATCCACTGGGCATCAAAGTTCGCTACCAGTGCAAATTTAGGGAACAAAGCAGCATATCACATACACTAGTTGTCAAAGTTGGCGACCAGTGCAAATAACCGCCGCAACAAAACAAGTCCAGAACTGAAACCAGTTTAGAAGAGCTCAAGAAAGAATATCCTGGGTACCCATAGTGTTGGCAAGATGCTTAGCAAGCTTATTAACTTTCTCTTGTTTGGCGCTTAAATCCTCCAGCACTTGCTATTGCACAAGAAAGTATGCACCTGAATTCTGTAGGGACTTCCTTAGTCCTTCGGCTTCCTGTCGCAGAACATCTGATCGATGTCTTTCAGCTTGAAGTTGAGACTCAAGAAGCCGGACTGATTCAGGCAGCGAGTTCGAAGAGCTGGTGCCAGTAGTAGTAGCCAGTAGCTCGAACACTACATCAAGACAAGACTTTGGGGTTGTCTCAGTTTCTTCAATATAGATTTTATCAGCTTTCTTGGAGACCAACAGGGATGTCTCACTATCTTGAACCTTATCTGCATTACTTCCTTTACCGTTGCATAACAGGGTACTCTTCTCCAATATTTTATCCGCATTATAAAAGAGAAACAAACAGACACATCACAGGTTTACCATGTTGTATATGAAACTCATTTTGTTAAACCAGTTTAGTAGTAAGGTGGACAGGATAACAACATGAAACAAACATATATCTATGTAGTATGGTTACTGTATGGTCTATATCATTCTAGTTTATGTTGCCAAATCAAGATAGAGATAGTTCAAATCATATCTATTTAAGACAAAGTAGCATAGACAGAATATAAGTGTCAGAAACTACACAGAAATAACAACACTTGTAATGTTCATGGCATGAGAACATAACTGTTTATTCAATTGAAACTGAAATCAACATAGAGCAAGTTACAACAGCAAACACGTTAAAGAAACAGGTTTAAAACATACCTGTTGCGCAATTGGACTTTCAATTGCATCTTTGAAATTTTAAATTAGTTGGTATGAGTAAATACAGTGATGCAAGAGCAAAGGAGTATGAACCATAGCTACGGAACCTGACCTGAGAACAATTCTTCTTCTGCTTTAAGCATTGACTTGGGGTTCAGAGTGGTGGTCCTCGTGCTTTGGGTGCTCTGTGGTGGAGACGGTGCTGTGTCAACTGGAACTGGGTTACTATCTGCTGGGGTTGGGGTTAGAAGGGGTGTAGCTGGTTCTCTGTCCAAGTGGGTAGGGGTACAATCTGTGTGAGTCTGGGTTATGTGTGGTGGGGCTGGTTCTTGGGCAAGTACAACCGTGGTTCTATTTGCATCGACATGTAGCACGATCTTTTCTGAATACCGTGTTTTTGCTCCCACAGATACTGCCATCACCCCCTCCAATTCAAATGGCTGATAAACAAGAAAAGCAATTGAATGTACAGACATTGTAAGATAGACATGTGCAATGGATAGTAGGGAAAAATAGGGCATGAAATAATTCACATTTATGTTGTCTAACCAAACAGAATAGCATGACATAATTTCACATATATGATGGCTAATTAAACAAGATAGCATGGAACAATTTCACATGTATGATGGCTAAATAAACAGGATAGAATGACATACTTCAAAATATGATGACTATGTAAATAGTATGACATGATATAACTATACGATGTGTCTATTAAATTGGTTGGCATGCCATAATTCACAAACATGCCGTCGATGGAAACATGATGGCATGATATAATTCACGGATGGAATGAAATAATTCAAATTATGATGACTATGTAAACAGGATGAGATGATATAACTATATTATGTATTTAGAAAATGGGTTGGCATGCCATAATTCAGATACATGCTGTCTATGTAAACATCATGGCATGATATAATTCAAATATATGATTTATATACTAAGCAAGTGAGTAGAGGGCAATCTCACATACGATGTGTCAACTAAGGAGATGGCATTCAATATTGTGTATATGATGTAAAAACTAAGCATTGCAATACAACATATGCATGATATGTGTAATATAACCCTACCAAATTTGATCATACACCTCGGGGGGATAATAGGACTTGTTATTTGCCTCTGAATCCTCCTCTGAAGAGCTATATGTAACCAGCAAGATATCTGCTTCAGCAGGTAGAATTATCTACTCTGAAGACCTTGTTTTCACTCCAGATTTCTCCATCACCAATTCAAATGGCTGATACACAGGAAGAGCAGTTGAATATACAAACATTGTCGACAAATGCAATGAGAAATACAAAAAAAGGACGGCATGATATAATTCACATATATGACGCTTGGCTAAATAGCATGGCATTGCATAATTCACATATATAATGCCTTGCAACAAGATAGCATAGCATAATTCACATATATAATGTCTTGCAACAAGATGGCTTTGCATAATTCACATATATGGTAATTAGACACTAAACAGGTGGCATTCACACAAAGCATGTCTAAACTAAGCAAATGACATAGCAATGCAAGACACCATATGCAAAATATGAGCAACATAACCGTGCCAAGTTAGATCATGCACCTCGGGGGGGGGGGGGGGAATAGGACTGGTCATCTGTCTCTGAATCCTCCTCTAAGGAGCTATCCGTAACCAGCAAGACATGCGCTTCGTCAGATAGCATTGTCTGCTCTGAAGACCTTGTTTCCACTCCAGATTTTTCCATGACCGTGTCGAATGGCTGATGCACGGGAAGAGTAATTGAATGTACTAAAATTGTTGACAAATTTAATACGTAATAAAAAATGATGACATGATATAATTCACATATAAGATGACTGGCTAACCAGGGTGGCATTGCAAAATTCACATATATGACACCTGGCTAAACAAGATGGCATTGCATGATTCACATATATGACAAAGAAACTAAACAGATGGCATTCACACAAAGCATGTCTAAACTAAGGAGATGACATATTTGATGTATAAAGTAAGCAATGCAAGGCACCATATGCATGATATTACCAACATCAGCATGCCAAGTTAGAGCGAAGACCTCAGGGGGTGAATAGGAGTGGTCTTCTCCTTCTGAATCCTCCTAAGAACAGTTATCTTCCTCTTGATTACAATCTGAAATGGGTGGAGGGGGGTCTGCCTTTGTGCCCACCATGGAGCAACGTCTCCGTGAAATTTTATTGCCATGCAAGGCTCGTCTCTTTTGCTCTACATGTTCAGTTCCATTGTGTACAATAACTGACATGCATAGGAATAAAACATAGTGAGATTATGTAAGGAGTGCATGCAAAAATCCAGAGTGATGGTAGCAAACTGTGGATAGACCCAAAACCAATGATAGCAGGCTGATAGTAGTTATAGTTTAAAAATACAGATAATGGCTCCTTTAATGTTTGTTTGCACCCAAAAAGAAACTCATAGTAGACACCCGAGATCTACCAGATAGTAGATAGATAGTACTGATTGCTGCCCCAATATCTACCCCACAACCATTTAAAAACTCAAGTTTCAGCATTAGCTTGGACCTAACTCGAAGTCTAATAGGTGAACAGGACGATAAAGTAGCATGTCATCATATTAAGCGATGCATAACGTATGCAAACACAGAAGAGTGCGACCTCTCTTGTGGACCCGTGTAGTCCTCAAGGTCATCTGCTCAGTTGATGATGGTAATGCAGTTGTTGTGGCTGTCGGCGGCGGGAAAGAAGACCTGAGGCGGCAAAGGACAGTCTGGAGAGCGGATCCATGCTGTGGTGAACCCTTCTGTCGTTGGAGCAGCTAAGCTGGGGTGGAACACAGCGCAGCAGGAGCGGAACAAACCACACAAGGTTTTCTTTGACACATACCTGTAACACAAGTAATTGTGTAAGGGCTTGTTTGAATTTGAGAATTCTAACAATGCAGGGATAGGAAATACACATGAATAGGATAGGAATGCACGTGCAGAATGGAGAATTTAAAAACATAGGATTTCTGCCAATCTGGGTGTTTGGTTCACAAGAATTTGAAGATCACGGGATGCAAAGAAGCATGGTGAGATTAAGTCAAACCACAAGAAAATGTATGGTTATAATGCTATTATGCTACTATCTCTTAGTCTTGTGCTTCATGAATAGGAATTTGACAAGGAGGACAAGTGGATATTAAAATTCCTACGGTTTTTTCTTTCAAGGAGACACTAAAGGAACAAATTCTACAGTTTTCCTTTGCTCCATTCCTTTGAACTAAATACATGAATAGTAGTACCATAGGAAACTTTCCAATTCCTATGTTTTTCCTCCACTTTTCCTTTCAAGCACTGGCGATTCTAGTAGGCAGTCTTGAGCAGGGAAAATCCTACACTCAATTTTTTTTGCTACTTCTACTACTTTGGACCTAGGCCACTGCCCTACTAGCTCAACTCCCAGGCCCATCTACAAATGCACAGCTCAAACGCGCAGAGGTAAATAATGATGGCGTTCAAGAGAGTCCATCACAGATAGCTAAGTTGCATGGTACCTCACTGCTTGTCATATAGTAGGAGAAACTAATCGTATTTCACGTTACTACGTGTGCTCAGTGGACAATATATATAACATGTAGAGTAAAAAAGAGATGCAACAAGTGTACAACCTCTTTGGCGAAGCCATGTCGATCTCAACGTGATTGTGTTGGTCGGTGAGGATGCTCCGACTGATTTGGCTGTCGGAGGAGGGGAAGAAGATCTTAGGCGTCTGGAGATGGAGCCCGGGGTATTGCTCTGATGTGATGGAGGGTTTCATCGTTGGAGCAGCTCCGGTGAGTTGTACGACGGCGAGGCCGAAGTAGGACAAGAGAGACAACGTTAACCTGAGTGGAATTCTAATAGCATCTCCAATAGATGACGTAAAATACATAAGCACAAAGTGCTAGATGTAAAGTACATCAGCCGCTCATCTCTGACTTAACTGTCAAAACTGAATTTAACTGTCGAAACTAAATTTAACTGTCGAAACTGAATTTAACTGTCAAAACTAAATTTAACTGTCGAAACTGAATTTTGCTGTCAAAACTGAATTTTACTGTCGAAACTGAACGCACTAGTAGCAGAAAAGTAGTAGCAGCAGCAGCAGCGCCCGAGGCAGCAGCGCGTGCGAGAGCCGGGGCAGCTGGTCGTGTAGCAGCATCTCGGGTAGCAGCTGCAGGGGCTCGAGCGAGAGCAGTATCTGCTGCTCGTGCAGCAGAAACGCGCGCAAGAGTAGAGCAGGGTGAGGCTGCACGTCAATCGACTGACTTTTTCATCTCTGGTCAGTCGATTTTCCAGCCGTTGGATACAAAATCAAGGGCCTGCAGTTCATCTTCAACCTACACCTCCTTGAGCCGCCAGCCACCACCGGCCAAACTGTCGGTCCCCGCCGCCCGCGGCCGACGGCGCTTCCACGCCGCCTTGCCGCCCCGCCCGCCCCGAAACCACTCCACACCGCCGGTCCGCCGCCGCCCCGGTCATCCCTCTAGGCTCCCCCCATGCCGAGCTTTTTCTCCGGCAATCCCCATGCCACCGCCCCACCACTACCGGCGACCACCGCCCCCACCCTGAACCCTAAGATAAATAGTGGGTACCTCTTGGTGAGCCCCTCCCCGCCACGGTTGGTTCTTCCTTAACTCCGCACCCCCCACCCCTGAAAATCGATCGACCCAAAAGTCGATTCAGTCGACTGAAGTGTAGCTAAATCGGAGCAGCAACGCAAGCAAGAAAAAGAGCGAGACTAGAAGCATGAGGAAGAGCAAGAGCAGACCAGGCAGGGGACCGAGAGGAAGAGCAGAGCAGCAGCGCGAGCGAGAGCCAAAGCAGCAGCAGGTCCTACTGATGTGGACGTCGCTGCCGAGGGAGCGACGTTGTGGAGGAAGTGGCCGGCGACGCTGCTGTGGATGGAGCCGCGCCATGTCAGCTCGGGACCGAGCACCGGCAGCATCGTGACATCGAATCGAGAAGAAAATGCGACGATTAGTGTATAACCTCTTTGGTGGTGCCGATTAGGCCTCAGCTTCATTCGAGGAAATAGTGATGATGCTGCTCTTCCAGTGGTGGAGGTGAAGACGGCGGTGTGGGAATGGAGGTGGCGCGAAAGACGAGGGGAACATCGGGGTCGCTCCTTGGAGGTGGAGGACGGGGTGGCTGAACCGGCGGGACGACGAGATCGACGACAGATCCTCATCCGGTATGGTGATGAGGGACGTCGAGGTGTTGCTGTGGACGACGTCGTCGGGGGAGAGGCTCCGGCTGGGGGCTTCGCGGGTTTTCTCGGCCTCGGTGTACGACTGGGTGTACGGATGGGATGGGAGGGGGAACCATGGCTTAGGGACGCGCTTGTCCAAAATGTGGGGTAAGTTACGAAAGTACCCCCACCAATTTGAGCTAGGCGGTTCTTTCGGTTCAGGGGTATCACGGGCATTACGCGTGTCGGGATTTCGTAGGAGGTGGGAGTTTTCGCGCGTGTTGTAATTTTGGGATAGCAAGGCGCGGGTTGAGATGGAGGGAGTTTTCGAAGCACAACGAGACAAAGATATATCTTAAATATTTCGGGGTAACAAGGCGCGGGTTGAAGAGGCGGGAGTTTCGCAGCACGATAGACAGAGATGCTAGCTTGAAATTTTGGCAGGGTAACAAGGCGCGGGTTGAAGAGGCGGGAGATTTGCAGCACGATAGACAGAGATGCTAGCTTGAAATTTTGGCATAACAAGGCGCGACTTGAAATTTCGGGGGAACAAGCTTAACGTGTACAAAAAAAGACAATTCACACCTCATCACTAGAGAGAGCCATGTCCCGTTTTACTATATACTAGAAATGCATTCAAATACAAAAACAAAAAAATAAAAAATCGGGACAACAAACATAACGTGTACAGTACCAAATCAATTTGCACTTCCCTCAAAAATAAAAAAACAATTCGTGTTGTCTAGCATATGGACTAAATTTGAGTACATTTTCCCTGTTTGAATGGGACTGTACTCGGGTTAATTATACAACCATCTAAATATTATCTTCACAACACATGACATGAATATAGGAGTAGTAAATTCCTATATAAATACGAACTACATGTACATACGATCTCAAATTGAAATATATGTATCCATTTTATGTTTAATTCAATTCATAGTACATGTATGATCTAGCTATATGTTCGGAATCTAAACCATGTATATGATACTACGTACATTGTTTTTAACACGCACAACACACACACAAACACCATTTAGACTAGTAAGGTACACGTGCATTGCACGCATGAGATTTGGCAACCAAATTATGAATAAATACCACATTATAGCATGCAAGCTTTGAGCCATATATGCATGATGTAGATGTTCGTTTAATTCTTATAGTTCATCTCATTCAAAATCATCTAGTTTTTATAAGAAAGCTAATCTATTTTAAGATTCATGGAATTGTGCGTTGTAAAGCATAAAGTAAAAACAAATAATGGAAAATCATGTAGAAAAACATTTGGGCAATTATGATAGGTAAGATTCTAGAACAAATAAGAATTGCTTGTGTTTTTAGGTTTGTGCATTATGCTTAAGTTCAATCATTGAGTCTTCTAGATTGTACATGTGGCAAAATCTAGTGGAATGTAGATGATATCCAACGGCCAGTAGTGCTCGAATTTGCCATATCTGCACCGCCGGGTTGGCTTCATCCAACGACCATCTTTTAAAGTTAAAGTTATTTGCACACTATATAAAAAATATAAAATATAATATATATTGGGGTATAGATATAGACGGTGATGCGAAAGCCAGCCATCATCTCCAATTAGAATAGTGTGTCCATGCACGGATGCAATGTGGCCAAATGATGTCTGCCATCGGTATCTCAAATTCAAATCAGTCCGACCTTGTTCAATGTGTATATAGTATAGCATGATCGTTTCCAAACCACACCACGCATATTTCAGTTATATTCATGCATGCATGGGCTTCAAACATCATGATCTCTTATTCAAATATTTGAATTCAACATTACATTGATTATGACCTCACCTAGTATTTTACTGCCACACAGTCGTCTTCTCTATAATTGTGCCACTAACTTTCTCTCATGCATGCATGCACACACACTACCACTCGGCATTATCCATCGCACACATGCAATCTTTTTCTTCAGGCCGGTCTCCCATGCATGCGCACACACACACACACACCTCCCCCTCTTCATCATATCGGGCATTCTTTATCTCTCACGTGCATGCGCAACGATCGATGTTCCTCTATGTGTGTGTATATATAGCTAGGTCTTTCCTAGTTTTCCACACAAACCGATCAATCTATATATCTAGTGAGGTCTCACCCTCTTTCCCACGTACACATCGATCAATCTATACCTCTTTATATAGGATTACATAGCCAATACACTCAAATTAATTATATATCCAACGTCCCCCTCTCATCATCCATGCCTTCCGCTTCATCTCTCAGACGCACGCACAGTGGCAAAGACAGGGGGTGATGTCTACTACGCAACCTTCTTGTAGACCTTGTTGGGCCTCCAAGTGCAGAGGTTTGTAGGACAGTAGCAAATTTCCCTCAAGTGGATGACCTAAGGTTTATCAATCCGTGGGAGGCGTAGGATGAAGATGGTCTCTCTCAAGCAATCCTGCAACCAAATAACAAACTGTCTCTTGTGTCCCCAACACACCCAATACAATGGTAAATTTTATAGGTGCACTAGTTCGGCGAAGAGATGGTGATACAAGTGCAATATGGAGGGTAGATATAGGTTTTTGTAATCTGAAAATATAAAAACAGCAAGGTAACAAGCGATAAAAGTGAGCGCAAACGGTATTGCAATGCTAGGAAACAAGGCCTAGGGTTCATACTTTCACTAGTCCAAGTTCTCTCAACAATAATAGCATAATTAGATCATATAACTATCCCTCAACATGCAACAAAGAGTCACTCCAAAGTCACTAATTGCGGAGAACAAACGAAGAGATTATTGTAGGGTACGAAACCACCTCAAAGTTATCCTTTCTGATCGATCTATTCAAGAG
Source organism: Aegilops longissima (assembly GCA_021605205.1). NCBI lineage: Eukaryota > Viridiplantae > Streptophyta > Magnoliopsida > Poales > Poaceae > Aegilops > Aegilops longissima. The sequence continues at coordinate 125,015,537 of CM038676.1, forward strand.
TCCGTAGTAAAATAACACGAAGCTATTCTTTCCGTTCGATCTATCCTAGAGTTCATACTAGAATAACACCTTAAGACACAAATCAACCAAAACCCTAATGTCACCTAGATACTCCATTGTCACCTAGATACTCCATTGTCACCTCAAGTATCCGTGGGTATGATTATACGATATGCATCACACAATCTCAGATTCATCTATTCAATCAACGCAAAGAACTTCAAAGAGTGCCCCAATGTTTCTACCGGAGAGTCAAGACGAAAACATGTGCCAACCCCTATGCATAAGTTCACAAGGTCACTGAACCCGCAAGTTGATCACCAAAACATACATCAAGTAGATCACGTGAATATCCCATTGTCACCACAGATAAGCACATGGAAGACATACAACAAGTGTTCTCAAATCCTTAAAGACTCAATCCGATAAGATAACTTCATAGGGAAAACTCAATCCATTACAAGAGAGTAGAGGGGGAGAAGCATCATAAGATCCAACTATAATAGCAAAGCTCGCGATACATCAAGATCATGCCAAATCAGGAACACGAGAGAGAGAGAGAGAGAGAGAGAGAGAGAGAGAGAGAGATCAAACACATAGCTACTGGTACATACTCTCAGCCCTGAGGGTGAACTACTCCCTCCTCGTCATGGAGAGCGCCGGGATGATGAAGATGGCCACCGGTGAGGGATTCCCCCTCTGGTAGGGTGGTGGAACTGGGTCCCAATTGGTTTTTGGTGGCTACAGAGGCTTGCGGCGCCGGAACTCCCGATCTATGTTTTTTTCGGGGGTTTCTGTATTTATAGGGATTTTTGGCGTCGGGAACAAGTCAGGGGGGTCTCCGAGGCGGCCACGGGGTAGGGGCGCACCCAGGGGGTAGGGCTTCTTCTGGTCCATCTTCGATACTCCGTGGGCTTCTTCTGGCCCAAAAATAATCTCCATGAATTTTCTCTCATTTTAGGTCTTTTTTTATCGGGCCTTTCTCTTTTTTTCCTTTCTCTTTTTTTGGCCTTTCTATTTTTTAATTTTTTCTCACATGGGACAATGCTCTAATAATGATGATCATCACACTTCTATTTATTTACAACTCAAGGATTACAACTCGATACTAGAACAATATATGACTCTATATGAGTGCCTCCGGCGGTGTACCGGGAGAGGCAATGAATCAAGAGTGACATGTATGAAAAATTAAGCATGGTGGCCTTGCCACAAATACGATGTCAACTACATGATCATGCAAGGCAATATGACAATGATGAAGCGTGTCATAATAAACGGAACGGTGGAAAGTTGCATGGCAATATATCTCGGAATGGCTATGGAAATGCCATGATAGGTAGGTATGGTGGCTGTTTTAAGGAAGATATAAGGAGGCTTATGTGTGATAGAGCGATCATATCACGGGTTTGATGCACCGCTAAGTTTGCACCAACTCTCGAGGTGAGAAAGGGCAATACACGGTACCGAAGAGGCTAGCAATGATGGAAGGGTGAGAGTGCGTATAATCCATTGACTCAACATTAGTCATAAAGAACTCACATACTTATTGCAAAAATCTACAAGTCATCAAAACCAAGCACTATGCGCATGCTCCTAGGGGGATAGATTGGTAGGAAAAGACCATCGCTCGTCCCCGACCGCCACTCATAAGGAAGGCAATCAAAGAAGACCGCATGCTTCAAATTTGTCACACAACGGTTACCATACATGCATGCTACGGGACTTGCAAACCTCAACACAAGTATTTCTCAATTTAACAATTACTCAACTAGCACGGCTCTAATATCAAACAATCATCAAGTATCAAACTTCTCATAGTATTCAATGCACTCTATATGAAAGTTTTTATTATACCCATCTTGAATGCCCATCATATTAGGACTAATTTTATAGCCAAAGCAAATTACCATGCTGTTCTAAAAGACTCTCAAAATAATATAAGTGAAGCATGAGAGATCAATAATTTCTATAAAATAAAACCACCGCCGTGCTCTAAAAAGATATAAGTGAAGCACTAGAGCAAACGATAAACTACTCCAAAATATATAAGTGAAGATCAATGAGTAGTCGAGTAATTATGTAACTATATGAAGACACTGTAACATTTTAGAATTTCAGATCTTGGTACTTTATTCAAACAGCAAGCAAAACAAAAGAAAATAAAATGACGCTCCAAGCAAAACACATATCATGTGGTGAATAAAAATATAGCTCCAACTAAAGTTACCGATGAACGAAGGCGAAAGAGCGGATGCCATCCGGGGCATCCCCAAGCTTAGGCTCTTGGTTGTCCTTGAATATTACCTTGGGGTGCCTTGGGCATCCTCCATAGTCCATCGAATCTTTACCCAAAACTTGAAAACTTCACAACACAAAACTCAACAGAAAACTCGTAAGCTCCGTTAGTATAAGAAAATAAATCACCACTTAGGTACTTTTGTGAACTCATTATTTATTTGTATTGGTGTAATATCTACAGTATTCCAACTTCCCTATGGTTCATACCCTCCGATACTGCTCATAGATTCATCAAAATAAGCAAACAACACGCAGAAAACAGAATCTGTCAAAAACAGAACAATTTGTAGTAATCTGTAACTCCTGAATACTTCTGTAACTCCAAAAATCCTACAAAATTAGGAAAGCCTGATCAATTTGTGTACCAATCCAGATCAAAAATAATCAGATCAAAAGCACATTTAGCGAATTATCAAAACTAATTTACTGGGCGCAAAAGTTTCTGATTTTCAGCAGGATCAACACAACTATCACCGTAAGCTATCCTAAAGGTCTTACTTGGCACTTTATTGAAACAAAAGCTATAAAACATGATTACTACAGTAGCTTAATCATGTGAACACACAAAAACAGTAAGGTTAAATATTGGGTTGTCTCCCAACAAGCGCTTTTCTTTAATGCCTTTTTAGCTAGGCATGATGATTTCAATGATGCTCACATGAAAGATAAGAATTGAAACACAAAGAGAGCATCATGAAGCATATGACAAGCACATTTAAGCCTAACCCACTTCCTATGCATAGGTATTTTGTGAGCAAACAACTTATGGCAAGAATCAACTAGCAAAGGAAAGCAAAACAAGCATATCTTCAAGATTTTCAACACATAGAGAGGAAACTTGATATTATTGCAATTCCTACAAGCATATGTTCCTTCCTCATAATAATTTTCAGTAGAATCATGAATGAATTCAACAATATAACCATCACATAAAGCATTATTTTCATGTTCTACAAACAGAGAAATTTTATTACTCTCCACATAAGCAAATTTCTTCTCATGAATAGTAGTGGGAGCAAACTCAACAAAATAACTATCATGTGAGGCATAATCCAATTGAAACTTAAAATCAAGATGACAAGTTTCATGGTTATCATTAATCTTTATAGCATACGTGTCATCACGATAATCATCATAAATAGGATGCATGCTTTCAACATAATAAATTTGCTCATCAAAACTTGGGGGACTAAACATATCATCTTCATCAAATATAGCATCCCCAAGCTTGTGGCTTTGCATATCATTAGCATCATGGGTATTCAAAGAATTCATACTAATAACATTGCAATCATGCTCATCATACAAAGATTTAGTTCCAAACATTTTATAGATTTCTTCTTCTAATACTTGAGCAAAATTTTCCTTACCATCATTTTCACGAAAGATATTAAAAAGATGAAGCATATGAGGCACCCTCAATTCCATTTTTTTGTAGTTTTCTTTTATAAAGTAAACTAGTGATAAAACAAGAAACAAAAAGATTCGATTTCAACATCTAAAGATATACCTTCTAGCACTAACCTCCCCAGCAACTGCGCCATAAATTACTTAGTTGACGGGGTGTTAGTGCCGCTTACCTGGCCTCCCCGGCAACGGCGCCAGAAATTGCTTGATGTCTACTACGCAACCTTCTTCTTGTAGACGTTGTTGGGCCTCCAAGTGCAGAGGTTTGTAGGACAGTAGCAAATTTCCCTCAAGTAGATGACCTAAGGTTTATCAATCCGTGGGAGGCATAGGATGAAGATGGTCTATCTCAAGCAACCCTGCAACCAAATAACAAAGAGTCTCTTGTGTCCCCATCACACCCAATACAATGGTAGATTGTATACGTGCATTAGTTCGGCGAAGAGATGGTGGTACAAGTGCAATATGGATGGTAGATATAGGTTTTTGTAATCTGAAAATATAAAAACAGCAAGGTAACAAGCGATGAAAGTGAGCGTAAACGGTATTGCAATGCTAGGAAACAAGGCCTAGGGTTCATACTTTCACTAGTGCAAGTTCTCTCAACAGTAATAGCATAATTTGATCATATAACAATCCCTCAACATGCAACAAAGAGTCACTCCAAAGTCACTAATAGCGGAGAACAAACAAAGAGATTATTGTAGGGTAAGAAACAATCTCGAAGTTATCCTTTCTGATCGATCTATTCAAGAGTCCGTAGTAAAATAACACGAAGCTATTCATTCCGTTCGATCTATTATGGCATTTCCTATATGTTCATGAGTCCTTCTAGTCTCCTTCGGCTGGAACCAGTAACATTTGAAGACTACGACGTTCGGTGCATTTTGACCATAGAATAGAAGTTCATAAATTTCTTCAACTCTCCCATAATACTCGATACCTCCATCTCCGATAGCAAAGACAAAACAATTTGTAGAATTTCGGTCGACCATAGATAGCTCTTTGCCATAGGTACGAAAGAGATACCCGTTGATGTCGTATTTGTCAAATGAACGGACCTTAAAGTCAAAACCATTAGCGACTTGTCTCAATTCGGCGTCCATAGACTCTAAATTAGCCTACAACTTTAATACGAAAGGATTGTTGCATTGGCTGCAAATTAGATGAAGAAATGAGAATGGTCTAATGGAAATTACCATTTGTTTGAACCAAGAGATGAAACCAGGAAAGTAGCCTCCTTTCTTTGCTAGAAGCTCATACTATTTGATGGATTCCTTTTGGATCACCGCTCCATCTGAGAATTTGGCAACGTATCGACTGTATCACAAAATATCCGGAAATAAGAGCAGTTCAAAGGAATTAGAAGCTGCCAAACAATGTACCGCGAGAACTTACTCGATGTACGGATGCACTTCTGTTAGGTTGGTGAAGATATAAAACGAAATGGTCCGCCATTCTTCGACATCCAACGATATTGGTTTCGAAGCACCGGCTGGTGCGAGATTCCCTTTGAATAGGCTGAGGTTGGATCCACCTTTTTTATGGTCGCCAACATTGTACCGAGGCTTCAGATTATGCAAATGATGATTTTTGGCTTCGTAGTGTGTTGTCATGAAGTTTGCCGCCTCCTCTGTAATGAATGCCAAGGCCATCAATGCTTCAATTCTACGTTTATTTTTACATTTTGCTCGGAGCTTCTTTTGCATCCTCTTAGTAGCATAGCACCAACGATTTTGCACGGGCCCCCCAATCTTGCCTCGGTCGGGAGATGCAAACTCAAGGGTTGCATTGGATTAAGGAAGCCCGGTGGAAAGATCTTCTCTAACTTGCAGATCAACTCCAGCACCAACTCTTCCATTTCTTATAGCACGGCAGGCGATAGTTCTTTCGCACAAAGAACACGGAAGAAATAGCTCAGCACTGCCAGTACTGGCCATTCATCCTCAGGGATGAAGCCACGCAACATCACCGGCATTACCCGCTCAATCCATATGTGCCAATCATGACTCTCGAGACCAATTTCAATTTCTCAAGACTTGCTCCCCTCTTTAGATTCGTTGCATACCCATTGGGGAACATCAAGTGCATTTTCACCCACAAGATAATTTCCCTCATAGCTGGCCTTCCAAGATTGAACCATGCCTTCGGCTTCGCCCAGTTCTGCTTTCCTTTTGGTTCTTGCATGTTTTGTAACGGTCTATCACATAGTGCCTCCTGATCGACTCTAGCCTTAGTACTATCCTTTGACTTCCCCTCTATGCTGAACAATGTACCAAAAAGTGCCTTGGCGATATTATTTTCAGTGTGCATCATGTCGATGTTGTGTGGGCAAAAGAGGTCTTTGAAGTAAGGCAGATCCCACAAGCATGTCTTGTGAGTCCAGGCGTGTTTCAAATTATACCCCTTGAAATACCTTGGATGCTCTAGATCTGGCTCGAGAGCGTTTAACTGATCCAGGGTCTCTTGGCCTGTCAACGGAGGTGGTGCTGATTTTTGACAACTCTACCTTTCATGAAGTTCTTCTTGTCTTTCCTAAACTTATGGCAAGGATCCAAGAACTGTCTATGCAAGTCGAAGCAAGAAGACTTGCGACCCGCCTACAGCCAACGAAACTCAAGAGCTGCCTTGCATGTGGGGCACGGGAACCTTCCATGCACACACCAGCCAACTAATAGCACATACACTGGCAAGTCATGCGTGGAGTACATGTACCAGACATGCATTATGAAGTTCTGTTTGTTAAAGGCGTCGTATGTCTTGAACCCATTATCCCAAGCTTCTTGCAATTCATCCTTAAGCGGCTGCATGTACACATTCATATTCTTCCCCGGATAGTTGGGCCCTGGAATTATCAACGTCAGCAAAATGTTCTTTCTTTGCATAATCTTTCCGGGGGGAGATTGAATGGAATGACAAATATGGGCCAACAACTCTATTGGGATGCTGTCATACCAAACACACTGAACCCATCCGTGTTGATGGCGACTCGAGGATGCCTTGGATCATCCGCTTTTTCCTCATGTAATGCGTCGAAGCGCTTCCACGCTTCACCATCCGATGTGTGCACCATCATCAGATTCCCATCTGCATCTAGTTCGGTTATTTTGCCCGTTTTGTGCCATGTCATCTCTCTGGCCATCTCTTCGACCATGAAAAGACGTTGAAGTCTTGGTACGATTGGCATATACCAAAGAACATTAACCGAGATTTTGGTCTGCGTCTTCTCACCCATATCATTGTCTGCCACAATATACCTAGAAGACTTGCAAACGGGTCAATAGTTCAAGTCCGCAGACTCAAGCCTAAATAACGCACATCCTTTCTCACAGGCATGTATCTTCTCATAGGGCATGTTAGGATCACGGAGGATTTTGTCTGACTGGTACAGGTTTGCAGGCAGTACATGGCCTTTGGGTAGAAAGCGTCCAAATACTGTCATCATTGCGTCAAGGCATTCTCTGCCCAAGTTGAATTGAGCCTTCAGAGCATTATTTGTGAGATGGCATCCAGCTGACAAAGCTCAGTGTGCTCATGAAGAGGACGTTTTGAAGACTCCAACATTTCATTGAAGGCCTTTGCAGATTCCTCCATCTCTTTATCCGAATCACGAGCATGATCAAAGTTTTGCACCATGTCTTCCATCCCGATACCATGCTCGTCGGTGCGACGACGAACCACCTCAGCTCTGGCATGTTGGGCAGACTCACCATGAAATGTCCACACCGTATAACCGGGCGTAAAACCAATCTTCTGCAGGTGTTTGCCCATTTCATCCCGTGTCCTCTTTTCCCAATTCTTGCACCGGACACAGGGGCACCAGTTTTTCCTCTGGCCATTTGCAAATGCGGCTTTCACAAACCCCTTGCTTTTTGTTAACCATTCACTGGTAATCTCTTTTTAACTAGGGCGACCGGTGTACATCCACGCACGATCACTCATCTTGTTTAGCGACTGGACAGGCAAGATATATATATATATATATATATATATATATATATATATATATATATATATATATATATATATATATAATTCAGCATTTGTCAATTTTATTACATCCATGCAACCTACACTCTATATGTAAAGATAGGTCCTAACCCCACCCGAGTATGTCTAGATTGAGTACGTTCTCCATGCTCTACCCCATTCCAAGACAAAATTTCAGCAGCACCTCCCCGTTGTTCTCCCGATACACGTCTCGGCAAAAAGTCGAGAGAATGTGCATCCGGAGAACAACAGGGAGGCGCTGATGAAATTTTGTCTCGGAATGGGGTAGAGCATGGAGAACGTACTCAATCTACACATACTTGGGTTGTCTGTTGAAATCGCTGGACAATCCGAAAGAGTTACGGTGATAAATATGCAACTGAATGCATATTTATCGATACAACCCTTTCGGACAGGAGATGCATACTGTTTACGCAACTATAGTTACCTAGCTAGTATCATTGGCACTAAGGCCGGAACAGAGAAAATAATTAAGGGGAGAGGAGGAGATGTCATTTGTGCTCACCCACGAACACAGGGGCGGAGCTCGTCGAACAACAGACCCTCGCAGCGATGAAACAACTGCACATTGAAATTGAAATATGAGTAACATAGCATTATTGTTTTTGTCATCAACCAAACTAAAATTAAACTAAACTAAGCCTAAACTAAAGAAAATATAAAAAAACAGAAAAAGAAGAAAAAATGGAGAGAGGGCAGCGGTGGCGGCGGGTGGCGGTGGAGGAGGAGGTGGGGCGGTGGTGGCGACCGAGCGGTGGAGGAGGAGGGCAGGGCCTGGGCGGCAGGGGTGGGGCTCGGGGTAGGGAGGGTGGTGTGGGCGCAGCCGGGCGGGGTGACGGGCGGCGTGGGCGATAGGGCGGCTGGGCGGGCGCGGGGCGGGTGGCAGGCTACGGACGGCGGGGCCGGGGGCTCCAAGGGGAGGGTGGAGTGGCGGCGGCGGTGCTGGGTGGCGGGCGGCAGTGGCGACTGGACGTCGGGGGTGGGGGGATCTAGGGCAGGGAGGGTGGTGGGGCAGTGGCGGTGGGGGCGCGGGGCCCACGGGTATAGAGAGAGGGAAGACAGAGGGGTGGGGCCGGGAGAGAGGGAGTTATTTGCCGTCAGCAAGCGGACGACAAAGAATCTATGTCGTCCGCTAGCGGACGGCAAAGAGGGGGTCTAGTGGGCCGTTAGGATTTGGGCCTCCACTAGACCCCACCCACCTCTTTGCCGTCTGTCAGCGGACGACAACGATTCTTTGTCGTCTGCCAGCCGACGACAAAGAAATGGCCGATGGCAAATAGGATCTTTGCTGTCCGTTTTCTAGAAGCGGACGGGGAAGGCCTTCTTTGCCGTTCGCTAGCTGAAGGCAAAGAGGTGACTGATGGCAAATTCTCTATTTCCAGTAGTGATGGGCACATAATTTCTATTAGGAAGTATGAGCACATCATTTACTACCCAATGGTTTCTTAGTAGTTGAATCCGCTAAATGCAAATTAAGGGAACATTCATCCATATCGGTGAGACCTAGCACATCACATAAATATTTTGGTATAGTAGACATGCTAACACCTAGATCACACAAAGCATTACATTCATAATCTTTAATATTTACTTTAATAGTAGGTTCCCATTCATCATGCAATTTCCTAGGTATAGAAACTTCCAATTCTAACTTTTCTTCATGAGCTTTTATCATTGCTTCTACAATATGTTTAGTAAAAGCTTTATTTTGTTCGTAGCATTACATGAATTTATCATGGATTGCAACAAGAAAATACATTCAATCAAAGCACAATTATCATAATTAAAGTCCTTGTAATCCAAAGTAGTGGGCACATCACTATTCAAAGTCTTGACCTCTCCAAACTCACTTTTACCATTTTTATCATTAAGATCATCACCCTATGAACAATTGGGACGCCTTCTGATGTCTACTACGCAACCTTCTTCTTGTAGACTCTTGTTGGGCCTCCAAGCGCAATCATAACCCTATGAAAATGGTCTCTCTCAAAAAACCCTGCAACCAAATAACGAAGAGTCTCTTGTGTCCCCAACACACCCAATAAAATGGTAAATTGTATAGGTGCACTAGTTCCGCGAAGCGATGGTGATACAAGTGTAATATGGATGGTAGACATAGGTTTTTGTAGTCTGAAAATATAAAAACAACAAGGCAAATAGTAACAAAAGTTAGCAAAAACGGTATTGCAATGCTTGAAAACAAGGCCTAGGGTTCATACTTTCACTAGTGCAAAATCTCTCAACAATGATAACATAGTTGGATCATATAACAATCCCCCGACGTGCAACAAAGAATCACTGCAAAGAGTGCCCAAAGATTTCTGCCGAAGAAATAAGGACGAAAACATGCATTAACCCCTATGCGTGGATTACCCGAATGTCACCTCGGGAATCCGCGAGTTGAGTGTCAAAACATACATCAAGTGAATCAATATGATACCCCACTGGCACCACATGTATCCATATGCAAGACATACATCAAATGTTCTCAAATCCAATATTCAATCCAACATAACAAAACCTTAAAGAGCAAGACTCAATTCATTACAAGAAGGTAGAGAAGGAAGAACACCATGCGATCCAAGTATATTAACAAAGCTCGCGGTACATCAAGATCATGCCAAATCAAGAACAGAGAGAGAGAGAGAGAGAGAGAGAGAGAGAGATCAAACACATAGCTACTAGTACATACCCTCATCCTCGAGGGTGAACTACTCCCTCCTCATCATGGTGGCCACGGGGATGATGAAGATGGCCTTCAGTGATGATTTCCCCCTCGGCAGGGTGCCAGAACGGGGTCCCGATTGAGTTTTTGTGGATACAGAGGCTTGTGGCAATGGAACTTCTCCTCTAGAGTTCTTTCTGGCGGTTTGGGTATTTATATGAATTTTTGGCGTCAATCTCACATCAAGGGGGTGCCCGAGGCGCCCACAAGCTCGGAGCTAGCACCCTGGGGGTAGGGCGTGCCTTGCGAGCTTGTGGCCTCCTCGTCCACTTCCTGGCCCAGCTCCAGTGCTTTGGTGCTCTATTTTGGTCCATAAAAAATCACCATAAATTTTCAGCCCATTCCGAGAACTTATATTTCTGCACAAAAAATGACACCACGGTAGTTCCACTGAAAACAACTTCAGTCCAGGTTAGTTATAATCAAATCATACCAAAACCATATAAAATTGTTGTAAACATGGCATGAATACTTTATAAAATATAGATACGTTGGAGACGTATCAGCATCCCCAAGCTTAATTCCTGCTCGTCCTCGAGTAGGTAAATGATAAAAGAAATAATTTATGAAGTGTGAATGCTAGCAAGTGCACATGTTTGATCAATTATAATTCCAATCAGTTTTTCTAGCATTATTATATATCATAAACAGTAGCTCATCTCATAAAAATTCTCATGATCAAGTAACAAGCTATTCACATGTTAAAGCATAGACCATAAACTTTCTTAAAAACTAACAAACTATGTTCTCAGTCATCAAACAATTGCAATTCATCTTATTTTCGGGAACGGTATATGTAAGAGCTTTGATTTAGCAAATTCCACATACTCAACTATCATATAGTCTTCCATGATTGCTGTCAATCAAAGCATATTTTTAGAACAAATTGGGTCCATCGAACATAGAGAAAGATAGGGGCTTAATGTTTCGTCCCAACTTATTTATCATATAGATAATTGTCAACAATAATAATTCATGATCAAATATACTTGAATGGCCATATTTGCTTGGATCTTTCCCCACCACATGATACTTGCCAACTAGAGAATAACTGGGGATGAAATGAGAAGGAATACTACTGACTCTTGTAGAAAGTACAAGATAGGCCCTTTGCAGAGGGAAGTAGGGATTTGCAGAGGTGCCAGAGCTCGAAGCTTTTAAAACATAGATGAATATAATTTTGAGAGGTATGCTTCCATTCTCGACGTAACGAACGAGATTTCCCAATATCTTCCATGCTAGACACATTATAGGCGGTTCCCAAATAGAAAGGTAAAGTTTTTACTCCCCCTCCACAAACAAACACAAGCCATGGCGAGCCGAATCCTCAGGTGCCCTCCATACCAACAACGATCCGGGGGAGTTTTGTTTCGTTATTATATTTTGATTTTGATCATAACACTGGGCATCCCAATTACCAGCCACTTTCTCGTGAATGAAAAACGAATAAACACTCATCGTGAGAATATCCCACCTAGCATAGAAGATACTGACCGCCCCCTGTCGCTTCATGAGAGATTTGGGCACACACAAAAAATTATTATTTGAAGATTTAGAGCTTGGCACATGCAAATTTACTTGAACGACAGGTAAATACCGCATATAGGTAGGTATGGTGGACTCATATGGAATAATTTGGATTTAAGGAAGTGGATGCACAAGCGGTATTCCCGCTTAGTACAGGTGAAGGCTAGCAAAATATCCTAAGCAAGCACCACATGTTGGAGGATCCGTAACAATATAACTTCTATACAAATATACCCAAACATAACTCATTAGTTGTCTTCCTTGTCCAACTTCAACTAATTGTCAGGACCCCGATCCTAAGTCACACCAATCTAGCATGTAACACTTCATATCACTTTGCGGCCTCATGCACGGTATTCCCACGGGTGCCACCTTACCTGGCCCGGGACTGTTTACGCCTTTTGGCTCACGTATATGATAGTGTCGCTAGCATCCATGTGACAGAGAACCCGGGCCGACATGACTAGTCGTGAACCAAAGTGGCACTAACTTACGGGGATAGGCATACATGAATCAACATCGAGCATGTCGGTCAACAACGTGCGAATCCGGGCTATAGCACTGGGCTAACAGGACTCCGGTGAACCGGGCTGTGGCAGGCTAGGCAGAACTCCGGATGTCACAGCGTGACATTTCTCCAAAGGGACAGACACAGGAACAAAGTGAATCACATGCCGGCCAGTCAAGTGTTCCGGAGAACTAGTGCTGGGCTAGCAGGACTCCAGTGAACCGGGCTGTAGCGGACTACTATGGCTCATGGAAGCACAAGACTACATTTCCCCATAAGAGAGGCTACCAAGGATAAACAACTAGGTTGTTGGATCCCACACATACCAAGCATTTCAATCATACACACAATATGCTCGATATGTGTGAATACAACATGGCATCACACCATAACTCTACGACTCAAGTATTTATTCATTAGGCTCTGAGGAGCGAGATATTACAAACATGGTCTCATGACCCAACATTCAGAGCATACAAGTCAAAGCACATGCGGAAGCTTAACATGTCTGATTACAGACATCTACAAATGAAAAAGGTTGAGAAGCCTGACTATCTACCAGATCCTGCCGAGGGCACACGATCGTAGCTGAGGTATCAAGCTAAACGTCGAAGTCCACACGGAACTACTAGTGATACTGTCGTCTCTCTTCAAAATATAAAATAGGCAAACGTGAGTACAAATGTACCCAGCAAGACTTACATCAGAACTAGCTAGATATGCATCAGTATCAACAAAGGGGGTGGTGGAGTTTGACTGCAGCAAGCCAGCTTTGACTCAGTGGCTATCCTAAACTATGACTGCAAGAAACTCTTTTGAGGTGGCGTACATGAGTCCACATATTCACCATATCAATACACCACTATGTATATGCTCTCGTCTCCCTACGAGAAGGCCATCCATAGCACTCACGCTTATCTTGCGAGTTTTAGAGTATCCACTTTCACTTGTCTATGAACTGTACACGGCTATTCAAATAGATCATTTATAACCCTGCAGGGGTGTACTTCTTCACACACGCTCTCGCCACTTACCACCACGCACACGTTGTGTATCTCGGCAACCTTCAAGCGGAAGCCTGGCATGGGAGTCGGCCACGACCTGACTAACCACACAAGTCTCTAGTCCAGGTTTATCGCCTATTCGAGATCCGGCCGGGGTGTCGCTCACAGCCCCAAACAATGAGAGCAGGGTTCCCGAGGCACCAAACGGGCATCCCGGTACACCGTGCCTCATGTCTCTATCGCAACATAGCCCACCCCTAGGGTCAGCGCTACGCACGGCCCCCAACACATATCCTACAAACACCAGAAACTAGTTGCAACTCCTGGACAGAGATCAAGGCGATTAATAAGTCGAGAGGGGCACTTAAGCATTCCAATGCGTGGTAGTAGTTGTTCATGGATCACAAACACAGAACTCAGTTCCTGAGGACGGCTGCAATGAGACAATCCACCATGTACTCCTACATGGCCTCTCACCGCTACCTTTACCAAACCGTGTTCACACACTTAGCTCTCAACAGTAGGACATGTTCACCACATTCCAACTCATTCCTGATGAATTAGACCTGACTCAACTCTAAGCAGTAGCAGGCATGACAAACAAGCATGAATGTGTAGGCACATCAGGGCTCAAACAACTCCTACTCATGCTTGTGGGTTTCATATATTTACTGTGGCAATGGCAGGTCATGCAGAGGGAAGGGGTTCAACTACCGCAACATGTAACAGATGAATCATTGTTGTCCTAACGCAGTAAAAGAGAGCAGGAGCGAGAGAGTGGGATTATATCGGAATGAACAAGGGGGTTTTGCTTGCCTGGCACTTCTGAAGATAGTATAGCTCTTCATCGGTGTCATCGAACTCATCGTCGAAACAACGTCTATTAAAGGGGAACGAACATCGGCAACAGAGAAAGAACACAATCAATGCAATGCACAATATGATGCATGATCATGACATGGCAATATGCTGTGATTTGAGCTAATGCAACTAGCAACGGGTTAAATGGAGTTGGTTTGAATCCAAGATTCAAATTCAAACTCCATATGTGGATATTCAAATGTCATTTATTTTATTTGTCCAATTCAGCAGCTATAAGTTGTTCTAACATGCATGACAATGGTACATATGGAAAGATTGGATTTTTCTGATCATTTTTCATATATAAATCTTTGCATTTGGAGTTACGGTTGATTTTATATGATTTTAGAAGTTTTGGATATTTTCTGAATTAAATAAATCATTTCTGATTTATTTTAAATCCTAGAAAATATTTACTACGTCAGCACTACGTCATGCTGATCTCAGCAGGTCAACAGACCTGGTCCAGGTCAAACCTGACCAGTGGGACCCACTTGTCAGTGACCTAGTCTCAGTTAGTGACACAAACAGGTGGGTCCGGTCAATGGCCACGTCAGCGAGGTCAGCGCCGATGCGTGGGGCCACTGTGATTAACTTAAACTAAACATGAGTTAAACTGCTGTTAGTTAAGGCATGGGGCCCATCTGTAAGCAGCACAGTGATTAGCTAATGGTGTCATTAGTGTTAACTAAAAGTGCCACGTCGGCTTGCCGGAGTCCCACCGGCGGCGACCAAAGCTACGGCGGAAGCTCGCCGGGGCTGCGTTACAGGCGGCGTCTGCACGCGCAAAGGCCACCAGAAGGTAGCCCGAGCACGCCTGCATCTAGCTAGCCACACGGGAGGCCTCGTGGTCGCCGAAATCGACAACGGCGAG
This sequence comes from Aegilops longissima, assembly GCA_021605205.1. Lineage (NCBI taxonomy): Eukaryota > Viridiplantae > Streptophyta > Magnoliopsida > Poales > Poaceae > Aegilops > Aegilops longissima. The sequence goes on from CM038676.1 coordinate 125,030,755, forward strand.
TGCATCCGCGGTGGCCGGAGTTCGGACGTGGAAGGGGTCGACGCTACGGTGCACTAGAGGAGAAACCGAAGGGTGTTGCGTGCTCCTGGGAGTGCAGCAAACAAGGTGACGTGCTCAGGCGCGAGTTGGGGTGGCCCTGGACACGGCGGTGAGGAACTACGACGGCAATGAGCTCTTGGGTCCGGTGGTTAGTGCGGCTACGACACGCAAACGAGGAAGAGAGGAGAGGGGAAATGACGAGGTGCTCACGGCGAGGCCGTCGGAGTGCTCAGCAGGCTCGGGGGAGGTCCGGTGCAGGCGGAACGGCGGTGACAATCTCGACGGACTGAGGTTGAAGAGGACGGCGTGGTCGGCGTTTGAGGGCATCCGGGCTTGCGCTTGTTGAGGGGGAAGATTCACGGTGTCGAGGCGGACAGCGGGAATAGCACAGAGAGGCGCGGAGATGGCTATGGCCGCGGTGGTTGGCGATGGTGGCGACGGTGCGCTCGGGTGGGTGAGAGAGAGGGGAGGGGAGAGAGCTGCGAGGAGGGAGGAGGTGCAGACGGTCGAGGGGGGGGGGGGGGGTTGCGTGGCGTCCTCGGGTGAGTCCAGCGGCGAGCAGGCAAGCAGGAGGTGGCCGGCGCGTGCTGCTGCTGCACAAGACACGCCTCCCGCCCTCTTGGCAGGAGGTTGAAGACGGTGGCGGCTGCGGTGGGCTGGGCTGCTGCTGGGCTGCACATTGTTGGGCTGTGGGTGCGGTGCCAGATAAGTTAGGTGGGTTTTCTATCCTTTTCTTTTTATTTATGTTTTCTAATTCTTCTGTAATTTTTTTCTGATTTAGTAAAAATACTAAATCACTTTATAAAATCCTGAAAACTTTTGTGGCCACTATCTGATTTAAACCAGAGGCCCTCACCAAGTTCCAGAATATTTGGAGCTACCAAATATTTTATAGGAATTTATAGCTCCACTTCAAATACAATACGATTTAATTCAAAGACCTTAAATGCCTTGGAAAAATGTGCATAACCTATGGTAAAGGTTTTAACCTCTTTCCATAAATAATGAACATTTTTGAAGGGCATTTTGGATTCATTGCAAATATTTTTATTTTGATCCTAAATGCATTCCATTGGTGCTAGGGTTTGTCATCCCCATTTCATGTTCATTTGAGAATTTAAACATGATGCAAATACCATTAGCTAGTCTAGAGCATACCAGACTAGGGATGTGACACTAATTTTCTCAAGTTTGAAAATAATTAATGGGGCTCCAAATAATCGAAGATGTCCAAGATAGTACATTTATATGTGAAATCACTCCTCCTTCAATATTCTTTCATGTATTGTTCAAGTGACCAATGCTATGTTTGCTAACTTTAAATAAATGTTACCATCTATACTTCTTATGTGTGAAGTCATTACTCTCCATGGGATAAGCATATGAAACATATCTAATTTCATATTTATGATATTCAATTCATTCAATCATTTACTCATACGATATAAGTGAAGCACGAGAGTAAATGACAAACTACGCCAAAAAGATATAAGTGAAGATCAATGAGTAGTCAAATAATTAAATAGCTACAAGCTTATGGCTTTGCATACATTAGCATCATGGATATTCAAAGAATTCATACTAGCAACATTGCCATCATGCTCATCATTCAAATATTTTATGCCAAACATTTTTTTGAATTCTTCTTCTATCAATTGAGCAGAATTTTCCTTTCCATCATTTTCACGAAAGACATTGTAAAGATGAAGCATATATACGAGGCAACTTGAATTCCATCTTTTGTAGTTTTCTTTTATAAAACCAAACTAGTGATAAAACAAGAAACTAAAAAGATTAAATTGCAAGATCTAAAGATAAACCTTCAAGCACTCACCTCCCCGGCAACGACGCCAGAAAAGAGCTTGATGTCTACTATGCAACCTTCTGCTTGTAGACTCTTGTTGGGCCTCCAAGCGCAGAGTTTTGTAGGACAGTAGAAGATTTCCCTCAAGTGGATGTCCTAAGGTTTATCAATCCATGGGAGCCGTAGGATGAAGATGATCTCTCTCAAACAACCCTGCAACCAAATAAAAAAGAGACTCTTGTGTCCCCAACACACCCAATAAAATGGTAAATTGTATAGGGGCACTAGTTCGGTGAAGAGATGGTGATACAAGTGTAATATGGATGGTAGATATAGGTTTTTATAATCTGAACATATAAAAGCAGCAAGGTAACTAGTAACCAAAGTGAGCAAAAACGGTATTGCAATGCTTGAAAACAAGGCCTAGGGTTCATACTTTCACTAGTGCAAAATCTCTCAACAATGATAAGATAGTTGGATCATATAACAATTTTGACGGCTGGATAGTTAAGCTACAGTGAACCCCCGCTAATGATGCCACGTCACCTCGGTTACTGAGGATAAACTCGCGTTAGTTCAGAACCTAGTTCGAATTTCAAATTTAAAACAACTGCAGACAATAAAAGTTTTCAAAGGTTAAAACTAAAATGTTCGAAGAGTGCCAATTAATGCCTAGATATTTATGGTGAAGAGATCACGCTTTTACAGAATGCCTAAGTACTTCAAAATGAATTAAACAGGAAAGGAAATAACGAATATAGATAACATAACTAGAACTAAAACTAACCCAAAAAGAGAGAACCCCCTGCTGGGCTACGACCCAGATGGCCTCGGTGCCAAACAGGCCGGCCCAGCCAGCGCCTACCTCACCCCCTGGGGTGACCGAACCCTAGCGGTTCCTCCCCACTCGCACCCACTCCCTCCCCCTCGTCCCACTCTTCCCTCGCGCCCCTCCACTCGGTTCCGATCTGGATCGGGGCGACCCCCCCCCCCCCGATCCCATCGTCCCTGTCGCCGCCGCACGAGGGACCACCTCGCCGGAGCTTCCCCTCCCGCTGGCTCTGGATCGGCACCCGAGCCGATCCCCGTTGCCAGCGCTCGCCACCGCTCCACCGTCGCGGGATCCGCCGCCTCCTCGTCTCCTCCTCACACCGCGGGACCTCGCCGTCGCCCGAAGCCGACTCGTCGGAGCTCCCTAGCCGGCCTCCCTTCGCCACATCGCCGGACTGCTTCCTCTCCGGCACCGTCGTCCCTGACCCCCTCCACGACCCACCGCTGCCTCATGCCCTACATCACCCGTGAGGCTCCGGCCTTCCTCCCTCTCTCCCCTTATTCTTTGTCGCCATGCGTCCCCGCCCACGCACACGGTCACCGCGGTCGGGCCGCGCCCTGGCCGCGCGCCGCTCCGTCCGGCCGTGCAGATGCCCTCAGCCCTCGCCTCCTCGACCTTCCATGGGGCCGAACCCCCCGCAGTGTCGACTTCGTTGTCGCTGCTCGGTTGCTGTGGCCGGGCCCCCCTTGGTGGCCTCGGGCCTGCAAGTGGCGACGCCTACAGCGCGCCGGCGCCCTTGTCCGCACTGCGGCGCTCGGGCCAACCGGTTTCGCCAGATATACCAGCCTTGCAGCGGTGCGTGCCGTTAAGGCCCTATGGGCCTATGACAAAGGGCCCCTCCCTAGAACGGTTTAAAAAAAGAATAAAAAAAGGAATTAAAAAGTATAATAATTAAATTAAATAAATAAATAATTAATTAGTTAACTTAATTAATCATATTGAAATTAAACTAATCAACTAATTAAACTAATCAATTCTGTTTAATTAAGCTCACCAATGACAAGATGGGACCCATGGTCGGGTTTGACGATCAACGGTCGATTTGACTCTTGACGTCATGGTGGTGTCATGCTGACATCACCTTTCACTACTCTGGATAATGTTGAAATTAAATAATTAAATAAATCCTAAAAATGAATTAAATCTTTTAAAATTAATATAAAATAAACCGTAGCTCGGATGGAAAAACTTTGTACATGAAAGTTACTCAGAACGACGAGACGAACCCGGATACGCAGCCCGTTCGTCCGCCATGCACCCCTAACATATCAAACTCGCAACTTTCCCCCTCCGGCTCCTCTGCCTGAAAACACGAAACACCGGGGATACTTTCCCGGATGTTTCCCCCTTTCGCCGGTACCACCTCATACCGCGTTAGAACACGTCTAGCTCTGCCTGTTATCCTGTTATGCACTTGCTTGCTATGTATTTACTGTTTCTCCCCCCTCTTCTCTTCGGTAGACCCCGTGACGATGCTGATGCCCCAGTTCGACTACGGAGTTGACGACCCCTCTCTCTTGCCAGAGCAACCAGGCAAGCCCCCCCTTGATCACCAGATATCGCCTATTCTACTCTATAATGCTTGCATTAGAGTAGTGTAGCATGTTACTGCTTTCTGTTATACCTATCCTGATGCATAGCCTGTCCTTGTTACTATCAAGTTGTTACTTTTACGCAATCCTATATGCTTAGTATAGGATGCTAGTATTTTCATCTGTGGCCCTACATTCTTGTCCGTCTGCTGTGCTATACTATCGGGCCGTGATCACTCGGGAGGTGATCACGGGTATATACTATATGATTATACATGATACATGTGGAGACTAAAGTCGGGTCGGCTAGTGGAGCACCCGCGAGTGGATCTTTGTGGCGGAGCGACAGGGCAGGTTGAGACCGCCAAGGAGAGAGGTGGGCCTGGCCTTGTTCGGCGTTCGCGGATACTTAACACTCTTAACGAGATCTTAGTATTTGATCTGAGTTGGCTACGAGCCTATACGCACTAACCAACTACGTGGGAAAGATATGGGCACTCGGCGTCGTGGTATCACCGGCACTTCGTGACGCCCGGCCGAGTGGCGCGCGGCGGATTGGAACGTAAGGCTGCTCTTGTATTAAGGGGCTAGTTCGCTTTCGTCACAGACGCAACGCGCAGGTGTGCTATGGGCGATGGGCCCGCACCTGTGGCGCTTAGGTTTAGACCGCGTGTTGGCCTCTCTGTTGAGCCTAGGTGGGCTGCGACGTGTTGATCTTCCGCGGCGGGCATGACCCGAGAAAGTGTGTCCGCCAAATGGGATCAAGCGTGTTGGGTTATGTGGTGCACCCCTGCAGGGAAGTTAATCTATTTGAATAGCCATGATCTTCGGTAACAGGACGACTTGGAGTTGTACCTTGACCTTATGACAACTAGAACCGGATACTTAATAAAACACACCCTTCCAAGTGCCAGATACAACCGGTGGTCGCTCTCTCTCAGGGCAATGAGGAGGGGATCGCCGGGTAGGATTATTGCTATGTGATGTTACTTGGAGGACTTCAGTCTACTCCCTTCTACATGTTGCAAGACGGAGGCTGCCAGAAGCGTAGTCTTCGACAGGATTAGATATCCCCCTCTTATTCTGGCATTCTGCAGTTCAGTCCACTGATATGGCCCTTTACACATATATCCATGCATATGTAGTGTAGATCCTTGCTTGCGAGTACTTTGGATGAGTACTCACGGTTGCCTTGTTCCCCCTTTTCCCCCTTTCTTTACCCGATTGCTGCAACCAGACGATGGAGCCCAGGAGCCAGACGCCACCGTCGATGACGACTACTACCCCGGAGGTGCCTACTACTACATGCAGCCCGCCGACGATTTACCACTGAGGAGTAGTTAGGAGGATCCAGGCGGGAGGCATGCGCCTCTTTCAATCTGTATCCCGCTTTGTGCTAGCCATCTTATGGCAACTTGTTTAACTTATGTCCGTACTCAGATATTGTTGCTTCCGCTGACTGCCTGTGATCGAGCACTTGTATTCGAGCCCTCGAGGCCTCCGCTTGTATTATGATGCTTGTATGACTTATTTTATTTTTAGAGTTGTGTTGTGATATCTTCCCGTGAGTCCCTGATCTTGATCGTACACGTTTGCGTGTATGATTAGTGTACGATTCAATCGGGGGCGTCACAACAATCCCTCAACATGCAACAATGAATCACTCCAAAGAGTGCCCCAAGATTTCTACCGGAGAAACAAGTACGAAAACGTGCATCAATCCCTTGATATATCTCCAATGTATCTATAATTTTTTATTATTCCATGTTGTTATATTATCATTCTTGGATGTTTTACAATAATTTAATAGAAACTTTATATCATTTTTTGGGACTAACCTATTAACATAGTGCCCAGTGCCAATTGCTGTTTTTTGCTTCTTTTTTTACTTCGCAGAATATCCCTATCAAACGGAGTCCAAATGCAATGAAACTTTTTGGAGATTATTTTTGGACGAGAAGACAACTTAGGAGCCAAGGAACACCTGGGGGGAAGCCCGCAGGGACCACAAGACACCAGGGCACGCCTAGAAGCCCAGGCGCGCCCTGATGGGTTGTGGGGCCCACGGGGGTCTCCTGCACCGCCTCTTTGCTCTATAAATTCCCGAATATTCCAAAAACCCTCACAACAAAAAAAGACACATCCGTGACATTTTGGGTCGAACGAAATTTTTTCCTATCATACTTATGACACTTCCATGACGATAATTGTGACAAAACCCGGTATCATCATAGATGTGGTGGGGTCCTACTTCTATGACATAAAATGGGCTTTTCGTCATGGGTGGGCCGGAGAAGCAGCTGCATGACATTCTTTGGGCCGTCCATGACAGAAAAAACCGTGGTAGAAGCGAGGGCGAGGAAGATATCGAGGAGTTCCCGGTTACGGTGGGTGGTCGGGGCCGAGCTATGCGCGTTTCTCTCATACGTACGCGCGTGTGCGAGGCGTTGGGCTCTAAATGAACCCGAGCGAGGCGTTGGGCTCTAATTGAACCCGAGTGATTGCACTGCAGGCTACGCGTTACTGAACCCGAGCGATCGATCGAGCCCTTGCTGTTAACTGAACCCGAGTGATTCCTTTGCTACTGCTGCTAATTGAAGCCGATCGAAGCTGCCTCTGGATGAACAGTGAGCGTTGTTGGGGGGGGGGGGGTTTGGATGAACAGTTCCTGGTGGGGGGTAGGATGAACAGGACTGTGTGGTAGTAGAGGCCGTTGCCGCTAGATGAACAGGACCCCGGTCAATTGAGCCGGTTAGGGGGTGGATGAACAGGACCCCGTGGAGGGCTGGTTGAACAGTAGCTAGTGGAGGGGTGGTTGAACAGTAGCCGGTGGAGAGGGTTGGTTGAACGGTAACCGGTGGAGGAGCTCGCGGTGGAGGCTGGATGAACAGGAGCCCGTGGATGAACAGTCGTAGATGGAGGATTAAGGAGGTCGACGGTGGATGAACAGTAGCTCGTGGAGGCAGTCAACGGTGGAGATGAGCAGTATCCCATGGAGTCCCGTTTTGCGGTACGCCACATCCCTCCCGATGAACAGGACCCCCGTTTCGACCATAGTGCTCCAACACAAGTCCGTTTCCTCCGTTTTGCGGTACGCCATACCCCTCCCGGTCAACAGGACCCCGTTTCGACCGTAGGAGGTCCGTTTCCTCCATTTTACGGTACGCCAGACCTCTCCCGATGAACAAGATCCCGTTTTGACCGTGGTCGGTCGAACACAAGGCCGTTTCCTCCGTTCTACGGTATGCCAGGCCTCGTTTCCATCGGATGTTCCGTCCAAGTCGGTTGGCTCCCGGTGAACAACACGTGTTCCGTTGCCTCCCGAAGAACACGGCACATTCCGTTGCCTCCCCATGAACACGACGACGCAATTTCTCCGTTCCGACCCAACCATATACACGAGCCCTGGCCGTACGTATGCGCGATTAGGCGTTCGAGACCCCACCCGTATGTATGTACGTGACCGTATTTACTTTCTTGCACGAGGTTGTCGGAAGTGCACGAGCATGCTCGGCTAGCCATGCGGAGTGTGACTAAGGCCTTATGTCCCTCCGACTCACCTCCAGGAAGTACGGAGGAGCTTGTAGAGCTGTTCAAGGGAGCACGGCGGCGTATCCGGCTATGGAAGATATCGGCCTGCCGAGAGGGTGCACGGGAAGCCTGGGCCATGGTGAGAACGCGATATACCAAGCTGGATCTGAATCACATGGCCAGGGTCGGACCACTAGGGTCAGATGGGGAAGAAATTCCCATTAGTTTAGTATATGACCAAGTAGAGGTGGCCGCAAAATATTCCCAACATGATTATAAGCTAGACTGCCTGTTGGATGGTATAGAGGAGGAAGTGTTTGAGTCCAAGTGACTATGTGCTTTCCTCACCATGTGAAATTCTAGCTGAATTGTATATCATTTTTCATGGCAGACCTTTTCGCTTCAACCTCCGGACTCGAAGGTGCGGAGTGTTTCCGAATACCGCTACAGCCAAACAGGCCGGGGTATGCGTGGAAAACTAAGCGTAAGGGTCATAGTTGCTTGAACAGACAAGTTGCATCTGGCTAGTTATGTTATATTACATTGAGATTGTAAGAAACATCTTCTAGGGAGAATAGTTCCGTTAAGGATTGTAGACATGTTCGAATTGTGATGTAAAAATCACAGTGTGTATAGCTTCTGGGGGTTCACAATAGAGTGAGTACAAAGAATATTTTTCATCCACCGACCGAATATTGCCTTAAGAACGCTAGTTTCGACTTCACCCAGTCTGAGGTACACATCCGGATGACCCAGCAGTAACAATCGCAGAGGTGCTCCCTTTACCACCTAGATGAACAATCGGGAACGTAGGGGTAAGCACAGGAGCCAGGCAACCCAGCTTGGCCAAAACTTAAGTCATATCGATGCATATAATGGTGAAGAAAAGACACGGGAAAAACCCGTATGTATGATGAGCTTGACGCTCGGCAAATAATGTTAACAAGCTTCTGTTCAAGAAGCCCCCACGTATAGTGGGCGTGCATATGTAAAGATGTGTACGTCAGCAGTGTTCGGTCGAGCCGAATGAGAGTTTTAAAGCGAGAGAAAAAGAATTGTGTAAAAGGGACAAAAAGTAGTGGAAACTATAGGGGAGAAGGAGACTAACAAAGAGTTCGGTGCTTAGGCACAGAACCTTCGGAGTCTGGCTGCGTTCCAGGGGTTCGGCTCTAGGCGATTGTCTGATGCATCACGAAGACGGTACACTCCTTCGGTAAGAACTTCGTCAATTATGAAGGGACCCTCCCATTTGGGATTGAGTTTGTCCTTTTTCTTCTCCGGCAAGCGTAGAATGAGTTCGCCAACATTATAAGTCTTGGCCCGTACTTCTGTGCTTTGATATCTTCGAGCCTGCTGCTGATAAAATGCTGAACGGGCTTTGGCGACGTCGTGCTCCTCCTCCAGGGCATCTAGGCTTTCCTGCCGATCCAACCCGGCATCTTTCTCTTTGAACATACGCACTCGAGGTGAGTCATGTATAATATCGCAGGGCAATACAGCCTCTGCACCGTACACCGTGAACAAAGGTGTGTATCCGGTAGTACGGTTGGGCATGGTCCGCAGCCCCCAGAGTACGGAGTCAAGCTCCTCGACCCAGTGTTTGTCTGATTCTTTGAAAGTGCGTTATATCAACTAGAGGGGGGTGAATAGGCGATTTTTATGAATTCTTCACTGAGGAATTTGCCGGTGAGGAAATTCCTTTGCAAAGAACTACTTGCAGCAGAATAAGTACTCAGAAGTAAGCATAAGAGAATGCGGGCATGGTCATCATGATGAAAGAAGACAATCAAAGAGTACAGAAAGCGTAAACACAGGATAGCACAAGATGAAGACAAACAGACTGAAGAAATTGAACTGAGGAAATTGAGAAAGTCTTCAGTCAAAGTCTTCAAACACAGATATGAATAAACACTCAACACGGTAATGAGGAAATGAGAGGGTTGAGGAAATAGAACCAGTAAGGTTGGTGAAGACAATGATTTGGTAGACCAGTTCCAACTGCTGTCTCGGTTATGCGTCTGTTGGAGCGGCCGAGTATTTAAACTCAAGGACACACAGTCCGGACACCCGGTCGCTGAGCACGCAGCTCAGACACCAAGTCCTCATCTGTATTCTCTTTGAACTAAGGTCACATGCACTCGGCCCAATCACTGTGGTAAGTCTTCAGCGACTTCCAAACCTTCACAGACTTGGTCACTCGGCGATCCACAATTCCTCTTGGATGTTTCTAGACCATGACGCCTAACCGTCTGGAAGAAGCACAGTCTTCAAAGGTAATAAGCGCCGGATCCACGCAGGATCAATCTCTTTAGTGATGCTCAATCACTTTGGGTTTGTAGGGGTTTGGTGTTTGGGTTTTTCCTCACTCGATGATTTTCGCCAAAGTCCTCGGAGGATGGGTTGCTCTCAAATGACAAGTGTCAAGTTTCTCTCGAGCAGCCAACCAGCTAGTGGTTATAGGGGCGGCTATTTATAGCCTAGGGAGCAGCCCAACATGATAAGACATAAATGCCCTTCAATGATATGACCGTTAGGTGGATAAGATATTTTGGGACAGTCAAGCGCAACACAAAGAACGGTCGGAAATTTGAATCTCAAATTCCTCGGGGTTATCATGTTCTCATTGTAGGCAATCCAAGCCTTTGGCGAATTCCTAACTCCTCGGCCGAATAAATTCTCAGCCCGTAAGAACTTCATCTCTCACATCAAGAAATTGACTGAATCAGTATGAGATTTCCAAAGGCTTCACCAAGGAATTGGTAGGTGTAGGATTTTGAGTTGAGCATTACATGGAAATTTTTCCTTAGTATTTCCTCGACCCCTTTAACAAAGACGGTGTTTCCTATGACTCAAGAAAGAGAAAACGAAACTACGAAAACAAAAGTCTTCATGCTTCATGTTCCTCAAGTGAATACCAAGTCTTCAAGGTCACACCAATTTCTTCACTTTCAACGTCTTCAGAAAGTCTTCAGAATATCAAAGTCTTCAGTCGAAGAACTTCATTTTTAGGGGTCGACTTTCACTATAAATATCAAACTCCTCATAGACTTATAGACCTGTGTACACTCATAAACACATTAGTTTCTTAACCTATAAGTCTTCAATACACCAAAATCACTAAGGGGCACTAGATGCACTTACATTCTTTCAAAGACCGCACTAGCCTGGGTTTGATGCCGCTCACAATAAGACCATTAGCTTGCTCGACTTGACCGTTTGTTTGCGAGTGGTAGACAGAGGCGTAATCGAGCTTAATGCCCAGATTAGCACACCAGGTTTTCACCTCATCAGCTGTGAAGTTGGAACCGTTATCAGTGATGATGATGTGCGGTACACCATAACGGTGCACCACATCGGATATAAATGCGATCACCGGTCCGGACTCGGCCGTTTTAACTAGTCTAGCCTCTATCCACTTGGTGAATTTGTCCACCATGACCAGCATATATTTTTTCTTATGGCTTCCCCCTTTACGGGGTCCAACCATGTCCAAGCCCCAGACCGCAAAGGGCCATGTAATGGGGATTGTTGTAGGGCGGTTGGGTGCATATGGCTTTGGTTGGCGAAGAGTTGGCATCCAACGCAGCGCTGGACGAGGTCCTATGCATCTGCCCGGGCCGTAGGCCAATAAAGTCCTAACCAGAAGGCCTTGCTGACAATTTCTTGGGCTATGGCGTGGTGCCCACCAAGACCGGCGTGAATTTCTGCCAAGAGTTGCCGCCCCTCCTCCTCGGAGATACACCTTTGAAGGACCCCGGTAGTGCTTTTCTTGTATAGCTCTCCCTCGTGAACTTTATAGGCCTTCAAACACTGGACGATGCGGCAAGCCTCGTTCTGATCTTCTGGGAGCTCCTTCCTATTAAAGTAGGCCAAGAATGGTTCGGTCCACGGGGCAATTACTGCCATGATAAGGTGGGCCGATGGTGTTATTTCGGTGGCTGAGCCTCCGATGATATCGGCATGTTCGCTATCTGTGTTTGTGTTCGGAACGGGACTGTCGTTGTTGTCTCCCCTTGCCACACCACGGATGGCTTAAAGAGACTTTCGAGGAATATGTTAGGTGGGACGGGTCGCACTTAGCGCCGATGCGAGCAAGGACGTCTGCCGCCTGATTACTTTCGTGGGCGACGTGATGAAATTCGAGGCCCTCGAACCGAGCCGACATCTTCAAGACGACATTGCGATAAGCTGCCATCTTTGGATCTTTGGCATCAAAGTCTCCATTAATTTGGGATATTGTGAGGTTTGAGTCCCCGCGCACCTCCAGACGTTGTATGCCCATTGATACGGCCATCCGAAGGCCATGTAGCAAGGCCTCGTATTCGGCTGCGTTGTTGGAGTCTGTGTATAATATTTGGAGTACGTACTGGACGATATCTCCCGTGGGGGATGTTAATACGACGCTCGCCCCTAGCCCTTCCAACGTTTTGGAGCCGTAAGAATGCATAACCCAGTTGGAATATGCATCGTGCTCTTTAGGGAGTTCGGCCTCTGTCCATTCGGCAACGAAGTCAGCCAATACCTGGGATTTGATGGCTCGACGTGGTTTGTACGTGATGTCGAATGGCAGGAGCTCAATGGCCCATTTGGCAATCCGGCCCGTTGCATCCCGGTTGTTTATTATATCATTGAGGGGCACTTCGGAAGCCACCGTGATCGAACACTCCTGAAAGTAGTGTCGCAATTTTCGAGATGCCATGAAGACTGCATATGCTATCTTTTGATAGTGAGGGTACCGGGATTTGCATGGTGTGAGGACGGTGGATACGTAGTATACCGGCCTTTGGAGTGGAAATCCATGTCCGTCCTGTTCTCGTTCTACGACGAGTACGGCGCTCACCACCTGGTGTGTTGCCGATATATATAGGAGCATTGGTTCACCGACGTTTGGCGCGGCCAAGACTAGGTTGCTTGCCAAAAGGGCTTTTATTTCCTCTAGTCCGGCTATCGCTGCGTCTGTCCATTCGAAGTTATCAGTGCGCCGTGGAAGGCGATAAAGGGGCAGTGCCTTTTCCCCCAACCTGGAGATAAAGCGGCTTAACGCTGCCACGCACCCGGCGAATTTTTGGACCTGTTTGAGTTCGGTTGGCGTGGCCAACTGCGACAGAGCTCGGATTTTGGCTGGACTGGCTTCAATTCCTTTGTTGGAAACGATGAAGCCCAGTAGTTTACCAGCGGGGACGCCGGGGATGCATTTTTCCGGGTTAAGCTTGATGTTGTATGCGCGGAGGTTGTCGAATGTTAGACGCAAGTCGTCTATTAGTGTTTCGACGTGTCTAGTTTTGATGACAACGTCGTCCACGTAGGCCTACACTGTCTTGCCGATCTATTTCTCGAGGCATGTTTGGACCATGCGCTGGTAGGTGGCGCCGGCGTTCTTGAGCCCGAAAGGCATGGCGTTGAAGCAAAACGGCCCATGTGGAGTAATGAATGCTGTTGCAGCTTGGTCGGACTCCTTCATTATGATTTGATGGTATCCGAAATATGCATCGAGGAAGCATAGCGAGTCGTGTCCTGTGGTAGCATCAATGATTTGATCAATGCGAGGAAGGGGGAAGGGATCTTTAGGGCAAGCTTTGTTAAGGTCTTTGAAATCGACACATAGGCGCCATGATTTATCCTTCTTTGGTACCATTACCTGGTTTGCCAGCCAGTCCGGATGTTTAATATCTTTGATGAATCCGGCCTCGATGAGTTTGGCTAGCTCCTCCCCATAGCTTGTCGCTTGGGTTCGGAAAAGCGCCGCAGGTTTGTTTGACCGCTTATATCCCTTTAGTATGTTGAGGCTGTGTTCGCCAACTCACGGGATTCTGGCATATCGATGGGTGCCAGCGAATATATCTCGCGCAAGCAGGAAGTCTCGCAGTGTTGCGTCTACTGAGGGGCTGAGTTGCGCTCCGACAGAGGCTGTCTTCTTCGGGTCTGTTTGATGGACCTGAAATTTGACCGTTTCTTCTGCTGGCTTGAAGAAGGTAGATTTGGGTCGTTTGCCAGGATAACATCGTCTCTGTCCACAGTGGAGCGTAGTGCGGTTAGTTCTTCAGCCGCAAGGGCCTCAGATAATGCCTCGATGGCCAAGGATGCAGTTTTGTTCTCGGCGTGGAGTGCTATACACGGATCGCTGACGAGGGTGATTATTCCATTAGGCCCGGGCATTTTTAGCTTCATATACCCATAATGGGGTATGGCTTGAAAGTGCATGAAGGCCTCTCGCCTTAACAAGGCGTGGTATCCACTGTTGAAAGGGGCCACCTGGAAAGTTATTTCTTCAGATCGATAATTCTCCGGCGTGCCGAATACCACATCGAGTGTAATTCTTCCCGCACACCGCGCTTCCTGACTGGGAATGATACCTCGAAAGGTCGTGCTGCTTTTCTCGATGCGGCTCCTGTCTATCTCCATCTTGTGGAGCGTGTCCTCGTAGATGAGGTTTAGTCCGCTGCCGCCGTCCATGAGTACCTTTGTAAGTCGAAAACCATCCACGATGGGACTGAGGACTAATGCTGCTGGCGCTTAGACTGTTCTGTATTTGGGTTCGTCACTAGCGTTAAAGGTTATGGTCGTCATTCCAGAGTTCAATTGTGGCGACCTGGCAAACTTCGGCGAGATCGCGCAATGCCCTTTTACGCTTATTGTTTGAAGAGAATGTCTCCAAGACTGTCAATACTCTAGTGTCGTCATTTGGTGGAGGGCGCTGTTCTGGGGTGTCCTTGATAAGGATGTCTTCGCTGCTCTTGGCTACCTGCCGAAGTATCCAACATGCTCTAAGGCTATGGGTTGCCGCAGTATCTGGCGTCGTGTGTATTTTGCACGGGCCATTAAGCCATCCCACTCGAACCATGCCGTGCCGTATAGCGGCTTTGTGCTTTTTGACTGTTGGACTGGGCGTGCCCCGAGGGTACGCCCTTTTCCCCTGTATGGGAAGTTGGGTTGGGGCTGGTGGTTCCGAGCGAGCTGCCCGAGTTTCCCTGGCGCTTTCCATTGCGCAATATTTTTGTACAATGGTTGCTAAGTCAACAATTTTTAGTATGCGGCGGCGATTGATGGCGTTGAGGATTCCTTCATCCGCGCAATTTTTGCAGAACGCTGATATTGCGTCCTCATCACGACAATCTTTTACCTTGTCCTTGACAAGGAGGAATCTGGCCCAGAAGTGGTGGACCTTTTCCTGAGACTGATGTTTTATGCTCATGAGAGCCTCGTGTCAGGTGGGTGGGTGGAACAAACCAACCCTGACCTGATTTTGATCGGAGTTTGAAGATCTACAGCCTGGCAGTTCGGGTTCCGGATATCGACTGATTTTTAGGCTCATCGTCCAACTCCATGTTCGGGACGGACATGCCTTTCGCCGGAGAATATCCGCCCTTCAAGATCGGAGATCCGCATATAGTTCGCCTTCAATACAGAGAAGAGTTGCTCCGCCTCGACTACCGCTTATCCGTGGGTGATCGGCGGAGTTTTAATTTCTCTCTGGTCGGGTTTAAGCCCAACCCGATCGTAGTCTGTAGCGACCCCCAAGGCGGCCATGCGATCTAGGAGTTCGTTCAATGACAATAACTCCGTTGGATCCATCCGGGCGGAGTATTCGGGATCAACACAGAGGCGATTTTTGATGACTTGAGAGGTGATCGTCGGCTTAAGGACCAACCTGGCGGTCATGACGAAGCCGCCTAGCCGGAGAGTTTGGCCTGGGGCCAGGGTTCCTCCGGAGATGATATTATCCTTGAGAACAAGGCGAGCCATCAACCCTCTTGGCGACGACACAGTGGAACTCTCAATGAAAGCACCAATGTCGGTGTCAAACCGCGGATCTCGGGTAGGGGTCCCAAATCGTGCCTAGGATCGATGGTAATAGGAGACGGGGACACGATGTTTACCTAGGTTCGGGCCCTCTCTATGGAGGTAATACCCTACTTCCTGCTTGATTGATCTTGATGAATATGAGTGTTACAAGAGTTGATCTACCATGAGATCGTAATTGCTAAACCCTAGAAGTCTAGCCTATGTGTATATGGTAATGAATACCTCCTTTCCGGACTAACCCCTCCGGTTTATATAGACACCGGGGGGATCTAGGATTTATATGGAGTTGGTTACATAAGAAGGAATCTTCATAGTTGGTCGCCAAGCTTTCCCTCCACGCCAAGTAGAGTCCAATCCGGACATGGTGCAGTCTTTGGCCTTCATGTCTTCACAGCCCATCAGTCTGGCCCATGGATAACAGGCCGGACGCTCGAGGACCCCTTAGTCCAGGACTCCCTCAACGTGCTGTAGCGATCCGACCTCAGACGGTCAAATCTCTATGTATAAGTGTCATCCCTGGATCGGTAATGCTGACACACACAGTACTTGAAAGATTTATAACAGAGTGCAATCACACACTTATTACATCGAATGTCTCAAAAGAGAACTTATTACAATAAATATGGCTTAAGGCCATCTAAATAAGATAACAACGGAAGGCTTGGAAGATAAAGTGAGTCCATCAACTCCAACGGCAGAGCTGAGTGCACGACAACGACCTAGCGCACCTTACTCTTCGTTTGAAAAGTCTGCAACATGACATGTTGCAGCCGGAAACAGGTCAGCACATGGAATATGCTCGCAAGATAACACAATAGAGAAATGAACAAGTAAATGCTATCACTACATGCATATATCGCTGGTGGAGGCTCTATGGTTATAATGTTTTACGAGAAGCCAAATTTTCCCTACATCAAAGGAATATATTTTATTTAACTATCATGGTAGTTGATAAACATTGAGAATGGTACCCCCATCTCAATCCCAATTAAAAGTAATTAATAACCCAACAAATTGATTTAGAGTGATGAGATCAACATGATAATCCAAGAACCAGATACTCAAGATGTCCATAACTGGGGACACGGCTAACCATGATTAGTTTGTACACTCTGCAGAGGTTTGCACACTTTTCCCCACAAGACTTGATCTCCTCCGTTGGATTTCTCACACTAGATGGTGTTTGAGAAACGGATGACCGAGACATAGTCTTTCAGAAACATTAACTCTTTACTCTGGATAGACAGTACCAACCTAGATCCCCTACATCTACTAGTCTACCACTGAAAGAGGTCATGAAACATACTCAACTATGCTAGAGCCCATAATAGCTTGTGGCTGCATACGGAAGTTTCTAGCATGAATAATCTTATGATCCCTTTGAGCCTGGGTGGCGAACCAAAAAGGACAGCAATGGTATATCCCCAAGTGCCCGCAACCAATCCACCCAGATGTGTATTTAAGTAGCCACCTTAAGTAAACCATAAAATTAACAATCTCACATCTGTCATGGATACACTCAAACCCACACCACGTCTACGAGCATAGCATAGCAACATGAGCATAACGTAGAAGTAACTCCCAGGGTTTGATAATAAAGGACAATAGGTTCTACCTCATCATTCGCTTCCCAATACCCACATGTTAATCACATCCCAATCATGCAGTGTTTGAGGATTGTAACTAATGCATAAAAACTGGGTAATAAAGGGGTAAGATCAAAGTGTTACTTGCCTTGCTGACGATCCGCAAACCCTAGAGACTCGTAGTAGCACGCTTCACACTCCGGAAATTCTATCGCAAACAAACAAACAATAGCATACATAAGCAATCATGCATAGATGCAAGGGTAAAACTCAAATAACAAGATCGAATCTGAAAGTTCAACTGAAGAGATTCGATTTGCAAAAAGAATCAATGAAACCGGAGCTACGGAACTGAAACTACGGTCGAAAGAACTTTGAAAAAAAATCTGCTTGAAACCAAATTTTAAATTTTTGAAATCATTTTCAAGTTGATTAACCAGGAAGAGGGGCTCGAGACAAAGATTTTGGCGTTGGTTTCACTTGATTTGGACAAATGGTTAAAAAGTTGCGAGGGTTTGAAGATCAGGGGCTAATATGCGATAAAAGTAATCGCAGATAGTTCCCTGGCCGAAAATAAACGGAAAAAGAAAAATCTATCGGACGAACGTCCGCTAACAGAGACGAACGGGCAAATTCGTTCGTTAAAATGAACGAACATTCACAAAATAACCTAAACCGAAGAAAACCGAGAAAACCGAACCGATCTAAATAAAAAAACAACCAAAGGTATTAAAAAAACGGCGGTTTTATACCTAAAACCAAAAGAAACCGGCGGCGAGAAAATCCGGCGGTTGGCGGCGCAGCATGGGATGCGGCAGCGTAGCGGGTGGTGGCAACAAAGGCGGCGGCTATGCGGCGGCGGCGCTTGGGACGAGGAGGAGAGGGCGGCGGGGCTGGGTATTTAAAGGGGGGGGGGGAGAGGCTGCGGCGGCTCGGACTTGGGAGGGTGGGTCGGGCTGGGCGGCGCGAGCTCGGACTCCCTCGGGAGTCCGGCGGGGGCACGGCGGGGAGGCAGTGTGGCGGCTGGGCCGGCCCAGTTCGGCCACGAACTGTTTTTCAAAATTAAATTCCCCTGAAAAGGAAAATTCCAAAATAAATAAAAAAAACTTCTAAAAAGGCCAAAAACAATTTTCACCGCCTTAATTAAATATTTAGAACAAGGTGAACATTTTCTTGGCCTAAAAATGCAATTTTGAAAAATGCATATTTTTCTAATTCAAATAAAATAACAAATAAATCCGAATAAAATATTTATTTGATTTTAATATTTTTCCTCCAATATTTCTTTTAGTTTGGATAAGTCATATTATCTCCTCTCTTTTATTTTTATATTGGAAATATTTTCGGAGAGAAAATAATTAAAACCAAATTGATCCTCTTTTCAAATTTGAGAAAAATTCAAATAGGAAAAAGAATGACATCCCCAACTCTCTCCGTGGGTCGTTGAGTTGCTTAGAATTTCCAGGATCGCAACCAAAATGCAAATAGAATATGATATGCATATGATGACCTATGTATAACATTCCAAATTGAAAATTTGGAATGTTACAAACCTACCCCCTTAAGGTGAATCTCGCCCTCGAGATTCGGGTGGGCTAGAAAATAGGTGTGGGTGGTCTTTCCGTAGATCTTTCTCTCATTCCCAGGTGGCTTCATTCTCGGTATGGTGGCTCCACTGAACTTTGCAAAACTTGATAACCTTGCTGCGTGTAACTCGGCTGGCAAACTCAAGAATCTTGACTGGTTTCTCCTCGTTGGTCAGATCACTATCCAACTGAATTTCTTCCAGGGGCACTGTATCTCTCAGAGGAATATCGGCCATCTCAGCATGGCACTTCTTCAACTGGGAAACGTGAAACACATCATGAACTCCTGACAGTCCTTCGGGTAACTCCAACTTGTAGGCCACTTCTCTCATACGTTCCAAAACTCGGTATGGTCCTACAAATCTCGGGGCTAACTTTCCCTTGACTCCAAAACGTTTAACTCCTCGCAGAGGTGACACTCGCAGATATGCTTTGTCTCCGATTTCATAGACTACCTCCTTGCGTTTTGAGTCGGCATAACTCTTCTGCTTGGACTGAGCTACCTTCAGTCTATCTCGAATCAACTTAACCTTCTCTTCGTATTCTTTGATCAAATCTGGTCCAAACAGCTGACGGTCTCCAACTTCATCCCACATCAACAGTGTCCTGCACCTCCATCCATACAAAGCTTCGA
This sequence comes from Aegilops longissima, assembly GCA_021605205.1. Taxonomy (NCBI): domain Eukaryota; kingdom Viridiplantae; phylum Streptophyta; class Magnoliopsida; order Poales; family Poaceae; genus Aegilops; species Aegilops longissima. Next base: position 125,050,102 of record CM038676.1, read on the forward strand.
AAGGGCCATCTTTTCAAACAGGCTTGGTAGCTGTTGTTATATGACAACTCCGCATAGGGCAAATTATCATCCCAACTAGATCAATAATCTAGCGCACAAGCTCTCAACATGTCCTCCAGAATATGATTGACTCTCTCCGTCTGTCCATTTGTCTACGGATGAAAGGCTGTACTAAATTCTAGCCGTGTACCCATAGTCTGGTGCAGCTGGTGCCAAAACTTCGAAGTAAACTGCGTTCCTCTATCTGATACGCTGGTCCTCAAAACTCCATGCAGACATACGATCCTGGTAATACATATCTTGGCCAACTTTGCACTTGTATAGGTGGTCTTCACTGGGATAAAGTGAGCCACTTTGGTCAAACGATCCAATACTACCCAGATAGAATCATATCCCGATCTGGTCCTCGGTAATCCGGTGATGAAATTGTAACAGCCTGGATTTTGGCCCTTTTCTTTTTCTTTTTGATTTTTTGGTTTTTGCTTTGTTTTCCTTTTTGGAGTGGTTTTGTGGCCTTGTCACCTGGGAAATCGTCCTCTTTTTCCCCTCCCAAGTGGCTCATCATTCTCTAAACCTTGCCAAGATCATGGCACTCCACGGCTTGACCAAACCCTAATTTATTTTTCTTAGGAATATTCATTTTTCTATTAAAGGAATAACCATGTCTGCCCTAGGTTGTGAAGCAACCTTTATTTCCATCACTCCTAAAATTCCCAAATAATTCTCATAAATTGTTTGTGTCATATCTTTCTCAAATATGGCAAAATATTTCATTTGTCATGTTTATCATCTTGCTCAAATAATCCATTTCCTATTCTTCCCTAAATGGCACATTGTGAAGCAAGTGCTATTTTCCTTTTCCCAATTGACCTACAACTCCTTGGACACCTTTTCTGGCCATATCATTGCCACATGCCAAAATGCAACCTCATTTGCCTAGTAATTATTTAATTCTGATTTTCCAAAGTTTCTATCCAGAAAGAAGCTTTGTGAAGGAGGTGCAAGCTAGGCATATCAAAATGAGTTGCCATTTTGCATGATCCCTCATATCATCATATCATAGCCCTACACCAAAGTAGAGCTCATGTCATGCCTCCATGTGAGCTCATCTTCAATTCTTTGATTCTGCCCAAAATTCCAGTTTGTGAAGCAAGTATATTTTATCTTGCTCCATTATGGCTGCCAATTTTTCTAGGCCTTCTATCATCCATATAACCTACCTCCAGCCATTTTGGGCATGGTTCATCCAGCCATTATTCCAATAGAATTTTTTAAGTTTCTGGTCAGCAAGGATGTTTGTGAAGCAAGTACCATTTTGGTGAATCCAATTGGTATGAAACTTATACAACATCTTTATATGATCAAATAATGAAGCCTTGCCAAACATGAGCTCAAGTGGCCACACCATTTGAGTGCATCATCCAAATCTCATTTCTGGACCAGATTTGGCAGTTGCAAAGCAGCTACTTCCTCCGTAAACTAATATAAGAGCTTTTAGAATAATAAAGTAGTGATATAAACGCTCTTATATTAGTTTACAGAGGGAGTATGATTTATCTTGATCCAATTCTTCTACAAGTTACCAGGATGAAAGTTCTTCTTACCCTCAACCTCGCAGATAACTCCATTGGATCCAAAACCCTTCCTGTTGATCACTAGTGCTCACCCAAGTTTACTGTAGTAAACTTCAGAGGGTTCTTAACGTTTAACCAGATCACTTTTAACCGAGATACCACCGTAGTTGAGACCTACCCTAGATGAACTACCCACTAGACAACATGGTCAAGCCCCTCTCCTCGCTACTCGCCAAAGGCACGCGGTGACGCGTTAATGGCACCACAAAGGCACGCGCGTGTGCAAATGGCCGCCTCCAAAGGATCGTTCAGATGCGTCGGCTCCTCCTCCTCTCGGCGGCAGCAGCGTGAGCATGTCCAAGAGTTTTACCGCGTCGTCGCCGTCTCAGTAAAGCCCCTCATCGATGCTCACCGCCGAACGCCCACGAGAGCACAGTGCTTTGTTTGGCTCTGCTCGTCGCTGTCGTCATCCTCCCCGTGCTCCCTTGGCCGCCTCTGCCCCGTGAGAGACTCCACTGTGCCTCCCTCGTCGCCTGCCTCCAAGTTCATGCGCGCGGGCACTCGTCCATGGCGCCGGCCACGTGTCTGTGGTGACGCCAGCTTGGCCTCCTTGCCTCGCGGCTATATAAGCCCGTCCCGGGTGCGTTTCTCCTCACCAGCGACCTCTACCCACTTCCCCGAGCTCGAGTCGCCCTCCACGACCACCATTGCCGCCATTGCTGCTTCGGGTCTCCTCCTCGATTGGCTCGAGCCGAGCCCTCCTTCTCCTCATATCCACCACCACTAGAGGCCCCTCACTCCGGCAACCCTCCCTGCCCCTCTGCTTCCCGTCGGAGTGCCTCAGGCCACCGCTACCTCATTCAGTCTCCCCGTCTCTCTGTTGCCGCGGGTTGCAGCCACCCTAGCTCTCCCCGGCACCCGCTTCCTCTCTGAATGGAGGCGGTGTGGACTCCCGATCCCTCTGGTGGCGTCGCCCTCGCCGGAGACGGCCGGAGCCGGCCGGCCCGTCGCCGGTGACACGCCCTCCCCTGCCTCCACTGTCCCGTGCGGGAGTAGGACGAGGAAGAAGAAGATAGAGGCCAAGCAGGCCCACTTCTCCTTGCGGGCCTCAAGGTGGCAGCCTCAGCCCGCTGACCTGTGCACGGCGTGGATAAGTGGAGGTGTAATCCATAGATTACGCCTTCGCTTCCCGAAAGCGTAGTTTCGTCTTTCGCTGATCTGAAAGCGTATTTCCTTTCTGTTTCGGCGTGGAATATGTTTTCCAGAGGAAAAAGGCGTATTTCTTCCTAGTGCACGTTCTGTTTTTCCAACCAAGGGCCTGTTTGTGATGATTTCATTACAGATGGGTCCCTGGCAGAAAAACCCTTATATCATTTTACTCCCAACTCCAAATCAGGTGAATCCAAAGCCCACTTCTTCGTTTCGTAAAGCATGTTCCGTTGGAATCATTTTCACCATGTTTTGATATTCTAAAAATGACCATTTTGCCCGTGCGCTTATTCAGCCCCCTCCGAGAGAGTATGTTTTCCGGCGACCCTTTCCGCGAGTTTCTCGCACTTTCTATCGGTAATTTCTTCCACCCCAGGCAAGCCACACCCTCCATTTGCATCACTGTAATGCAGTGACATGGTTTAATCTATTTGAACTTCTTTAGAATATTGCTTTAGCTACATGACTTTGTGCATGGCATTTTCTCGGAGTATTATATTGATCTTGTTGTTGCCATGCTATTGTTTGGATTACTAGGATTTATGTTTGTAGCTTATGAGTATCATGTTGCCAATGAATTATTAGTGGATGATATTATCATTATTTCCATGATGGTATCTATTATTATATTTTGGAATATTACTTAGGATAGCATGCTGCCTTTGGATTAATAGTAGTTAGTTTGATTATTTTCATGATGCTAGTTGATGTTCTGTTGCTTGGAGTATTATTTTCGGAGATGATGTTTACATGTGGATCTTAGCCAAATAGCTTTATTCTTGTTATTGGAGTAGTAGGATTATTGTTTTCGGATTTATCATGACAGTAGTGTTGTGCTACCCTTGGAGTATTTTGAGATGATGAGATTATACTTGGACTATTTGTTGGATATTGCTATGACTTGGATTATAGGTTGATAGATGATATCGGAGTACCAGTCATTACTATTATATTTTGGGGTTAAATTCTGTCATTAAGTTGGTTAGGTGCCACTGAACTGGGCTTTTTCCAGTGCAACCACATTTGCCTTTTATGGGAAGGCCTTAATGCGGTCTATTGTCGTGCCTCTCGCTGGTGCCTCCAACTAGGGAAGGTTATGGGCGTGCGTACCCTGGCCCGGTAAGCAGACATAACCTTGTGTGCCCGTTGTTGTTGTTATGGATCAGGTCCCCGTGAGGGACATTTTGGCCACGACGGTGGTCGTTGTGTATTTGGTAGACACGGGGCCACCCAAGACTAGCCCAGTTGGGAGTGGGTCGGAGTGGCCGGGAGAGTGTTATGGCAGCAGATCGGTTTTGTCGGAACACCATTGGTCCACCTGAATGGGAGTGCGAGGCCATTAGTTCCGTGGTGTGGGTAAAATGCGCTACCTCTGTAGAGTGTATTTGTTTAAACTATCGATAGCCGCGTCCTCGTTCATGGGCATGGGTTCGTACTAGGTCCCACCGTTCGATCAACACTCACATGACGGAATGACTTATAGGTGATTTATATGTTGATATGTTGAGCAGTACAGATTGGCAGGATGTTGATGATGATGTTGGAGACCAAGTGTTGGTCATGGTAGTGATCGCCGGAAGGATCACGTTTGAGACCAAGTGTTGGTCATGGTTGTGATCGCTGGAAAGATCACCGTTTGGTTTTGATCACGGGGTGATCGAGATGGTATATTGCTTGGCCGGTTTGCCAAGAGAGATATGGTTATGGAGATCTGAGATGGTGATTTATTAGTATTGTAGTAGTTTCATATCATGCTTAGTAGTTGCTGTCGTATCATGGTAGATGTTAATTTAATTAACCTGCTTAATGCTATGTTGTTGTTTTGCCGTGATGCTTCTGGTTGTTGTGAGCTTGCAAGTACATTTAATGTACTGACCTGGCGTGTCATGCCAGATTGCAGGTGTTGTCGTGATTGCTTGATTGTTTGTTGTGGTGTCCGTTCGTGCGAGCTAGACCGTGTCCCAGCCAGAGTCCCTGCGGAGTGGAGATTCACCACCTTCGTCGTTGTTCCGCTGCTAGAAGTTTTTCCGCTACTACTAGTTGTTCTGCTGCTAGCATAGAGCAAGAGTAGTATCGCAGGCGTAGTGTCGCCATGCTGATGTGATCGTTGTAACATCAGACCCGTGTAATTATTATTCTTGTAATAAGAGCTAATTTGTTCCATGTCAAGCAGTGCCGTATTCTAGAGACTTCTCCTCGATCTCTGGGCTGGAATACGGGGCGTTCCGATTTCTCTGAGCCGGGGTGCCACAGGCTTGGTATTAGAGCTGGTCTGGCTGTAGGACACCCTAGTCAGCGCGAGCGGTAGAAACCAGTAGAAACCTGTAGAAATCGGTAGTTTAGAGGTGGTCTTGTTTGTCGCATTTGGTTGCTGCATTTGTTTGTTGCATAGCATGCATGTAGCCTTATTTTTTTGTTACTAACGGTTTAATCTGGTGAGTGTAGATGGCATCAGTCTGGATCCACTGCAGCTCAGCCTTTGCATTTCTCCAGTTTTCTTTTCTTGTTCATTCTTCGGTGTTTGGTATCATTTCTGTCCCAGCAGAGTGATGCCAAGTGATCCTGACATTGTTTGCAAAAATGGTGTTCAGGTATCGCGCCGAATTATTTCCTTCAGCCCCACCTTTTGTTTCGGTGGTAGACATGCTTCTATCACGGATCGTCCCTTTTCTTGTCATTTTGGCAACCCTTAATGATCGTAGTTATCAAGAAAGGGCAGTGTCAGCAGCCTCAGTTTTTCCCTGTTATCCTATTTCTTGGACGAGTACGGATCTTTTTCCGTCCGCTTGATAATAATGTGGTTGCGACCTTCGTGTCCCACTACATGATTACCGAATGCGTCCACGCCTCCGAGCTAGTCCAGGTTGCTACCTGGCTAAGCTAGCACTTGGTGTAGCGCTGTTTACACCAATTTTTCCACACATTTATTCGTCATCGTGCACAACATCACAGCATGCTAGATCGTTGAGCCGGAGATCCCGCGAGATTTGTGTGCTTAAGTAGGCATGCATATTGTGTGACTAGCAGTAAAATGCGACATTGATTGTGTGTGAATTGATTGTTGTTGTGTGCTTTTGTTTAGTTGAGTTTTCTTTTGCTTCTTTCTTTTTGGGCCCCGGTGTTACATTATTTTTTCCCTATAAAGAGTTGCTCATCAACTGACACCGGACTCGAAGAAGTAATAAGTATTTCAAATATTTGGAAGAAGCTCAGCTAAACATTATGGCCTTCTCAGTCAACCGCATGATATAATGAATATCTGCTCAGAATACCAATTGTGTCTTGGATTGATTATCCGCATCAATTCTACAGTAGTAATGATCCAGCCAGCAGAAAGGCAAGTCATATGCAAGACCAACGGTATATTTTTCAGTCAAAGGATGTGACATGCTCAAGGAAGACAGTCAAACAAATTTTCTCATCCAAATAGTCAGCCGAAGAATATTATGGGCGTGTGTATGGATTTCGGTCTGCATATCACTATGAAGTTTTGGATATAAGAAACCCAGTATTAGTCCACACGCTATCGAAAGAAATTTATTAGGCAAGGCTCCTCAATTTTTCCCTAGCATGATATGTGAACAATTTTCGGCCCACGGTACCCGGTCTTTCTCAACAAGATACCTCGGTAACAGCTTCTGATAGACGGAAATGAATTTTTCTCAACAAGCAAACCCGAGGAGAAGCTTCTCGTGTACGGAACTCAAGCTTCTCCAGCACAATAATCCAACCAAGCTTCGTGTGTGAGCTATCAAGATTTCTTCTGCACGCTACCCAGACAAAAGCCTCGAGCAGTATCTAAGAGCCTTCCTCAGCAAGTTACTCGGATGGCTTCCCTCGTAAGCCACCTAGTCCGCGTATTTACCACACTATGCACCGTCCTCAGAGATTATTTGATGAGTTGGCAGTATATGGCAGTACATCTCAAGGATCAGATTTGCAATAAATTTTTCAGAGGAACAATTCAATCAAAACATATTCCTGCCACAATAATATGGTATTCAGTTGCATATGATTATTATACATATGGTACGCATGTATCCCGGTTCAGATCGGTCCCTCATACGGGATACGGCACTGATCTAGCAGATATACCTAAGAAAGGTATGGACCCAACAACCTCATAGGTCATGCAAATGAAGATAAGCAGAGATACACTACTTATGTAATGCAAGGATCGACAATATCTGAATATGACATCACAGAAGTAACAGTTTTGACAATGGCCACCAAGGCCAATATTCCGCACCTACAAGGGGATCTCGTGAACTCTTGTCACCTTCTTGTATGATTGGCCTCAGCAATGAGCTCCGTACAGCTACAAACCCTGAGTATATGTCATATATGTGTGGACACAGGTCAGAAAATAAGCAGAAGGAATAATGCCAACAATATTGCACTAGACACAGTCATGGTCATATGAAGAATCAAGGACGTGGGTGGCCAAGTTATTTCAGCAAGGTATCATGACAAAGAAAATCATGACCGTTAAAGGGTGAGACTGACAACAAAGGTATGACGTATTTTGCACGACCATCAGGGTCCGGACACTCAAATCAGTTGGAGGCCATAATTCCATATGGATCCACAAAGACATACGCCTTCAGCGGCCTACTCTATTTACAAGGATTTGCATATCCCGCTGACCCGCTTGACATGGTTAGTGTGGAATATCCAAGTCTGTTCTGTCAGATCCAAAATTCCTTTGCAACCTCAACAGTTTGACCTCAACGGCAGAGTTAAAACATATCACAGCGTATTACCAAAAATGGGTATACCGACAAAATGAGAAAGTCAAAAGCTGAATAATCAGCTCAGACTCGGTATAGTCATCGACGGAATCAAGTACACGGTCAGTCTGTCAGGAAAAGCATTTGTCCGTCAGCCCCTGTCGGGCAAAGTCTCAAGGTATAAATATTTGAAGTATGACATGGCTATAACTCCATGCACCGTTATATTGCTCAGGAAAGAAGGCAGTCAAATCTCTGGTGTATGCCACATGCTCGAGCCAAAGGAAATAAATCAAGATAAATCAGTGCACCTATGAGCAGTCAGATCCCGTCAGAAGATGGCCATGGTTAATTCTAAGTATTTATTTAACCTAGAAGGCTTGCATTTATTTGAAGCAACCCCATGACAGAAGTAAAAAGGTTTCATGACCAAAAGGAAATTTATGATCAGATCCATCGGACATCACCGCAGATATGAGAAAATCAACATCAGCAAAAGGATTTGGTATATGAGCAAAGACCCATCAAAATTTGGGGAAAGGTGAAGAAAGCCACCCCAGAGCAAGGTAAGTTGATCATCTGAAATTCTTGGGGGAGCAATAAATAAAGGAAAAAGGATGCCCGAGTTGGAAACGGTATCCTCAAGTCATACTTGTTCCCAGAGAAACTAAATCTCGAGGACGAGATTTCTTTAAGGGGGTAAGAGTTGTAACAGCCTGGATTTTGGCCCTTTCCTTTTTCTTTTTGATTTATTGGTTTTTGCTCTTTTTTTCTTTTTGGAGTGGTTCTGTGGCCTTGTCACCTGGAAATCATCCTCTTTTTCCCCTCCCAAGTGGCTCATAATTCTCTAAACCTGGCCAAGATCATGGCACTCCACTGCTTGACCAAACCCTAATTTATTTTTCTCAGGAATATTCCTTTTTCTATTAAAGAAATAACCCTATCTGCCCTAGGTTGTGAAGCAACCTTTATTTCCATCACTCCTAAAATTCCCAAATAATTCTCATAAATTATTTGTGTCATATCTTTCTCAAATAGGGCAAAATATTTCATTTGTCATGTTTATCATCTTGCTCAAATAATTCATTTCCTATTCTGCCCTAAATGGCACATTGTGAAGCAAGTGCTATTTTCCTTTTCCCAATTGACCTCAAACTCCTTGGAAACCTTTTCTTTCCATATCATTGCCACATGCCAAAATGAAACCTCATTTGCCTAGTAATTATTTAATTATGATTTTCCAAAGTTTCTATCCAGAAAGAAGCTTTGTGAAGGAGGTGGAAGCTAGGCATATCCAAATGAGTTGCCATTTTGCATGATCCCTCATATCATCATATCATAGCCCTCCACCAAAGTAGAGCTCATGTCATGCCTCCATGTGAGCTCATCTTCAATTCTTTGATTCTGCCAAAATTTCAGTTTGTGAAGCAAGTATATTTTATCTTGCTCCATTATGGCTGCCAATTTTTCTAGGCCTTCTATTATCCATATAACCTACCTCCAGCCATTTTGGGCATGGTTCATCAACCATTATTCCTCTAGAATTTTTGCAAGTTTCTGGTCGGCAAGGATGTTTGTGAAGCAAGTACCATTTTGGTGAATCCAATTGGTATGAAACTTAAACAACATCTTTATATGATCAAATAATGAAGCCTTGCCAAACTTGAGCTCAAGTGGCCACACAATTTGAGTGCATCATCCAAATCTCATTTCTGGACCAGATTTGGCAGTTGCAAAGCAACTATGATTTTTCGTGATGCAATTCTTCTCCAAGTTACCAGGATGAAAGTTCTTCTTACCCTCAACCTCGCAGACAACTTTATTGGATCCAAAACCCTTCCTGTTGATCACTAGTGCTCACCCAAGTTTACTACAGTAAACTTCAGAGGGTTCTTACCGTTTAACCAGATCACTTTTAACCGAGCTACCACTGTAGTTGAGACCTACCCTGGATGAACTACCCACTAGACAACATGGTCAAGCCCCTCTCCCTCGCTACCTGCCAGTGCACGCGATGACCGCGTTAATGGCACCACAGTGCACGCGCTCTGGGTGCAGTGGCCGTGTCCAGTGATCGTTTGTGCGTCGGCAGCTCCTCCTCTCGTCGGCTTCGCGCGCATGAGCATGTCCAAGAGTTTTACCGCGTCGTCGCCGTCCTCGTGGACCTCTCTCCCTCTCAGTAAAACCCCTCACCAACGCTTTCGCCGAACGCCCACGAGAGCACAAGGTTCGCTTGGCTCGCTCGTCGCCGCCGCCATCCTCCCGTACTCCTTGGCTGCCTCTGTCGTGAGAGACTCCATCAGGCCTCCCCAGGGCGCCGACCACGCGTCCGCGGCGGCGCCAGCTCGGCCTCCTCGCCCGGCGGCTATATAAACCCATCCCGGGTGCGTTTCTCCTCACCAATGACCTCTACCCACTCCCCCACGACTCCCTGACCACTTCCCCGAGCTCGAGTCGCCCTCCACGACCACCATTGCCGCCATGGCCGCTTCGGGTCTCCTCCTCGATTGGCTCGAGCCGAGCCCTCCCTCTCCTCATATCCACACCACTAGAAGCCCCTCACTCTTGCGACCCTCCCCGCCCCTCTTCTTCTCGGCGAAGTGCCTCAGGCCGCCGCTACCTCGTTCGGTCTCCGCCTCCCTGTTCCTCTGTTACCGCGGGTTGCAGCCACCCAAGCTCTCCCCGGCGCCCGCTTCCTCTCTGAATGGAGGCGGTGTGGACTCCCGAGCCCTCTGGTGGCGTCGGCCTCGCCGGAGATGGCCGGGGTCGGCCGGCCCATCGCCGGTGATGCGCCCTCCCCTGCCTCCTCTGTCCCGTGCGGGAGCAGCACGAGGAAGAAGAAGACAGAGGGCAGGCGGGCCCACTTCTCCTCGGGGGCCCCGCGTGGCAGCCTCAGCCCGTTGACCCAGGTACGCTGACGTGGATAAGTGGAGGCGTAATCCACAGATTACGCCTTCGCTTCCTGAAAGCGTAGTTTCGTCTTTCTTTAGACCAAAATGCGCTTTCGCTGATCTGAAAGCATATTTCCTTTCTGTTTCAGCATGGAATACGTTTTCCAGAGGAAAAGGCGTATTTCTGCCTAGTGCACGTTCTGTTTTTCCAGCCAAGGGCCTGTTTGTGATGATTTCATTAAACTCCAAATCAGGTGAATCCAAAGCCCACTTGTTCGTTTCGTAGAGCCCGTTCTGATGGAATCATTTTCACCATGTTTTGAGATTCTGAAAATGACCATTTTGCACTTGCGCTTATTCAGCCCCCTCCGAGAGAGTACGTTTTCCGGCTATCCTTTCCCCGAGTTTCTCGCATTTTCTCTCGGTGATTTTTTCTACCCTAGGCAAGCCACACTCTCCATTTGCATCACTACAATGCAGTGACATTGTTTAATCTATTTGAACTTGTTTAGAATATTGCTTTAGCTACATGACTTTGTGCATGGCATTTTCTTGGAGTATTATGTTGATCTTGTTGTTGCCATGCTATTGTTCGGATTGCAAGGATTTATGTTTGTAGCAGGTGAGTATCATGTTGCCATTGGATTATTAGTGGATGATATTATGATTATTTCCATGATGGTATCTGTTATTATATTTTGGAATATTACTTTGGATATCATGCTGCCTTTGGATTAATAGTGGTTAGTATGATTATTTTCTTGATGCTAGTTGATGTTCTGTTGCTTGGAGTATTATTTTCGGAGATGATGTTTACATGTGGATCTCAGCCGAATATCTTTATTCTTGTAATTGGAGTAGTAGGATTATTGTTTTCGAATTTATCATGACAGTAGTGTTGTGCTACCCTTGGAGTATTTTGAGATGAAGAGATTATACTTGGATTATTTGTTGGATATTGCTATGACTTGGATTATAGGTTGATAGATGATATCGGAGTATCAGTCATTACTATTATATTTTGGGGTTAAATTCCGTCATTAAGTAGGTCAGGTGCCACCGAACCGGGATTTTTCGAGTGCAACCACATTTGCCTTTTATGGGAAGGCCCTAATGCGGTCTATTGTCGTGCCTCTCGCTGGTGCCTCCAACTAGGGAAGCAGACATAACCTTGTGTGCCCGTTGTTGTTTTTATGGATCCGGTCCCCGTGAGGGATGTTTTGGCCACGACGGTGGTCGTTGTGTCTTTGGTAGACACGGGGCCACCCAGGACTAGCCCAGTTGGGAGTGGGTCGGAGTGGTCGGGAGAGTGTCATGGCAGTAGATCGGTTTTGTCGAAACGCCGTTGGTCCACCCGAATGGGAGTGCGAGGCCATGGGTTCCGTGGTGTGGGTAAAGTGCGCTACCTCTACAGAGTGTATTTGTTTAAACTATCGATAGCCGCGTCTTCGGTCATGGGCATGGGTTCGTACTAGGTCCCACCTTTCGATCAACACTCACATGACGGAATGACTTATAGGTGATTTATATGTTGATATGTTGAGCAGTACAGATTGGCAGGATGTTGATGATGATGTTGGAGACCAAGTGTTGGTCATGGTAGTGATCGCCGGAAGGATCCCGTTTGAGACCAAGTGTTGGTCATGGTTGTGATCGCCGGAAAGATCACCGTGTGGTTTTGATCACGAGGTGATCGAGATGGTATATTGCTTGGCCGGTTAGCCAAGAGAGATATGGTTATGGAGATCTGAGATGGTGATTTATTAGTATTGTAGTAGTTTCATATCATGCTTAGTAGTTGCTGTCGTATCATGGTAGATGTTAATTTAATTAACTTGCTTAATGCTATGTTGTTGTTTTGCCGTGATGCTTCTTGTTGCTGTGAGCTTGCAAGTACATTCAATGTACTGACCTGGCGTTTCATGCCAGATTGTAGGTGCTGCCATGATTGCTTGATTGTTTGTTGTGGTGTCCGTTCGTGCGAGCTAGATCGTGTCCCAGCCAGAGTCCCTACGGAGTGGAGATTTACCACCTTCGTCGTTGTTCCGCTGCTAGAAGTTTTTCCGCTGCTACTAGTTGTTCCGCTGCTAGCATAGAGCAAGATTAGTATCACAGGCGTAGTGTCGCCATGCTGATGTGATCATTGTAACATCAGACCCGTGTAATTATTATTCTTGTAATAAGAGCTGATTTGTTCCATGTCAAGCAGTGTCGTATTCCAGAGACTTCTCCTTGATCTCTGGGCTGGAATACGGGGCATTCCGGTTTCTCTGAGCCGGGGTGCCACAGAAATCCATGCCAAGCTTATCCCACTTCCATTCGGGTATCGGCATAAGCTGCAGTAATCCTGCTGGCTTCTGATGTTCTGCCTTCACTCTCTGACATACATCACATACGACTACATACTCGGCAATATCCTTCTTCATACCAGTACACCAGAAACGCTCCTTCAAATCCAAATACATCTTGGTGTTTCTGGGGTGTATCGAGTATGGAAAGTCATGAGCTTCCTGAAGTATTAACTTCCCGATCTCGACATTATTGGGTACATATACGCGGTCTTCAAACCACAAAGTGTCGTGCTCATCTTCACGAAAACCTTTGGCTTTTCCTTTGCTCATTTTCTCCTTTATCTCAGCAATTTCCTTGTCACCCTTCTGAGGTTCTCGAATCTTTCCCAATAATGTCGACTGAACCTCCATTGCAACGACGAAACCTCTAGGGACTATCTCCAAATGAAGCTCCCTGAGATCTTCGGCCAACTCCTTTGGTAATCCTCCGCTTACGAGGGTATTGACATAACTCTTCCGGCTCAAAGTGTCTGCTACGACATTGGCCTTGCCTGGATGATAATGCAACTTCATATCATAATCCTTTATAAGCTCCAACCATCTCCTTTGCCTAAGATCAGCTCCTTCTGTGTGAAAATGTACTTCAAACTCTTGTGATCCGTGTACACATCACAACGGTTTCCAATAAGAAAATGTCCAGGTCTTGAGTGCATGCACTACTGCTGCTAACTCCAAATCATGCGTGGCATAATTCAACTCATGCGGTCAAAGCTGACGTGAGGCATATAAAACAACTCTTCTGTCTTGCATAAGTACACCTCCAAGTCCTAAGCGGGAAGCGTCGCAATACACTTGGAAATCTTTGCGTATATCCGGCAGAATCAGCACTGGGGCTGTAACCAAACATTTCTTCAACTCCTGAAAACTTGCCTCACATTCATCTGTCCATTTGAATGTAGTGTCTTTCTTCAGAAACTCCATCATAGGCTTCGCAATCTTAGAAAAATTCTCAATGAATCTCCGGTAATATCTTGCGGGTCCTAGAAAACTGCGATCTCTCCAACTGAGGTGGGTGCTAGCCAATCAGTGACAGACTAAACCTTGGTGGGATCCACTGCTATACCTTCTCCTGATATAACATGTCCAAGAAATCCAACTTACTTCAACTAAAACTCACATTTGCTGAACTAGGCATACAACTGATGTTCCCTGAGCTTCTCGAGAACCAAATGCCAATGCTCCTTGTGCTCCTCTTCATTCTTCGAGTACACCAAAATATCATCAATGAACACCACGACAAACTTATCCAGGAACTCCATGAACACCTTATTCATCATACTCATGAAATAGGTGGGGCGTTAGTCAATCCAAATGACATATCCGTGTACTCATATAGCCCATACCTCATGGTAAAGGCTGTCTTAGGTATATCCTGTTCTCGGATCTTCAACTGGTGGCATCCTGATCGCAGACCGATCTTGGAAAATACTTTAGCTCCTTGCAACTGGTCAAACAAATCATTGATCATCGGTAGCGGGTGCTTGTTCTTGATCGTCACTTCATTCAATGCCCTATAATCAACAACCATTCTCAAAGATCCATCCTTCTTTTAACCAATAGCACTGGGGCTCCCCACGGTGCCGAACTTCGTCGAATGTAACCTTTCTCCAATAACTCCTTGATCTGCTTCTTAATCTTCTCCAGATCATTTCCGGGTATCCGGTATGGTCTCTTCGATATCGCTACGGTGCCTGGCAACAGCTCTATCAAAAACTCATTATCTCGATCCGGCGGCATGCCTGGTAGCTCCTCTGGAAATACATTCGGATAATCCTTCACTACAAGCACTTCCTCCTGAACAACTCCTGAGAGAGAATTTACTTGGGTTCTCCTTGGCGCGTGCCTGGATACATACTTAATCCTTTTTTCCTCTGGGTGGTGAGCAGAATTGACCTACTAGCACAGTCAATGTTCCCTCCATACTTCGATAGCCAATCCATGCCTAGTATTATATCCAATCCTTGTGACTCTAAGATTATTAGGTCTGAGGGGAAAACATGGATGCCAATGGTTAAGGGTATCCGATCGCACCATCGGCTGGCCATATACTCTGCTCCTGGTGAGCTTACTAGCATGGGTGACCTAAGGGCTAAGGTGGGTAACTTAAACTTGTCCATAAATCCCCTTGATATGTATGAATGCGATGCACCAGTATCAAAAAGAACGAGCACGGTAAATGACTTAACCAAAAACTTACCGATAACTGCATCTGCCTGCTCTTCAACCTCCTCCAGGTTCACGTGGTTCACTTGTCCCCTGTTGAAAGGGTTGGGCTTCTTCCCAAAGCTTCCACTGCCATTACCATTCTTTGCTTCAGGACACTCATTGGCATAGTGTCCAGTCTTCCCGCACTTGAAACAAGTAATTTGACTTTGTTCCTTCTTGGCGGGTGTGGCTGGGTTAGAACGGTTCTGATTGCTACCTGCTCCATTCCCATTTCCATTCTTGGGGCCACTGTGGTTATGCGAACTTCCTCCATTGTGGGTATGGCCTCCACGGTTATGTGTATATCCTCCCGAGTTCGGGGTAAAACGTGGCTTCTGCTGAGCTCCTGAACTGTACTTCCCTTGTCCATACTTCCTTTTGCGGCTCTCAATCTGTTGTTGCTTCCCTTCAATCATAAGAGCCTTGTCTACCAACTCCTGGTAGTTGTTAAATGTCACCACCATTAACTGCATACTCATCTCATCATTCAGCCCTTCCATAAACTTCTCCTGCTTCACGGCATCTGTGGCCACATCATCTGGGGCATAGCGAGCTAACTTACTAAACTCATCCACGTACTGCCCCACAGTACGGTTTCCCTGGCGTAAGTTGCGAAACTCATGCTTCTTCATGCTCATAGCTCCAGTTGAGACATGAGCAGTGCGGAACGCTTGCTGAAACTGCTCCCAAGTGACATTGGCTATAGCGAAAGTTGCTGTGTAATTCTCTTCTCCCACCATGAGGCTGCGGGTCCATCCAATTGATGTGCGGCAAAACGCACCTTCTCAGCATCTGTGCAACCTACGGTGGTCAACTCCCTTCCAATCCTGCGTAGCCAGTCATCAACAACTATTGGCTCGTTGCTACTGGAAAACACCGGCGGCTGCAACCTCAGAAAAGGGGCTAGGTTGTCAATAGGAGGTGGCGGCGGTGGGTTGTTGTTGTTGTTGTTGTTGCTGCCTTGGTTCTGGACTAGTAGCTGCATCAAGGCATTCTGCTGTTGGATCAACTGAGTGAGCTCCGGTGGGAAGACAAATCCGGGGTTACGTCTCGGAGGCATCTGATGGGTTTAGATGGGAGAAATTAGAATAGAATGAGGTCTAATGAGAAAGCACTACCCATATGCACATGAGGCAAGCACATTCATCACACCAATCAATTCAAACAAGGGCATACAATCGATCTAACTATCGTTACAGAAGTGCTCGGACTACTATTATATACATGGGGGAATACTACTACCACTATAAAAAAAATACACTTCCGTGATGATACGTGTTTGTCACAGTAGGTCGCATTTTTTGTCATGCATGTACATCCATGACAAATTTATGACAGAATCTAGACAGTCATACCTGTGCTGTCGTAGAAGTGTTCCATGACATTATGAAAATTATCATCACGGAAGTGTCCACTTCCATGACGATAAATCGCGCATCACAGAAGTGCTTTCGTCAAGGGTGACCGACACGTGGCATCCACCGTAACGGAACGCCGTTAAGCTATCGGGTCGGGTTTTGGTTTCGATAACCCGTTAACAGCCCCGACCAATGGGAAATTTCCACGTGTAAAATTCTTATTGCCCGGACGAAACACGTGTCAGCTCGTCAGTGGGTCAGATTGGCGCCTATGATATGTCGACACGTGCCACGGCCCACCACTGGCCCATTTAGCTTGCAAATCCGGCCGTTTGACTTGGTCAAAAGTTAACGGGCTGGCCCATGAAAAGCCTGTTAACGGTCTCTTCGCAAATAGCCCATTTTACGGCCCGTTAACTCATGGCCTGTTAGGCCCTAAAGGAAATCGGCCCAACAACGTCATGTGGGCCATCGAATATAACACCAGCCCATTTCACTTTCGGCCCATGTATGGCCCACGATGTCTTTCGGCCCATATGAGGCCTTCGTATCTTTCGGCCCTTTACAGGCCTACGGTGACTCTAGCCCATAATGAACAATAATTTTCTTTGTACCCGTTAACGGCCCGTGATTTACGTGGGCCATTTCCAGCCCGTGTTAGCTTTCGGCCTATTGACGGCCCATACGTTCTTGGGCTCCTTTTCGGCCCTCGATTACTTCCGGCCCGTTACTGGCCTGTTCCCCTAATGGGCCAAATTCGGCCCATGGCAAGAGTCGACCCCACATCGCATGTTCCCCAAATGGGCCAAATTCGGCCCATGGCAAGAGTCGGCCCGTTACTGGCCTATTACCCTAATGGGACAAATTCGGCCAATGGCAAGAGTCGGCCCGTTTCTGGCCTGTTAACCCCGTGCGCATTATCCAGCCAGTCCTATATTCTGGCGTATTAACGACCCGTTATGCCTGTGACGGAATTACGCCTTTGCAGCCCTACGGCCTGTTAACGGCCCGTTACCGTGTTGGGCCGATACCAATTACGCCCGATTACGGCCCATGTAGACCCATTTATCCGACGGACCGAGGCCCACCGATTGCAGGCCCATTTATCAACGGCCTGAGGCCCACCGACTATAGTCCCATTTATCGACGGCCCGTAGGAGACCCATGGATCCTACGACCCGTATATGGCCCATGGTAGTTGCGGCCACTAGCAAACCAGGGAAAAAGAAGACTAGGAAATAAATAAGGCCGAAACTAACGCTAGGCTATTAAGGAGATTGCACAGATTACATCCACTCGGCATCAAAGATCGCCACCAGTGCAAATATAGGGAACACCCTACACTATACAAAAATGGCTTGCTGTTTTCTTCAACCGGTGGCTACACGTTAAGAATTTTTTTTGTATCGCACCAAAACAAATTACAACTATATAACAAAAGGAAGGTTGGCATAAAACTTGACAGTCTAGAAAATAAATGCACCACCAGAAGTTCAGAAGCTCAGTTCATTTGACCTGACTGTTATGTTTTCATGCAGTATTGTTCGATGGAGCACCATAACCGTCGCCTTCATTTCCCCTAGGCTCCTGAACAACATACCAAATGTCTGATAGTCTGGTTTCAAAACCATGACGACATTGAGCAATGTTTCTCCTTGTTTCACAAAGGGCCTCTGTTAGGGAATGGACTTGTGTCTGGAGCGCAGATACAACATTGCTTTGAGCTTGCATATCTTGATCATGAGGCAGTTTGGACCATATTGCCTTAACAACCAACCCAGTATTACGCAGGAACGTGCTTTTGGCACTGTTAGTGGACAGGTACTGACCCACTCCAGCAAGAGCTGACATTGCAGTTATAGTTGCCTTGCCACCTTCAGAAGGTGGCGGTTCCACCAATTTTTCCATAGCTCGCTGAAAAGTTGAGGTTTTACATTAGTAGTACCAGAACAGAAGATATTAAGGAGGCAGCAAAACCAAACAAAATAGCTTTGGTCTATATACAGAACTTATTCTGATGAACCCATGTAAAATATTAGTTGTATTCTATTACAAAGTACATAATAAAACCAGGTTCCAAACATATGACCATGTACCATCGCTAATGTATTGTCTACTTCTTCACATTGTATTGAGGGCTTAGGATAAAGAGACGAAGTTTATAATACGGTAAGCATAGTATGACATCATTCATATCACAAAACAACTGAGAACAGACAAACAGGCAATTGTAACGTTGTGTGGGCAAGTCCAACACGGAACTAGATTACGGGTCAAGATCAAAGGAACATCACTCCTCGCTTTTAAACCTTGTAAGGTGCAATGATACGCTAAGACAAGTGTGTATAAAATTGAAAAGAGTAATAGACATTGGCTGCAAACCATGCAGTTCAAGGCACAAGTCAGAGTAAGTAGTAGTTAAAAGGCATGAGGATTAAGGACTTACAACAGCGGCTTTGACTGGTGTAGTCATGCCCTTCTTCTTGCTGGTGTGACAGTCCTTGAAGATTTCCACAGCATTTGGTTCAGGTACTTTTTGGTCCTTGCAGGCTTTCCTCTGCATTTCGAACAAGTCAATATAGATATGATAATATGGTACAGCAAAAAGAGTGAAACAACAGCTAATTACAAGAGCCTCGCAGTGTGCAATATAGCTACGAGATCCAGTCGTCTGTTGGAATTTCACTTTTGTACGGTTGGCCTTGTTCTTTGAACATTTCACCTACAAGAAGATAGATTTGTGTGACACATGCGTAAATAGGACTTCAACATGTGATCTGATCACATACATATATATAATGTACCTGATACTTCGGATCAGACCAGTGTTTAACAAGGCCCCTCCAGTCTTCATCCGATATATTTTCCACTTGAGATGTTTGGGAAAGTTCACTGTTAGCCTTGCCTTCAAAGTGAGTTTTCCTCAAGTTATACCGATACTGTCACAGAGCAGACTTGAAAACATGGGTGCAAGCTTGTCTGGTTGCATCATCTTGGCTATCCAACTTGAACCTCATATGTTGAAAATTATGGGAGTCTCATTATCAGCAACCTAGAAAGTATGGGACAGAGCAAGACGATATTACTAGTTTCCATACATAACCATACTTACAGATAAATGGTCGAGGAAGGTGTTGAACTGGGTTTCGTCTTTGTCATTCCTGTACTGAATCCATGTTGGGAGGATACGTACATGATACTAACTTGGCTGACTCTGTAGCATCACGTGGCCTTTTTAAACCTGCCTCAAAACGGATCTCCATTCTTCCTCCTCTAGATTTAGTTAACTTATCGAGCATTATCCCTGATGTTTGTTTCCTCTTGCGCCTAGGTGCTAGTCCAACAACGAACATAGGAAGTGTTAGTGTACATCAAACTGTGAGACTACATATAAAGAAGCATGGAACTGTAACTTGACTCTAACAACTACCTTCTTGCTGTTGAAGCTCACAAGGTTCATCTGATATTGCCAACTCGTCTTGTGTCAAGAGTGCTTGGGATGTAGTGTCAGGTGGCAAGGGAGCTTGGGAACGTGCTGCTAGCTCAGTTGACGCACGAGTATGTCGTGCAGCTGGTAGTACTGTGGTAGGTGTTGCAAGAACTAGAGCTGTCTCTGCTTGTTTGGTGGCAGCTATTTGTTTCTGTTTGGCTTTTTTGCAGCTCGTGTAGCATGGGATGCCGTGTTTGTAGAATTTTCTGCTGGACTTTGACCTTCTATTGCACCATCAGTACCAGTAGAATCTGCAGGATTCATCCGCTTCTCATACCCTGCCATTCTGTGTTTCTTCGTCTTTCTCTGTGCCATGTTAAGTCAAGCCGACAAGAAAAACGAATAAAAATTTAGTTCTTCAGAACAAATTGATGCGTGATGCAGATGAACTAAACTTTGATGTTAGACAACCACATGATAGGAGGATGTAATATGTATGAAAAACAGGACGGAAGAGATAACCAGAACTATGATGTGTAAACTAAGAAGAAGACATTTCACCAAATTAGAAGCAATGCAATGGAAGGTAGACACCATATGAAAGATGCTACAAATATCGCTCCGCCAAGTTAAAAGTGTCTCATCATAAATGGCGTTTAAACAAATGTGAAGCAAGACAAGAAATAAATCATATGCAAGATGCAAACAACATCACACTACCATGTTAGAGGTCTCTCGTCACTAGTGCCATTGCATATTCACAGCTTATGATGTGTAAACTAAGGAGAAGGCATTTCAACAAATTAGAAGCAATGAAAGCTAGACACCATATGAAAGATGCAACGAATATCACTCTACCAAGTTAAAACTGTCTCCTCATAAGTGCCATTTCAACAAATTAGTAGTACAAGCTAGAAAAGAATGTGAGATGTAACCTATATCACACTCTGAAGTCAAACGTGTCTTATGATAAGTGATTATTGCAGGTTACACAACAGTAGTAATTTGATGTAAGAACATGGTGTGATAGACAGATATTGTATGTTCTAGAAACAGGAACACGTGTCTTTTTCAAGTATAATATGTAAAGTAAGCAGATGGAATTCAACAAAATTAGAAGCAATACAACCTAGACATCACACATAACATGCAACCACATATAATTGCCAAGTTAAAGGAGCACCGGTGATGTTGCACTAGGGAGACGTGCTCATCATAAACACAACTTTGTTGAGTGTCTATGCATGTGTTGTCTTGGAAATCATCTTGGGGTGTGGAGGAGTAGAAAGCTGAGAGGCCCTCCATTGGAAGGAGCACCTTTATCCGCTGCCTTGCTAACTTCCTTCCGCTTTATTGATTTTGAATTGTCAAGTAAAACCGACAAGAAAAATCAATAAAATTCTCTCTTCAGAACTCATTCATGCATGATACTGACAATCACTACTTTGATGTAAGGCAAACACATGATACCAGGATGGAATATGTACGAAAAACAGGACAGCATGGCATGTTCACAACTGTTTGTGTAAACTAAGCAGAACCGTTCCAGCAAATAAGAAGCAATGCAAGCTAGACACCACATGAAAGATGCAACCAATATGACTCTGCCAAGTTAAAAGCGTCCCATCATAAATGGAATTTCCAAAATTTAGAAGCAGCACATGCTATAAATCATATGAAAGATGCAACTAATATCGCACTGCATATACTAAAGGTGTCTTGTCATATTGATTGATGCGGGATACAAAAAAAAACAATAGTTTTATGTAAGGACATGCTTAATAGACAGATGTACTATGTACTAAATACAGGAAGGCATGCCACATTAACAGGTATAATGTACTCCCTCCGTCCCATAATGTAAGACGTTTTTTGGCACTAATTTAGTGCCAAAAAACGTCTTACATTATGGGACGGAGGGAGTATAAGCTAAGAAGACTAGCACATGTAGTTTAACCAGATTGGAAGAATTACAGTCTAGACACCATATGCAACATGCAACCACATATCACGCTGCCAAGTTAGAGCAAGCACCTGCGTTGCTAGTGTAGGGGAAATGTTGTAATCAACTACAGAGCTACGTTCACTATCTTCATCTAGCATTTCTGTTTCTTGAGAATCATGTCGGGAGGCTGACGCTGCATTCTTTAAATGAGGAGTCCCCTTGCCTGCCTGCCTCGTCATAAGATTGATGAGGGATACACAAGAACATTAGTTTGATGTAAGAACATGGTTAATACACAGATGTACTATTATGTACCAGAAATAGAAAGGCATGTCATATTCAAAGGTATAATGTGTAAGCTAAGCAGATGCAATTTAACCAAATTGGAAGCAATACAAGCTAGACATACGGCTAGAGTGGTGAACATGATCATCTAGGACCTGAGAGCCTGGTGGGAGGCGGGCTCATTCGCCACCATCGCGGCTTTTTAGTTGGCTTCCAGGTGATGCCTGTCTTTGCTAGGCTTGTCTTTGCTCGCCAAGGCCTCGACTAGCTATTTGTCTTCGGTGCTCACGGATGGTGGTTCATGTAAAAAATATCTTTCCTTATCTTAATAAAGACCGACTTCAGCCTTTCCAATACAAGCTAGACACCATATGGAACATGCAAGCACACATGACACCGCGAAGTTAAAGCAAGCACCTGGGATGGTGGTTCATTGTGAGCGAGGTCATCAACTCCAAAGCAACGTTTACCGTCTCCATCCGCTGACATTGCACCCTTTATAGCGTTGTAACGTGTCGTGCCTAGCCGCGTAGAAAGCTGGCACGACTTGTCTCTTTTCTTTTTAGATTCTCTTTCGGCAGACTCTGAAATACCCTTGCATAAAAACACAATAGTGAGAGCATGGGTGAAGTGTGTGCAGAACTAGTGCACTGTAAAAGTAGCAGATAGCAGGTGGCTGAAAAATAAATGACAGGAGACATATGATAGCTCTACAACATTGCATGGCAAACAAAATTAGATTCTACTCCGTATGATTTTGTAATATATGAGCACAGAAATGCAGTACTCCTCCAAAGACACCACCACATGTGGTCATATCTAAGATAACAGTCGACTGAAAATAAATAGGTCAGTTGATTTTTTAATGAACCGTCCGATCTATAAGGAACGGGCAGATGGCCTTCGTCTACCTCCCGCCAGTCACTGTTGACGATCTTTCTCGAACCGCTAGCGACCACCAGCCCAGACCCCTGCCTCCGCCACCCCGCCCTCCCATCGACCTCACACCACCGTCGTGCTTGGCAGCGCCCCCAGGCCATCCCTTTAATCCCGGCCGACCTCCAGATCGGGCGCCAGTAGCTCTAGGCCGCACACGCCCCTAAGATAAACACCAAGGCGCTGCTTCCCTGGCGTAATAGTTGTACTAGCGCCTGTTGTCGGATTTCTTGTTCCGGCAGACCCTCTAGGTTCGAACACTGGGGTGCACACAGAGATTTCACCCTCTACCTTCCTGCACCTCACCGCCTCGCTAAGATCTAAGCTATGAAAGGAACAACACAAGAGACACAGGGTTTATACTAGTTCGGGCAACCATTGTGGTGTGATACCCTACTCTAGTTTGTGGTGTGGTGGATTGCCTCTTGGGCTGACGATGATGAACAATACAAAGAAGAACAGCCTCGCGAGGGTCTGTTCTTGGCTGGTGCGATGAACTGCTAGGAGGAGTTCAGTCGCTATCTCTCTGCTGATCCCAGATGCTGGATCCTCTCTCTAGATTTCTCGATCCCCCTACCGTGTGGGTGGCTAGTCCTATTTATAGGCAAGGGCCCTGGGCCTCTCCCCAAATATTGAGCTGGAAGGGCGACAACAATTGGCCATTTTGAAGGGGAACATCTAGTACACTTATCCTGACTAAAGTTGGTCCTCGCCTGTCAAAGGCTCTGGTTGTGACGCCGGCTTGGGCTCCACAATGACTTCCTTCCTGCCGTTGCGACGGTCTTGGTCTTGTTGCACCAAAACGGATGCCTTTGCTTGATACTCTTGCCTGCGCTTGCTCCCCTTGCACCAAAGAGGAAAGGAGGACACTGCGCAGGCTGGCGCTCTCCTGGCGCCCTTGGTCATCATGGCTTGCATCATGGGCACCTCGTGAGGTATCCTGCCTTCATCTCTCCGCCTCCTCGCGAGCCAACCTGACGAGGCCGTGCCTGAGGAAGCTCCCTGTCGTCCGCCCCGCGAGGCTTCGCCCCTCGCGAGGGTCTTGATCTTGTGCTGATGAAGATGGGCCTTGATGGGCCACCCCTTGAGCCACGCCGCAGGCCGCAGGCAGGCAAGTCTGGGGACCCCCTTTCCCTGAACACCAACAGTAGCCCCCGGGCCCAAGGAGCGCGCGGACTTGGCTGAGCAGAGGAGCGAAGGGGCAAGTGCGAAGCGCCGCGGGCCCTAACAGCCTGCGGCCTTGGGCGCCGTGTGGCGGTTGATTGGACGTGGGCGGCCCTGCTCCCCCACGACGCCTCGGCGACTGCACAAATTGACAAGTCCCTGCGTGCAAAGCGGGTCATGATTACCCGCGATCGCGGAGGCCGGTGGTTGGCCTTACTCGGCTATAAATACAGGACGACGCTTGCCCTTCTAGTCCATCTCCTCTTGCTTCTTCTTCTTCATGGCTCCACCAAAGAGGTTCTCGGCCGCGGAGAAGGGGAAGGCTTGCCAGGTGGAGCCTGACTCTCCCCCGCCCAAGCGCGGTCGAGGTCGTCCTCGCAAACACCCTGTGGCTCCCATGGTGGCTCCTCACGGTCGTGGAGGTGATCTCCCGCGCGGTGACGGGCGGCAGGCCGCTGCTGGGGGGCGCGCCACGGCCGTGTGACCCCCTAGGCCGCGCTTCCATTCGGCAGAGGTGTTGCCGGAGTTTGTTGTGTGGTCGGCGGAGCCGACCAGCACCCGGCTCCAGCTTCCTCGCTTCCTCCTGGGTGAGCTTCCGGCTGGTACCCTGGGCGGCCTCTGGCTCCAGGCGAATGGTTGCTGCAGCCGGGCCTCCTGGGCTTCGTTGGAGCTCTCTGCACTTCAAGTTTGACGGCGATGCCATCCTCTACGTGAGGGTGTTCGGGGAAGACGGTCGCCGCGCTGGATGTTGCCCTGAGAACGACGACCGCGGACGCGGGCCCAGCCCCAACGATGATGAAGACGACAGCGCGTGCGGGGGTGGCGGAGCTCGGGGCTCGTCGAGCTTCGACGACTCTTCTTCTGGCAGCGGCTCTTCCAGCGGTGGCCGCGACCAGCCTCCGCGCCGCCGCGCCCGCCTGGAGGGAGGTAGCTGGTCCGCCCGCCATCTCGCCCCGGTGAAGCGTGAGAGGGAGTCCGCCTGAGCTCCGGAGGCAGTTCGAGCCTCCCCCGCGAGTTGGTGTCAGGCGAGCCGCGCCTGTTTTGTTCTTTTTCCTTTCCCTGCGCAAAGAGACAGTAGTGTAGGGCCCCGCGTGGGCGTGCTTGGACCATTGCTGTTAATTATCGTACTGCTTCCGCTATTTCGGTATTATGCCTTTGTGCCACACGCCTGCGCGTAGGAATTACTTAGCTCGGGGGCGCCTGTCGTGGTCTTTGTTTCCCGAGGCCGAGGCCTCGTCGAACGCCTCATGTCCTGCGAAGGTTAGTCTGGAGAGGTAGCTCTCGGCCGCAGCTGTGGAGGTGACCGACCCTGGTCCTGTGTTCGTGTCGCGGTACCCGTAGGGCACAGACTAGAGGGGTGCTCCTGTAGTGGACCCGGGTAAGAAAGCCTCAAATGATAAGGGCGGAAAAACACTCGCGAGGGTACCCGCGTTGCTCCCTCGCGAGACTTGCGTGAGAGAAATCGAGGCAGGAGAGCGAAAAGGCAAAGAGTCACGAGCCAAAGACGGCAACAACTTTAATAAAACCTCGAATGGGAATAAACAAGCCAACTGCAGAAAGCAAATGAGAAAAGCCGCGTCCGGCACCTAATCTAGTCTTCGACGTCTTCTCACCAGCGCGGAGCTAAGTGCTGCCACTAGGCGTGGAAGGGAGCCCCAGGGCCTGAGGCCGGCGCACCTGAGACTCCGGGGCGTGTACAGCCCCAACTCATTATTACGTGAGAGTTTCACGGGAGGCGAGCTTCACAGGCGTTGGCCTTCTTCATATGCTCCGGGCCTTTCTCGGAAAGATACACTCCACAGGCGTTTGCCTTCTTCACAGGCTCCGGGCCTTTTCCCAAACCCAACACTTCACAGGCTCTGGGCCCTTTCCAAAACGCAATGCTTCACATGCGTTTGCCTTCTTCACAGGCTCTGGGCCTTCTCCAAAACGCAACGCTTCACATGCGTTCGCCTTCTTCACAGGCTCTGGGCCTTCTCCAAAACGCATCACTTCAGAGGCGTTCGCCTTCTTCACAGGCTCTGGGCCTTTTCCAAAATGCATCACTTCACAGGCGTTCGCCTTCTTCACGGGCTCTGGGCCTTTTTCTTTAGGGGTAACATCTCCTTAGGTGTTGGATGTTCCACAGCGTTACGGGCGGGCACCCCTCCACGAGTCTCAAGCGCCGGAGCCGGGCCAGAAACATGAACAACCTTGAGCAGGCCCTCCCACATGGGAGAGAGCCTATGCAATTCCTCCCTGGAGAGAACCCGCCTGAGCACGAGGTCTCCTACCTCGAGGGTTCTGGGGCGGATGTTGCGGCAGTGGTATCGCCGCAGCGCTTGCTGGTACCTTGCCGCTCTTGGCCTTGCTTCCCGACGATGCTCCTCCCCCAGCACAAGGTCTGTCCCCCGCATGGCGTCCTGCCGCGCCTCGTCGAACGCCAGGACCCGTGCGGAGCGACGTCTGACCTCGTGAGGGAGGACTGCTTCAGCTCCATAGACCAGGAAGAACGGGGTCTCGCCGGTCGGCTTGGTCGCGGTTGTGTGGATGGACCACAACACTAACTGCAGCTCGTCGTACCAACCCCTGCCGCAGGCCTCCAACTTCTTCTTGAACGTCCTGGTCTTGAGGCCTCTCAAGACCTCCGCGTTGGCCCGCTCGGCTTGACCGTTGCTCTGTGGGTGCGCTACCGAGGTGTAGCATATCTGCGTCCCAAGGTTAGCACAATATGTTTTGAAAAGGTTACTGGTGAACTGCGAACCGTTGGTGGTGATGATGTGGTTCAGCACCCCGAACCGGCTCACGATGCACGTGATGAATTTGACCGCAGAGCCTGTGGGGATGGTGCGGATAGCTTCCACTTCAGCCCACTTGGTGAACTTGTCCACGGCGGCATAGAGGTAGCGATAGCCCCTGGCGCCCGATGGAACGGGCCCAAGATATCCAGCCCCCAGACTGCGAAGGGCCACGAGAGGGGTATAGTTTGCAGACCTCCCGCCGGCTGATGGATCTGCTTGGCATGGAATTGGCAGGCCTCGCAAGCCTTCACCAGTTCGACGGCATCATTGAGTGCAGTAGGCCAATAGAAACCGCTGTGGAACGCCTTGCCAACGAGGGTCCGTGATGACGAATGATGCCCACAGTCTCCACCGTATATATCTGCCAGCAGTTCCTTCCCTTGCTCCCTGGAGATGCAGCGCAGGGACACATCATTTCGTCGCTTCCGGTAGAGCTCTCCATCCCTGATGCAGTATGCCGTGGCTTGCAGAGCCACACGCTCCGCTTCCTCCTCCTTCTCCGGAAAGGTCCCTTGCGTCAAGTAGCTCCGGAGCTCTGTGATCCAGCAAGCACCCCTCCTGAGGCTCCAGCGTCAAGAGCAGGCGCGCTCCTGAGGCCGGGCCACAAACTGGGGCTCCCGAGGCCGGTGGCTGGGGGAGCTCCTCCCGAGGCTGCGTCGCGCTTGACAGTGATGGCGTGGCCGAGGGCTTGAAGAGCCGCTCCTCGAAGACGCCAGGCTCCTGAGGTAGCCGCCTGGATGCTTGTTTGGCGATGTCGTCGGCCTCCTGATTGGTGCCACGGGGCACATGCTGCAACTCCAGCCCCCAGAACTGCTTCTCCATCCTGCGGACCTCCGCAAGGTAGGCTTCCATGTGTTCATCCCTCGGCTCGTATACCTTGTTGGAGAAGTTGATGAGGAGTTGTGAATCACCCTTGATGGTAAGGCGCTTCACTCCAAGGGCAGCTGCGGCCTTCACGCCTGCTATCAGGCCTTCATACTCTGCTATGTTGTTGGAGACCTTTTCTCCGTGCTGGAAACAGAGCTGCACTGAGTATTAGAGCTTGTCTTGAGTAGGAGATATGAGCACTGCTCCAGCCCCCGCGCCGTGCCTGGAGAATGCCTCGTCAAAGTACATGACCCAACCTTCCGGCGCCTCGCTTCCCGGGGAGAGGGAACGATCCTCATCAGCCTTGAGGCCCGGCGCCTCCGTCCATTCTACCATGAAATCGCTTCTTGGCCCCTTGATGACTCTGGTTGTGCTGAATTCGAGCTGAAAGCGCTTGCAGTTCAATGTTCCACTCGGCGACTCTTCCGGCTGAGTTAGGGCTCTGAGCACCCTTTCCAAGGGGTACACGAGACAACCTTGATGGGGTGGCCCGAAAATAGTGCCGCAGCTATGCGAGGCCACCAATAGTCGAGGAGGAGTTTACGAGGCATGGGGTACCGTGCCCTTGCATCCCGCAACACCGTGCTGACGAAGTACACAGGGCGTTCAACGAGGTGTGGAGTGCTGGTGTTGATGGCGCCCTCCGGAGACCGTGGCGCCTCCTGAGGCAGTGGATCCTCCAGAGGCTGGTCGCCAGGGGGAGGGGTCTCCTCTGTCCCGAGTGCATTTCCCTGCGGCGGCTGATCCTTCTCAGCTGTGGTAGTGGTCTCTGTGGGTCTTCCTTGATCCCGCTTCGCCTTGACTCGGGCAGCCGCCGCGGCTTTGGTCTGTCGCTCCTCCCTAGCCGCCACCAGGGCTGCGCTAGCGGAGTAGGGAGTGGCTGCAAGGTATAGCACCAGGGGTTCCTGTGGGCGCGGGGCCACCATTACCAGAGGGCTAGTTAGGTACCTCTTGAGATCTTGGAACGCCCTATCGGCCTCTTCAGTCCATTCAAAGGGCCCCTTTTTCTTCATTAGCTGGAAGAAAGGCAGCGCTCGCTCCCCCAACTTGGAGATGAAGCGTCCTAGCGCTGTTACGCGCCCAGTAAGCTTCTACATTTCTCTGAGGGTCTTTGGAGGGCTCATGTCCTCGACCGCCTTGACCTTCTCTGGGTTAGCCTCTATGCCTCGGTGGGACACGAGGAAGCCCAAGAGCTTGCCCGAGGGGACCCCAAACACACACTTTTCCGGGTTGAGCCACAGGTTCACTGCGTTGAGGCTCGCGAAGGTTTCCTACAGGTCTTGTATCAGGGTTTTGGCCTCACGAGACTTCACCACAATGTCATCGACGTAAGCCTCCACATTCTTCCCGAGTTGCGGGCCCAAGGTGATGTGCATCAGCCGCTAAAAGGTTGCTCCTGCGTTGCGCAGCCCGAGCGGCATGCATGTGTAGCAGTACACTCCACATGGGGTCAAGAAGGCCGTATTTTCCACGTCTTCTACCGCCATCTTGATCTGGTGATATCCGAAGAAAGCATCCAAGAAACATAGCAGGTCGCACTCGCCGGTGGAATCGACGATCTCATCGATGCGAGGGAGCGGGAATGGATCTTGCGGGCAGGCTTTGTTGAGGTTGGTGAAGTCGACACACATGCGTTCCTTCCGCCCTTTCTTCGGCACAACAACAGGGTTGGCCAGCCAATCTGGGTATCGGACCTCGCGAATGACCCCTGCAGCTTCCAGTTCGCGGTTCTCTTGGACGATGAAAGCCTGCTTTTCAGTGGACTACCGCCTCGCTTTCTGCTTCACAGGGCGTACTTTGGGGCACACTTTAAGGGGATGCTCGATTACGCCTCTGGGGATCCCCGCCAGCTGATCAGGCTCCCAGGCGAACACCTTCCTGTTCACGCGCAGGAACTTGACCAGGGCCTCCTCCTGCTCGGGTTCGAGGTTGGCGCCAATGGTGAAGGTGGCGTTAGTTGATCCGTCCTCGTCAACAAGTATCTGCTTGGTTTCCGCCTTGTCCTGGGTGAACAACTGCTTCTTCTTGGCTGGCGCAGCCCCCTTCGGCTCAGGGGCGTCTGGTCCGGCGGGCTGGGCCGCTGCCGCAGCAGTCTTGAAGGCGAGCTTGAGTACTTGTAACGCATCCCCGGTGTCTCCAGACACGGTGAGGAAACCGTTGCTCCCGGGCATCTCCCGTTGCTCCCGCCGCCGCAGCAGTCTTGAAGGCGAGCTTGAGTACTTGTAACGCATCCCCGGTGTCTCCAGACACGGTGAGGACGCCGTTGCTCCCGGGCATCTTCATGAGGTTGTAGGCTGGGTGAGTCGCGGCCATGAACTTGGCCAGAGCCGGGTACCCGAGGATGGCATTGTATGGGAGGCCGATGGGGGTGATGTCGAAGTCGATTAGCGCCGTGCGGAAGTTGTCGTAGGTGCCGAAAGTTACATGGAGTCGGATCTGCCCCAGGGAGCTAGATGACCCGCCCCCGACGCCCAAGAAGGGACGGCTGGGCTGAAGCCGCTCCGGTGGTATGTGGAGGAGGCTGAAGTCCTCAACCGAGAGCACGCTGAGGCCCGCGCCGCCGTCGATGAGTGTCCTGGTGACGGCCACCTGGCAGATGGTGGGGGTGCACAGCATAGGGAGCGCACCCGAGCAGGTTGAGTTGGAGGGGTGGTCCTCTGAGCTGAAGGCCAGATCGGCCTTGGGGGCCGACCGACTTGGGGGAGCCCCCTGTCGCGTGGAGGCAGCACCGACCTGGCGGATGAACGGCTTGACGTGGCGGCCTGAAGGTGGCGCCTGCGAGCCGCCAGGAGAAACGCGACGACCTGGGGCGCCGGCGAAGCCACATCGCTGGGCGTCGGTGAGGGCCCGATTAGCCAAGTCACATCGACCTAGCTGGTAACACCTCATATCACTTTGCGTGCTGCCTCGCACGGAGGCGGGTCAGCGAAGGAAAGCCTCGGTATTCAGCAGACCCTCCAAAGACTGGGTGCGCTTGGCGGAGGTGTCGCCTTACCATGGACCCGATTCCAAGGACCGTTTCAGCCGGTATTTTTGGCTCACGTATATGATAGTGTCGCTAGCATCCACATGACAAAGAACCGGGCCGACATGGCTGGTCGTGAACCCAAAGCGGCACTAACCTATGGGGACAGGCATACATGAATCACCTCGAGCATGTCGGTCATCAGCGTATGAATTATGGGCTGTAGCTTTGGGCTATGAGGACTCCGGTATCCGGGCTGTAGCAGGCTAAGCAGGACTCGAATACCACGCGTGACATTTCCCGAAGAACAGACATAAGGCGAAATGAATCACATGCCGGCCGATCAAGTGTCCAAGCAGTAGTCTTTGGGCTAGCGAGGACTCCGGTGAACCGGGCTGTAGCGGACTACTATCGCTCGAAGCACGAGACTACATTTCCCCATATGAGAGGCTGCCAAGGATAAACAACTAGTTTGTCGGATCCCCTCATACCAAGCATTTCAATCATACATAATATGCCCGATATGAGTAAATACAACAAGGCATCACAACAAAACTCTACAACTCAAGTACTTTATTTAAGAGGCTCAGGAGCCATACATAACTATAGTCATACAGGTAGGGGTCACATGACCCAACACTCAAGTCATACAATCATACAAGCACATGCGGAAGCAAACTAGTCTGAGTACAGACTCTAGAAAGAAAGAAAGCTTGTTGGAGCCTTTCTATCTACAATGGCCCTTCACAAGTCTTAGATCGCCACCTAGGTGGCTAGTTCACTCGTCGAAGTCAATATCTACATAGAATCCGTCGGAGGGGGTAGTATTGTCCTCTGAAAAACATTAATTAAGCAAACATGAGTACAAAGGTACTCAGCAAGTCTTACCACAGAATCCTATCATACATGCACATTCTCAAGGAAGGAAGTGGAGTTATTTGCAGACAAGCCAGCTTTGACTCTTGGCTAAGCTATCCTCGTGACACCACTTTGTAAAGCATTTGTCGTACAGAGTCCACTAATCACCATCACAATACTCCATCGTGGATCCTCTCTCGTCATCCACGAGAGGGCCATCCATGATACTCACACTATCTTGAGGCTTTTAGTAGTATCCATTTACTTGTCTATGAACTGATATAGGTAACCCGAAGTCCTTCTCCGTGGACACGGCTATTCGAATAGATCATATTAAACCCTGCGGGGTGTACCTCTTCACACGCTCTCACCACTTATCGCCGTTTACGACATGTACTCGGCAACCTTCAGCGGAAGCCCAGCGTGGGTGTCGGCCACAGCCTACCTAAACACTCAAGTCCCTAGTCGGGTTTATCGCCTATTCGGGTTCCATCCATGAGGAGTCCGGCGAGGTTTCCCATACAGCCCGAGCGATGTGTGCAGGGTTCCCGAGATACCAAGCGGGCACTTTCGGTACACAGACCACGTGCCTACCGCAACACAACCCACCCCTAAGGTCAGCGTTGCGTGCGGCCCCTGACATGCTACAAACACGAAACTACTTGCAACTCCGGACTAAGAACAAGGGTGGTTAAGAAGCGAGAGGGTCCATTGGTAAGGATCCCAATGTGTGGTAGTAGCTAATTCATGGATCACAAACACAGATCTCAGTTCTTAGGATCGGCTTCAATGAAACAACCCACCATGTACTCCTACATGGCCTCTCATCGATACCTTTACCAAATCGTGTTCAACACTTTCACTCTCGAACCAACACAACCTTTCACTCCAGTTCATCATCCCGATGAGCCGGACGACACAACTCTAAGCATAGCAAGCATAGCATGGTAGGAATCACAAACATGGCTCAATCAACTCCTACACATACTAGTGGGTTTCATCTAATTCTTGTGGCAATGACAGGTCATGCAAAGGAAGTGGGTTCAACTACCGCAGCACACAACAGTTTGAATCGCGTTGTCTTAATGCGATGATGAGAGCGAAGCGAGAACATGGGTTTGTATCGAAATGATCAGCGGGTTGCTTGCACGATGGGCTGGGGTGAAATCGCCCTTCAGATGGATAGTCGAGGTTATCCTCGAGGCGAGAACCTATCATGAAAGCACACCAAAAGTAAACACACATGACAATATGCAACAATATGATGCATGCTATGACATGGCAATATGGATGTGTGTTGGCCTAATGCAAGCTGAAATAACGAGGGAATGAACTCATTTGAATCAAGGATTCAAATGATAGCTCATTGAGTTAGTCCTAATGGTGCAATATCTTATTCTGGTTAAACAGCATAGTTAACTTGCTTTAACATGCATGAAACCTGTACCAATGGATAGAGTGGATTTTTCTGATAAATTTTCATATATAAATCTTTGCATTTGGAGTTATAGATTAAAAGTTATAAGCATTTGAAATTTGAATTATATTACGGAATTTACTATATCAAAATAAATCCAGAATTTGAATTAATCGTCGACCATCGTCGACATGGCGTCGAAGTCAACGAGGGCGTCCAGGTCAAACTGACAGTGGGTCCCGCATGTCGGGTAATTAACTTAACTAAAGTTTAATTAAAACTAACCTATTTAGTTAGCGAGGCTGGGCCCCATTTGTCGATGACTTTGTAAAGTCAACGCGGGCCCTTGATGGTCAATGTCCACGTCGGCCGCACGGCGACTAGCCGCCGCGCGAGCCCGACGGCGGAGGAAGTGTGTTTGGTGATTCCGGCGACCAAGCGAGTCGCGGAAGATAGCTACTGGTAGCTAGGAGCAACCAGCGTCTATTGGTGGGGTTAGTTGGGGTCGGGGTGGCGGAGTTGGCGCCGGCGACGAGCTAAGCGGCCGCGGGGTTCGACCAACAGCGGGCTTGAGGTTAGAGGGCTCGGCGAGTGCGGGAAGTGCATGGGCAGACCCGTTGGGGTGCGGTGAGTGCAGCGGACACCATGGGGTGGCGGAGGTGACGGGAACACGTCGGCGACGAGCTCCACGGCGGTGAGTGCGGGTGAGCGTGGCTCGGTTGCTACGTTGCTCGAGGGCGTGAGAGAGAGGAAGGGAAGTTAGGTAGGCTCACAGGCGTCGCGTAGAAAGCCTCGTCGAGGTCGAGGATGACCGGGCGGCGGCGGCGAAAGGATCTCCGCGACGGCGAGCTCGGTCGAGTCGGTGAGATGGGTTGGGGCACTTGAGTGGCGGGACTCGGCTAGCTAGGGGTAGTGGAGTCTGGCGGAGCTCTGGACATGGTGTGGAGGAGCACGGACGGCGGGGAGCACGACTCTGGCGGTGGTCTTGGCGGCGGTGGCGTCGGCCAAGTTGGGGAGAGCGAGAGATGATCCGGGAGGAGAGGGAGTGTCGGGGGTTCGGAGAGCGAGAGGGTCGGTCCTCGTCGGCAGTGGCAGAGGAGCGGCGAGGCGGCGACCAGGTGCGTGGCACCGGCGGTGCGCCTTGCCGAGCACTGGCTGCTGCTGGCCGAGCCAAGCAGCTCTATTGGCCAGCTCTTTGGGCTGGGCAGCGAGTGGGCAGCACGAGGCGTCGAGTAAGGTTTTCTGATTTTAATCTTTTCTAATTTCCTGCAACTTTGTGGGGTTTTCTAAAATACCAAAACTGTTTTAAAAATCACCAAAATGCTCCTGGTCCCTTGTTGGAATATTTCCAACATGAAACATTTAGTTTGGCAATTTTGAACATTTAAAATATTTTGTATAATTTAAAATGCTCAAGTTCAAAACTTGTGAATTAATCCAAGGACCTTTGGTTGACCTAGAAAATGATACACCTCCTTTGACATAGGTTACGAACCAAAACAAAGAGGATGAGCATTTTGAAGGGCATTTCAGGTTCATTGAAATAATTTTAGTAAACCCTAGTTGAATTAAGGGGGTGTTACAGGGTTTCTGCCTTCCCCATTTCAAATTCAAATGAAATTTAAACATGATGCACACCCTAATGCATGGTCTAAGCGGGATGTGACAACTCACCCCCACTCAAAAGAATCTCGTCCGAGATTTAGGATCTGTTCTTGAAAAAGGTGGGATACTCAAGTTGAAGGCGATCCTCCCTTTCCCAAGTTGCTTCTTGCTCGGAATGGTTTGACCATTGAACCTTTAGAAACTTGATATTCCGGCGTCGAGTGATGCGCTCGGCTTGATCGAGATCTGAGCGGGATATTCTCGATAGGTGAGGTTATCTTGGAGATCAAGCGTTTAGTGGTCCACTCCACGGATAGGATCCGAGAAGCAGCGCTGAGTTGGGAAGCGTGGAAGACATCATGGACTCGGAAGATGCGGAGGTAGTTCAATTGGTAGGCAACTTCTCCTCGTTTGGCAAGAATGCGAAAGGGTCCAATGTAACGAGGAGCCAACTTGCCTTTGATACCGAATCGATGGGTTCCCTTCAAAGGAGTAACCGAAGGTAAGCCTTCTCGCCAATTTCATAAGTCATAGGCTTATGCTTGCGGTCATATTGGCTCTTTTGGCGAGATTGGGCTGTTTTCAATTTCTCACGAACAACGCGAACCTGCTCTTACGCTTCTGAATCATATCCGGGCCAAAGAGTTGTCTCTCCCGGTTTCGACCAGATTAAGAGGCGTTCGACATTTCCGTCCATAAAGAACTTGAAAGGGCTTTGCCCGGCTGGCTTGATAACTATTGTTATAAGCGAACTCGGCGAATGGAAGGCATTTCTCCCAATTCATGCGAAAGAGATGTGAAGCTCGAAGCATATCCTCTAGGATTTGATTGACTCGTTCTACTTGACCACTTGATTGGGGATGGAAAGCGGTGCTAAAGGAGAGCGAGTTCCCATAGCGTTTTGGAAACTTTCCCAAAATCGAGAGGTGAAGAGACTTCCACGGTCTGAGTTAATCTCTAATGGAACACCATGAAGAGACACTATTAGAGAGATGTACAAATCAGCTAGCTGGCTAGCGGTTATACTCTCACGACGGGTAGGAAGTGGGCTACTTTGGAAAGGCGATCGGCGACAACGAAGATAGCATTATTCCCTCTCTTGGTCTGGGAAACCCGGTAATGAAATCCATACCGATTTTATCCCATTTCCATTCAGGAATTTCCAAAGGTTGAAGGGTACCCGGCAGGCCGTTGATGCTCTGCTTTAACTTCGACGACAGACGTCGCAATTAGCAATGTATTGAGCGATTTCTCTCTTCATCCTAGTCCACCAAAACCTCGGCGTAGGTCTTGATACATTTTAGTACTACGGGATGAATGGTGAGAGGAGAGTCATGAGCTTCCTTAAGGATCAATCGCCTAGCTGTTGTTTCTTAGGGACCACTAGGCGGTCTTCAAAGAACACGACACCTCGTTCATCAATGGAGAAACAATTAGCGACTCCTTTCTTGATGTTTCTCCTTGATCCGGATATTCCGGATCTACCTTACGTGCTTTGATGATCTGATCCGTGAGTTAGGTTTCGCCACCGGGGTGGAAAGGAATCCTCGAGGAACAATGTGAAGATTAAGCTTACGAAATTCCTCGTGGAGAAATGGTTGACTTTGTTGTAACATCAGATTGTTACAATAAGATTTGCGACTTAGTCGTCAGCCATGACATTAGCTTTGCACAGGGTGTAGGATATTCCTAAGTCGAAATCTGTAATCAACTCGACCCAACGTCTTTGCACGAGATTCAAATCCGGTTGGGTGAAGATATATTTCAGACTTTGGTGATCGGTGTAGATTTATAGCGATTACCCGAAGGTAATGTCGCCAGGTTTTGAGTGCATGAACCACTGCTGCAAGCTCTAGATCGTGTGTGGGATAGTTATCCTCATGTGGGCCTTGGCTGCCGAGAAGCGTAGGCAATCACATGCGATCTTGCATGAGTATGCAACCTAGTCCTTGTCGCGAGGCGTCATAATAGATAATAAAGTCCTTAGTGAAATCTGGTGGAACAAATGCGGGAGCAGATGTCGAGCGTCTTTTCAGTTCTGAAAGCTGAACTCGCACTATGGCGTCCATTCAAACTTTTATCTTTCTTGAGGAGTTCGGTTAGAGGTTTAGCAACTTTAGAAATTCTCGTGAAGCGGCGGCAATAGCTCGCTAAACCGAGAAACTCGAACTTGCTTGACCGATTCAGGTGGAGTCCAATCAGGGCGGCTTGAACTCGCTTCGGGATTGACAGCAATGCCCTTACCGGAGATTACATGTCCTAGATAGGTCACTTCTGGTAACCAGAATTCACACTTAGAGAATTTGGCATAAAGGCGGTGCTCTCGAAGTTTCATCAATACTAGCCTTAGATGTTCGGCATGTTCTTCCTCATTCTTGGAGTAGATGAGTATATCATCGAGGTATACCACGACGAATTTATCCAAATACTCCATGAAGATTGAGTTCATTAACCGAGAGAAGGTGGCTGGAGCATTGGTTAATCCGAAGGACATGACGGTGTACTCGTATTGGCCATAACGAGTAACAAAGGCCGTTTTGGGAATGTCCCCGTTCTTGATTTTGATTTGATGGTAGCCCAACCTCAAATCCATCTTGGAAAGACTGAGGATCCAGCGAGCTGATCATACGGTCGTTGATCCGGGGCGGATACTTGTTCTTGATAGTGACCAAATTGACGGTCGGTAATCTACAACCATCCGATCCGTACCATCCTTCTTCTTGACGAAGAGGACGGGCAAGCCCATGGAGATGAACTAGGACGGATGAAACCTTTTGCAAGGACTCATCGAGTTGTTTCTTAAGTTCAGCTAGTTCTAGGGTGCCATCTTATAAGGTCTTCTAGAGATTGGGGCGGTTCGGGAACAAGATCTATCACGAACTCGACATCCTGTCGGGTGGAACACTGGCAGTTCCTCTGAAAGACATCCGGAAATCACGGACTACGGAATATCTTTGAGGTGCGGAAGGGGTTGGCATTTAAGGAGTAAAGTTGGCGCTTAGACACTCGGGTTAAAACATTCCTTTGTCTTGCCGAAGGATGGGTAAGTTGAGCAGTTCTAGTAGAGCAATCAATCTTAGCATAATGGGCTGACATCCGGTCCATACCCAAGATGATGTTTATGTCCGAGGACTTAAGAGCTATTAGAGATGCAAGAAAGACTAATCTGTCGACAAAATTTCATTCCATGACTTATTCTAGAGGTTTGCCATCTAGAACCAGGAGTTTAATTTCCATGGAGGTAGGCATGTCACAGAATGTGGTGTTGTGCAATCGAGCATAGCTCTCGAAATAAATGAATGAGATGCTCCGATTATCAAAAAACGGTTGCGGATGGCAATTAACAAGAAGCGTCCGAGGGCGGCGTTGGGATCCTCATAGGTCTCTTCAGCGAAACATAATTGACATGGCCACGGCGGTGGCAACTGGTTTAACATAGGGCACCTTTCCTGCTGGCTTGCCTGCCAACAGACTTTCCAACTTGATTGGGGTTGTTCAGGGACACTCTCGGATATAGTGGCCCGTCTCTCCACACTTGAAGCAAGTTATCACATTTGGGCGTGGAGCAGCATTAGCGAGTGGGACCTCCATAAGTCTTGGGCGGAAGATCTGCTGGTTGGTTGAGGCGCCTCAAAGGATGGCCTCGGGGTGAACACAGGTGGTAGAGCAGTATTTGGAACCCAAACCCGCGCACGGGATCGAGCGGATGAAGATCCGAATCACGGATGTGCTTGCGTGAAGCCTCAAAATCAGTCTGCCTTGATTTGGTGCCGATAGCCTTATTGACTAACCGGAAAGAGGTACACTCATGCAGAGGCGGAGATCTCGGCGTAGCTCGAGGCTAAGTCCTTGCGGAACCTTGCACGCTTCTTGGCATCGGTAGAAACTTCTTGGGAGCATAACGTGCTAACCTCCCAAATTCACGGTGTAGGCATCCTTTGTCGACCTACCTTGGGTGAAACTGCAGAATTCCTCACGTTTGCGGTCCATAAGACCTTACGGAATATGATGCTCACGAAGGCGGCTGAATTCAGCCCAAGTTGTAACTTGTCCAACGGACGCATAGCCTCATAATTCTCCCACCGAGACTAGCGGGGCCTTCAAGATGATAAGCGGCAAAGGTGACCTTGTCGGCCTCAGCCACGTTAGCGGAGCGCAGCTTGTGGTGGATCTTTGCGGAGCCAATCATCGCGTCGAGAGGCTCGGCGGAATATTTGAATTTTGGGGATACAGACTTGGCGAAGTCGTTGAGTGAAACCACATCGTTTCTTGGCTGGCGTGCTGTGTTTTGTTCAATCCGCTCCAATAAGCGGTTGGTTTCACGCTTATTGCGTCTCGCTTCGGCATCACCTCGGCCAAAGATGGCGGTTGCGGCAGATTCACATTTCTGGCTGCTGGCTTCTCCTGCTCCGGAGCAGCGGGAGTGTTGCAGTGTTGACCATCTGGGAGACAAAGCAAAGGTTTAAACCAGGATGGCAGAATTTAACAAGGAAGTGCGGAAGGTAATGGATAGCATGGAATGCAAAGATGTTCATCCGTATGACATGGTAATATAAAACTGCCATATATATATATACCAGCGGTCATACACACCATTCATAGTTTAGTACAAGCTGACGGAGTACAACTATAAGGAAAGGCGTTACATCTCATCGGAAGCATTCCAACTCCTATACATTATTTTCTACACTTCGGAGCGATACACACTAAGTCGTATTCCACGAGTCACGCGGGACGGTGGAAACACAACTATTACCATACTAGGAATACTACTACTATCTCGAGGCAGCTCCATAGTAGTCCTCATAGAAATCACCACCCAAGCACGGAAGTGGAACATGATCGTCAGGAAGCAGACAATCCTGTGGGGGCTGTGGACCATAAGGACTCGGATGTGGCCGTGGTCCAACAAGCGGTGGCAGGCGAGGCCCACGAGGAGGTGATGCCTCCAACCTCACGCCACTCCATAAAGTCTGGCAGACTACGCCCTTGCGGGTACAAGTCCCTCATGTCCATATATCCGGCTTGCACGGCGGTGCAAACCTAGTCGAGTAGCCCGGTGGTCGAGCGGGCATTAAAAGCTCCATACGCAAGGCCGGTTCTCACGGTCCTTGTCCTCCAACATCTCAGTAGTAGTGCGAAGGTGAGTCCTCATGGGATGCATCGCTGTACAAACCACGAAGGTAGCCATGCGCCCGGGGAGGATCTTGGCATATAGCGAAAATCGGTGTTGCCCACCAAAGCAGTTCGGGCTCGAATAATAGTCATCATGGAATAGGCTGCATCTTGCAGACATTCCAATAGTGATTCGAGCCCATAAGAACGGTGAAGTGGCTCGATAGCTCGGGATAAGATGGATAAATCCGGACCGTGCATAGGTATTGGCTTTGATTGAAATCCTAAACTGCTCCTCGACGGTATATTCAGGATACCATCGATAACCAGACTCAATCATCACCCGAACCAGCATTGCCGTGTGACCACACACATCAATGCAACGGGTCGAAGCGAACCACTTGGTTACGGGGCGGTGGCCATCTGAAAGCACAGCCACAATGCAAAGGCATTAGAATTTCTAGGAAAATCGGGCAGCATAACATCTGTAAATGCTCAAAATCAGATTTGAGACATTCAAAATCAGATTGCAAAACCACTCAACAACATCATATCAAGGTTACGGTTCAAATGATAGCATACTAAAATTTAGTAGCACTGAGGCGAGGATGTAACCAACAATCCTATAAGTTACTACGGATTAGTAACACGTGAACACGATAGAGAAGAGAGCCTAGTCCTATACCCACGTCGAATGAGAAAGGATGACTCGGATCGGAGGGCATAAGGTAAAAAGTAAAAAGAGCCTTACGTTCCTCCACAATCAATTCCCTACATATAACTAAAGCATTTCTAGACTCAACTTGACCAGTTTGGCTTAGCGAACCCTACAGGCAGCCCTGCTCGATGCCAGCGCTGTCGGGACCCGATTCAAGTCACATCGACCTAGCTGGTAACACCTCATATCACTTTGCGGCCTCACGCACGGTATTCCCACGGTGTCGCCTTACCATGGCCGGGACCGTTTAGCCTTTTGGCTCACGTATATGATAGTGTCGCTAGCATCCACATGACAAAGAACCGGGCCGACATGGCTAGTCGTGAACCCAAAGCGGCACTAACCTATGGGGACAGGCATACATGAATCACCTCGAGCATGTCGGTCATCAGCGTATGAATTCGGGCTGTAGCCTTTGGGCTATGAGGACTCCGGTATCCCGGGCTGTAGCAGGCTAGGCAGGACTCGAATACCACCGCGTGACATTTCCCGAAGGAACGGACATAAGGCGAAATGAATCACATGCCGGCCAGTCAAGTGTCCAAGCAGTAGTCTTTGGGCTAGCAGGACTCGGTGAACCGGGCTGTAGCGGACTACTATCGCTCGAAGAAGCACGAGACTACATTTCCCCATATGAGAGGCTGCCAAGGATAAACAACTAGTTTGTCGGATCCCACTCATACCAAGCATTTCAATCATACCATAATATGCCCGATATGAGTAAATACAACAAGGCATCACAACAAAACTCTACAACTCAAGTACTTTATTTAAGAGGCTCAGGAGCCATACATAACTATAGTCATACAGGTAGGGGTCACATGACCCAACACTCAAGTCATACAATCATACAAGCACATGCGGAAGCAAACTAGTCTGAGTCTGAGACTCTAGAAAGAAAGAAAGCTTGTTGGAGCCTTTCTATCTACAATGGCCCTTCACAAGTCTTAGATCGCCACACAGGTGGCTAGTTCACTCGTCAAGTCAATATCTACATAGAATCCGTCGGAGGGGGTAGTATTGTCCTCTGAAAAACATTAATTAAGCAAACATGAGTACAAAGGTACTCAGCAAGTCTTACCACAGAATCCTATCATACATGCACATTCTCAAGGAAGGAAGTGGAGTTATTTGCAGCAAGCCAGCTTTGACTCTTGGCTAAGCTATCCTACGTGACACCACTTTGTAAAGCATTTGTCGTACACGAGTCCACTAATCACCATCACAATACTCCATCGTGGATCCTCTCTCGTCATCCCACGAGAGGGCCATCCATGATACTCACACTTATCTTGAGGCTTTTAGTAGTATCCATTTACTTGTCTATGAACTGATATAGGTAACCGAAGTCCTTCTCCGTGGACACGGCTATTGAATAGATCATATTTAACCCTGCAGGGTGTACCTCTTCACACGCTCTCACCACTTATCGCCGTTTACACGACATGTACTCGGCAACCTTCAGCGGAAGCCCAGCGTGGGTGTCGGCCACAGCCTACCTAAACACTCAAGTCCCTAGTCGGGTTTATCGCCTATTCGGGTTCCATCCATGAGGAGTCCGGCCGAGGTTTCCCATACAGCCCGAGCGATGTGTGCAGGGTTCCCGAGATACCAAATGGGCACTTTCGGTACACGCAGACCACGTGCCTACCGCAACACAACCCACCCCTAAGGTCAGCGTTGCGTGCGGCCCCTGACATGCTACAAACACGAAACTACTTGCAACTCCGGACTAAGAACAAGGGTGGTTAAGAAGCGAGAGGGTCCATTGGGATCCCAATGTGTGGTAGTAGCTAATTCATGGATCACAAACACAGATCTCAGTTCTTAGGATCGGCTTCAATGAAACAACCCACCATGTACTCCTACATGGCCTCTCATCGATACCTTTACCAAATCGTGTTCAACACTTTCACTCTCGAACCAACACAACCTTTCACTCCAGTTCATCATCCCGATGAGCCGGACTGACACAACTCTAAGCATAGCAAGCATAGCATGGTAGGAATCACAAACATGGCTCAATCAACTCCTACACATACTAGTGGGTTTCATCTAATTCTTGTGGCAATGACAGGTCATGCAAAGGAAGTGGGTTCAACTACCGCAGCACACAACAGTTTGAATCGCGTTGTCTTAATGCGAAACGAGAGCGAAGCGAGA
Source organism: Aegilops longissima (assembly GCA_021605205.1). NCBI lineage: Eukaryota > Viridiplantae > Streptophyta > Magnoliopsida > Poales > Poaceae > Aegilops > Aegilops longissima. The sequence goes on from CM038676.1 coordinate 125,092,668, forward strand.
ACATGGGTTTGTATCGAAATGATCAGCGGGTTGCTTGCACGATGGGCTGGGGTAGAAATCGCCCTTGGATGGATAGTCGAGGTTATCCTCGAGGCGAGAACCTATCATGAAAGCACACAAAGTAAACACACATGACAATATGCAACAATATGATGCATGCTATGACATGGCAATATGGATGTGTGTTGGCCTAATGCAAGCTGAAATAACGGGGAATGAACTCATTTGAATCAAGGATTCAAATGATAGCTCATTGAGTTAGTCCTAATGGTGCAATATCTTATTCTGGTTAAACAGCATAGTTAACTTGCTTTAACATGCATGAAACCTGTACCAATGGATAGAGTGGATTTTTCTGATAATTTTCATATATAAATCTTTGCATTTGGAGTTATAGATTAAAAGTTATAGGCATTTGAAATTTGAATTATATTCGGAATTTACTATATCAAAATAAATCCAGAATTTGAATTAATCGTCGACCATGCGTCGACATGACGTCGAGTCAACAGGGCGTCCAGGTCAAACTGACAGTGGGTCCCGCATGTCGAGGTAATTAACTTAACTAAAGTTTAATTAAACTAACCTATTTAGTTAGCGGGCTGGGCCCCATTTGTCGATGACTTTGACGGGTCAACGTGGCCCTGATGGTCAATGTCCACGTCGGCCGCACGGCGACTAGCCGCCATGGCGAGCCCGACACGGCGGAGGAAGTGTGTTTGGTGATTCCGCGACCAAGCGAGTCGCGGAAGATAGCTACTGGTAGCTAGGAGCAACCAGCGTCTATTGGTGGGGTTAGTTGGGGTCGGGGTGGCGGAGTTGGGCCGGCGACGAGCTAAGCGGCCGCCGGGTTCGACCAACAGCGGGCTTGAGGTTAGAGGCTCGGCGAGTGCGGGAAGTGCATGGGCAGACCCGTTGGGATGCGGTGAGTGCAGCGGACACCATGGGGTGGCGGAGGTGACCGGGAGCACGTCGGCGGACGAGCTCCACGGCGGAGGGTGGTGAGCGTGGCTCGGTTGCTCGTTGCTCGAGGCGTGAGAGAGAGGAGGGAAGTTAGGTAGGCTCACAGGCGGCGTAGAAAGCCTCGTCGGGTCGAGGATGAACCGGGCGACGGCGGCGGCGAAAGGATCTCCGCGACAGCGAGCTCGGTCGAGTCGGTGAGATGGGTTCGGGGCACTTGAGTGGCGGGACTCGGCTAGCTAGGGGTAGTGGAGTCTGGCGGAGCTCTGGACATGGTGTGGAGGAGCACGGACGGCGGGGAGCACGACTCTGGCGGTGGTCTGGCGGCGGTGGCGTCGGCCAAGTTGGGGGAGAGCGAGGAGATGATCCGGGAGGAGAGGAGTGTCTAGGGGTTCGGGAGAGCGAGAGGGTCGGTCCTCGTCGGCGGTGGCGAGAGGAGGCGGCGCGGCGACCAGTGCGTGGCACCCGGCGGTGCCCGCCGCCGAGCACTGGCTGGCTGCTGCTGGCCGAGCCAAGCAGCACATTGGCATTGGCTCTTGGGCTGGGCAGCAGTGGGCTGGGCAGCAGGCGCGAGTAAGGTTTTCTGATTTTTAATCTTTTCTAATTTCCTGCAACTTTGTGGGGTTTTCTAAAATACCAAAACTGTTTTAAAAATCACCAAAATGCTCCTGGTCCCTTGTTGGAATATTTCCAACATGAAACATTTAGTTTGGCAATTTTGAACATTTAAAATATTTTGTATAATTTAAAATGCTCAAGTTCAAAACTTGTGAATTAATCCAAGGACCTTTGGGTGACCTAGAAAATGATACACCTCCTTTGACATAGGTTCTGAACCAAAACAAAGAGGATGAGCATTTTGAAGGGCATTTGAGTTCATTGAAATAATTTTAGTAAACCCTAGTTGAATTAAGGGGGGGGGGGGTGTTCTGGGGTTTCTTGCCTTCCCCATTTCAATTTCAAATGAAATTTAAACATGATGCACACCCTAATGCATGGTCTAACTGGGATGTGACATTATACTAGTTCAGGCCACCATTGTGGTGTGATACCCTACTCTAGTTTGTGGTGTGGTGGACTGCCTCTTGGGCTAACGATGATGAACAATACAAAGAAGAACAACCTCGCGAGGGTCTGTTCTTGGCTGGTGCGATGAACTGCTAGGAGGAGTTCAGTCGCTCTCTCTCTGCTGATCCCAGATGCTGGATCCTCTCTCTAGATTTCTCGATCCCCTTACCCTGTGGGCGGCTAGTCCTATTTATAGGCAAGGGCCCTGGGCCTCTCCCCTAATATTGAGTGGGAAGGGCGCCAACAATTGGCCATTTTGAAGGGGAACATCTAGTACACTTATCCTGACTAAAGTTGGTCCTCGCCTGTCAAAGGCTCTGGTGGTGACGCCGGCTTGGGCTCCACAATAACTAACTTCCTACCGTTGCGACGGTCTTGGTCTTGTTGCACCGAAACGGATGCCTTTGCTTGATACTCTTGCCTGCGCTTGCTGTCCTTGCACCAAAGAGGAAAGGAGGACATTGCGTGGGCTGGAGCCCTCCTGGCGCCCTTGGTCATCATGGCTTGCGTCATGGGCACCTCGTGAGGTACCCTGCCTTGATCTCTCCGCCTCCTCGCGAGCCAACCTGACGAGGCTGTGCCTGAGGAAGCTCCCTGTCGTCCGCCCCGCGAGGCTTGGCCCCTCGCGAGGGTCTTGAGCGTGTGCTGATGAAGATGGGCCTTGATGGGCCACCCCTTGAGCCACGCCGCAGGCCGCAGGCAGGCAAGTCTCGGGACCCCCGTTCCCAGAACGCCGACACCTGTTACACCGGGGAATGCTTCCGTTAATTGGGAATCAACTGGCCAGAAATTGAAATTCAGGGGGGAGACGGACCTCTAGCTAAGGTACCTTGTGCATCGCGAGTTTCTAGGAACATCTAGTATCAAGAAGAAGCGGTCAATTAGTGTCTTCTGTGGGATGAATACCATGCAAGCAGAGACGTAAGATTTGCACGAATAAGGGAAGAGGAGTACCTTGTTCGGTTGCCGGTGTGGTCACCTCCACATGTCGCGCCGATCTTCTTCTTTTTACCGGGGAAACCGATGTTCTGGAGGGTGCAGGCTTGGACGAACCCATGACCAAATTGTTGATTGTGTTGCCATGGTCGTATGTCGGCAGAGGGGAAGCAGATCCGAGGCGGCGAATGACGGCATAGCAGGAACAACTCCGGTGCGGTGGAGGGTGGCGAAGTTGGAGCGGCAGTGGTGAGGCGCATGACGGCGTGGTTGAACTGGTCGGGTACGGATGGCTCGGCCTCGGCTTCAACTACTAGCCGTGGAGGGCTTTGCGGTTGAGGTTGCGGTGGACGCATTTACGCCGGGTATATGCTCGGCGTTATGGAGGAGGGTGGCGGTTGATGGGTGGGATGGGGTGGCGGACGGAGGACGCCGGGTTTCAGGGCTGGTGGAGAGGTAGTTTTGGCGCCCACAGAGTACCTAATGGGGAATCGGACGGGTGGGGGAACCATGTTTCGTGCAGGGACGCGCTTGTTTTTGGCTTTTATGAGCAGAAGATGGGACGCGCTTGTTTGAAATTTGGGGAAAGTACAAACTTTGCCCCCTCTTAAATTTCGGACCCATCATGGTCGGGGTAGGATGGTAATCCAGGTGTCCCAAATAGTGGGCGGAGCGATTTCGCCACAAGCATGTGTGCTTAGGCGGCCATTGTGTATGAATGTTTTTCGGAGGCGGTTGCGTGGCGTCTAGATGAGGCTACAAACCTACGCCGGTTTAGACCTTTGGACGTCGAGCCGGCCGGTTTCACGGGTTGGAGTTATTAGAAAAGTAATTTCCTTGTACTACAAAACATTGGTCTCACGCGGTTTCGGGCGAGTAGAGGCTCTTTTGGCACTTCGTTCGAAATTTTGAAACACAAGCATTCACGTTTAGAGTACTCTTGAACTATGAGGATTGACCTAAATAGACAACATTATATTTGACCTTGTATGTTTGAAAACCTCATTAAATTATCCGCTTCTTTTTGAAATTTTAACACTTGAAAATCCTATAACTACGATTATTTTGGAATGGAGGAGCTAAATTTGAATCTATTTTGTACACGACTACATATGCTATTATGTACAAAATCGAGCAAAGATTGGTGCCCCATAATTTAGGTATGGTTTACAAATGCCACGATATCAAATTCAAATAATTGAATGGACTTCATGTTGAATTCGATTTTTTTAAACCACCTTAAGTTGAATTCAAATGTATGCTAGTTCATATGTAGCTATTTATAATGTCCATTGTGTAACTTTCGTCTGTATAATGTGCTTTACACACACAACATGAACTATACTCACGTTTATATTCGATTGCTAAAGCGATGCATTGTCTGGAGTTCAAGATACTAACTATGTGGATCAATTGTGTCGAATAATAACATAGACATGCTCAAATTCGATAGAATCTAGATGTCTGATGGATCAATGACCGCTCCTTACGCGAATTGCAAATATCATGATCCCATCCTAATATTTGGATGCAATTTATATCTTTAATCAATGTGTAGAGAAGTCTTTTACGTGTAGTTTCACTCTCCATCGGTGGTCTCTCACACATGCTCAAACACTCTCTCCCGAGGTGTCTTTCTCGCACACATGCTCTAGATATAACCCTCCCTCCCTCTCGTAACCATTTACAACTGTTTTCACTAACCTTTATCACAAGCACTCTTCCTCTTGCAAACATACACACGCACAATCCTCATCGACCCTTTCTATATACATGGACCTGCCTACGTGTCTCATGTACGCACATTATCTTTACGCCTTTCTCTCACGCATTGTCTCACACCTCTCTTCCTAATCGACGAGTATGATTCTAGCAGAGCATTCTGTAGGATGCCCCTTAAAGTTAGGTTGGATGAATAGTAATATAAGAGATAAAGGGGCTACATTAGTCCGAGAACCTAGGGTTACAAATCCTAGACGGCTTTGTCAGTGGACACAGAGTCCTTCACAATTCTGCTATCTTTGTCTTGTGCGACTAGTCATCCATGGGTCTTCCTAAATGTGTCATGGGCCGACCAATGTGGTGCAGGACGGAACCGAATCAAGGGCCTCACCTCGACCCACCGGACCTCACGCGGTGACACACGCTCTGCCCCCACGTCTCATTATCTTCTCACACCCACACATACCAACACAAACACCACACACACAAAAATTTTCTCCTGGTGCCTCTATTCCCTCCCCCCTTGCATATACACACTCAAGGGAATGGAATCTCTTGTCGTGACGTCATATTCGTCTCTCTCTCTCTAGACCACTCTCATTTCTCATGCTATCTCTCCACGCCCCGTCGGCCCCTCTATCCATGCCTCTCTCGAATCGTAATACACACACATACCTCTCTAGGCACAAGAAATGCATCAACTACACATTCACACATGTTACGTCAGTACCCCATTGATCTAAAGAGCCCTCTCTTCACGTTTATTTCGCATACAACATTCCTTTTGAATAAAAGTGTGGCCAAAAAAATTATTTTAGAGTTTCTACATATATACAACCTTACAAAGTTATATGGAGGAGAACGAACGCTAATTTGCATTGCATGGTGCCCACAATGATATTTATTCCGCACTGTGAATTTGTATATTTTTATATTATATACAAAGCTAGTCATAATAAAGAGAAATGAAGAGCATCTCTCTCCATCGCATACACCCCCCCTATACGCCCCGTTCACGTATGCACACAAAACTATCTCCAGGTCCTCTAAAAGTAAGCCCCTAGAAAATTCACGCGTGTTTCATCTTTCTCTCGCGATATATGCAATGACGATCATTGTATTTGAAGCGAAAGCACGATACATAAATTGACTTCATAATCCACTCATTACGGTCACCGTTTACGTTTAGTGGTTATTATACAGTCACGGGCTCACCATACAACTCTGTATTTGCTCATGACATGACTAGTTGACCAGTTAAACGCTCCACGTGGCACCTCTAGTGTTGCATGACATTATCTCACTACTGTCATGCCCACCTGTCAACTTGTATCTACTCTACATCTACACTCTTATAAAACATATAAAATACACTCAAACAGAGTTGGTGATGATGGTGTGCCTGCCATCCTGCAATATAGGCCGTCTGATTTATATCCGACGGATAGGAAAGAAACTATGGCAATTTTGCAAAAAGGTACCCCCACACCTCTCCACATTTGCAAATAAGGCCTTCCCTCGTTCATCCTTTTCTCTCACAAGATAAACAAGTCATACAAATGCATCTTGATGTTACGTGCAACGCACAGGCATTTTGCTAGTAAGAATGAAAACAAACGACAAAAATATATTTTGACGGTGGTTCAAGTCATGACCATGAGCACAGCCGACAAGGTGGCCTTGTATTGGTATCTTGAGCCGTCTGTTTTAACACACAGGAGCTGGTGTGGTGATTATACACACGCACGCATGCACACGAACTGCATCCACGCAACACTCACACAAACACATGCACCCACGCACGCACGCAACACCGACACGCACTCCACGCAGCCACGCATGCACGCAACACTCACATGCACACACGCACGCATGCATGCACACACCAAGACACCACACCACCAACACACACTCTCACGCCAAGTGCTCAACCTACACGTGCATGCGCACACATCAGGCCCCGATGCACACATAAACAACCAGGTGATTCTCACGCACGGGTTGGAGCCTTGTCGCCTCTGCGTAAATTTGTGTTTATCGACCTTTTCCCTATGCGAATCGACAGGTGGGACCCACAAGGAACATGGTCAATTTAACTAGTCAACATGGCGCCACGAGACTATTTGGCCGGTCAACGGAGTGCAATCCGATGCTGAACTGTGAGCAAGTGACCGGATAATCACCGCAAAACGATATAGTGACCGTAATCAGCTTATTCGAAGTTCGTGACCAGATACGCTTTTCTCTCTTAGGCCCTCCAAAACTACATCTCTACATGTTCTCGCATGTTACATCTAACAACTATGCAATACAGCACTACTACTACACTCTAACACAATAAATCATATGTGTTTTTAGTTTTACTATATATCACATTGGTACTTATAATTATTCAGTTTGCATACATTAAAATTGCCTTTGAAATGTATGGCCAGTATCATCTACCGCGCGGGAAAAATCCCGCCCTTTCCTGTTTAATATGGTTTGTATCGATGGATCGTGCGAAACAACAAAAGTATAGTACTATACAGTACAAGTGATAGTTCACTAGGCCGCCGTGTCGTCTACTGCTCCGTCGTAAGAGTGGAGCGCTCACTTTCATAAATCTTCTAGTCCCTTTTGCCGACATGTGGGAAATCAAGCTACCGGGTCCACGTGCCATACCAGAATACAGTGCAGAGCAGCGGGTGAAGCACCCTACCATGGCGCCGCATAGTAATGAGCAACGAGCGCCAAATCACAAAGCTGCACCTTTCCGCAGATTAAGTTGAGGGACGAAGTAATAATGCTAAAAAAGTTGGAGGGACGAAGCAACCATCATTTCACTCGTTGCTGAATCCGCTTCTCCTCATCTTCTTCAACTTAACCACGTGTTGCTTCTCGCCGTTGTTACGCCTCATGTGGGACGCGGATCGGCTTGGTAAAGCACTGACACGTGAGACCGCATGTTAGCAAACCGCCATCGGCGCGGCAAAATCACCTCCTTTTTACTAATCTTGATTCTATAATTTTTTAGATCAATATAATTGAGATTTGTATAGATAGCACACAGGAGTAAAACCAAGTGGTACGGTTAAGGGCATCCACAATGTGTAGCCAAATGTGAAAATAGCTTTTGGCATCATGGGAACCATTGTGGACAGTGTTGCCAAAGCCAAAAAGATGGAACCGAAGCTCCCTGATTGATTGATTGAAGGAATAGAAAAATGCAACGTCTCTCCTCTTTCTCCCATGCTTGGACGCATGTAGTATAGTATAGAGCACAGAGTATACTCCCCTGTCCCTTCTATCACAAATCACAAAGCACTGAGGCGTCAAATCACAAAGCAGGGACGAAGCAACCATCATTTCACTCTTCGCTGACTCGGCTTCCCCATCGTCTTCTTCGAGAAACCATCTCACCGCACTAGTCCTCCTAATAGTTGTACTAGTAAAGGACTTCCTGGATGCAAATAAGGCGGTTGTCTCGACTTGCAGGAGGCACTTGCGAACGACTTACCGTGGTCTCCCTCAATGGTGTTCTCCGTCGAACGCACTTCGCCAAACCACAAAAAAAATTGTCGACATCACTACAATGGGGAAGGAAGTCAAATATAGTTACTACCTCCATTCTTTTTGTACACAAGGCCAGTATTATCAAAATTACAATTTGCAAAGGGCCACTAACACTAATCGAGGCAAAATTGATGGGGTTAGCAACCAAGGACATTAATATCCCCTGCATTCATGTGGAAGTGAGAAGGTTGGTTTGCATGGCGCTGCATTAATCAAGCGATGAGGAGTGAGATGGTTAGCTCTTTGGTCTTTCGAAAAAATACGCTTTAATTGACACGTGAAACGAGGATTTGTATCGATTAAATCCCGCGAAGGAAAACCCCGCCTTTCTTTTTTAACACTAGTACTCCTAGTACGTACGCATTACTTATCCTGTTTGGGTCTAGGCCTTGCATTGCCAAACTTAGCCACACATTTTGCCAAGCTTGCCTAAAGTTTTCAAAATGAGGAGGCACACTTATGCTGCTGCTGTTGCGGTCGCACCGCACCTCACACGGTCGCTTCCTGACGCCATGGTCGCATCGCACCCACACACAATCGCTCCTGCACGCCGCAAACCCAACCAAGGGAACGCACCCTCACTGACACGTGATGTCGCATGTGAACAAACCAAACTCAGCCATCCTATCGCTGACACATAATTTTCGTTCATAGAGTATGTTTATCCAACCGCATGTTGGGGAGTACCGTAAGGCCCGTGCGGTGGTCTGTTGGGGAAGAAGAAGAGGTGAGGAAGAAGGAAAGAAGGGTTAGGAGACGTAGGGTATTCATCCAACCGCCTGAAATGGTAGATCGACCCAAGTCAGAGACTTGCATAACAAATATAGTACATTATGTTTTACACAACAAAAGATCCATAAAACAACAACATAAAGAAAAACTATCATCGTCGCGGAAAGAGACGACCTCGTCGTCTTTGGCTGCCGGCCACAACCAGCCATCGCTGCCGACGTGTGTCTCTGCACCGTGGTTGTCCTCGGCCTCCAGCTACTCGTTCAAGCGGAGCGTGCGGGCGCTCTGCATGGACGAGAGCACAGCCCGGTTCAAGTCGAGGACGTCCGGTTCTGCCTGGAGGAGGGCGTCGATGAGAGCGGCATCCACGCGCTCTGCGTCGAGTCGAGCCTCTACCGCCCGGTTCATGTCCAGGACGTCCGGTTCCTCCCGCAGGAGGGCCTCGATGGCAGCGGCATCCGTGCGCTCCGCCTCAAGTTGAGCCTCCGCCGCCCGGTTCACATCCACGACATTCGGTTCCGCCTACAGGAGAGCCTCGATGGCAGCGGCATGCGCGCGCTCCGCGTCGAGTTGAGCCTCTGCCTCCCGGTCCTCCTTTAGTATCGCCATGTTGAACCTCTGGTCCGTCTGCACCATGGGGGACTCGGACGCCGGCACAAAGTCGATGTCCATCATCTCATACCATCGGGGCCTTCGCGCGCGACCTCCACAAAGGAACATTGATCGGCTTCCTCCTCCTCGTAGCTTGGCTCCAGAGAACTCGGGATTGGCCCGCCGCAGCGAGCTTGGGAATAGAGGTCTGTGGCGCGACCGCCGCCGCGATTTCTGCTGGCGCCCGTCCAAGATCTTGTAGTAAGTGATCTTGCGGCGTACCATGGCTTTCCGCGAACTAGGGGATGCTTGATGCGGCTAGGGATCGAAAGGTGGGGTAATGGGCTGGAGATTTGGTGTGGTTTTAGGGCAGTGGCTGGCGAGGCCGAGCAGCGAAGGTTCCGTGTGAATAGTGGTTCCGTGACGACCGTCAATCGGTTTTGATCTGTACATCGCTCTTGTCGCGTTCGCGTTGCAGCCCCCGCACGCTGGACCCTCCACGCCGCCACCGAATGGAGCGCGCTTGCCTTGCATTTTCGCCGCTTGTGGGACCGCAGCTTGAGAACAAACCGACGTCCCTCCCCTCTCCCGCCCGCGCCATTTATTATACCACCACTCCCTCCGTTTTATGCGGAGTAAATAAAATAGAGGGAGTATACTATGGATGAGGATCCCGACGTGGCTGCACCCATTGAGTAACCGACGACGGGCCTAGCAAGCATGGGGTCCACCAAGAAGTGACCGAAAGGGAGGGTAAGGCAGGATACCTACGCCGAGGATCCACTTCAAAGATACTAGTTTGACCAAATGTTAGAGTAATAATATATGACATGCAACTTACACAAATGTTAGAGTAATTATATATGACATGCAACTTACACAAAGCAGACAGGGTCTAACGCGTTTTTCGAGGCTAACTTTGACCAAATGTTAGAGTAATAATATATGACATGCAACTTACACAAAGCATACAGTCAATTTTGTATGTGAAAGGAGTTTCCAATGATATAATTTTCACATTATACATCTCATGTACTATTAGTCTTGTCAATAGTAAAATTGGAAACCATCTCGAGTACAAATCTAGGAGTATGTACGAATCTAACAATATTGAATGGGCGTTGTTGAATGTTCATACCTTTTTGATCATAGTAGAGATACTTTGACTACACATAAAACTTATATGTAAAGTAGAAAGGATGGGAGGGAATATATTGTATGTTCAAAAACGAAACGAACATTAAATACCCTTTATATATGATTTGCGGATGCTATGATCACCGGTTCAAATTTTGAATCCGCCTTAGGTATCACGTGCCCCCACTCGTTCCCTCTCGATTTCATCTCGGGGTCCGGAGATCTATTGAAATAGGACTCGGGTGGGTACATGCGAATGATACTCGGCGGAATGTTCAAATGAGGCATGCGGGAGGATGGACTCGACTGGAGGGTGACATGATCGATGGAGAAGAGGGTTGGAGAGGAATGAGAAATAAGCAAATGCCACATGATTACACTTGAATGGCTCAAATAAACAATAAGTTGTCTCGCTTGGCCTACATAGTGAAAGGCCTAATGCGCAACGCGGAGCACTGACGCTCGAATATGGCCGGGAAAACAGGGAAACCGACATGTGGGGCACACCCGTCGGGACGACGTAGCGCATACTAGTCCAATGGAGGGGCTGGCCCACGACCTCCTCGCCACCGACAACTGTTCATGTGGGTCATTGGGGCCAACAACGGGGCACAGCTCCAGCACCGCCTCTGGACACGGTGACCGTGGTGAGCGACAAACTCATATCGTCGCTAGACACGGTCTGTTTCAGTGTGCTGAGGGTGGCGTTAGTGCTGTGGCACGACCAACGGTATGTTTGGTTTGTGCCCAAGGTTGCCCCATCAAAGCATTGGGTAGCCAAGATTTTTGTTGAGGTATTGGTTGCCCATGATTTGGCCGACATTGGCAAGAAAAATGAACTAGAGTTGGCTAGAGTTCATTGGCATGCCAAAGAAATGGCAACCATCCAAACAAAGACCAATCTTTGGGTCATGACCAAAATTTTGGTTGAGGTAATGGTTGCCCATGATTTGGCCGACATTGGCAAGAAAAATGAAATAGAGTTGGCTAGAGTTCATTGGCATGCCTAAAAAATGGCAACCATCCAAACAAAGACCAATCTTTGGGTATGACCAAAATTTTGGTAAGGTGCACTTTGGCCACAATCCAAACACACCCCAACACCGGGCTCGTCGAGGATGCACGGGGCGCCGCGACGCATCTGCGGAGTGGTGTAGCGCGGCCAACTGCATCCTCTGGACTTGAGACCATGTCGGGTCGTCTTGCTTTTTCAATGACATGCGGGCATCGCATTTGAGCAAAGGGCATCTCCAGCGTTGCCACGACCGCAGCTGACTACCCTGGCACACCAAAGCCCTCGTCCCCGCGCCGTCGCGCGGTGCGTTCCCAGCCGGCGCCAACTGCCCGCATTCATGCTGTCCGTTCGTATGTCGTCCTTAAGAGGCTCGGTGCCCGAGGAACCAACTCCGGCGACTTAATGACGCACCCGGATGCTTGGCCTCACCGGAATGCGCTACTTAAAGCGGCAACGCCTAGCTAACCTCCACACCATAGTGCATCGTCCTCCTACCTGGCACCACATCCGCCATGACCAGAAGTGCGAATGCTCTGCGAGAGAGCTTGTCTTCGAGGATGAAGCTCGAGGTCGCGGCCCTCGCTCAAGTCGCCTCTCGCGACGCAATAGTGGCGTAGCCGGACGCGGACGCGACCGCACAAGCGGTAGCCACGCTGGCGGCCGACGACGGGAGCACCGACAGCCACGCGTCCTACTTGCCGCCGTCCAACGTTCGGCACCGCCGAGGTCGGGGGCTGCTCCGAGGATGTGTAGGGCATGGGAGGTGGCAGGGCATGGTGTGCCAACTGGCCGGTCCATATCCCGTGTTCTACTCTTCCTCGACGGAGACCGCACCTTCACTTCATGGGTCTTGAACCCCTCCCTGGTACATAGAGATCGCAGATGGAGAACATCGGTCGCCGCCGTAGAATAGGTTTAGGGTGGGGTTTCTTTTATTTTTCTGTCCTATAAAAGTTGGAAGTGTAATGAAAATCTGCCGTGTTTGCATTAATCTCGGCCGGTGTATATGAACTTGCACAATAATATACATATTGTGGGAGTACTAGCAAGATGTTCGTATGCTGTTACGGAAGATCAATATCTTGTGGGAGAAAAGGATGAACGAGGGAAAGCCTTATCTCGCAAATGTGGAGAGGAGTGCGGTAAATTGTCATAGTTTCCTTCCTATCCGTTAGATATAGATCGGACGACCTATATTGCAGGATGACAGGCACACCATCATCACCAACTCTACTTTTTATTGAACCGAGACAAATCTAAAAAACCCAACTAAGCCAACCTCCCAGCATATCGCGCGGGAAAAGACCCGGCCGTGCCTGTTTTAGTCGGGATTACCGGATTACTAGTAGTAGTATCGATGGATTGCGCGAAGCAACAATTTCGTTTTGAGGGGGCGAAGCACCTACTAGTTAAAAGGAAAAAAGGCGGTACACTCACAGCACTCCTATCGCGGTCGCATTGCACCCCACACACGTTCGGTCCTGTACACGGCTCATGCAAATGGAACGTGCTTCGGCTTGCCTCTTCACTGAGACGTGGGACTGCACTTGGAGAATGCGACCACGCGCCAAACTCCCCGCCCCGCGCGAAAATCCCCCACACACACAAAAATTCCCCAAATCTGATTCAACCGCCTTCGCCAAATATTCCCCAAACCCCTCCCCGTCCCCTCCACTCCATTCGCCCGCCAAAGCCGCCCTCCCGCGCGCCGATACGTCGGGCGCCAGAGTTCGTCGAGGGGACGACGTCGATCCTTTCGCCCCACAAGACGCTCGAGATCGCCGCCCTCTAGCCGCGCCGCCACCTCGGCTATATTCTTGTGGGCGACGGCGGTCGCGCCGCCACCGCGGGCAACGTCAGGTGGAGACGCACGGCGGTCAGCTTCTCCCACGATACGCGCGATTCTAGACCGAGGCCCCGCTCATGTCGGTGTAGCGCTGAATGTTAGCTAATAGACGATGTTAATCTCACCTGTTTGTCAAGTAGTTTATCGTCAATATGCTCGCTTAAGAAGCTTCATTGCCCTGCTCGCACTCAATCTGCTTAGCTGAGATGGCATGCCAAGGCCGATTAGTTGCTAAAATATCTTGCCATATATTTATTGTGACGATTGCCATGGTCTAGTAGCCAATCTGTTAGGTGAAATAGCTCTACACCATTTTATACTCGATCTTTGTTGCTGCGATGGCCTTTGATAGTTTGATGGCTGTGTGCTCGGCCTCATTGATCGCTGAAACAGCCTGCCATAATTTAGCACTCAAATCTGTTTGCTGAATTAGCTTTACATATATTTCGTTATTTAGATCTGCTCGTCCAAATATCTTGCCATAGCTTTAGACATCGACCTAGGTATTTTTATGGACTTCATAAAAAGCATATATGTTTTTCCTGTAATATCCGTAGAAGAACTAATTTGTATGTCTAATGATGGACAGGACTTGATAACTTATGCTCAAGATTCTCTGCTGCATATGTCGAGGGGTTGAAAACTTCATGAACTTTATCGAGCTGAGTACGGTGGTCCGAAATCAGATGTGCTCGCCTGTAGCGCTTGTATGAATTCAGTTACAAGACCCGATCAACTGTGCAAAATCATCTACACTTGTATGGGATGTCGGTCACATATACGAGGTGGGTTCATCATGGTGAAGCTGTGAACGTCAATGTTATTGACTACATGAAGCAGCAGATCACCATCTTGATCTGCCTGATGCTCAGGTGGAAGAGGAGGAGGAGGTGGTGGTGGCGGAGCCAGTGAGTTTGACCAACATTGAAACAATGCTACGAAATGCTCATGCATTCCGTGAACTTTCACCTGCAGAAGAAAAATGGTGGGCCCGCATGTTGGAACAATGCAACATTGCTGTCACCCCAGGAAATAAGCTGTCAGTATTCTCATATATGGTCACCTTTCTTCAGGTGAAGACATCTGAGCGGATGACCAACAAATCATTCGATGCGATGTTGGCTGCTTTCCGCAAATATTTCCCAAATGCATCTGAGCTGCCACACACCTACAGTAAAATGAAGAATTTCCTTCGTGCAGTTGGAATTGGATATGATATGATCCATGTTTGTAAGAATAATTGTATTCTGTTTCGCAAGGATTATGCCAACTTAAGTGAATGCCCGAAATGCAAATCATCAAGATGGAAAGATGGCGATGCTGTGAAGAGGATTCCTCATAATGTTCTGAGACATTTTCCAATTACACCAAGATTGCAGAGGTTGTTTCATGATGTTGAAACAAGAGAGGATGTACTTGTGGCATTCTAGGAACCAGAGTACATAGATCGAATGTAATGAGCCATCCATCTCATGGTAGTGAGTGGAAAAGCTTCAATGATAAACACAAAGAGTTTGCTGCTGACCCGAGAAACTTTAGACTTGGCTTAGCTTCGATGGATTTAACCCATTTGGCCACAGAGCGCCACATATAGCATGTGGCCAAGACTTGTTATCCTTACAACATGCCTCCAAATGTCTCGCACTAAAGAATCAAACTACATGATGGCCTTGCTCATCCTAGGTCCAAAAGTCCCGGAAAGGATTTTGATTTGTTCATGGAGCCTCTTATGGAGGAACTTCAATAGCTATGGAAGGGTGTTCTCACCGAGACCTATATAGCAGCCCACCACCTGATTTCTTTCTGCGTGTTGTTGTAATTTGGTGCATCCATGATTATCCGGCTTTCGGCACTATGTCGTATTAACGACACATGGTTACAATGCATGTGTTCGCTGTGACAGGAATCCTCTGTCATACGCAATACTTAGCAAGATCTGTTACATTGGACACCGCCGTTTCCTTCCCAAGGACAAGCCGCGTCCTAGAAAATACTGAAGACATGTGTTCAATGCAAAGCATGAAAACCGTGATGCGCCAAAGAGGCTCACCGCCAATGAGTTGCAAGTGGAATTAGAGAAGGTCAAGCATATTACACCAGGAAACCATCCTGGTAATGGTAGCGGGAAAAGGAAGCGTGGCACGGTAGAAGAGAGATTATTGTTTACCTACAGGTCCACTTTGTGGTACTTGGAGTATTGGAAAGATTTAAATCTGCGGCATAATCTTGATGTGATGCACATCGATAAAAATATATGTGACAGCATTATCGGCACACTTCTTAACATTGAAGGCAAGATGACAGATACCTTAAAATCTAGGATTGATTTGACACATCTGGGTATCAGAAAGGATTTGCAGGTGCAAGATGAAGGTAAACCACAGGAGATGGCACCAGCTGTGTACGTCTTGGACAAGGTAAAAAGAAAAGAATGTCGTCTCCGGCCCGCCTAGGACGAAAAGCCCATTTTCTGTCATGATTTTTTGTCATAGAAGTAGGAGCCCACCACATCTATGATGATACCGGGTTTTGTCACAACTATCGTCATAGAAGTGTCATATGTATGACAGAAAAAAATTCGTTCGGCCCAAAATGTCACAGATGTGTCTTCTTTTTGTAGTGTACTAATATGGTGGTCTACTAGAAATTTTGAACGGTGGAAGACTCCATGATATCCGCTCCAGCTTCGTCTTCATAATCATCATCACTACTGTCGGGGTCGGAGTCGGTGTCGTCGATGATGATGTAGTCTTCCGAACGGATATCATCGGGGTGGTCGTCATCTCCTCCAGGCGCGGGGTCTCCCATGAATACTCCTAGTTTCCTCGTCAGGTTATCATTCTTCTCCACTAGTATTGCGATTTCTTCCTCATATCTGTTGCATGTAGACTCGAGTTTCTCTTCAAGCTCCATGTTCCTGGTCATCACCTTCTTCAGATCTATCATGCTTGCGCACATTTGGTTCTCATGGCGACGAATGTGCTGGTTTAACTCCTGGATGAAAGCTGCAATGGACCTGTCCCTCCTGGTGCTGATCATCTCCCATTGCTCATCTCTGCGCCCACATATCTGGTAGATGGTGTCCTTAATATCCTTGTGATAAACTTCGCCGATGCGTCCCATGGTGATGTGGGCTGCCATGCTCTTTCCTAGACTCCAGGTTGGTGCATCAAAGGAAAACTCTACGGGCTCAGTAACTGGCGTGAATGTCCTCCCTAGAACTTGAACTTGAATCATCCAATGCTCCTCTTCTGGTAAAATGGTGGTGTAGATCCCGGTGAAGCTTGGTATTCCTATGTTCAGGTACCTAGTGACTTCCTTCAAGTGTCGCCCAAAAGGTGTGTTTTCATCCGGTTGTGCAAACTTGTTCCTTGAGTTCGCCATCCTATAGAGCAGAAAATGTAGAGGAGTCAGAAATTAGTAGAGAAGAGTGACCTATGGTTTAACTTAGTGGTCGTGTCCTACAATCAGCATGTGCTCTGATACCATCTTGTAGCGATCTGACCTCAGACGGTCAAATCTCTGTGTATAAGTGTCATCCCTGGATCAGTAATGCTGACACACATAGTACTTGAAGGATTTATAACAGAGTGCAATCACACACTTATTACAACGAATGACTCAAAAGAGAACTTATTACAATATATATGGCTTAAGGCCATCTAAATAAGATAACAGTGGAAGGCTTGGAATATAAAGTGAGTCCATCAACTCCAACGGCATATCTGAGTGCACGACAACGATCTAGCGCACCTTACTCTTGGTCTGAAAAGTCTACAATATGATATGTTGCAGCCCGAAATGGGTCAGCACATGGAATATGCCGGCAAGATAACACAATAGAGCAATGAACAAGTAAATGCTATCACTACATGCATATATGGCTGGTGGAGGCTCTATGGTTATAATGTTTTGTGAAAAGAGCTCATTTTCCCCTCCATCAAAGGAATATATTTCATTTAACTATCATGGTAGTTGATAAACATTGAGAATGGTACCCCCATCTCAATCCCAATTAAAAGTAATTAATAACCCAGCAAATTAATTTAGAGTGATGAGATCAACATGATAATCCAAGAACCAGATACTCAAGATGCCATAACCGGGGACACGGCGAACCATGATTAGTTTGTACACTCTGCAGAGGTTTGCACACTTTTCACCACAAGACCCGATCTCCTCCGTTGGATTTCTCGCACTACATGGTGTTTGAGAAACGGATGACCGAGCACAGTCTTTCAGAAACATTAACTCTTTACTCTGGGTAGACAGTACCAACCTACATCCCCCACATCTACTAGTCTACCACTGAAAGAGGTCATGCAACATACTCAAGTATGCTAGAGCCCATAATAGCTTGTGGCTGCACACGGAAGTTTCTAGCATGAATAATCTTATGATCCCTTTGAGCCTGGGTGGTGAACCAAAAAGGATAGCACTGGTATATCCCAAGGTGCCCCCAACCAATCCACCCAGATGTGTATTTAAGTAGCCACCTTAAGTTAACCATTAAATTAACAAGCTCACATCTGTCATGGATACACTCAAACCCAAATGTAGAAGTAATTCCCAGTGTTTGATAATAAAGGACAATAGGTTCTACCTCATCATCTACTTCCCAATCCCCACGTGTTAATCACATCCTAATCATGCAGTGTTTGAGGATTGTAACTAATGCATAAAAACTGGGTAATAAAGGGGTATGATCAAAGTGTTACTTGCCTTGCTGACGATCCGCAAACCCTAGAGACTCGTAGTAGCATGCTTCACACTCCAGAAATTCTATCGCAAACAAACAAACAATAGCATACATAAGCAATCAAGCATAGATGCATGGGTAAAACTCAATTAAGAAGATCGAATCTGAAAGTTCAACTCAAGAGATTCGATTTGCAAAAAGAATAAATAATCGGAGCTACTGAACTAAAACTACGGTCGAAAGAACTTTGAAAACAAATCTGCTTGAAACCAAATTTTAAATTTTCAAAATCATGTTCAAGTTGATTAACGAGGAAGAGGGGCTCGAGACAAAGATTTTGGCGTTGGTTTCACTGGATTTGGACTAACGGTTAAAAAGTTGCAAGGGTTTGAAGATCAGGGGCTAATCTGCGATAAAAGTAATTATGGATAGGTCCTTGGCCGAAAATAAACGGAAAAAGAAAAATCTATCGGACGAACGTCCGCTAACAGAGACAAACGGGCGATTCGTTTGTTAAAACGAATGAACGAATGAACGTTCGCAAAATAACCTAAACCGAAGAAAACCGAGAAAGCCGAACCGATCTAAATAAAAAAACCAACCTAGGTTTTTTAAAAAACCCGGCGGTTTTATACCAAAAACCAAAAGAAGCCGGCGGTGAGAAAATCCGGCGGGCGGCGGCGGGTGGCGTGCGTGGGATGCGGGCGGCGTGGGGCGGCGGCTGATCTTCTTGGCGCTTGGGATGAGGATAGGGCGGCGGGCCGGGGTATTTAAAGGGGGGAGAGGCGGCGGCGGCTCCGACTTAGGAACGGGTCGAGAGCGTGGGGCGCGTGCTCGAATCCTCGAGTCCGTGAGGGCACGGCAAGGGAGGCGGTGCGGCGGCTGGGCCGAGGCCTAGCACTAGCTGGGCCGGCCCAGTTCGGCCATGAACTTTTTTTAAATTAAATTCAGCTGAATAGGGAAAATCCTAAATAAATATTATAAAATTCTAAAAATACCAAAAATAATTTTCACCGTTTAAATTAAATATTTAGAACAAGGTGAACATTTTCTTGGCCTAAAAATGCAATTTTGAAAAATGCATATTTTCTAATTCAAATAAAATAACAATTAAAATCAAATAAATATTTTATTTGATTTTAATATATTTTTTCTCCAATATTTCTTTTAGTTTGGAGGAGTCATATTATCTCATGTCTTTTATTTTTATATTGGAAATATTTTCGGAGAGAAACATAATTAAAACCAAAGTGATCCTCTTTTCAAATTTGAGAAAAAATCAAATATGAAAATGAATGAAATCCCCAACTCTCTCTGTGGGTCCTTGAGTTGCTTAGAATTTCCAGGATCACAACCAAAATGCAAATAAAATATGATATGCATATGATAACCTATGCATAACATTCCAAATTGTAAATTTGGGATGTTACACGTGTGCGCCTCTACTACGACACGTGCCCTTCCTTACACGACCACGGTTCTGCAGACAGACCGATCGTATGTACATACATGTTCACCACCAGAATGACAATGCTACGTACGCATCGAACAGGTGGGTCCCGACTGTCAGGCACTTCCTTGCGTGCGAAGATGTAACTGGTGGGTCCCAGTAGTCAGGGGGCGAATCATTTTTTTGCCATAATATGGACGCACTTCCTTGCATGCGAAGATGTAGCTGCTGGGTCCCAGCAGGCAGGGGCGAAATATTTTGAAATACGGTGGCCCGTCCGGTGGGTCCCTGCTATCAGGTGGAGGAATAATTATTTTTCGCGTAATAAGGAGACACTTCCTTGCTGCGGCCGTGGACCCAGCTGTCAGCCTCTCCACGTACAGTACTCTTCCGATGGGAGTCGGTCGTTGACCACATTGACCACGCTGCACCGAGAGCACCAAGGCGGTGGACGACGGCGAGGCCTACACTACAAAAAAAGACACATGTGTGACATTTTGGGCCGAACGAATTTTTTTCCTGTCATACTTATGACACTTCTATGACGATAATGGTGACAAAATCCGGTATCATCATAGATGTGGTGGGGTCCTACTTCTATGATAAAAAATCATGACAGAAAATGGGCTTTTCGTCCTGGGCGGGCCAGAGACGCAGCTGCATAGCATTCTTTGGGCCATCCATGACAGAAAAAACCGTGGTACAAGCGAGGGCGAGGAAAATATTGGGGTGTTCCCGGTTACGGTGGGTGGTCGGGGCCGAGAGATGCGCGTTTCTCTCATACATGCACACGCATGGGTGCGAGGCGTTGGGTGAAGGAAATATGCCCTAGAGGCAATAATTAAGTTATTATTTATTTCCTTATATCATGATAAATGTTTATTATTCATGCTAGAATTGTATTAACCGGAAACATAATACATGTGTGAATACATAGACAAACAAAGTGTCACTAGTATGCCTCTACTTGACTAGCTCGTTAATCAAAGATGGTTATGTTTCCTGACCATAGACATGGGTTGTCATTTGATTAACGAGATCACATCATTAGGAGAATGATGTGATTGACATGACCCATTCCGTTAGCCTAGCACCCGATCGTTTAGTATGTTGCTATTGCTTTCTTCATGACTTATACATGTTCCTATGAGTATGAGATTATGCAACTCCCGTTTACCGGAGGAACACTTTGTGTGCTACCAAACATCACAACGTAAGTGGGTGATTATAAAGGAGCTCTACAGGTGTCTCCAAAGGTACATGTTGGGTTGGCGTATTTCGAGATTAGGATTTGTCACTCCGATTGTCGGAGAGGTATCTCCGGGCCCTCTCGGTAATGCACATCACTTAAGCCTTGCAAGCATTGCAACTAATGAGTTAGTTGCGGGATGATGTATTACGCAACGAGTAAAGAGACTTGCCAGTAACGATATTGAACTAGGTATTGAGATACCGACGATCGAATCTCGGGCAAGTAACATACCTATGACAAAGGGAACAACGTATGTTGTTTTGCGATCCGACCGATAAAGATCTTCGTAGAATATGTGGGAGCCAATATGAGCATCCAGTTTCCGCTATTGGTTGTTGACCGGAGACGTGTCTCGGTCATGTCTACATAGTTCTCGAACCCATAGGGCCTGCACGCTTAATGTTTCAATGATAGTTATATTATGAGTTTATATGTTTTGATGTACGAAGGTTGTTCGGAGTCCCGGATGTGATCATGGACAAGACGAGGAGTCTCGAAATGGTCGAGATATGAAGATTGATATATTGGAAGCCTATGTTTGGATATCGGAAGTGTTCCGGGTGAAATCGGGATTTTACCGGAGTACCGGGAGGTTACCGGAACCCCCCGGAAACTTAATGGGCCTTAGTGGGCCTAGGTGGAAGAGAGGAGAGGAGGCAAGGTCTGGGCCGCGCGCCTTCCCCCCCTAGTCCGAATAGGACAAAGAGAGGGGGGCGGCGCCCCCCTTCCTTCCTTCTCCTCCACTCCTTCCCCCTCCCAAGTCCTAATCCAACTAGGAAAGGGGGGGGGAGTCCTATTACCGGTGGGAGTAGGACTCCTCCGGTGTGCCTCCTCCCTAAGCCGGCCGCACCCCCTTGCTCCTTTATATACGGGGGCAGGGGGGCACCCCAGAGACACAACACAACAATTGATCATTGATCTTTTAGCCGTGTGCGGTGCCCCCCTCCACCATAGTCCACCTCGATAATACTGTAGCGGTGCTTAGGTGAAGCCCTGCATCGGTAGAACATCAACATCATCACCACGCCGTCAGGTCGATTTAAACTCTCCTCAACACTCTGCTGGATCGGAGTTCGAGGGACGTCATCGGGCTGAACGTGTGCTGAACTCGGAGGTGCCATGCGTTCGTTACTTGATCGGTCGGATCGTGAAGACGTACGACTACATAAACCACGTTGTGCTAACACTTCCGCTTTCGGTCTACGAGGGTACGTAGATCTTGCGCGTGTGTAGGAATTTTTTTGAAATTACTACGTTCCCCAACAGTGGTATCCGAGCCTGGTTTTATGCGTAGATGTCATATGCACGAGTAGAACACAAGTGAGTTGTGGGCGATATAAGTCAAACTGCTTACCAGCATGTCATACTTTGGTTCGGTGGTATTGTTGGATGAAGCGGCCCGGACCGACATTACACGTACGCTTACGCGAGACTGGTTCAACCGACGTGCTTTGCACATAGGTGGCTGGCGGGTGTCAGTTTCTCCAACTTTAGTTGAACCGAGTGTGTCTACTCCCGGTCCTTGCGAAGGTTAAAACAGCACCAACTTGACAGACTATTGTTGTGGTTTTGATGCGTAGGTATGAAAGGTTCTTGCTAAGCCCATAGCAGCCACGTAAAAACTTGCAACAACAAAGTAGAGGACGTCTAACTTGTTTTTGCAGGGCATGTTGTGATGTCATATGGTCAAGACATGATGCTAAATTTTATTGTATGATATGATCATGTTTTGTAACCAAGTTATCGGCAACTGGCAGGAGCCATATGGTTGTCGCTTTATTGTATGCAATGCAATCACCCTGTAATGCTTTATTTTATCACTAAGTGGTAGCGATAGTCGTAGAAGCATAAGATTGGCGAGACAACAACAATGGTACGATGGAGATCAAGGTGTCCCGCCAGTGACGATGGTGATCATGACGGTGCTTCAGAGATGGAGATCACAAAAGCACAAGATGATGATGGCCATATCATATCACTTATATTGATTGCATGTGATGTTTATCTTTTATGCATCTTATCTTGCTTTGGTTGACGGTAGCATTATAAGATGATCCCTCACTAATTTATCAAAGTATAAGTGTTCTCCCTGAGTATGCACCGTTGCGAAAGTTCTTCGTGCTGAGACACCACGTGATGATCAGGTGTGATAGGCTCTACGTTCAAATACAACAGGTGCAAAACAGTTGCACACACGGAATACTCAGGTTAAACTTGACGAGCCTATCATATAACAGATATGGCCTCGGAACACAGAGACCGAAAGGTCGAGCGTGAATCATATAGTAGATATGATCAACATTGTGATGTTCATCATTGAAACTACTCCATTGTAACACCCCGGAAGTAACTTTCCATATTTGTAACTCCAACTCTTGCCATTTTCGGCATTGATATATGATATTCCCTCCGTGGTTGGTTTTTCTCCTTTTTGCATTTTGTCCGTGTCATGCATTTTATATTATGTCATCATGTGCATCGCATTTGCATAACGATTCGCCTCATGATTCCGAGCATTTTTCCCGTTGTCCGCTTTTGCAATCCGCACTCCTATCTCCCCGGCGGTCCCTTTTACGCTTTTTCCGCAAAGGGTGCTAAACCTTCTCGAAATGGACCGAGGTTTGTCTAGTGGCCTTGGTATACCACCAGAGACCACCGGTCAAGTTTCGGTCATTTGGAGCTCGTTTGGTACTCCAACGGTTAACCGACTCGCAAAGGCCTCTTTTAAGTTGCAGCCCAACACCCTCCAAAACAGCCCAATAACCCACCTAAGTCACTTCCATGCTCTCCGTCGCTCGATCACGATCGT
Source organism: Aegilops longissima (assembly GCA_021605205.1). Taxonomy (NCBI): domain Eukaryota; kingdom Viridiplantae; phylum Streptophyta; class Magnoliopsida; order Poales; family Poaceae; genus Aegilops; species Aegilops longissima. The sequence continues at coordinate 125,116,440 of CM038676.1, forward strand.
GTGGGCGAAAACTACACCTCATTTGGACTCTCCTAGCTCCCTCTATGCCTATTTAAACACCTCCCCAAACCGGATCATCCTCTTCCCGAAACCCTAAAACCGTCCCTGCGCCGGACGTGTCCGCCGCCAGCGGACACATCGCGCCGCCGCCCGCGCCAATCGGGGCGCTAATCGCCGGCGCGCACGCCCATGCTGCTGCCACACACCCAGGGCTCATGAGCGCCGCCGGCCGCCATCCTCGCCAGCAGCGCCTCGCCTCACGCGCCGCCGCCGGCGCCGCCTCGCCAGGCCTGACCTTGCCGCGCCACCACCGGCCACGCCGCCCAGGCACCACACCACCGGCCTGGCGAGGCGCCTGCCACCATGCCGCCGCCTCGCGCCGCTGCCGGGCGCCGCCGCCGCCGACGCCGATCGCCGCCGCCGCCCCCGCCTGCCGCCTCGCCCGGCCGACCCCGCCGGCGAAGCGCCTCCTCCGCCGCCCGATCCGATCCGATCCGGCCGGCCCGAGCCCGTTGACTTCTCCCTCCTCTTTTTTTCACAAAGTCCTAAATCTCTTGTTATTTTGTGCATTTTTCGAAGTGGTATATCTTCGCATCCGTAGATCCATTTTGCGCGTATTATATGTCAAAATGTTCGCCTCGAAGAGTAGATCATTTCATCTCATTGCATCAGTTTCATTTGAGCTCATCTTGATGCCCGAAATGCTGTTGGAAGAGTGCTATGTGATGTTAGTTTCTGATTTTTATCAGAACTTGCACTTTTGTTATTTTTGCCATGATTAATATGTGCACCCTATGAATTTGATTCCTACATGTGTTTTGTAAAATGCCATGCCATCTTTCCAGGGGTATATGCCATGTATTTTTGTGATCTATGTGGTGACTAGCACAAGCATGCAAAGTAGGTGTCCTGCTGTTGCTGATTTCAGCCCTGTTTTAGCTGATTTTGATGCCATGTTTACTTGATGATACCAAGAGATCTATGCATATTTTGAGATACTTCAGTAAGGGTGTTTTGTAAAGAATGTCTTGCTCTATCCATTCATGCCTTTGTTTGCAATTATGGGATGCCATAGCTTGAGTCAATCGAGCTCTACTTTTGCTATCAAATGTTTCCTGGCAGATTGTATACATGTTATTCAATTTTGCCTAGCTTGTTGTGGTTGATCCATTTATGCTATGTCATTTTTCTTGCCATGTATGTCGTCTATGTCATGTCTTCTTGATGTATGTATGCTTAGTTTATCATTTGAGGCTATGTAGTGAGTGCATTGAGCTTGTAAACATGCCTACTCGTTATCAGTTTTTGACATGTCATGTTGCTGAATCTGTTAACGAGACTTTCAATATTGACATGGGTGTTACTATATTTTCTAGTCCTTTTTGGCTTATGGTCAGTAAGGGACTTTTGATCTATGCTTTGAGTAGATTCATGCCATGCCATGTTTTGCTATTTTAAGGTCCTGTAGCATGTAGTTTTGCTGCTCTGAACATTGCAACCTGACGCTGTTTTTGCCATGTCCAGCCTGATATTTTGTGCTCTTTTGCCATGCTTGTTTGAACATGTTATGATGTGAACTAGCCGTAGCTCAGTGCTCATCTTTTGTCTAGCATCTTGTGTAGATCACTGCCATGTGCTTTGTTGATACGTTTGGGTGCAGTAGCTTAATTAATTGTTGCTTGCTAAGTGGCATCATGCTGTTAATGGCAGATTTGTGCCATTCTTGTTCTGCTTGTCATTTGCAAACCGTGCATCCGATTCCGGTGATCTTTATATCGATTTCAACCGAAATCATCTCATCTTTCCAGTGGCATACTTGGTTTGTCAAGTTGATGCCTGGTTCATCATTTTCCTTCCGGAGTGCACATACGCATTGCATATCACATCCCGCATATCATGTCATGTTTTGCATCATGTTGATTGTGCATTGCACCGTGATTTATTGTGGTTCCTTTGTTTGTGTTGTTGCTTTGGGTAGAGTCTGGAGACGAGTACGTGAACGAGGAACCTGTTGAGAACGCCGAGGATCAAGCTTTCGACAACTCGAGAACATTGAGCAAGATGACCATACCCTCGAAATCACTTCTATCTTTGCTATGCTAGTTGCTCGCTCTTTTGCTATGCCTATGCTGCGATGCCTACCACTTGCTATATCATGCCACCCATATTGCCATGTCAGCCCCTAACCATCCTTTTCCTAGCAAACCGTTGATTGGCTAGTTACCGCTTTGCTCAGCCCTCTTATAGCGCTGCTAGTTGCGGTGAAGTGAAGTTTGTTCCTTGTTGAACATGGAGATGTTGTTCCTCTTTGGGAACATGATTACTTGTTGGGGATATCACAATATATATCTGCTATAATTAATACATCTATATATTTGGTAAAGGGTGGAAGGCTCGGCCTTATGCCTGGTGTTTTGTTCCACTCTTGCCACCCTAGTTTCCGCCATACCGTGTTATGTTCCTTGATTTTATGTTCCTTACACGGTTGGGTGATTTATGGACCCCCTTGACAGTTCGCTTTGAATAAGACTCGCCAAAGAAGGCCCAACATTGGTTTTACCATTTGCCACCCAAGCCTTTTTCCCCGGTTTTCGCGAGCCCGAGGGTCATCTTATTTTAAACCCCGGGCAGTGCTCCTTCGAGCGTTGGTCCAAACTAGAGCACCGTCTTGGGACCATTCCTTGGCAACATGGATTACGTCGGTTCCTCAGACGCTTCGCTTATCGGTGTGCCCCGAGAACGAGATATGTGCAGCTCCTATCGGGATTTGTCGGCACATTCGGGTGGCTTTGCTGGTCTTGTTTTATTGCTGTCGAAATGTCTTGTAGTCCGGGATTCCGAGATTGATCGGTCTTCCCGGTAGAAGGAATATCCTTCGTTGACCGTGAGAGCTTATAATGGGCTGTTGGGACACCCCGCAGGTAATATCTTTCAAAGCCGTGCCCGCGGTTATGAGGCGATGGGAATTTGTTAATGTCGGTTGTAGAAAACCTAAAGTTGACCTCTATTAAAATACACATCAATCGCGTGTGTAACCGTGATGGTCTCTTCTCGGCGGAGTCCGGAAGTGAACACGGTGTTGGAGTTATGTCCGACGAAGTAGTTCAGGATCACTTCTTGATCGCTACTAGTTTCACGACCGTGCTTTGCTTCTCTTCTCGCTCTCTTTTGCGATGTAGCCACCATAAATGCTAGTCGCTTGCTGCAGCTCCACTTTACTACTCTGTCCTTCCTATAAGCTTAAATAGTCTTGATCTCGCGGGTGTGAGATTGCTGAGTCCCCGTGACTCACAGATACTTCCAAAACAGTTGCAGGTTCCGACGAGGCCGCTGCAGGTGACTCAACCGAGCTCAAGTGGGAGTTCGACGAGGAACGTGGTCGTTACTATGTGTCTTTTCCTGATGATCGTAGTGGTGCCCAGCTTGGGACGATTCGGGATCTGTGTAGCATTTGGGGTATCTTCTTTATTTTGGTTCCGTAGTCGGACCTTGAGTGTACTCAATGATGGATGTTTACTTATGTCTTTGTGTGAAGTGGCATCGTAAGCCAACTATGTATCTCTTTCCTTATTTATTACATGGGTTGTGTGAAGATTACCTCACTTGCGACATTGCTTTCAATGCGGTTATGCCTCTAAGTCGTGCATCGACACGTGGGAGATATAGCCGCATCGGGGGCGTTATATCCATCTCACGTGATGATCGGACATGGTTTAGTTGATTTGGATCACGTGCTCACTTAGAGGATTGGAGGGATTTCTATCTAAGTAATATTATTAATTGAACTTAAATTTATCATGAACTTAGTACCTGATAGTATCTTGCTTGTCTATGTTGATTGTAGATAGATGGCCCGTGCTGTTGTTCCGTTGAATTTTAATGTGTTCCTTGAGAAAGCAAAGTTGAAAGATGATGGTAGAAATTACACGGATCGGGTCCGTAATTTGAGGATTATCCTCATTGCTGCATGTAAGAATTACGCCCCGAAGCACCGCCGGTGCCACGCTGCTGCAGAGCAACACCAGATGTTATGAACGTCCGCGAGCAAAGTGATGACTACTCAATAGTTCTGTGTGCCATGCTTTACGGCTTAGAACCGGGTCTTCAACGACGTTTTGAACATCATGGGGCATATGAGATGTTCCAGGAGTTGAAGTTAATATTTCAAGCAAATGCCCGGATTGAGAGATATGAAGTCTCCAATAAGTTCTATAGCTGCAAGATGGAGGAGAATAGTTCTGTCAGTGAGCATATACTCAAGATGTCTGGGTATAATAATCACTTAATTCAACTGGGATTTAATCTTCCGGATGATAGCGTCATTGACAGAATTCTCCAATCACTGCCACCAAGCTAGAAGAGCTTCGTGATGAACTATAATATGCAAGGGATGGAGAAGACGATTCCCGAGCTCTTCGCGATACTAAAAGCTGTGGAGGTAGAAATCAAGAAGGAGCATCAAGTGTTGATGGTCAACAAGACCACTAGTTTCAAGAAAAAGGGCAAAGGGAAGAAGAAGGGGAACTTCAAGAAGAACAACAAGCAAGTTGCTGCTCAAGAGAAGAAACCCAAGTCTAGACCTAAGTCTGAAACTGAGTGTATCTACTGCAAGCAAACTGGTCACTGGGAAGCGGAACTGCCCCAAGTATTTGGCGGATAAGAAGGATGGCAAGGTGAACAAAGGTATATGTGATATACATGTTATTGATGTGCACCTTACTAATGCTCGTAGTAGCACCTGGGTATTTGATACTGGTTCTGTTGCTAACATTTGCAACTCGAAACATGGGCTACGAATTAAGCGAATATTGGCTAAGGACGAGGTGACGATGCACGTGGGAAATGGTTCCAAAGTTGATGTGATCGTGGTCGGCACGCTACCTCTACATCTACCTTCGAGATTATTATTAGACCTAAATAATTGTTATTTGGTGCCAGCGTTGAGCAGGAACATTATATCTGGATCTTGTTTAATGCGAGACGGTTATTCATTAAAATCAGAGAATAATGGTTGTTCTATTTATATGAGTAATATCTTTTATGGTCATGCACCCTTGAAGAGTGGTCTATTCTTATTGAATCTCGAAAGTAGTGACACACATATTCATAATGTTGAAGCCAAAAGATGCAGAGTTGATAATGATAGTGCAACTTATTTGTGGCACTTCCATTTAGGTCATATCGGTATAAAGCGCATGAAGAAACTACATACTGATGGACTTTTGGAACCACTTGATTATGAATCACTTGGTACTTGCGAACCGTGCCTCATGGGCAAGATGACTAAAACGCCGTTCTCCGGAACTATGGAGAGAGCAACAGATTTATTGGAAATCATACATACGGATGTATGTGGTCCGATGAATGTTGAGGCTCGTGGTGGATATCGTTATTTTCTCACCTTCACAGATGACTTAAGCAGATATGGGTATATCTACTTAATGAAACATAAGTCTGAAACATTTGAAAAGTTCAAAGAATTTCAGAGTGAAGTTGAAAATCATCATAACAAGAAAATAAAGTTTCTACGATCTGATCGTGAAGGAGAATATTTGAGTTATGAGTTTGGTGTACATTTGAAGCAATGCGGAATAGTTTCGCAACTCACGCCACCCGGAACACCACAGCATAATGGTGTGTCTAAATGCCGTAATCGTACTTTACTAGATATGGTGCGATCTATGATGTCTCTTACAGATTTACCGCTATCATTTTGGGGTTATTCTTTAGAGACGGCTGCATTCACTTTAAATAGGGCACCATCGAAATCCGTTGAGACGACGCCTTATGAATTATGGTTTGGCAAGAAACCAAAGTTGTCGTTTCTTAAAGTTTGGGGCTGCGATGCTTATGTGAAAAAGCTTCAACCTGATAAGCTCGAACCCAAATCGGAGAAATGTGTCTTCATAGGATACCCAAAGGAAACTATTGGGTACACCTTCTATCACAAATCCGAATGCAAGACTTTTGTTGCTAAATTCAGAAACTTTCTAGACAAGGAGTTTCTCTCGAAAGAAGTGAGTGGGAGGAAAGTAGAACTTGATGAGGTAACTGTACCTGCTCCCTTATTGGAAAGTAGCTCATCACAGAAATCTTTTCCTGTGACACCTACACCAATTAGTGAGGAAGTTAATGATGATGATCATGAAACTTCAGATCAAGTTGTTAGTGAACCCCGTAGATCAACCAGAGTGAGATCCGCACCGGAGTGGTACGGTAATCCTGTTCTAGAAGTCATGCTACTAGATCATGATGAACCTACGAACTATGAAGAAGCGATGGTGAGCCCAGATTCCGCAAAATGGCTTGAAGCCATGAAATCTGAGATGGTATCCATGTATGAGAACAAAGTGTTGACTTTGGTTGACTTGCCCAATGATCGGCAAGCAATTGAGAATAAATGGATCTTCAAGAAGAAGACTGACGCTGACGGTAATGTTACTGTCTACAAAGCTCGACTTGTTGTGAAAGGTTTTCGACAAGTTCAAGGGATTGACTACGATGAGACCTTCTCACCCGTAGCGATGCTTAAGTCTGTCTGAATCATGTTAGTGATTGCCGCATTTTATGACTATGAAATATGGAAGATGGATGTCAAAACTGCATTCCTGAATGGATTTCTGGATGAAGAGTTGTATATGATGCAACCGGAAGGTTTTGTCGATCCAAAGGGAGCTAACAAAGTGTGCAAGCTCTAGCGATCCATTTATGGATTGGTGCAAGCCTCTCGGAGTTGGAATAAACGCTTTGATAGTGTGATCAAAGCATTTGGTTTTGTACAGACTTCTGGAGAAGACTGTATTTACAAGAAAGTGAGTGGGAGCTCTGTAGCATTTCTAATATTATATGTGGATGACATATTGCTGATTGGAAATGATATAGAATTTCTGGATAGCATAAAGGGATACTTGAATAAGAGTTTTTCAATGAAAGACCTCGGTGAAGCTGCTTACATATTGGGCATTAAGATTTATAGAGATAGATCAAGACGCTTAATTGGACTTTCACAAAGCACATACCTTGACAAAGTTTTGAAGAAGTTCAAAATGGATCAAGCAAAGAAAGGGTTCTTGCCTGTGTTACAAGGTGTGAAGTTGAGTAAGACTCAATGCCCGACCACCGCAGAAGATAGAGAGAAAATGAAAGATGTTCCTATGCTTCAGCCATAGGATCTATCATGTATGCAATCTTGTGTACCTGACCTGATGTGTGCCTTGCTATAAGTCTAGCAGGAGGTACCAAAGTAATCCAGAGTGGATCATCGGACAGCGGTCAAGAACATCCTGAAATACCGAAAAGGACTAAGGAAATGTTTTCGCTTATGGAGGTGACAAAGAGCTCATCGTAAATGGTTATGTTGATGCAAGCTTTGACACTGATCCGGACGATTCTAAATCGCAAACCGGATACGTGTTTACAACGAACGGTGGAGCTGTCAGTTGGTGCAGTTCTAAACAAAGCGTCGTGGCGGGATCTACGTGTGAAGCGGAGTACATAGCTGCTTCGGAAGCAGCAAACGAAGGAGTCTGGATGAAGGATTTCATATCCGATCTAGGTGTCATACCTAGTGCATCGGGTCCAATGAAAATCTTTTGTGACAATACTGGTGCAATTGCCTTGGCGAAGGAATCCAGATTTCACAAGAGAACCAAGCACATTAAGAGACGCTTCAATTCCATCCGGGAACTAGTCCAGGTGGGATACATAGAGATTTGCAAGATACATACGGATCTGAATGTTGCAGACCCGTTGATTAAGCCTCTTCCACGAGCAAAACATGATCAGCACCAAGGCTCCATGGGTTTAGAATCATTACTGTGTAATCTAGATTATTGACTCTAGTGCAAGTGGGAGACTGAAGGAAATATGCCCTAGAGGCAATAATAAAGTTATTATTTATTTCCTTATATCATGATAAATGTTTATTATTCATGCTAGAATTGTATTAACCGGAAACATAAAACATGTGTGAATAGATAGACAAACAAAGTGTCACTAGTATGCCTCTACTTGACTAGCTCGTTAATCAAAGATGGTTATGTTTCCTGACCATAGACATGAGTTGTCATTTGATTAACAGGATCACATCATTAGGAGAATGATGTGATTGACATGACCCATTCCGTTAGCCTAGCACCCGATCGTTTAGTATGTTGCTATTGCTTTATTCATGACTTATACATGTTCCTATGACTATGAGATTATGCAACTCCCGTTTACCGGAGGAACACTTTGTGTGCTACCAAACGTCACAACATAACTGGGTGATTATAAAGGAGCTCTACAGGTGTCTCCAAAGGTACATGTTGGGTTGGCATATTTCGAGATTATGATTTGTCACTCCGATTGTCGGAGAGGTATCTCTGGGCCCTCTCGGTAATGCACATCACTTAAGCCTTGCAAGCATTGCAACTAATGAGTTAGTTATGGATGATGTATTACGGAAGGAGTAAAGAGACTTGCCGGTAACGAGATTGAACTAGGTATTGAGATACCGACGATCGAATCTCGGGCAAGTAACATACCGATGACAAAGGGAACAACGATGTTGTTATGCGGTCCGACCGATAAAGATCTTCGAGAATATGTAGGAGCCAATATGAGCATCCAGGTTCCGCTATTGGTTATTATTTCGAGACGTGTCTCGGTCATGTCTACATAGTTCTCGAACCCGTAGGGTCCGCACGCTTAACGCTTCGATGATGCTTATATTATGAATTTATATGTTTTGAAGTACCAAGGTTGTTCAGAGTCCCGATGTGATCACGATAAGACGAGGAGTCTCGAAATGGTCGAGATATGAAGATTGATATATTGGAAGCCTATGTTTGGATATCGGTGTTCGGGTGAAATCGGATTTTACGGAGTACCGGAGGTTACCGGACCCCCGGAACTTAATGGGCCTTAGTGTGCCTAGGTGGAAGAGAGGAGAGGAGGCAAGGGCTGGGCCGCGCGCCCCTCCCCCCTATTCCGAATAGGACAAGGAGATGGGGGCGGCGCCCCCCTTCCTTCATTCTCCTCCACTCCTTCCCCCTCCCAAGTCCTAATCCAACTAGGAAACGGGGGGGAGTCATATTGCCGGTGGGAGTAGGGCTTCTCCGGTGCGCCTCCTCCCTAGGCCGGCCGCACCCCCTTGCTCCTTTATATACGGGGGCAGGGGGGCACCCTAGAGACACAACAATTGATCATTGATCTTTTAGCCGCAGCGGTGCCCCTCCACCATAGTCCACCTCGATAACATCAGCGGTGCTTAGCGAAGCCCTGCATTAGTAGAACATCAACATCGCCACCACGCCGTCGGTCGATTTAAACTCTCCTCAACACCCGGCTGGAACGGAGTTCGAGGGACGCCATCGGGCTGAACGTGTGCTGAACTCGGAGGTGCCGTATGCTCGTACTTGATCGGTCGGATCATGAAGACGACGACTACATCAACCACGCAGTTAACGCTCGCCGGTTCACGAGGGTACGAGACAACACTCTCCCCTCTCGCTATGCATCACCATAATCTTGCGTAGCGAGGATTTTTTGAAATTACTACATTCCCCAACATTGGGCTCTAATCGAACCCGAGCGAGCCGCTGGGCTCTAATCGAACCCGAAGCGATTGCACTACAGGCTACGCTACATCGAACCCGAGCGATTGATCGATGGCTGTTAATTGAACCCGATCGAGCGATTCCTTCTCTACTGCTGCTAGATGAAGCCGATCGATGCTGCCTCTTGATGAAGAGTGAGCGTTCTTTGGGGGGGGTTGATGAACAGTTCGGTGGGGTGGATGAACAGGACCCTGTGGTGTTGCCTCTGGATGAACAGTGAGCGTTGCTAGGGGGTTTGGATGAACAGTTCCCGGTGGGGGTGGATGAACAGGACCCTGTGGTGTTCCCTCCGGATGAACAGGACCCCGATCGAGCAAGCCGGTTGGGGCTGGATGAATAGGACCCCGTGGAGGGCTGGATGAACAGGACCACCCCGTGGAGGGCAGGATGAACAGTAGACGGTGGAGGGCTAAATGAACAGTAGCCCGTGGAGGGGTGGTTGAACCCGTGGAGAGGGCTGGTTGAACAGTAGCCGGTGGAGTAGCGCGCGGTGGTGCCTGGATGAACAGGAGCCCGTGGATGAACAGTCGCAGGTGGAGGCTGGAGGAGGTCGACGGTGGATGAACAGTAGCCCGTGGAGGCTGGAGGGGGTCGACGATGGAGATGAACAGTATCCCGTGGAGTCCCGTTTTGTGGTACACCACAACCGTGTTGATGAAGAGGACCCCCGTTTCGACCGTAGCGCTCCAACACAAGTCTGTTTCCTCCGTTTTGCGGTATGCCACACCCCTCCCGATCAACAGACCCCTGCTTTGATCGAGGAGGTCCGCTTCTCCGCTTTTGCGATACGCCGACCCCTCCCGATGAACGGGATCCTGTTTCAAACGTGGCGGTCGAACACAAGGCCGCTTTCTCCGCTTCTGCGCACGCCAGCCTCGCTTCCATCAGCTGTTCCGCCCAAGCCCCCGGCGAACACGACGATGCATTCCGTTCCGACCCAGCCGGTTGGCTCCCCATGAACATGACGACGACGTTGTTTCTCCATTCCGACCCAACCATGTACACGAGCCCTGGCCAGACGACGCGTGAGGCGTTCGAGACCCCGCCAGATGTACGTGACGCGGGTCAGATTTACTTTCTTGCACTCGCCGCCGACGTGCGTGTACATGCTACGTGTGCGCCTCTACTATGACACGTGCGCACCTCTACATCAACAAGTATGTACGTACACGTTCGCGACCAGAATGACAACGCTACGGACACTTCGACCAGGTGGGTCCCGACTGTCAGGCACTTCCTTGCCTGCGAAGATGTAGCTAGTGGGTCCCAGAAGTCAGGGAGGCAAATCGTATGTTTCGGACGCACTTCCTTGCATGCGAAGATTTAGCTGGTGGGTCCCAGCAGTCAGGAGGAAACGTTTTTTTCGCGAAATACAGTGGCCCGTCCGGTGGGTCCCCGCTGTCAGGTGGAGGAATAATTATTTTGCACGTAATAAGGAGGCACTTCCTTGCTGCGGCCGTGGACCCATCTACCAGCCTCTCCACGTACAGTACTCTTCCAATGGAAGTCGTTCCTTGACCATGTTGACCACGCCGCGCCGAGAGCACCAGGGCGGTGGACGACGACGAGGCCTAGGAAGGGGAAGACAGTGGAAGCCCGCGCAGAGAGGAGTACGAGGGTTCACTAGTTCGGCTGCGGTGTGAGGCTGCCGTTGCCGCAGGGCCTGGCCAGCGGTGGGAATAGTAGGGGGCGGTGTGGCCTCTGCGGCAGCACAGCCGGCCACGGGAGGTAGGAGCATGCGGCACGACCGGCGCTGCTTTGGGCGGCTGGAGCAAGAAGACCAGAGGTTGAAGAAGCACTACGGCCGTTGGATGGACATCGTACGATCAATGGAGCTAGAATCGTGCATATTGACTAAGTTGACAAAGCCCTCCGTCCCCGTCAACTTAGTAGGCCCACAAGTCAGTCTCCCACTATACTGGGTCCCAGCTAGCAGGGGGAGTATTCATTTTTTTTTTGTGCGTAATAAGGAGGCACTTCCGGTGGGTCCAAGCTGACAGCGGGGGAAACATTTTTTTCGCGAAATACGGTGGCTCGTCCAGTGTTGGTGTACAAAACTAGGGGCACCCCTTTGAACCCCTTTACTTGTGCACGGGAAGTCGGAGCCGCGCGCCGCGGCCACACTAAGCATGGCAGAGGAGGGGAGCCGGAGAGAAGCGAAAGCACAAGACGGCCAAGGCAACGCCAAGGCCTAGAACACAAAGGACAGAAGGGTGAAGCAGGCTCCCCCGGCAAGACCCTCGCTGGGGCAGCCTCGGCAGCCCTGACAAGGACCTTGCCGGGGCGGCACGCCCAACGCCAACAGAGTGAGCCACCCTTGAGCCCACGGAATCCAACCCAACCAACTACATTGGAACTAGGGCTCGGGAGGCACCTCCGTGGTGGCATGCAGATCTTTGTCAAGACCGTAGATATGTGAGATCCGATGAGAACCAGAAGACGGCGACCCTCGGCGGGATCCTTGCCGAGGAGATCCACAAGACCCTCGGCAAGCACCTTGCCGGGGACGACTACAACGCCACGGCAAGATCCTTGCCGGGCCCCCGGCAAGGCCCTTGCCAAGGGCGTCAGCGGGGCCACAGCCAGGCCCGCGTCGACCAAGACTCTACCGCCGTCCCAAAGCAGCTGCTAGCTCAACTAGCTGGGCAGGCACCTGCGTGGCGACGGGCGGCCACTACGCCAACTCAGCAAGCACCTGCGTGGTGGCATGTAGATCTTCGTGAAGACCCTGCCTCAGCTGCCTGCCTGCCTACATGGCGCCGCATGCATCACTGTCCTGGGCGCGTGTCGAAGCTAGGCGAGGCAGCAACAGACGGGACGGGCCTCGTTCCCGTCCCCGATAAAGCTAAGGGACACGTAAGCGACACATTAAATGCATGTTGTCCTGTAATACATGCGATAATCTCGCGCACTGTAGGCCATTCCACCTCCTGTGGGCCAATGTGGCAACCCCTTTTTCCTATAAAAGGAGGCCCGAGGCGACCAGGAGGGGGATTCGTCTTTTTGGAACTACGCAGCCATGGTAGCTAGTTCAGAAGCTCAAGAACACTCAATACATCCACCAAAGCAGGACTACGGTTTTACGCATCCTCGCGGCCCGAACCTGGGTAAATGATCATTGTGCTGTCTCCTGGACCTGCTCTCCTCACAACCCCGCGCCCGCCGACTGTAGAAGGGATTCCAGTGATCCCATAGGTGTCGTTCTCACCGACATCTTTGGCACGCCAGGTAGGGGGCGCAGTTGTGGGAATCTGGTTTAGTAGTCGGCTTAGCAGTTTCTCGTGGCCACGACTTCCGGAGAAGAAGACGACCAAGAGAGTGGCGCTGCCTGCAGGCGCGAAGGGCGCCCGTGCGGCGACAGGAGAGCTAAGTCATGTCGAACTTTAAATATTTCCTTTTTGTATAAGGTTATTCTCCTCGAAGATCTTGTTCTTTGTATGGAAAACCTGCACGCAAAGCCCCCCCCCCCGGGCAATTGGCAACGCCCTTTTTCTGTTTCGAGTCCGCTCAACAGTTCAAGCGGCCGCGTCGAGAGTGGCAGGGTAGCCTTCCGCCATTGGCAACGCTCTCTATTCTGACTCGAGTCAAGCTAGACAGTTCAGGCGGCCGCGTTAAGGGCGGTAAGGTGGCTCGCCCGGTAGCAAGCACACCCAGTAGGCCAATGGGGATCCGTCCTCAAGACGCCGCCCTGGGTTTACGCGCCGGCAAGCCTTCACGGTTAACATAGTGTGGACATACAAAGGAAAATCGAACAGGAAAATAACATGCATTGTATCAAAAGTACTGCAGAGTTATATTACATCACTTTTTGCCGCAGCTCTAACTAAAGATAAAAATCGTTTTGGTTGTGAACCTGCAACAATGGGAAGAAACGAGGTGCCTAATCCCGGCGCTGGCCCTCCACCCTCTAGATTCCGACGATGCGTCTGATGATGGGCTTGATATGCTCCTTGAGCGCCGCGATGTCCGCATACTCCGGCAGGCTCTCCAGCGCAGCTTCGAAGTCGAGGTCAGGATTCCAGTGTGCCACCTTGGCGAGGACCTTGGTCATGGCACCCCGGCAGAGCCTTCGGGACTCATCGGCCAGAGAGGCCTCCCGAGGACACCCTCGAAGAACAGGGTCAGCTTGGCGTTGGTAGTCCCGCTGCGCTCTGGGGCGTACCTCACATTTGGCATCCACATGGTAGCCAGCTGCATGGTGATCCTGCCGGCGACGTCCTCGAGCCGGCTGATCCAGGGATTCTCTCCCTCCATGAAATCCTTGTGGCTGGCGGATTCGTTCTTCTGCTGCAGATTTTCGGCCTCCAGATTCTTGGCGAGGGTCTCCTCCCGAGCCTTGGCCTCTGAGAGAATCTCCTCGAGGCCTTCCAGCTTCAGCTTCAGGTCTTTGACGGAGTTGTTGGCTTCGGAGAGCTCCCCGGCCCTGCCGACGGCCGCGCCCTGCGCCTCTGTCAGGGCGCCGTTGAGCGTGTCCCTCTCCTTGGACAGCTTCAGGGCCTGCCCCTTCAGCTCGTCCCGCTCCACCTCCAGCTCCTTCACTCTGTCGGCATGAACTAGAGCCTGGGCCTCGAGCGACTCCCAGTGCCTCTGCTCTAGCTCTTGGGTCTGCTGCACGACGAGCTTCTCCATCTCCTTATCCTTGCCACGGAGCATTGCGGCAAGCTTCTCCTCTCGCACGGTGAGGTCCTCCTCCTGGGAGTTCAGCGCGTCCTGGTGTTGGGTCCGAGTAGCCTCGGCTGCGGCGGCCAAGCTCTCCGCCGTCTCCTGGGCCTTCTCAATGTCGGCCCGCTTCATGGTGAGCTCCACGTCACGCTTGGCCAACTCACCCTGGGCAACCTTCAGCTCCTCGCAAGCCTGGCGGAACCAAGTCTGCGTCTCGGCGACACGCACCTTGAGGTCCGCCTCCGCCTTGTCCACCGTTGCCATCCTGGACTTGGCCTTGTCCAGGCGGGCGCGATGGAGCGCCTGGAGCTTCCGGAAGTTGGCGCCCATGGCCTGGAGAAGCCGCTCCTCCTGAGAACTATCGCCACCAGTGCTTGGTTCGTCAACAACCTCGAGCCCGGCGGCGGCAAGCGCCTCCTCGTCGAAGTGTTGCTGCAGACCTGCAATAGCATACACCTCTTCGCAAACATCTCTAAGTCAACATCAAATGCTCCTAAATTAAGCAAAAAATTTGGTTTTAGTTTCTGGTTTAAATTGGTCTTTGCGCCATTTGGCTATGTTTATAGCTACTATTTTTTGAATGCAAGTTTACACCTACTCGGACTTCTAATTGTAGGCTCAACTATTTGGATCTCTTGATGATCTATTTTGTTGCATCCTTATGTTAAGCAATTTTTTGCTTTTATTTCTTTGTTTGAATTAAAATTTAAAATTATGCCTTCATGTTACTCAACTAACATAAAATTTTATGCATGCTTAAGCATATATTTTGAAAGATAAGCCATTTTTATTTTTATTTATAAAAGGGTTAGCCACGTTATGCTAGGTGTTAAAACCTAAAATTACTAACAAGTGCAAATATTTTCAATCCGTACATGGTTTTGAATGGGTCTATGCGCCATTTGGTGCAACAGGTCATCTAGTATAGGTAAATGTTGGGCGTTTGCTAGTATCTCTTGAGGCCAACAGTAGCTAGCTTGCCCTCTATCACTAGTAGTTGTTTGCATCAATATAGCCAATTTCTCCTATACATATATCTTGGGAACGGTAATGGGAATGGGTGGTATCGTGAATGAGTGCAACACAGTTTTTCCATCTACTGCTCCGACTCGGGCATATAAGACCTATAGTCCATACATCCATATACTTGTAAAGCTTTTAAAGGTACTCATACAACGTCCAAGGATGAGTCAGCCACAATTTAGTCTCGCAGCGATTTTCATTGAAACCCTCCTCACTACTTGCGTGACCTGTTCCATCGGGATCTCTCGGCATGCTGAACCCTTCATGGTCCAACCGGGTTGGGTCTCTCGGCAGGCTGAAGACTGTCGCGTGTGGTCGGAGTCTAACCCGCGGCAGTAGCAGTAAGCCTGCAAGCAGTAAAACCAAGTGAGCTACCAATTCTTTGGGCAATATAAGTGGAACTTACCCATTTTATTTACCACGGGAGACGACAACCATGTGTTGTACTTTGTTTTTTCTCATAACTTAATAGTGCATTTGAAACTAGTGTACACAAGTTTTAACTAAAATGTCTAATCATAGTGTATAAATTTATCCGAAACGCCATGCTTTGTCTCCATATAATAAACTAGCATGTAAATGATATCCCTAGTCTTACATTACAAGACCCCGAGTCTATTAAAACCCATGGTTTCTACTGCAAAAAAAAGGTAGTTAGAGGGACAAGAACAGTGCACCATTGACAATACAAGTACACATGGAATAATTCATCACTTCTATTGGAGCAAAACATTGTGATAGGAGAAACCAAATTTAGTGCTTATGAAACAACATTAAAGATTAAACAATTTCAATTTGACAAGAAATTGAACCAGGAAAAACAACAAAAAGTTTGTTCACCGTATCACCAAGTAAGGATTCCAATTCCATAAAAATTAAACCAAGAATAACAACATGCCACACCCATATAAAATTAATAGATCCAAAAGGTTGGTAATAAGAGAACACAAACTCTATCCAAACATATGGAGAGAAGTCCATATTACAACCTTGAATTGTCACTAAAGTCTAGGAAACAACCCTGAACTTCAAAACGCCTAGATTTCACACAAAACTTTCAAAACCGTGTAACATTCAACCTTGACCCTAGTTTTGATCCCGTTGACTGGGTTTGTCACCTTTGATGAACTGATGAAGAGACAATTGCCATCCAATCTGCTCAACTCAGTGAATATGTGAGTTTTTGTGCTGAAGTCCAGGGAAAACACTCCAATTTTAAGATCATTTAGCTAGTCATGGTGACCACTGTTGTGTCTGATGACCACCAGTAATGTTTTACGCCATTCCACGAAGTTGCACATCTTTGTCGGACAATCCTCGACAGAAGGACGAGGCTCTATCAGACACTTTCGAAACAGAGTGAGTGTCACTCTCTCACAATCCTCTTAAAATTCATGGGAGAAAACATTTGTAGCGTTATGCAAGACCAAATAGAGTTTCCCCTGGTAGAAGGCGATATCAGCGGAACAAGATCTCCACAGATGTACCACGATGTCATCCCAGGCCGCCAGAACTAAAGAGAAAGGCACATTTGCAGCTAGAATTCACTTGGAGCTGGAATCGTGAAGCAGACACGACCACCTTGGTAAATTACCATCCCTGATCATGCACTAGGAGAAGATATTCAACATGAACTACCCATTTGAATGGTAGTATCTGCATCTGCATTAGCAGCGACATCGCAGGCCAGCCATCAAAAGATCCCCATGCAATTGGCTTTCTCGGCCAGCATGGCCTTGGGAAGAGGGATGTGGCGGCTAGAAGTCATGGACACAAAGGGGGTGAAGCTGGCAAAGACGAACTTGAAGAGCAAGAGAAGCGGGAGCGATAGGGACGGGCGTTGATGGCGAGCGGAGTCCAGCCACAAGTGGTGGATGGAGCAAAGGCTGGCGCAATCAGCGAGGCAAGGAAGCCGGCAAAGCACGGAGCATAGGATGTTATGCGAGATTCTCGCCCATGGAGCCTGCCAGAGCATGAAGCACTCTACGAGAAGCTGTAATTTCTCTTCATAGAGAGAGAGACAGAGAGAGAGAGAGAGAGAGAGAGAGAGAGAGAGAGCATCTCCACCTGAGATGCCGGAGTCCATGGTCGGGTGGTACCCTGGCACCGGAGGTCGGGATGATTTCCTCTAAGACATGCACATAAACATACACAATATACCCCACAACACTCGGTGCACACTCCAACTCATGCCCTTTCTATGCACGAATGCACCCACTAGCGCCTAGGCCGGCCCACCCCAAAATTTCAGCCGGACACCTTCCTTCTCATCGCTTTCTTCCCCACCGTGCATGAGATCATAGAAAACACATGGGCACATGGCAGCCGTGATTGCGCCGCAAGGCGGCACAAGGTCCGCCCTTCCCCGTTTGCCCTCACTGCCGACAGCTGTCACCGTTGATGCTCGCCGCCATCGACACCCGCAACAAAAATAAACTATAGTGATAGCAAAAACAAACTATGGTGGTTGCAAAAATGCTCAACGTCGCCGCTGATGCTCGCACCAAAATAACACGAAGTACCTATGCGTCACCGTCCCATTGGATCCTTTGAAAATGCTGGTTCCAACACTATGTAAGGACAAAAACGGTTGTAAGCGAGCTACTTGCCTAAGATTAGTTCAATAAAATAACAACCATAAATTGGGTCAAATGTTTAGCATGACTTGATCGAATGACTAATTCGAGAGCTACTATTGTGATGTGAGAGTACTACTTGGTTGGCAGCACTATAAGGCGGCAAAATTAAAGTTAGATGTTGTTGGCCTCCTTTTTCAAAAAGGGGCGCTTTATTACTTAAAAGATTTAAGCATTACACCCGGCCTCTGCATAGCTAAGATGCACACGGCCAAACAATATCCTCTCATTCAAATGAAGAATAATAAAAAGGCGAAATACAAGGAAAACATGCAGTATCCATATAACTCCTAAAGCGGAGGGGGACCAATCCTAAGATCATGCTGCCACCCATGTTGGGTAAAAGTATCCCTCGCCGTAGCCTCCAATCGTGTACACACCTCCATAAACAGGTCCTGATTCTCCACACATTGTAGAGAGGACCATAATCAAAGAGTCCCGATACATCTGTAGATAACCTGCATAAGAGAAGTACTTTTATCGTTAAAAACCTTATCATTTCTACAGAGCCAAAGTGACCAAATAACGGCAAGCGTTCCCACCCTGAGAAGGGTTCTAAACCTATGATCAATCCGATGTAGCCAGTTGCCAAATACATTAACAACACTACAAGGAGGAAACAAGCCAGAGGATATTTGGATGACTGACCATATAAAACGAGCTAATTTTCATTGGAAGAATAAAGTAGAAGGTGACCCCTGCGTCGTTGTCTGCCGGAGGAGGGGAAGCTGATGGAGTCCGAGGGTGTTTGGACGAAGAAGAGGCGGTCGCCCTCTTCTTCGCCACTGCGGCCTTCACCGACTTCTTCGTCGCCGCGGCCCTTGTCTGGCGCCCGGATCCCTCTTGGTCTTGCTGCGGTTGTACGGCTCTTCTGAGCCGGACCGGCTCGCCAGAGGTGGCCCGCCGCAGGAGCCGCCCTCTCCCCGTGGTCGGAGGATCGACAGTCTCAGCCTCCTCCGACGATGACTCATCGACCACATCCTCGATGAGAGGAGCCCCGGTGCCGGCGCTGCTAGCCTCCCCAGCGGCCTCCGCCACTGGGCGAGCTCCTGCTCCTCCGCTTCCGCCGCGGCCTTGTCCTCCACGCCACCAGCGCTGCCGGCCTCCTCGGCAAGCTTCGCCTCCACCGCCCTGGCAGCGATGTAGTCCAGCTCCGCCTGGGTGGTGTCCTGGACGAGCCGCGGCTCAACAGTGATGTACCCCTCATGCAAGGTGTCAAAGAACTCCTGCACTTGAATTTCCTCCGGCTCAACCCAGCTCGGGTCAAGGCCAAGCGCGTTGAAGTCCGGCATCATGGAGATGATGTTGATCCGGCGCGAGTTGTTGCTCAGCGGGACCACTCCTGCCGGCAACTTGAACAAGGTCCCCTTGGCGACCTTGCCGGCCTTCGCGGCGGCCCTCGCGGCCTTGCCGGTCCGCTCAACCTCACCGTCACGGTTCATGTCAAGCTGGAAGAGCCGCTGGCAGAAGTGGGCGTGCCCCATCACCGTGAAGTTGTGGTCGAGGCAGGGGCGAAGCCTCATGATGTTGGCGGCGTTCGTGAAGAGCCATGACGGCCTCCCCTTGTTATGTAGCGGAGCGATTGGGCGGCGGATGAAATCTGCCCCGATCATCTCAAGGGTAAGCCTGACCTCAGTAAGGCGAAGGATCCTGGTGGTGGCGACCGTGAGCCTCGCATCGTCGGTGTCAACGTTGCTCCAGTTGCCCCGGTGAACCGGCAGCACGTCGCGGACCCGGCAAAAGTTCGGCCGGTCGTTCTCTTCAATCCAGCACCACCGGCCCTGCCATTCTTCCCACCTCTCCTTCATGGCACCCTCCGGGTATGCCCCCTTGGACCGTGGGATCCAGGTGACACAACCGGAAATGGCGCCCCCGGTTGGATCCTAGGGAAGAAGTAGTGGCGGAAGAGCACCGTGTTGGGATGCACCCCGGCGATGCCCTCGCAGAGGTGCGTGAAAAGAGCCATGCACGCCACGACATTCGGAGTAAAATCGAAAAAGTGGAAGCCGAAGGTGTGCATGACGTCATTGAAGAAATCAGAGAAGGGGGGACAGAGCCCGCAGGAGAAGTAGTCGACAAAGAATGGATACCGATTTGGGGCGGCCTCGGCGCAATTGGCGGGGATGACCTGCGTGGCTGGATGCCCCGTCGCTTCTCCCCCCATCTTGCACCCCGACAAGGGCTTGAAGCAGTCCCGAAGCTCGAACACGTCGACTGTCGAGGGGAAGTAGGTGAGCTGCATCCGCTGCGCCGCTAACACACTCTCCAGCGGCTCCGTCGCCTCGGAATCTTGGGCCACTGCCTTGCCCTTGGTGGATTTGGGAGCCAAGGCGGCTGCGAGAAGCGAGAGGCGGAGGATAGCGAAGGCGCAGCGGCGGCAGGCGAAGGCGAGAGATCGAGAAGGAGGAAGAAAGGTGGCGGCGGCTCTGAGATTGGAGAAGACGCAGGAAGTTGGGGGGGAGTAAAGTGAGCAGCACGCCCGCGGTTAACCCTTTTTACAGGGAAGGCACGGGCCGCCTCCTTTCCCATTAACCACGACGTGACGCATGCGTGCAGAGACTGCCCCACGCATGACCCCCACGTCACGCACGACCCCCCCACGTCGCGCGTTCAACGCGGGTTGTGGGGAAGCGCAGCGGACGAAGAGTTACTGCGGTAAAAATCTGCCCCGCTTGCCCGCGCACCATTTTGGGCCAGTGGTCGCTGACGGTTCGAGAAAGATCGTCAACAGTGACTGGCGGGAGGTAGACGAAGGCCATCTGCCCGTTCCTTATAGATCGAACGGTTCATAAAAAAATCGACTGACCTATTTATTTTCAGTCGACTGTTATCTTGGTAGGACCACATGTGGTGGTGTGCTGGAGGAGTACCTGCATTTCCTGTGCTCATATATTACAAAAACATACAGAGTAGAATCTAATTTTGTTTGTCATGCAATGTTGTAGAGCTATCATATGTCTCCTGTCATTTATTTTTCAGCCACCGCTATCTCGCTACTTTTTACAAGGCACTAGTTCTGCACACACTTCACCCATACTCTCACTATTGTGTTTTTATGCAAGGGTATTTCAGACTCTGCTGCTATGAGAGAAGCAAAAAATAAAAGAGAGAAGTTGCTCCAGCGTCGTACGCGGATAGGCCAGACACGTTCCAGCCTTATAATAGGTGCAGTGTCATCATATGGAGATGGTAAACGTAGCTCTGGAGTTGACAATCTCGCTCCCAATGAACTACCATCCCAGGTGCCTGCTTTAACTTCACGGTGGCATATGTGGTTGCATGTTGCATATGGTGTCTAGCTTGTATTCGAAAGGCCGAAGTCGGTCTTTATCAAGATAACGAAAGATATTTTTTACATGAACCACCATCCCGGGAGCACCAGAAGTCAAATAGCTAGTGAGGGCACTGGTCATGCCAGTGACAAGCCCAGCACAGACATGCATCACCTGGAAGCCAACTAAAAAGCCACGATGGTGGCGAAGCAGCCCTCCTCCCACAAGGGTCTCAGGTCCTAGATGATCATGCTCACCACTCCAGCCGGATGTCTAGCTTGTATTGCTTTTAATTTGGTTAAATTGCATCTGCTTAGCTTACACACTATACCTTTGAATATGACATGCCTTCCTGTTTTTGGTACATATTAGTACATTTGTCTATTAACCATGTTCTTACATCAAACTAATGTTCTTGTGTATCCCTCATCAATCACTTATGATGAGGCAGTCAGGCCAGTGGACTACTGTGATAAAAAATCCTCATTTAAAGAATGCAGCATCAGCCTCCCCCACATGATTCTCAAGAAATAGCAAGGCTAGATGATAGTGAAAGTAGCTCGATAGTTGATTACCGCATTTCCCCTACACTAGCATCGCAGGTGCTTGCTCTAACTTGGCAGCGTGATATGTGGTTGCATGTTGCATATGGTGTCTAGATTGTAATTCTTCCAATCTGATTAAATTGCATGTGCTATTCTGCTTAGTTTATACATTATACCTGTTAATGTGACATGCCTTCCTGTTTTTAGTACATAGTACATCTATCTATTAAGCATGTCCTTACATAAAACTATTGTTTTTTTGTATCCTTCATAAATCAATATGAAGAGACACCTTTAGTATATGTAGTGTGATATTAGTTGCATCTTTCATATGATTTATAGCATGCGCTGCTTCTAATTTGTTGAAATGCCATTTTTGATGAGACGCTTTTAACTTGGCAGAGTCATATTGGTTGCATCTTTCATGTGGTGTCTAGCTTGCATTGCTTCTTATTTGTTGAAATGGTTTCTGCTTAGTACACAAACAGTTGTGAATATGCAATGCCATCCTGTTTTTCGTATTATTCCATCCTAGAATCATGTGTTTGCCTTACATCAAAGTAGTGATTGTCAGTATCATGCACGAATGAGTTTTGAAGAGTGAATTTTATTGCTTTTTCTTGTCGGTTTTACTTGACAATTCAAAATCAATAAAGGAGAAGGAAGTTAGCAAGGCAGCGGATGAAGGTGCTCCTTCCAAACGGAGGGCCTCTATAGATTCTACTCCTCCATCCCCCGAAGATGATTTCCAGGACAACACATGCATAGACACTCAACGTAGCTGTGTTGGTGATGAGCACGTCTCCCCTAGTGCACCATCACAGGTTCTCCCTCTAACTTGGCACTGTTATATGTGGTTGCATGTTATGTATGATGTCTAGCTTGTATTGCTTCTAATTTTGTTGAATTTCATCTGCTTACTTTACACATTATACTTGTGACTAAGACACGTGTTCCTGTTTCGGGAACATACAATGTCTGTCTATCACACCATGTTCTTACATCAAAGTACTACTGTTGTGTAACCTGCAACAATCACTTATCATAAGACACGTTTGACTTGGGAGTGTGATATAGGTTACATCTCACATTCTTTTCTAGCTTGTACTACTTCTAATTTGTTGAAATGGCACTTATGACGAGACAGTTTTAACTTGGTAGAGTGATATTCGTTGCATCTTTCATATGGTGTCTAGCTTTCATTGCTTCTAAATTGTTGAAATGCCTTATCCTTAGTTTACACATCATAAGCTGTGAATATGCAATGGCACTAATGACGAGAGACCTTTAAATTGGTAGTGTGATGTTGTTTGCATCTTGCATATGATTTATTTCTTGTACTGCTTCACATTTTTTTAAACGGCATTTATGATGAGACACTATTAACTTGGCAGAGTGATATTTGTAGCTTCTTTCATATGGTGTCTACCTTCCATTGCATTGTTCTAATTTAGTGAAACGTTTTCTGCTTAGTTTACACATCATAGTTCTGGTTATCTCATGTCGTCCTATTTTTCGTACATATTACATCCTCCTATCATGTGGTTGTCTAACATCAAAGTTCAGTTCGTCTGTATCATGCATCAATTTGTTCTGAAGAACTAAATTGTTATTCGTTTTACTTGTTGGCTTGACTTAACATGGCACAGAGAAAGAGGAGCAACACAGAACGACAGGGAAAGGGAAGTGGAATAATCCTGCAAATTCTGCTGGTACTGATGGTGCAATAGAAGGTCAAAGTCCAGCGGAAAATTGTATCGACATGGTATCCCGTGCTACACGAGCTGCAGAACAAGCCAAACAGAAACAAATAGCTGCCACCAAACAAGCAGAGACAACCCTAGTTGTTCCAACACCTTCCACAGTACCACCAGCTGCACGATTTACTCGTTGGTCAACTCAGCTAGCAACACATTCCCAAGCTCCCTTGCCACCTGACACTACTTCCAAAGCACTCTTGACACAAGATGAGTTGGCAAGATCATATGAACTTTGTGAGCTTCAACAGCAAGAAGGTAGTTGCTGGAGTCAAGTTACAGTTGCATGCTTCTTTATATGTAGTCTCACAGTTTGATGTACACTAACACTTCCTATGTTTGTTGTTGCACTAGCACCTAGGCGCAAGAGGAAACAAACGTCAGGGATAATGCTCGATAGGTTAACTAAATCTAGAGGAGGAAGAATGGAGATCCGTTTTGAGGCAGTTTTAGAAAGGCCACGTGATGCTACAGAGCCAAACAAGTTAGTATCAGAGGTAGCGGTTGCCGTTAGGTGTCATGTACGTATCCTCCCAACATGGATTCGGTACAGGAATGACAAAGATGAAACCCAGTTCAGCACCTTCCTCGACCATTTATCTGTAAGTATGGTTATGTATGGAAACTAGTAATATCGTCTTTCTCTGTCCAATACTTTATAGGTTGCTGATAATGAGACTCCCATAATTTTCAACAGATGAGGTTCAAGTTGGATAGCCAAGATGATGCAACCAGACAAGCTTGCACCCCTGTTTTCAAGTCTACTCTGCGATAGTATCGGTATAACTTGAGGAAAAATCACTTTGCAGGCAAGGCTAACAGTGAACTTGCCCAAACATCTCCAGTGGAAAATATATCGGATGAAAGACTGGAGAGGCCTCGTTAAACACTGGTCTGATCGGAAGTATCAGGTACATTATATATATGTGATCAGATCACATGTTGAAGTCCTATTTATGCATGTGCCACACAAATCTATCTTCTTGTAGGTGAACTATTCAAAGAACAAGGCCAACCGTACGAATGTGAAATTCCAATAGAGGATGGGATCTCGTAGCTATATTGCACACTGTGAGGCTCTTGTAATTAGCTGATGTTTCACTTTTTTCGTTGTAGCATATTATCATACCTATATTGACTTGTTCCAAATGCAGAGGAAAGCTCGCAAGGACCAAAAAGTACCTGAACCAAATGCTATGGAAATCTTCAAGGACTGTCACACCAGCAAGACGAAGGGCATGACTACACCAGTCAAAGCCGTTGTTGTAAGTCCTTAATCCTCATGCATTTTAACTACTATTTACTCTGACTTGTGCCTTGAACTACATGGTTTGCAGCCAATGTCTATTACTCTTTTCAATTTTATACACAATTGTCTTAGCGTATCATTTCACCTTACAAGGCTTAAAAGAGAGGAGTGATGTTCCTTTGATCTTGACCTGTAATCTAGTTCCGTGCTGGACTTGCCCACACAACATTACAATTGCCTGTTTGTCTGTTCTGAGTTGTTTTGTGATATGAATGATGTCATACTATGCTTACCGTATTATAAACTTTGTCACTTTATCCTTAACTGTCAATACAATGTGAAGAAATAGACAATACATTAGCCATGGTACATGGTCATATGTTTGGAACCTAGTTTTATTATGTACTTTGCAGTAAAATACAAATAATATTTTACATGGGTTCACCAGAATAAGTTCTGTATATAGACCAGAGCTATTTTGTTTGGTTTTCCAACCACCTTAATATCTGCTATTCTGGTACTACTAATGTAAAAACTCAACTTTTTAGCAAGCTATGGAAGAATGCTGGAACTGCCACCTTCTAAAGGTGGCGAGGAAACTATAACCGCAATGTCAGCTCTTGCTGCAGTGGGTCAGTACCTGTCCACTAACAGTGCCAAAAGCACGTTCCTGCGTATTACTGGGTTGGTTGTTAAGGCAATCTCGTCCAAACTACCTCATGATCAAGATATGCAAGCTCAAAACAATGTTATATCTGCGCTCCAGACACAAGTCCATTCCCTAACAGAGACCCTTTGTGAAACAAGGACAGACATTGTTCGATGTCGTCAAGATATGCATGGGTTTGAAACCAGACTATCATACATTTGCTATGTTGTTCAGGGGCCTAAGAGAAATGAAGGCGAAGGTTATGGTGCTCCATCGGACAATACAACATGAAAACTTAACAGTCAGGTTAAATGAACCAAGCTTCTGAACTTCTGGTGGTGCATTTATCTGCCAGACTGTTAACTTCTATGCCAACCTTCCTTTTGTTTTATAGTTGTAACTTGTTTTGTTGCGATACAAAAATTTTTCTTAACGTGCAACCACTAGCTGAAGAAAATAGCAAGCCATTTTTGTATAGTGTAGAGTGTTCCCTATATTTGCACTGGTGTCGATCTTTGATGCCCAGTGGATGTAATCTATGTAATCGCCTTAATAGCCTAGCGTTAATTTTGGGCTTATTTATTTCCTAGTCTTCTTTTTCCCTGGTTTGCTAGTGGCGGCAACAACCATGGGCCATATACGGACCGTGGTAACCTTGACCCTGCTATGGGTCGTAGGATCCATGGGCCTCCTACGGGTCGTATTTAAATGGGCCTCCAACACGGCCGTAGAATTGGTGGGCCTCAGGCCGTCGGATAAATGGGTCTACATGGGCTGTAAACGGGCGTAATTGGTATCGGCCCAGCACGGTAACGGGCCGTTAACAGGCCGGAGGACAGCAAAGGCTTAATTCTGTCACAGGCATAACGGGTCGTTAATGGGCCAGAACATAGGACGGGCTGGAAACAGCGCAACTGGTTAATAGGCCAGAAACGGGCTGACTCTTGCCAGGGGCCAAATTTGGCCCATTAGGGAAACAGGCCAGTAAAGGAACGGAAGTAATCGAGGGCCGGAAAGGAGCCCAAGAACGTATGGGCCATCAGTAGGCCGAAAGCTAACACGGGCTGGAAACTGTCCATGTGAATCATGGGCCATTAACGGGTACAAAGAAATTTACTGTTCATTATGGATTAGAGTGACTGTGGGCCTCTAAAGGGCCTAAAGGTACTAAGGCCTCATATGGGCCGAAAGACGTCTAGGCCATACATGGGCCGAAAGTGAAACGGGCTGGAGTTATATTCGACGGCCCACATGACGTTGTTGGGCCGATTTCGTGTAGGCCCTGATGGGCCGTGAGTTACCGGGCCGTAAAATGGGCTATTTGCGAAGAGACCGTTAACAGGCTTTTCATGGGCTAGCCCGCTAACTTTTGACCAAGTCAAATGGGCCGGCCTTTGTAAACTAAATGGGCCAGTGGTGGGCCGTCGCACGTGTCGACATATCATAGGTGCCTATCTGACCCATTGGCGTGCTGACACGTGTTTCCTCCGGCCAATGAGAATTTTACACGTGGAAATTTCCCATTGGTCTGGGCTGTTAACGGGTTATCGAATCCAAAACCGGACCCGATAGCTTAACGACGACCTGTTACGATGGATGCCCCGTGTCGGTCACCCTTGACGAAAGCACTTCTGTGACGCGCGATTTATCGTCATGGAAGTGGAAACTTCCGTGATGATAATTTTGGTAATGTCATGGAACACTTCTATGACAGCACAGGTATGACTATCTTGATTCTGTCATAAAATCGTCATGGATGTACATGCATGATAAAAAAACGTGACCTACCGTGACAAACACGTATCTTCACGGAAGTGTATTTTTTTGTAGTGCGAGGTGGGCACAACCCACCTGGGCGCGCCTGGGGGCCCAGGCGCGCCCTGGTGGGTTGTGCCCCCCTCGAGGCAGCCCCCAGGCGCTTCTCCGTCCCATTGGGTGTCTTCTGGTCCATAAATTTTCCACAAAAAGTTTCGTTGCATTTGGACTCCGTTTGGTATTGATTTCCTGTGACGTAAAAAAAAGCAGAAAATAGCAAGTGGCATTGGGCACTATGTCAATAGGTTAGTACCAAAAATGATATAAAATGACTATAAAAAGATTGTGAAACATCCAAGAATGATAATATAACAGCATGGAACAATCAAAAATTATAGATACGTTGGAGACATATCAACATCCCCAAGCTTAATTCATGCTCGTCCTCGAGTAGGTAAATGATAAAAACAGAATTTTTGATGTGGAATGCTGCCTAACATCCTCATCACATATTCTTTTCTTTGTAGCATGTACATTTGGACTTTTATATGGTTCAAAGCAGTAGTCTAGTTTTGACATGAGAATTTTAATACTCAAGCATATAACCAAGCAACCATGTCTTTCAAAATATCAACGCTAAAATAAGTTATCCCTAGTCCATTATGCTCAATCATTGATCCATTCATGAAACACAATCGCATATTAGCTACACCCAATGCTCAAGTATGATCACAGTGCCCCTTAGTTGGTGCTTTATAAGAGAAGATGGAGGCTCAAATGAAAATAAAAATTGCATAAAGTAAAAGAAAGGCCCTTCGCGGAGGAAAGTAGGGATTTGTAGAGGTGTTAGAGCTCAAAGCAAAAAAGATAGAGATAAAAACATTTTGGGAGGCATGCTTTTCTTGTCAACGAAAACGATCGAGTAGTTCCCAATAGTTTCCATGCTAGATATATAATAGGAAGTTCCCAAACAGAAAATAAAGTTTATTCCATTTTCAACCATACTTTCACTTTCCATGGCTAGCCGTCTCCACAAGTGTCTTCCATACCAACACTTTCCAAGGAATTTATTATTTGACAACATAAATTAAATTCATTTTTCATTTCGGGACTAGGAATCCCTAATACCTTTGTCGTACTCTCGTGCAATGACAAGTGAATAAACACTCATCTTGAGAATAACATATCTAGCATGGAAATATAGTAGCCACCCCCTACCGCTTCATGAGCGGTACGAGCACACAAAAGAGGAATTTATTTTAAAAATTAGAGATGGTACATACAAATTTGCTTAGAACGGCAAAAGAATACCGCATATAGGTAGGTATAGTGGACTCATGTGGCAAAACTGGTTTAAAGCATTTTGGATGCACAAGTAGTGATCATACTTAGTGCAAAATGAAGGCTAGCAAAAGATTGAGAAGTGACCAACCAAGAAACAAAAAAAAAATCTCATAAGCGAGCATTAAGCATAACTAACACCGAATAATGCACCACGAGTAGGATGTAGTTTCATTGCATAACTATTAACTTTCGTGCTTGCATTGGGAATCACAAACCTTAACACCTGTATTCTTACTAAAGCATAATTACTCATCAACATGACTCACATATCACATCATCATATCTCAAAACTATTACAAGGAATAAAGTTTATTTTGTCCAATGATCTTCATGAAAGTTTTTATTATATCCTTCTTGGATATCTATCACTTTGGGACTAGTTTCATATGTTTCTTTTAATAAGCTCAAACAAATATAAGTGAAGGTCATGAGCATAATATTTCTTTCTCTCAAATTCATTTAAGTGAAGCAAGAGAGAATCTCTTAAAAATTACTAACTCTCAAATAAATGTAAGTGAATCAAGAGAGAATTTCTTCCAAAAATACTAAAGCACACCATGCTCAAAAAGATACAAGTGAAGCACTAGAGCAATTCCATAGCTCATAAAGATTTAAGTGAAGCATAGAGAGCAATTCTATAAGTCATGGCATAATTTTGGATCTCTCAAAAAGGTGTGTCCAGCAAGGATTCATGACTTAAAATAAAAAGAAAAACAAGCAAAGACTCATATCATACAAGACGCTCCAAGCCAAACTCATAATATGTGACGAATAAAAATATAGCTTCGAGTAAAATCCGATGGTCGTTAGAAGAAAGTGGGGATGCCACTCGGGCATCCCCAAGCTTAGTTGCTTGCTTCTCTTTGGATAATAGCTTGGGATGCCATGGCCATCCCCAAGCTTAGGCTCTTCTTACTCCTTATTCCTTCATCCATCGTAATATCACCCAAAACTTGAAAACTTCAATCACACAAAACTCAACAAAGCCTTCGTGAGACCCGTTAGTATAAGAAAGCAAATCACTACAATAAGTGATGTTAAAAACCCATTCATATTTTTATATTATATCTACTGTATTCCAACTTTCCTATGGCAAAAACTCTTCAAAGAAAACCATAGAATCATCAAAACAAGAACACAACACAAAGAAAATGGAATCTGTGAAAAACAAATTAGTCGGAAGCAATCTGGATATTTCGAATACTTATGAAACTCCAAAAATTCTGAAAATTTAGGACAACCTGAGAAATTTGTATATAAATCTTCTGCAAAAAGAATTGATATTTTATCACACATCTTTTAAAAATGAAAATTATGAGCGCAAATGTTTCTGTTTTTCAGCAAGGTCAAATCAACTATAACCGAACATGATCCTAAAGGCTTTGCTTGGCACAAACACTAACTAAAACACAAAAAACACAATCATAACAGTAGCATAATTGTGCAAACACTCAAGAACATAAAGAAAAAGACAAAAATAATTTTTATTCATTGGGTTGCCTCCCAACAAGCGCTATCGTTTTACGCCCCTAGCTAGGCATAAAGCAAGGATATAAGTGTTGTCATCCTTGTTTCTAGATCCATAAGATGCCCTCATTATTGATTCATATGGTGGCCTAATTCTTGTTCTAGGCAAGTTTTCCATACCCTTACTTAGTGGAAATTGAAATTTGATATTGCCTTCTTTCATATCAATCACGGCACCAATAGTACGTAAAAATGGTGTACTAAGAATAATTGGACAAGACGGATTGCAATCAATATCAAGAACAATAAAATCTATGGGCACATAATTCCTATTTGCAAGAATAAGAACACCATTAATTCTTCCCATATGCTTTTTAATAGTAGAATCCGCCAAGTGCAAATTTAAAGAACATTCTTCAATATCTGTAAGAGCAAGCACATCACATAAAGATTTTGGAATTGTAGAAACACTAGCACCCAAGTCACACAAGGAAAAACACTCATAATTTTTAATCTTAACTTTGAAAAAAGGTTCCCACTCATCATGTAATTTTCTAGGAATTGAAACTTCTAGTTCCAATTTTTCTTCTAAAGCTTTCATTATAGCATCAACAATATGTTTAGTAAAAGCTTTATTTTGTTCATAAGCATGGGGTGAGTTTATCATGATTGCAACAAAGAAATACAATCAATCAAAAAGCAACTATCATAATTAAAGTCTTTGTAATCCAAAAGAGTGGGCAAATCACTAGTTAAAGTTTTGACCTCTTCAAACCCACTTTTGTCAATTCTCTCAACAAGATTTTCACCCTCCGAATTATTGGGACGCCTTCTAGCTAAAGTTGACTCTTCTTCAGTCCCTTTATTATCAATCTTAATTTTACTAAACAAAGAATCAATATAAGAAACACCAATCATTTAATATCTTCATCACTTTTATGAAAGCAATCACTAGAAAACACTTTTTCTAAAAATTCTCTTCTAGCTCTAAGCATAGAGGTTCTTTTCTTACTTTCATACATAGAAACATAAAGAGCCTTAATTGATTCCTCAACCTTAGGCATAGAAATTTTCATCTTGAGATTTTCTGCATCATGAGAAATTCTATAAACACTTCTAGACAAATCATCAATCTTATTCAACTTTTCTTCCGTTGTAGCATTGAAAACTTTTTGAGTATTGATAAGTTCTTTAATATTATTCTCAAGATCAGAGGTGTTTCTATTGTTATTATAAGAAGGATTACCATAGGAATTACTAGTGCTATGATCCGGCAATCCCGGAGTGACAATAGTCGGTTCCACTCTCGGTGATGACCGTAGTTTGAGGAGTTCATGTATTCACCATGTGTTAATGCTTTGTTTCGGTTCTCTATTAAAATAAAGCCTTAATATCCCTTAGTTTCAAATTGGACCCTGCTGCCACGGGAGGGTAGGACAAAAGATGTCATGCAAGTTGTTTCCATAAGCACGTATGACTATTTACGGAATAGATGCCTACATTATATTTATGAACTAGAGCTAGTGTTGTATCGCCCTAGGTTATGACGGTCACATGATGAATATCATCCAACAAATTACCGATCCAGTGCCTACGAATTTATCTTACATTTTTCTTGCCAATTACTACTGCTATCGTTACTGCTGCACTTGCTAGAAAACTACTGCTATCACTGTTACCGTTACTATTGCTGATGCTACTATTATCAAAACTATCATACTACTTTGCTACTGATCACCTTGCTGCAGATAATTAATCTCCGGGTGTGGTTGAATTGAAAACTTAGCTGCCAATATTTGCAAATATTCTTTGGCTCCCCTTGTGTCGAATCTCTAAATTTGGGTTGAATACTCTACCCTCAAAAACTGTTGCGATCCCCTATACTTGTGGGTTATCAAGACCTTTTTCTGGCACCATTGCCGGGGATCATAGCTATATTTGTTGAGTCACTTGGGATTATTATAAATTTATTACTATGAAGAATCTAAAGGATTTTAAGACTAAGATTTATTGTTCTAAGACGAGCGCAGGTAAGGAACTGCCATCTAGCTCTGCTTTAGATTCACCTTCTGTTATAAGTAAACTTGCAACACCACAACATGCTATTAATCCTGATATGTTGCAAGTTATTGATGATGCTACTTCTGCTATGAATGATACTTATGATGATGCTAGTACCTTGCTTGATGATGATGATGATGTGCCTTTAGGTGACTTTCTTGATGAACAAATTGCTAGAGTAAGACAACACAATGTTGTTAAAACTGATGATGAGCTTGAAACTTAAAATCTTGAAACACCTACTAGAACTAGCCCTCCTAGATATGAATTGCCAAAGGTACCGGAAGGTTATGTTATGACTGAGGAGACCACTAGAGACATTCTTTCTTGTAAGGATAGAGATGATCTAGAGAAATTATTATGCAAGTATAAAGAAAATCTCTGAATGCTAGAATGAAATATGATCCTAAGTTTGCTACTTCACCTATCTTTGTTGATGATAAGGATTATGAATTCTCTGTCAACTCAGAGTTAATTACTTTGGTTGAATCTGATCCTTTCCATGGTTATGAAACTGAAACTATTGTGGCACATCTTACTAAGTTGAATGAAATAGCCACCCTTTTTACTCATGATGAGAAAACTCGCTATTACTATATTCTCAAATTATTTCCGTTCTCATTAAAGGGTGATGCTAAAGCTTGGTACAATACTCTTGCTCCTGGTTGTGTGCGTACTCCCCAGGATATGATTTATTACTTCTCTGAAAATCCTGCTCATAAGAAACAAGCTGCCTTACATGAAATATTTAACTTGGTGCAAATTAAAGAAGAGAGTCTCCCACAAGCTTGGGAGAGGCTTTGCCAATTGCTTAATGTTTTGCCTGATCATCCTCTTAAGAAAAATGAAATACTTGATATCTTCTATAATGGACTAACCGATACTTCTAGGGATTTCCTAGATAGTTGTGCTGGTTGTGTTTTCAGGGAACGAACTATTGGGCAAGCTGAAGAATTATTGAATAACATATTGAAAAATTATGATGATTGGACTCTTCCTGAACCACCGCCTAAACCCACTCCGAAGAAGAGGGGTATATTATATCTCAGTCCTGAACATATGCAAGAGCCAAAGATATCTATGAAGGAAAAAAGGAATTAAAGCTGAGGATGTCAAAAATTTACCTCCTATTGAAGAAATACATGGGCTTGATACACCATCACCACCTAAGGTGGTAGAGGTAAATTCTCTAATGAAATTCAATGATAATGATAATCCTCACAATATGCACCCTAGCCAATGCCTTTATGAGTTTGAAAACTACATTAGAAAACAAGATCACTTCAATGCAAATGTTATGAAACAACTGAAATACAATTCGGATATGATTGCTCGCTTGAGTGACTTGTTATTTAGAATCTCAAATGATGTTAGAGGTGTGGGGAAGCATGCTTGTATGGTTCAAACTCAATTAGAACAAGTTGCTAAATCTCAAAGAGAGTTGCTTGATGAAATGAATAATAATATAAGTGACTTTGTTGTTAGAGTAGCAACTAGAGGAGGTAAAATGACTCAGGAACCACTTTATCCTGAGGGACACCCAAAAATAATTGAACAAGACACTCAAAGAGTAAACACTGATGCACGTAGTCCTTCTAAAAAGAAAAAGAAGAAGAAAAATGATAGGACTTTGCATGCCTCGAGTGAACCTGAAGTAGAAAAACCTCCTGATAATGATAATGAAATTTCTATCTCTGATGCTGAAACTCAACCTGGTAGAGAACACTCACCTTCTGCTGATGAGGTTCATGAAAATTCTCAAACAAATAGTAAAGAACCAGACAATGATGTTGAGATAGAACTTGCACCTGATCTTGATAACCCACAACCCAAGAATACACGATATGATAAGAGAGACTTTGTTGCTAGAAAAGATGGTAAAGAAAGAGAACCGTGGGTTCAAAAACCTATGCCCTTTGCACCTAAGTCAACTAAAAAGAAATATGATGCAGAATTGGAACGCTTTGCTGAAATGCTAAGGCCAGTCTTTTTGCGTACTCGCTTGACTGATATCCTTAAAATGCCTCCTTATGAAAAGTACATGAAAGACATCATCACAAATAAGAGAAAAAATACCGGAAGCTGAAATCTCTACCATGCTTGCTAATTATACTTTTAAATATGGAGTACCTAAAAAACTTGGAGATCCGGGAATACCAACTATACCTTGCTCTATCAAAAGAAATTATGTGAAAACTGCTTTATGTGATTTGGGAGCTGGTGTTAGTGCTATGCCATTCTCTTTATATAAAAGACTTGATTTGAATAAACTCACACCTACTGAAATGTCTTTGCAAATGGCTGATAAATGAACTGCCATACCTATCGGTATTTGTGAGCATGTGCCCGTTGTTGTTGCTAATGTTACTATTTTGACTGACTTTGTTATACTTGAGATGCCCGAGGACGACAACATGTCGATTATCCTTGGTGGACCCTTCTTGAATATTGCAGGGGCTATTATTGATTGCAATAAAAGCAAGGTCACTTTTCATATTAATGGTAATGAGCATACGGTGCACTTTCCGAAGAAACAATTCCAAGTGAGTTGTATTTATGTTAATGAAAAATCTCCGACAATCACTATTGGAAGTTTTCAACTACCTCTACCTACTGTTAAAAAGAAATATGAGATTATTATTGTTGGGGACATTCATATCCCCGTTGAGGTAACTTAGTGGTTTACAAAAGTTCTTCGGTTTCATGCTAATCGAAAGTGGTTGTTAATAAGACTTGATCAACCTTATTGATGGATCATTTTTGAGAGGTATGAAGTTGATGAATTTAGTAAGCACTACCTTCTGTCCCTACCTTTTGTTTTCAGTTTTTACCAGTTAAATAAAATAAAATGCCATGTTTTGTCTGTTCTTTGAATTCCAGTGCAATAAAAAATGACCCAAAAATAAAAGTTCTCAGAATGCTCTGAAATTTAATACGATTTTTTTTGAATATTTAAGAAATTTTGGTGCAAAAATAACATCAGAGGGAGGTGCACCAGGTGGGCACAACCCACCTGGGTGCGCCAGGACCCCCAGGCATGCCCTGGTGGGTTGTGGTCCCCATGTGGGCCCTCTCACTTATCTCTTCACTCCACATCATCACCTACCTCCAGAAAAAAATCACCTTTGCTCTCTCTCTCTCTCTCTCTCTCTCTCTCTCTCTCATGTTCTTGCTCTCAAACCCGCGGATTTCGATCTCTTTGCTCGAAGCTCCGTTTCCGAAACTGTTTCGGGGGATTGTTGCTTGGTATGTGACTCCTCCGTTTGTCCAATTAGTTTTTGTTTCAGTGGTTTATATTTTGAATAATTAGCTACTCTTGGTGCTGCTGTAGATGAGCTTGCATGTTGAATTCTTAGAGTTCTAAGTAGTTTGAATGGTTGCTATGACCTCTATGTATCCTTATGAGTAGTTGCTACCTATCTTGTAAAGTTTTGTTGAGAAAATTTTTGTGGACTAAAAATTTTAGACCCCGTTCAGGGAAGGGGCTGGAATTCTTCAAGAGTTTGCACAACATGCTGCTAATGCTGGCCTCACCGACTTCGTCACAGCTGAATGTGAACAGTATCATCTCCTCGCAAACACTTCCTAGGAATAATCCTCCTGAGGTGCAGTTTAATTTATATGCGGAACCCCATCAGATACCGCTTACTGAGTTCTATGAAATATGCTTGCTTCCTTCTGATGGTGGTTTGGTTGAGCCTAGGCCTATGGAGTTTGAGAGTTTCTATCGTACTCTGACGGTGGGTGATGAAAGAGGGGTGTCGAGTATCACCGCCGTTGTCTTGCATTTTCCTGCTGTTCATTATTTCATTCTTTTCATTGCAAAATGCTTGCTTGCTAGAGAGAAGGTGAGTTCACTCACTGCCCTAAACCTTGTCGTTTTATGTCGTGCACTCGAGGGCAACACCACTTATAGCTTGGGGGATATTGTGGCACGTCGCCTTCACCTTAATAAATCCAAGGGTAAAATACACGGTGGTATTTACGCAACTCGTTTGGTGGCTCGCTTCGATGTTGAGAAACGCCTTCATGATTATCCTTTGCCCAAGGTTTACCTAGATCGCGCAGCCATGGAACACCACCAGTTTATTGCTACCGATTATCCTAATATTCCTATTCCATATAACCTGGTTTTCAGTGTGAGAACTCGTGATATTATTCTATTGCCTACACCTGCTTTGTTTGATCCTATTGCCAGGGCGGATACAAGATTATGCCTACAGATATCATCGCCTACCGGAACAACCAGGCTGCCGCAGAGGAGGAGCCTCAGCAGTGGGATCCTTGGATGCCCGCTCCTCAGCAGTTCGACTGCTGACTGATTACCAAGTTAGGCCAAAAGCCTAAGCTTGGGGAGTACGTATTCCCACCGACATTACATTCATGTTCACACATTTCATTCCAGTTGTCGGTGTCCACACTTTTTCATTGTATTATCCATGTTAGATTTATTTTCTCGCTTTCTTCTTGTGTGTTTGAAAAACTTTGAGAAAATCCAAAAAGATTTCCTGCTTCTTTTTTATTTTTCTTTCTAGAGTAGTTAGTTGTAGCACTAAAAAGAAAACCCAAAAAGGTCTCCTTGTTCTTCTTTTGCTTGTTGGGAGCTTTACCGTGTAAATAGTTTTTCTTGTTTTTGCTTTTCCCTTTTATTTGCTTGTTCAAGAAAACCAAAAACTCTAAAAATACTTCAGTGTGTTTCTCTGAATTTATTTTATTTTTATTCGAGTCGTTGATGACCCACAAGTATAGGGGATCTATCGTAGTCCTTTCGATAAGTAAGAGTGTCAAACCCAACGAGGAGCAGAAGGAAATGATAAGCGGTTTTCAGCAAGGTATTCTCTGCAAGTACTGAAATAAGTGGTAGCAGATAGTTTTGTGATAAGATAAATTGTAACGAGCAACAAGTAACAAGAGTAAATAAAGTGCAGCAAGGTGGCCCAATCCTTATTGTAGCAAAGGACAAGCCTGGACAAACTCTTATAATAGGAAAAGCGCTCCCGAGGACACATGGGAATATCGTCAAGCTAGTTTTCATCACATTCGTATGATTCGCGTTCGGTACTTTGATAATTTGATATGTGGGTGGACCGGTGCTTGGGTGCTGTTCTTACTTGAACAAGCATCCCACTTATGATTAACCTCTATCTCAAGCATCCGCAACCACAACAAAAGTATTAAGGTAAACCTAACCATAGCATGAAACATATGGATCCAAATCAGCCCCTTACGAAGCAACGCATAAACTAGGGTTTAAGCTTCTGTCACTATAGAAACCCATCATCTACTTATTATTTCCCAATGCCTTCCTCTAGGCCCAAATAATGGTGAAGTGTTATGTAGTCGACGTTCACATAACACCACTAGAGGCTAGACACCATACATCTCATCAAAATATCGAACGAATACCAAATTCACATGTCTACTAATAGCAAGACTTCTCCCTTTTCCTCAGGAACAAACGTGACTACTCAGAAAGCATATTCATGTTCATAATCAAAGGGGTAATAATATGCATAAAGGATCTGAACATATGATCTTCCACCAAATAAACCAACTAGCATCAACTACGAGGAGTAATCAACACTACTAGCAACCTAATAGCACCAATCCCGGACTTGGAGACAAGAATTGGATACAAGAGATGAACTAGGGTTTGGAGATGAGATGGTGCTGGTGAAGATGTTGATGGAGATTGCCCTCTCCCGATGAGAGGAGCGTTGGTGATGATGATGACGATGATTTCCCCCTCCCGGAGGGAAGTGTCCCCGACGGAACAGCTCTGCCGGAGCCCTAGATTGGTTCCGCCAAGGTTCCGCCTCGTGGCGGCGGAGTTTCGTCCCAAAAGGTTGCTTCTTATTTTTTTTTTCTCATCTAAAGACTTCATATAGGAGAAGATGGGCATGGGAGAGCCACCAGGGGGCCCACGAGGTAGGGGGGCGCACCCCGGGTGGGAGGGCGCGCCCCCCACCCTCGTGAGCAGTGTGTGGGGCCCCTGGCCTTCATCTTTGGCGATGATTTTTCTTTATTTATTTTAAGATATTTCGTCGAGTTTCAGGACTTTTGGAGTTACGCAGAATAGGTCTCCAATACTTTCTCCTTTTCCAGCCCAGAATTCCAGCTGCCGGCATTCTCCCTCTTCATGTAAACCTTGTAAAATAACAGAGAATAGCAATTAGTATTGTGACATAACGTGAAATAACAGCCCATAATGCGATAAATATCGATATAAAAGCATGATGCGAAATGGACGTATCAACTCCCCCAAGCTTAGACCTCGCTTGTCCTCAAGCGAAAAACCGATAACAATACATA
The DNA here is from genome assembly GCA_021605205.1 of Aegilops longissima. Classification (NCBI taxonomy): domain Eukaryota; kingdom Viridiplantae; phylum Streptophyta; class Magnoliopsida; order Poales; family Poaceae; genus Aegilops; species Aegilops longissima. The sequence continues at coordinate 125,154,771 of CM038676.1, forward strand.
TGTCCTCATGTTTAGAGGTAGAGGCGTCGATAAAAATAAAGTACGGACATGAAGGCATCATGATTATTCTCATAACAGCAACATATATAGATTTTTTCATATGATTACTTATGTTCAAGTGATGATCTTTTCACAATGCAAAGGTATGAATCAGAAACCTTATTGAGCACCAACAAATTATAACCTCAGTCATTGAAGCAATTGCAATTTATCATAACATCGGAAAGAGTCTATGTCAGAGCTTAAAAGCAAGTCCACATACTCAACTATCATTTAGTCCTCCATAACTGCTAGCACTCACACAATACTTGTGGTTACGAAGTTTTAATCGGACACAGAGAAAGATAGGGGCTTATAATTTTTCCCCACAACCTTTTACCTCAAGGGTAATGCCAACAATAATAATTCATGATCCCCTACATCCAATTAGATATATATATATCATGTTCTTTCCAACATGCTGGGCTTGCCAAAGGATAAAATGAAAAAGGAAAGGTGAAGATCACCGTGACTCTTGCATAAGGTAGAGGATAATAATAAACGATTGGCCCTTCGCAGAGGGAAGCAGAGGTTGCCATGCGCTTTTATTGTTGGATGCACAAAATCTCAATGCGAAAGAACGTAACTTTATTTTTCCCCTTGTGATATGAACCTTTATTATGCAGTCCGTCGCTTTTATTTCTTCCATATCACAAGATCGTATAAAGCTTATTTCCCCACACCAATCAATCATACATATTTAAAGAGCAATTTTTATTGCTTTGCACCGATGACAACTTACTTGAAGGATCTTACTCAATCCATAGGTAGATATGGTGGACTCTCATGGCAAAACTGGTTTAAGGGTATTTGGAAGCACAAGTAGTATCTCTACTTGGTGCTGAGATTTTGGCTAGCATGAGGGGGAAAGGCAAGCTCAACATGTTAGAGGATCCATGACAACATACTTTATCTCAGATATAAGAAAACATAACTCATCACGTTGTCTTCCTTGTCCAACATCAACTCTTTAGCATGTTGTATTTTAATGAGTACTCCCAATCATAAAAGATGTCAATGATAATATATCTATATGTGAAACCTCTCTTTCCTTATTACTTCCTATTAATTGCAACGATGACCAAAGCTATATTTGCCAACTCCCAACAACTTATAATCATCATACTCTTTTTATGTGAAGTCATTACTCTCAATAAGATCAATATGAACTCTTTGTTTCTTTTTATTATTTTGTTCACTCAAGATCATGGCAAAATAATCAAGCCCTTGAATCAACACTAATCTTCATTATATAGCTCACAGACTCGATTACAAAGAGAGAACTACTAATAGGATCGAACTAAGAAAAATGGTAAAGATAGGAGTTGTGATGGTGATACGATACCGGGGCACCTCCCCCTAGCTTGGCAGTTGCCAAGGGGAGTGCCCATACCCATGTGATTATGTCTCCTCTGTTGGTGAAGAAGGTGGAAGTGTTGTCGATGATGCAGGCTTGTCGTCCATCTTCCATGGCATAGGCTCACCATCATAGAAGGATGATCGAGTCTCCGGAATCCTCAAATCTGTAGCCAAACTCATCCTTTTGAATCTATATTCATACACACAGTTTTGATTTTGCAGATCATAGATTTGGGCTTGGAGGTGCTCGATCTTCTCAGGTAGCTTGAAGATGGCCTCCTCAGTGTTCTTGGCATCCGGCTCGTAGTTGTTGGTGAACTCCGCGAGCATCGTGTGGGTAGCGTTGATTCCACGCTCCACCATCCCCTGGCACTTGAAAACTTTTTGCTCCATTGCTTCGAGCCTTGACTCCACGCTTCCAGTTCCCTTCGGTCCATCAGCATCGCGGATGTGCAGCAACCCATCACGCATCTCAATGGTTTGAGGGTGTCGCAGCACCTCCGCGAGGTAAGGGTTGATCACCTTCTCGAAGAACTTGTCCTTGGAAGCACTTGGGGACGTCATGATGATCTAGACCTGCCAGAAAAACAGCTCGAAACAAGAACAGGAGAGATTTGCGTGATACGGAGTCAAAACCTTCGGAGAATATATAATGAATTTTACCGACCAAAATACGATCGTAAGAAAACGGAGTCCGAAGGCACACGAGGTGCTCACGAGGTAAGGGCGCGCCTGGGGGGTAGGCGCGCCCACCACCCTCGTGGGGCCCTCGTGTCCTTCCCGCATCGCTACTTATTTTTCTATTTTCTAAATATTCCAAAACGGAGAAATATTGCCTTAAAAATTGTTGTGGAGTCGGTTTACTTACCGTACCACATACCTATTCCTTTTCGGAGTCTGAAACGGTGTGGAAAGTGTCCCTTATGTATTCCTCCGGGGTTACGATTTCAATAATATTGGTTTCAACATTTATGGGATTACCTGAGATATAATGTTTGATCCTTTGACCGTTTACCACCTTCGGATTTGTGCCTTCGAAGTTGTTGATTTTTATGGCACCGGAACGATAGACCTCCTCGATAACATAGGGACCTTCCCATTTAGAGAGAAGTTTTCCTGCAAAAAATCTTAAACGAGAGTTGTATAGCAATACATAATCACCTACATTAAACTCACGCTTTTATATCCTTTTGTCATGCCATCTTTTAACTTTTTCTTTAAACAACTTGGCATTTTCGTAAGCTTGGGTTCTCCATTCATCAAGTGAGCTAATATCAAGTAACCTCTTCTCACCGGCAAGTTTGAAATCATAGTTGAGCTCTTTAATAGCCCAATATGCCTTATGTTCTAGTTCAAGAGGTAGGTGACATGCTTTTCCATAAACCATTTTATACAGAGACATACCCATAGGATTCTTATATGCAGTTCTATAGGCCCATAATGCATCATCAAGTTTCTTGGACCAATTCTTTCTAGACCTATTAATAGTCTTTTGCAAAATTGATTTGAGCCCTCTATTACTCAATTCTACTTGACCACTAGACTGCGGGTGATATGGAGATGCAATTCTATGATTAACGTCATATTTAGAAAGCATTTTACGGAAAGCACCATGAATAAAATGTGAACCACCATCAGTCATTAAATATCTAGGAACTCCAAACCTCGGAAAAATAACTTCCTTAAGCATTTTAATAGAAGTGTTATGATCAGCACTACTAGTTGGAATAGCTTCTACCCACTTAGTAACGTAATCAACAGCAACTAAAATATGTGTATATCCATTAGAGGCAGGGAAAGGTCCCATATAATCAAAGCCCCAAACATCAAATGGTTCAATAACAACTGAATAATTCATAGGAATTTCTTGACGTCTACTAATATTACCAATTCTTTGACATTCATCGCAAGACAAAACAAACTTACGAGCATCTTTGAAGAGAGTGGGCCAATAAAAACCGGATTGCAATACCTTATGTGCAGTTGTGTCTCCAGCGTGGTGTCCTCCATTAGCCTCGGAGTGGCACTTGTGTAGGATCTGTTCCTGTTCATGCTCAGGTATACAACGTCTAATAACACCATCTACTCCTTCTTTATAAAGATGTGGGTCATCCCAAAAGTAATGTCGCAAATCATAAAAAACTTTTTCTTTTGTTGGTATGTGAAGCTAGGTGGTATAAATTTAGCAACAATATAATTAGCATAATCAACACACCATGGAGTGCTACGAGAAGTGCTTATGACATTTAGTTGTTCATCAGGAAAGCTATCATCAATTGGTAGTGGGTCATCAAGAACATTCTCTAACCTAGATAAGTTGTCTGCAACGGGGTTCTCAGCTCCTTTTCGATCAACAATATGCAAATCAAATTCTTGCAGCAAGAGAACCCATCTAATAAGTCTAGGTTTAGCATCTTTCTTTTCCATAAGATATTTAATAGCAGCATGATCAGTGTGAATAGTTACTTTAGAATCAACAATATAGGGTCTGAATTTATCACAAGGAAATACAACTGCTAAAAGTTCCATTTCGGTAGTAGCATAATTTCTTTGTGCATTGTCTAGAGTCTTACTAGCATAATGGATAACATTTAATTTCTTATCAACTCTTTGCCCTACAACAGCACCTACAGCATAATCGCTAGCATCACACATAATTTCAAAGGGTAAATTCCAATCAGGTGGCTGAACAACAGGTACAGAGACCAATGCTTTCTTAAGTATTTCAAATGCTTCTACACAATCATCATCAAAGACAAATGGTACATCTTTTTGTAATAAATTAGTCAGTGGCCGAGAATTTTTTTAGAAGTCATTAATGAACCTCCTATAAAATCCGGCGTGACCAAGGAAACTTCTTATACCTTTGATGTCCTTGGGACATGGCATCTTTTCAATAGCATCAACCTTGGCTTTATCAACTTCAATACCTCTTTCAGAAACTTTGTGCCCCAAGACAATACCTTCATTAACCATAAAGTGGCAATTTTCCCAATTCAAGACAAGATTAGTTTCTTCACATCTCTGCAAAACTCAATCAAGATTGCTCAAGCAATCATCAAAAGAGGAACCATAGACGGAAAAATCGTCCATGAAGACCTCACAAATTTTTTCACAAAAATCAGAGAATATAGCCATCATGCATCTTTGAAAGGTAGCATGTGCATTACATAAACCAAAAGGCATACGTCTATAAGCAAAAGTACCAAAAGGGCATGTAAAAGTAGTCTTTGATTGATCTTCAGCCGACACAGGTATTTGAGAGAAACCAGAATAACCATCTAGAAAGCAATAATGTGTATGTTTGCATAATCTTTCTAGCATTTGATCAATAAAAGGTAAGGGGTAATGATCTTTCTTAGTAGCTTTATTTAATTTGCGGAAATCAATTACTATCCTATAACCTGTGATAATTCTTTGCGGGATCAATTCATCTTTATCATTAGGGACAACAGTAATACCTCCCTTCTTAGGGACACAATGGACAGGACTTACCCACGACTATCAAAGAACGGGATAAATTATACCTGCCTCCAGAAGCTTGAGTATTTCTTTTTTAACCACTTCTTTCATTTTAGGATTCAAACGTCGTTGAGGATCACGAACTGGTTTGGCATCCGCTTCCAAATTTATTTTATGTTGACATAATGTGGGACTAATGCCCTTAAGATCATCAAGAGTATATCCAATAGCGGCACGGTGCTTCTTCGGAGTTTTCAATAATCTTTCTTCTTCATGCTCTGAAAGGTTAGCACTAATAATAACAGGATATATTTTCTTATCATCAACATAAGCATATTTAAGATTATCAGGCAACGGTTTAAGCTCAAACACGGGATCACCCTTGGGTGGAGGGGGATCCCCTAGGATTTCAAAAGGCAAATTGTGTTGCAGAATAGGTTCCTGTTTAAAGAATACTTCATCTATTTCCCTTCTTTCATTCATGAATATATCATTTTCATGGTCTAGCAAATAGTGTTCTAAAGGATCACTAGGAGGTACAACAATAGAAGCAAGACCAATAATTTCATCCTTACTAGGCAATTCTTCTTCACGATGTTGTTTACTAAATTTAGAGAAATTAAACTCATGAACCATATCATCCAAGCCAATAGTAACAACATTCTTTTTGCAGTCTATCTTAGCATTAACAGTATTCAAGAAAGGTCTACCAAATATAATGGGACAAAAGCTATCTTGTGGAGAACTGAGAACAAGAAAATCAGCAGGATATTTAGTTTTCCCACACAAGACTTCAACATCTCTAACAATTCCCATTGTAGATATAGTATCTCTATTGGCAAGTTTAATTGTAACATCAATATCTTCTAACTCAGCAGGTGCAATTTCATGCTTAATTTCTTTATATAAGTCATAAGGTATAACACTAGCACTAGCACCCAATCACATAAGCCATGATAACAATGATCTCCTATTTTAACAGAAACAACAGGCACGCCTGCCACATGTCTATGTTTATCTTTAGCACAAGGTTTACCAATTCTAGCAGATTCACCACAGAATAGAATAACATGCCCATCAATATTATCAGACAAGAGATCTTTAACAATAGCAATATTAGGTTCTACTTTGACTTGCTCAGGAGGTGTATAAGTTTTAATATTGCTTTTATGAACAACAATTGAAGCTTTAGCATGATCCTTTATTTTAACAGGGAAAGGTGGTTTCTCAACATAAGAGGTAGGAACAATAGGATCATTATAAGTGACAGTCTTTTCTTCAATTTTAATAGGTGCAACTACTTTTACTTCTATGGGAGGATGATATTTAAACCACTTCTCCTTGGGTAGATCAACATAAGTAGCAAATGATTCACAGAAAGAACCTACTATCTCAGAGTCAAGTCCATATTTAGTGCCAAACTTACGGAAAATATCGGTATCCATAAAAGATTTAACACAATCAAACTTAGGTGTCATACCTGACTCCTTACCTTCGTCGAGGTCCCAATCTTCAAAGTTGCGTTTAATTCTATCCAATAAATTCCATCTGAATTCAATAGTCTTCATCATAAAAGAGCCAGCATAAGAAGTATCAAGCATGGTGCGATTGTTATCAGAAAGCCGAGCATAAAAACTTTGAATAATTATTTGTCTTGAGAGCTCATGATTGGGGCATGAATATAACATTTATTTAAGCCTCCCCCAAGCTTGAGCGATGCTTTCTCCTTCGCGAGGCCAAAAATTATATATATAATTGCGATCACGATGAACAAGATGGATAGGGTAATACTTTTGATGAAATTCCACTTTCAATCTTTTATAGTTCCATGATCTCATATCATCACATAGCCTATACCATGTCAATGTGTCTCCCTTCAAAGATAAAGGGAAGACCTTCTTCTTAACAACATCATCGGGTATACCTGCAAGCTTAAATAATCCACAAACTTCATCCACATATATTAAGTGCTCATCAGGATGCTTGGTTCCATCTCCTGTAAAAGGATTAGCTAGCAGTTTTTCCATCATACCCGAAGGAATTTCAAAAGGAGTTTTATTTTCAATAGGTTCAGTAGGTTGAGGAGCCACTCTTTGCTCTACTGGACGGGGTGAAGATACCCCGAACAAGCCCCTCAGAGAATTACTTTCCATAGTAACAAGTGACAGTAAATTTCAGCACACTATATAAATTTTTCCTTACCAAATTCCACCTACCAAAGGCGTTACACTCCCCGGCACGACGCCAGAAAAGAGTCTTGATGACACACAAGTATAGGGGATCTATCATAGTCCTTTCGATAAGTAAGAGTGTCGAACCCAACGAGGAGCAGAAGGAATTGATAAGCGGGTTTCAGCAAGGTATTCTCTGCAAGTACTGAAATAAGTGGTAACAGATATTTTTGTGATAAGATAAATTGTAACGAGCAACAAGTAACAAGAGTAAATAAAGTGCAGAAAGGTGGCCCAATCCTTCTTGTAGCAAAGGACAAGCCTGGACAAACTCTTATAATAGGAAAATCGCTCCCGAGGACACATGGGAATATCGTCAAGCTAGTTTTCATCACGTTCATATGATTCGCGTTCGGTACTTTGATAATTTGATATGTGGGTGGACCGGTGCTTGGGTTCTGTTCTTACTTGAACAAGCATCCCACTTATGATTAACCTCTATTGCAAGCATCCGCAACTACAACAGAAGTATTAAGGTAAACCTAACCATAGCATGAAACATATGGATCCAAATCAGCCCTTACGAAGCAACGATAAACTAGGGTTTAAGCTTCATCACTCTAGCAACCCATCATCTACTTATTACTTCCCAATGCCTTCCTCTAGGCCCAAATAATGGTGAAGTGTTATGTAGTCGACGTTCACATAACACCACTAGAGGCTAGACAACATACATCTCATCAAAATATCGAATCGAATACCAAATTCACATGACTACTAATAGCAAGACTTCTCCTTGTTCTCGTAAACAAACGTAACTACTCACAAAGCATATTCATGTTCATAATCAGAGGGTAATAATATGCATAAAGGATCTGAACATATGATCTTCCACCAAATAAACCAACTAGCATCAACTACAAGGAGTAATCAACACTACTAGCAACCTACTAGCACCAATCCGGACTTGGAGACAAGAATTGGATACAAGAGATGAACTAGGGTTTGGAGATGTGATGGTGCTGGTGAAGATGTTGATGGAGATTGCCCTCTCCGGATGAGAGGAGTGTTGGTGATGATGATGACGATGATTTCCCCCTGAGGGAAATGTCCCCAGCGAGAACAGCTCTGCGCGGAGCCCTAGATTGTTCCGCCTCGTGGCGGCGGAGTTTCGCCCGAAAGGTTGCTTCTTATTTTTTTTCTCATCGAAAGACTTCATATAGGAGAAGATTGGCGTCGGAGAGCCACCAGGGGGCCCACGAGGTAGGGGCGCGCCCCAGGGGGGCCCACCCTCGTGAGCAGGGTGTGTGCCCCCTGGCCTTCATCTTTGGCGACGATTTTTCTTTATTTATTTTAAGATATTCCGTGGAGTTTCAGGACTTTTGGAGTTGCGCATAATAGGTCTCCAATATTTGCTCCTTTTCCAGCCCAGAATTCCAGCTGCCGGCATTCTCCCTCTTCATGTAAACCTTGTAAAATAACAGAGAATAGCCATTAGTATTGTGACATAACGTGAAATAACAACCCATAATGCGATAAATATCGATATAAAAGCATGATGCAAAATGGACGTATTAGTCGTACCGAGGAGAAGACCACGATGAAAATGTTGAGTGGCTCTCATATGCATAATAGTTGATCTAACGAAGAGCCCATTTTACCTTGTCTTCTCCCGTTGAATAAAATGTTCGCAGATTCCAGCTTAGTCCGTGGCACTCTTGCACTATTATTATTTTCACATCGTTCGGTCGTGCAAGTGAAAGGCAATAATGACGATATTTGATGAACTGGTCATGGCAGAGAGAAACGGGTATGAACTCGACTTGTTCTGTTTTTGTAAATATGTTTAACCTCGTATCCATGATTTAGCCCATTATGATTAAACATGTTTGTAATGACAATTAGAGATTATAGTTTCTCATGCCATGCATAAGTAGCTAAGAGTGGATAATGATTTATCTTGGATATCAACATCGCGTAAAAATGATTGTGATGTAGTATGATGATATGGTATCCTCCTCTGAATGTTCGAGTGGCTTGACTTGGCACATGTTCATGCATGTAGTTGAATCAAAACCAACATAGCCTCTATGATATTTGTGTTCATGGTGTTCATATCCTACTCATGCTAGTGTCCAATGTTACTTATGCATAATGCATGTTCAGGACCGTTGTTGCTCTCTAGCTGGCCGCTTCCCAACCTATTTGCTAGCCTTCACCTGTACTAAGTGGGAATTCTGCTTGTACATCAAAAACCTTGAACCCAAGTTATTCCAGATGAGTCCTCCATACCTACCTATATGCGGTATTACCCTGCCGTCCTAAGTAAATTTGCATGTTTCACCACCAAAAGCTTCAAATAAATATCCTTTTTGTGTGCCTGGATCGTTCATGGAATGACATGAGGTGGTCGGTATCTTCCATGCTAAGCGGGTTATTCTCAAGTTGAGTGTTTATTCACTCATCATCGCACGAAAAAAGGACAGTAATAGGGATTCCCAGTCCCGAACTTAAATTGCAAATAATTAAACAAAACTCCCCCGGGACTATTTTTGGTATGGACGCCTGATACGTCTCCCGTCGTATCTATAATTTTTGATTGTTCCATGCAATATTATTCACTTTCATATACTTTTTGGCAACTTTTTATATTATTTTTGGGACTAACATATTGATCAAGTGCCCAATGCCAGTTCCTGTCTGTTGCATGTTTTATGTTATGCAGAATATCCATATCAAACGGAGTCCAAACGGGATAAAAACGGACGGAGCTTATTTTTGGAAAATATGGAAAATTCTGGAAGAAAAATCCACGCGAGACGGTGCCCGAGGTGGTCACGAGGTAGGGGGGCGCGCCTGACCCCCCTGGGCGCGCCTCCTACCCTCGTGAGCCCACCGTAAGGCGGTTGACGCTCTTCTTTTGCCGCAAGAAAGCTAATATTCGGAAAAAAAATCACGGCGAAGGTTTCAGGCCAATCAGAGTTATGGATCTCCATATATACGCGAAACGGTGAAATAGAGCCATGAAAGAACGCAGAGACAGAGAGATAGATCCAATCTCGGAGGGGCTCTCGCCCCTCCCAAGCCATGGGAGCCAAGGAACAGAGGGGTAACCCTCCTCCCATCTAGGGAGGAGGTCAAGGAAGAAGAAGAAGGGGGGCTTTCTCCCCATTGCTTCCGGTGGCGCCGGAGCGCTGCCGGGGGCCATCATCATCACCGCGATCTTCACCAACACCACCGTCATCTTCACCAACATCTCCGTCACCTTCCCCCCTCTATCTACAGCGGTACACTCTCCCGCAACCCGATGTACCCTCTACTTGAACATGGTGCTTTATGCTTCATATTATTTTCCGATGATGTGTTTCCATCCTATGATGTCTGAGTAGATTTTCGTTGTCCTATCGGTGCATTCATGAATTGCTATGATTGGTTTGAATTGCATGTTTTATTATTGGTGCTGTCCTATTGTGCCCTCCGTGTCGCGCAAGCGTGAGGGATCCTCGCTGTAGGGTTTGCAATATGTTTATGATTTGCTTATGGTGGGTGGCGTGAGTGTGAAGCCTGAGACCGAGTAAGTAGGTTGTTTGCGTACGGGATAAAGGGGACTTGATACTTTAATGCTATGGTTGGGTTTTACCTTAATGAATCTTTAGTAGTTGTGGATGCTTGCTAGAGTTCCAATCATAAGTTCATATGATCCAAGTAGAGAAAGTATGTTAGCTTATGCTTCTTCCTCAAATAGAATTGCAATAGTGATTACCGGTCTAGTAACATAGTCAGTTGCTTAGGGACAATTCCACAACTCATACCACCACTTTTCCACACTCGCTATATTTAGTTTATTGCTTCTTTATCCAAACAGCCCCTAGTTTATATTTAAGTTCTCTTTATTATCTTGCAAACCTATCCTATCACACCTTCAAAGTACTTCTAGTTTCATACTTGTTCTAGGTAAAGTGAACGTTAAGCGTGCGTAGAGTTGTATCGGTGGTCGGTAGAACTTGAGGGAATATTTGTTCTACCTTTAGCTCCTCGTTGGGTTCGACACTCTTACTTATCGAAAGAGGCTACAATTGATCCCCTATACTTGTGGGTTATCAAGAACTTTTTTCGGCGCCGCTCTTCGGGAGTTATAGCGTGGGGTGAATATTCTCGTGTGTGCTTGTTTGCTTTATCACTAAGTAATTTTATTTGCTGTTCTTAGTTGTTCTTTATCTTTAGTTATGGGTATGGAACACGAAATACCAAAAAAATTAGGTGTACTTTCTGCTCATGGAGATGGGGAACCTCCTAAAACCCTCGATGTTGGTTATGTGAAAGATATTATGTACTAGTTTAATAATCCTGAGAAAACCCCATTCAATTATGTAATGGGAGTAACGTTGGATCAACGTAAATATTGGGGAACGTTGCAGAAAATTAAATTTTTTCCTACGGTTTCACCAAGATCCATCTATGAGTTCATCTAAGCAACGAGTCAAGGGAGTGAGTTTGCATCTACATACCACTTGTAGATCGCGTGCGGAAGCTTTCGAGGGGATGGTGATGATGGAGTCGTACTCGGATCACCGATGACCAAAGCGCTGAACGGACAGCACCTCCGTGTTCAACACACGTACGGTACGGGCAACGTCTCCTCCATCTTGATCCAGCAAGGAGGAAGGAGAGGTTGAGGAAGATGGCTCCAACAGCAGCACGACGGCGTGATGATGAAGGAGTGACAGTTCTCGCAGGGGGCTTAAGCGCACGCGAGAAGGAGAGGTGTTGGGGAGGGAGGGCTGCGCCTTCAATTGTGTGTTGCAGCCTCCCTCACCCCTCTATTTATAGGGGCAGGGAGGGGGCCGGCCCCCTCTGGATGCATCTAGAGGGGGGGGGGCGGCGCCCAAGGGGAGGGGGGCTTGCCCCCCAAGCAAGGGGGGCGCCCCCCTTAGGGTTCCCCCTTCAACCCTAGGCGCATGGGCCCAAGGGGAGGGGGTGCGCCCAGCCCACCAGGGGCTGTCTGCCTCCCACGCAGCCCAAGTGGCCCCCCGGGAGGGGTGGCCCCTCCCGGTGGTCCTCCGGAACCTTTCCGGTGGCCCCTCCATAATACCGATATGACCCGAAACTTTTCCGGTGTCCATTTGACAACTTCCCATATATAAATCTTTACCTCCGGACCATTCCGGAACTCCTCGTGACGTCCGGGATCTCATCCGGGACTCAACAACATTCGGTAATCACATACAAGTCTTCCTAATAACCCTAAGCGCCACCGAACCTTATGTGTAGACCCTACGGGTTCGGGAGACATGCGAACATGACCGAGACGCTCTGGTCAATAACCAACAGGGGATCTGGATACCCATGTTGGCTCCTACATGCTCCTCGATGATGTCATCGGATGAACCACGATGTCGAGGATTCAGCGACCCCATATACTATTCCCTTTGTCGACGGTATGTTACTTGCCCGAGACTCGATCGTCGGTATTCCAATACCTCGCTCAGTCTCGTATCGCAAGTCACTTTACTGCATCAGTAATGCATGATCCCGTGACCGGACACTTGATCACTTTGAGCTCATTATGATGATGCACTACCGAGTGGGCCCAGTGACAGCTCTCCGTCATACGGAGTGACAAATTCTGTCTCGATCCGTGTCAACCCAATGACAATTTCGGAGATACCTGTAATGCACCTTTATAGTCACCCGATTCACGTTGTGACGCTTGGTACACCCAAAGCACTCCTACGGTATCCGGAGTTACACGATCTCACGGTCTAAGGAAGAGATACTTGACATTGGAAAAGCTCTAGCAAAACGAACTACACGATCTTTGTGCTATGCTTAGGATTGGGTCTTGTCCATCACGTCATTCTCCTAATGACGTGATCCCGTTGTCAATGACATCTGATGTCCATAGACAGGAAACCATGACTATCTATCGACCAACGAGCTAGTCAACTAGAGGCTCACTAGGGACGTATTGTGGTCTATGTATTCACACGTGTATCACGATTTCCGGATGATACAGTTATAGCATGAATAAAAGACAATTATCATGAACAAGGAAATATAATAATAATGCTTTTATTATTGCCTCTAGGGCATATTTCCAACAGTAAATACTTTAGGGATTATCGCTTAACACAAAAAGGGAAACTATTATGGGATCAAATTCATATATTGAAGTGGTATGCTTGGCAACTATGCGTGAGTTATGATTATACTTGTTGCTCTAGGATGAAGGCTCCACACCTTCTATTTTCATGCAAATTTAATGATAATAAAACCTTAGCTTCTTATGCTAATGGTATATATGATTACTATGATGTGGAACAAATAGAAGAATTTGTTGTTTCTATGGGTGCTTATGAAATTGGATCTATGTGTAAAGAGTTTGAAGATTTTGATGATGTTGTTTATAGATCTGAAAATTTAGCTATCCTCAAATATTCCTATGAGAATTATGAATACAATTATGATATTAATGCACTTATTGAGAAAGTCTCCGCTGTCTAAGAAGAGACTAATATTTTGCAGGAGTCTATGGAAGAAGAAATTGATGAAACTGTGAGCTCATTGGATGAAAAAGATGAGGAGGAGAGCGAAGAACAAAAGGAGGAAGAGCGGATTGATCACCCGTGCCCACCTTCTAATGAGAGTAACCCTTCAACTCATACATTGTTTAATTCCCCTTCGTGCTTACCGAAGGATGATTGCTATGATGACTATTATTATCCCATTAATTCTCTTGAAATATCCCTTTTTGATGATGCTTGCTATGCTTGTGGCCAAGATGCCAATATGAATTATGCTTATGGAGATGAACTTGCTATAGTTCCTTATGTTAAACATGAAATTGTTGCTATTGCACCCACGCATGATAGTCCTATTATCTTTTTGAATTCTCCCGATTATACTATATCGGAGAAGTTTCCACTTATTAAGGATTATATTGATGGGTTTCCTTTTACCGTTGCACATGATGATTTTGATAGATATGATATGCATGTGCTTGCTACTCCTACTTGCAATTATAATGAGAGAGGAACTATATCTCCACCTCTCTATGTTTCCAATACAATAAAATTGCAAGAAACTGTTTATACTATGCATTGGCCTTTACTAGGTGTGCATGAATTGTTCTTTTATGACATGCCGATGCATAGGAAGAGAGTTAGACTTTGTCATTACATGATATATGTTACTTTGTGCTCACTACTAAATTAAAAATCATTTCTAATTAAAATTGGCTTTGATATACCTTGGGATCCGGGTGGATTCACTACTTGAGCACTTTATGCCTAGCTTAATGGCTTTAAAGAAAGCGCTACCAGGGAGACAACCCGGAAGTTTTAGAGAGTCATTTATTTCTGTTGAGTGCTTTCATTTAGTTTAAAAACAATAAAAATAAAGAGGGGAACCCAAAACTTTCTCAAAAAGAAAAAGCGAAAGTGAGAAAGACAAGCATTGTTGAAGTGGGAGCTAGCCTTGAACTTTGTTCATGCTCACTGAAACTTTGTGAATCTTGATTACAGAAACTTTTCAACAAAAATAATTATCCTTGTACAATTCCATTGTATTATAAAATAATGTGCCAAGGTTTGCCTTTAGGATGTTTACAATGCTTGTTGGTTTGTGCGGTGCAGGATGTAAACTTTGGCTGTAGTCGTGATATTTAATTTTTTATCGAACGTCAAATGGTTCTGATTCTTTTTGCACTGTCTTTCTGTACAAATTGTTTATTTTTCCTAATTTTGGCAGAATGTTTGAAGTATCAGAAGTATGGTTGTCGGGGGAGAACTGATCGTGTCCCACGAGCACCCACGGACCTGGGCCCCTTGTGGTTCTGGAGGGGGCGGAGATTGCACAAAGAGCGGATCGAGGCGATGCACACGAGCGGATTTACCCAGCTTCGGAGCTCTCGGAGATAATACTCCTACTTCTGCTTTGTGGATTATCTTGTGTTCTTGCTAGGGAGCAATGGGAGCTACAAGACCTAGCACGAGTGTGGTTTCAGATGAATATGATGAACTAAGCCGAGCTAGCGAACCCTTTCTACGCTGCCTTGGGCCTCCTTTTATAGGCGCAAGGGGTCACCACATGTGGCAAGTAGACAAGGGTATGATGGTAAAACATAGGTTGGTACACGCTTTGTACGGTGTACAGTAATCTATACCTAACTCGACGGCAAGGGACAAGAGTCATCAATGCCCGCCTCGGTCGCCCGAACAGGTAACAGGACCGTCAAGTGCGCCTCCGTTTGCCACGATGGTAGCCTGTCGGCCGCTTATCGCTGCTCCCCGCTGGCTGCACAGCCCGTCGACACGCGTGCTTGAGAGAGCCCCGTGGTGACACGTTGGCGGGTGAGCTGGAGCGGAGATGAAGAGAGGTTGCCCGCCCCGGCAAGCGCCTTGCCGCGGCAGGAACCTTGTCGCGCTTGGGGGCTCGGCGCCCACCAAGCCTTCCCGGCAAGCTCCTCTTGCCGGGGCCTTGCTTCCTTCGCGCCCTGAGTGGCCTTCCCGGCAAGCTCCTCTTGTCGGGGTCTTGATTACTTTGTTCTTGAATGGCTCCAAAGGAGCCGCTGATGATCTTGGCGGTCATCAGGCCAGCCTTGCCGTAGGGCACTGCAACAGTCCGTGCATGAATTCGGGATACTAGGGTACCCCTACTCTAGTACACCGACAAGAGCCCCCGGGCCTGGGCCACACACGGCGCCAAGCTCTGTTGGGCCAGGCCCAAAATAGTGCATGGGCACGCGTGGTCTTGATTACGCCGTTATTTGCCTTGGACCCACCACGTCTCCCACGAACGGCACGCACCGGACGTGGCGTTGTGGGGGAGGTCGTGGGGCTTTCTTTAATGGGAAAAACGGAACGCCCGTCCCCTCTCCCCTTTATAAGCGGGGGAACAGAGGCAGGACGCCCACTTGCCCTTGCTGTCACATCGAAACCCCGCCGCTTCCCCTTCCTTCGAGCCCAAAGAGCGGCGCTCCCCCCTCCATTGCCACCGGTGCCACCAACGCCGTCGGCTTCCTCCACCACCACTCCCCATGGCTCCGAAGGCCGATAAGGGAAAAGGCGTGAAATCGGCCGAGGCGCAGTAGCTCGCGGCGCTGCGGAAAGAACGGGCCCTCTTCGATCCCCTGCTCAACAGGAAGGAGTTGCGGGAGCTGTACTACCTCTTCTGGTCGACGGTGACCCGGGCGCATCCGCGCACGAGGGTCATCTCCGCCGCCACATCTGCTAAGGTCTCGATCGGGTACCCTTCTTCGCGATTTTCTTGCAGTGCGGGCTCGCCCGCCTTTCTCAATTCTTCGTGATGTCATGAACACATATGGCCTCCGCCTCCTTGACTTCACCCCAACGCCATCCTTACCATGGCGTGCTGCACATCTCTGCGAGAACTTTGTCGGGTCCACCCAAACGTCGACTCTTCCACCACTACTTCTCACCCCGCGTAGAGAGAGGAGAGCCGCTGTGGGAGGAATTGCATGGACCTCTAGGATCGGCAAGAAGGAAGCGATCTTGACGGAGAGTTGCGCAGCAAGTGGGAGGAGTGGAGGGCTGACTGGTGCTGGATCTTAGAGGAGGAGCCACAGCCTTTTACCGCCTGCGCCAAGACCCCATAGTTCGCGGTAACGATTGGAGCAACTTGGCGCGGAGGACGACAAGTTGAAGATTGCCACGACTAGATTTTTGCGTCTCCGCAAGCAGGGCTTACCGTAGGAGCGATTGGCGCGGACTTCCTTCGCGCCGCATTGCGCCTTTGCAGGAGAAAGGAGGCCTGCTTGGGAATTCGAGCGGCGGATATCATGAGGCTGCGCCCAGGTCTGAATTGGAATTTCACTACCTTGGAGCTTGACGGCATGCTGCGGAGCTGTTCAAGCCTGAAGCGGACAACCTGGATGATTCATGTTGCGAGGGAGTTGTGCCCTTGTGCAACAACTCGTCGCTGATAGCATCCGCGCGATAATGCCGTTGCCAGCGATTCCCATGGGATCGCTCCAACTTGGCAGAGCCCGCCGATGACATAGTGCAGCAGTTCTTCGACAACTTGGTTGAAGTGCCGATCCGCGCCGACGAGAAGAGGCGGCTCACCCATGACACCACTGCTCAGGAGATGGCGCAGACGCCACAAGGTTGGAGGAGGCTGCAGAGCTGCTGCCGCCCGGCGCGTTTTGGGTTCATTGTCGAGGAGGCAGAGAGGGCCGAGGCGGCAAGCCTTGCCGACCAAGAAGAGTTCGTCGATGAGGAGGAGCAGACCGAGCCCGACAACGACCCAAGTGAGCCTGCCGGGGGCGCCTCTCCTCCACCGTCAAGTAGCTTGCTGCAGGAGGAGCTCGCTGCCCCGCCAAGGAGACGTCTCCGGAAGACCGGAGAAGTGGCGGGGGAGCATACGGTCCGACAGCCGCCTCACCGCCCGACGCGCTCCACCGCGGCAAGTACTGTTGCCGCGGGAGCGCCTCATTCCGCCACGGCGACGGGCGCAGGCCTTCGAGTCGCGGCCCTGCACCCGCCAAGCGCCGAGGGAGTCTTCTCCCCAATCCGTCGCGCCGAGCAGAGTTTGATCTCTCCGCCCTCAGCCCGAGGAAGAAGAGGAAGAGTAAGATCTTGTCGCTGCTATTTGTAATCTCCCAATTTATTGCTTTATCTTATATCCGACTGGTTCCTCTGAACTTTCTTCTTCAGACGTTGGCTCGAGAGCGCCAAGAGGGCCAAGACGCCGGTGGTTGTCGTCTCAGATGACTTCCCAGCAACAGGGGCGCGTCCGAGACTCCGTTGCGGATCCGCAACCCTTCAACAGAGCAGCCCCAAAGACAGCCCCTAAGCGTAAGTGTCCGGTATGCTTCTCGTGGTTAGCGCGCTTGGGTGCTTTTCCGCCATCGATATATGGTTTGTTGGATTTTGTAGGAGCAGAGCAGCCACATCATGGAGCACCGGAGGCTACTCCCGAGGTCCAGCCTCATCAGAGGCCCCGGAGGTCACTCCCAAATTCTGCTTGCTTCAACCACGCCACCAAGGAGAATTCTCCGCCAAGGAGTGCTCTCCGGCAGGGAGGCCTCTCCGACAAGGGGAGCTTCGACGAGGGCTGGCGCCGACGACCCTCCGGTGGTGGAGACCGCGGCAACAGACCCCACTGCAGGTAGTCTTCTTGTTTGATAGTTTCCCTTGGGTTCTTTTCTCCCGTTTTTCTCTTTCGAATATCTGCTTGATTTGTGCTTTTCTTATTCTGACCATCAGATCCATCTGCCGGAGATCCGATGGAAACTGAGACCGCCGGCGAGGAAGACGCTCGCGGCGACAACGTCGACGCCGCCAACATGGAGGAGGAGGACGGCGCTGACGGGCCCGGGCCAAGAGAGGAGGTTGCCGCTGGCGCAGAGGTCGGGAGGAATCTGGCGATCGACCGATGGCCCGGAGGCGCAGGAGCGCCAGCGCTGCACCGACCGCCGATCCCCCGCCACCGATGCCGCACTGCACTTCGAGGAGCCCGGCTCGCGCCTACCAAGGCGGCGAGGGTGTCTTCATCAAGCTCCCATGGCCATCAAGCTCCAGGCACCGCCGAGGGGAGACCTTCGATGCGGAACTGCTTGCCTCCGCCGGGCTGTCGCTGGTTGATGCCCCGAGTAGCAGCAGTGGTGAGCCCGAGGAGGAGCAGCTGCTAAGGAGGTTGTTGTCGCTCTACCGCGCCCGACAAGCCAAACTGGAGTCCAGGGAGGCGTTTGTCGCGAGGGCGGGAGCTGATTTGGAGAAACCGTGCGGAAGAGCTCCGATCGCCAACAAAGAGACTCTCCGGGACATAGCAGAGGCACGGGAGCAGCTTGCTGAGGAGCGCACGGCCTTCATCTTGGAGAAAGGCGAGGTTGAGGAGCAGCAGAGGCTTGCCGGCGAGAAGCTCTCCGCTCGAGAAGGTGAGCTGGCGCAGCGGAAGATCAACCTCGACAGCTTTGAGGAAGATCTCGCCGTGCGCGAGCAAACGATTGGCGGGCCGCTCCAGGAGGCAAAGGATGCTGCTGCGGCTGCCGAGGCCGCCAAGAGGGAATTGGAGACGAGGGTGGCTCAGCTGGAGTCCACCCTCCAGAAGAGTGCCGAGGAGGTCGCCGGGTTGAAGCGCGAGCGTGAGAAAGACGCTTACACCCTCGGTGAGCTACAAGGTCATTTTGCTGAAAAGATCAAAGAGCTCGATGCCGCCAAGGACTCCAAGGCGGATCTGGAGCTGAAATTGACCACCTTGACGGAGACGTTGAATGGCGCCAAGGAGCGGGAAACAGGTCTGCTGGAAAAGATCAAGGCCACCAAGGAGTTCTTTGTCGAATCTTGTGACCGCCAGAATAATCTTGAGACAACATAATGCATTGGACAGAAGGTCTTGTGGACACCGCCACCGGCATCCATAAGGAGCTGATGGAGTTGGGAATGACAGATCTTGGATATTCCACCGACGAAAACCTCCAACCCAGCGTCAAGCTCAGCTTATTCTTCAAAGGCGTGTTGGCGGGTATCCAGCGGCTCCGGGAAGAGGTTCCGAAGCAACTGGCGGAGGAATCACGCCAAGTCTGTGCCGAGGCTCTCCAGAAGGTGTTGATGAAGGTGGCCTTCCGCAACCCAGGCGTCGACTTCACCAAAAGCCCTCAAGTCCCTGCCTCCATCCGCCGATGTTGAAGCGCTCAAGGCCCTTCTCGCGCCCATTGTGGACAGGGTGAGCGGAGTTAAGAGGCTCGAGGGCGACCGCGTGGATTAGGCCGCCAAGTCTATCTTTCTCTTGTCGCTGTAGATCATGTTTAGGGAAAAAGTCTATTAGATCTACGACAAGTTATTATGTAATATACACTATCTTAGGCAATCGAATGCAATGTTATTTCCTTTACTCGATTTCTTCCCTTGTATGTTACCACCCTCGCTTTTAGGAAACTTGCGGTTTACAGCACCCTTGCCCGAGCGCCGAAAAGTCGGAACTTCAGCCTCTTTCAAGGGCCGCTACCGACAAGCAACCTTGTTGCGGACTAGCCGCAGCTCACTTAAGTTGTTGGCGGACTCGAAACAAAGTAAGGGCGCGACCAGTCACGATTTGGTTCCTCCGCACACAGGTTTTCCATACAAAGTACTATCGTTCGAGGAAGATAACTTAAAATTTAAAACTGGTCGTTTAAACTTAGCAACTTAGCTTTTCGTTGTCCATTTTCCGGCAAGGCGACAGTTCCTCGGCGACGCCATGCCCACACCATTATCTCCTCCCCGGTTAACTTGTGGGTGGATGAACCTTCTCCTTGTTTGAGAAGAAAGAAGAGAAAATAAAGTTATGGAGCCTAATGGCTCATTATCGCTTACCGGGTGCGGGTGCTACACAAGATGTTAGTAAACACATGCCTATATGATTATGAAAGCATGTATTGACAAAATGTGCGCAACACATAGGCTTTACTGATGCACGGGTCGCGCCCGCTTTGTACAAAGGATTACATGCAACAGCGGCAAGACTTGTACAAAAGGGTGGTTGCTTGAGCAGGTTCAACAACCGCGCCTTATGGGTAAAACTTGCGAAGATGCTCTATATTCCAGGAATTGCTCACCGGAAGACCATCTTCGGTCTCAAGACGGACAGCGCCGGGCCTAGTGACTCGTTTCACCCGATAAGGGCCTTCCCACTTCGGCGTCAACTTGTTGGAATTCTTGGCGGATTGAACGCGCCGAAGAACAAGGTCACCTTCCTCGAAGCTTCGGCATTAACTGCGGCTATGGTAGCGACGCAAAGCTTCTTTGGTAACGAGCAGCCCGACAAAGCAGCCTGAAGGCGATCTTCCTCGAGGAGCAGCGCGTCATCTTGTCGCAGCTGCTCTTACTCAAGCTCATCATAAGCGAGCACTCGAGGTGACCCGTACACGAGTTCCGTGGGGAGAACTGCCTCTGCTCCATAGACTAGAGCAAAGGGTGTCTGGCCAGTAGCTCGATTTGGCGTCGTCCTGATCGACCAAAGAACCACTGGCAGCTCCTCGATCCAGTTCCTTCCGCACTTGCGCAGCCTGTTGAAAGTTCTGGTCTTGAGTCCTCGCATCACTTCAGCGTTGGCTCTCTCTGCTTGACCGTTGCTTCTCGGATGAGCAACAGAAGCAAAGCAGATCTTTGCGCCAAGATCTTGGGCGTACTGCATGAAGGTGCGGCTCGTGAACTGTGTGCCGTTGTCGGTGATGATCCGGTTAGGAATCCCAAAACGGCAAACAATTGACTCAAGAACTTGACGGCTGATTGTCTGTCACCTTCCTCACTGGTTCCACTTCCGGCCACTTTGTGAACTTGTCGATTGCGACGTACAAGTATTCAAAGCCCCGACAGCTCGGGGAAGGGGCGAGATGTCGAGCCCCTGCACCGAAAAGGGCCAGGATAAAGGGATCGCTGGAGAGCTTGAGCTGGTTGGTGTATCTGTTTTGAATGGAACTGCACGCTTCACACTTGGTTACTTGTGCAGTTGCATCTGGAGGGCTTCGGCCGAAGAAACCTTGCCGTAAAGCTTTGCGGCAAGTGCTCTTGCACCAATGTGGTGACCACATATGCCTCCGTGTATCTCCGCCAACAGCTTACATCCATCTTCCGGCAAATACACTTCAATTTCACTCCGTTGAGTCTTCTTCGCAGGATGTTGTCAACAAACTAGTACATACTTGACTGCCGGGCTACTTTTTCCGCTTCTTCTTGCTCTTGGGAAGTTCTCCGTCGAAGGAAATGGACGATTTGTTGTGCCCATGTTGGAGCACGTGGCTCGACAACAAGGACTAAAGGCTCATCTATCACTGCGGGAACATCAGCTTCACGGCAAGGACATGTGGGTCCGCCGGAGCTTGATGATCCCCGGCAAGCTTGCCGGAGCTAAACTTGTCGGGAGCGTTTGCTTCAACGATACAAACTGCATGGTTTGTCGGAGCATACTGCTCCTCAGTGATGCTTGCGTTGGTTTTAGGGACCTTCTTGGCGGCGGCTTCAGAGAGATCTCCCGGAAAGTAGTCGCCGGAAACCAATTTTCTCTTCTTGCTCTGTCCTGTTGATGGTGTTACGGTTGGCTGAGTTAGCTTGAGCACAAAAATCCCTGGTTCCACAGGTAACTTAAGTGCGACACATTTGGAGAGGCCATCAGCTATATCATTCTGTGCTCTTGGAAGGTGTTCCATTTGCAGGCCTTCAAAGCGCTCTTCCAGCTTCCTCACTTCATCGACGTACGCTTCCATCAACGGACTCTGATAATCTTTATTTACTTGGCGGACGACAAGTTGCGAGTCCCCCCTGACAATGAGCTTCTTGATCCCAAGGTCCACCGCAATCCTGAGACCGGCAAGCAAGCCTTCATACTCAGCAGTATTATTTGTTGCTTGTTTCTTGGGAAAGTGCATCTGGACTATGTACTTGAGGTGCTCTCCGGTGGGTGCGATGAGCAGCACGCCGGCACCAGCGCCTTGCAGCGAGAAGGCACCGTCAAAGTACATCAGCCATTCTTTATTTTCCTCCTTGACGGGGATGCTCGTCTCCGGAATCTCTTCATCTTGCGTTGGCGTCCACTCCGCTATGAATTCTGCCAATGCCCTGCTCTGGATAGTTGAAGTGCTTTCGAACTTGAGACCAAAGCTTGACAGTTCCAGTGCCCACTCGACAACCCTGCCTGTTGCTTCTGGATTTTGCAATATCCTCTTCAGCGGAAAGCGAGTGACAACTGTTATCTCGTGTGCTTGGAAGTAATGGCGCAGCTTTCATTGGAGGCCATGAGGAGGCGAAAAGCAGCTTTGCACACCAGTACCTTGATCTAGCCCCTGCGAAGGGAACCGACAAAAGTAGACTGGGCGTTGCACCATCTTTTTTCGTATCTTGTCGCAACCTGCGCTGATCTGTTCTTGCCGGACCAGAGCTTGCGGCGAAGCCCCTTGCTTGTCGCTGGATGCGCTTGCCTCGGTTGTCGGCTCATCGTCGCGCCTCCCTCTCCGCTACTAACGCAGCACTAACCACTTGATTGTTTGCCGCTATATACAGCAGCAACTTCTCTTGTGGCCTAGGTGCGACAAGTATTGAGCGGAGGACAGGTATCTCTTCAAGTCTGCATCGCAGCCTCCGCCGGAGTCCATTTCATTGGACCTGCCTTTTCAAAATCTTGAAAAGCGGCAGGCGCGTTCAGCAGACTTAGAGATGAACCTGCCGAGAGCAGCCACGCAACCGCAAGCCCTCGACATCCTTGACGCGCTTTGGTGTTTCGATCTGCTCAATGGCCTTGATCTTGTCGGGATTGGCTTCAATTCCCCGCTGAGACACAAAGAACCCAAGAAGCTTGCCGGAAGGGACTCCAAACACGCACTTCTCGGGGTTGAGCTTGAGGTTGATCTTGCGCAGATTTGCAAACGTCTCATCCAAATCCTGAACCAGAGTCGCTCTGTCTTTGCTCTTGACCACTATGTCATCCATGTAAGCTTCTACATTTCTGTGTATCTGTGGTCCAAAGGCATCATGGACTACCCTTGCAAAGGTTGAACCAGCATTCTTCAAACCGAAAGGCATCTGTATAAAGCAGTATGTGCCACAAGGTGTAATGAATGCGGTTTTCTCTTCATCCTCTTCTGCCATGAAGATTTGATGATATCCTGAATATGCATCAAGAAAAGAAAGCAGATCGCATCCAGCCGTGGAGTCAACAATCTGGTCGATACGCGGCAAGGGAAATGGGTCTTTGGGACAAGCTTTATTAACATCAGTGAAGTCAATACAAAGTCTCCATTTCCCATTAGCCTTATGATACAACTACCGGATTGGCCAACCACGTGGGGTGGAGGACTCCTCGACAAGCCCCGCTGCTTCTAATTTCTTGATTTCTTTCGCTATGAACTCTTGGCGCCCAACGCTGTTTCCTAACTCTTTGCTTGACGGGCCGCACGTGAGGATAGACAGCTAGGTGGTGCTCAATTACTTTCCTGGGAACACCGGGGATGTCAGATGGTTGCCATGCAAACACATCGACATTCGCCCGCAGGAAAGCAACGAGCTCGCCTTCCTATTTAGGATCAAGCGTGGCACTGATGGTGAAGGTACCACCAGTGCCGTCCTCCTTGGCGGGCACCTTCTTGGTCTTTGGCGGAGCTGCCATCGTCTTGTTGCACTTGCCGGTGGAGCTCGATGGTGCGTCCTCGACGGTAGCGTAGCACTCCGAAGAGGTGCGCTTGCCGGAGTGGGCAACAAAGCTCTTGCCGGACCTGGTGGTCTTCTTTTTCCCCCCGGGAGCTTCAGCGGTAAGTGGTTTGCTATCTGTCGCGGCTGCTGCATCCCGGTAAATCTTGTCGGCACAGATAAGTGCATCTTTCTTGTCGCCATGGAAAGAAATGACGCTTATCGGGCCGGGTATCTTGAGTAGGTTGTAAGCATAATGAGAGGCAGCCATGAACTTGGCGAGTGCTGGACGGCCAAGTATGCCATTGTAGGGCAATGGGAAATCGGCGACGTCAAACGTGACCCTCTCAGTTCTGAAGTTGAGCTCGCTGCCGAATGTTACCGGCAACATGATCTTCCCTTTGGGCTTGCTCCTTCCTGGGTTGATTCCTTGGAAAGTACCAGTTTCTTCGAGCTCACTGTCAGGGATTTGAAGTTTCTGGAGCACTGCAGAGGAGATCAAATTCAGGCCGGCCCCGCCGTCATCCAGCATCTTTGTGACTTTGAGGTTGCGGATGGTTGGTGAGACCAACATCGGCAGCACCCGATCGCATGATGCGATCAGGGTGATCCTCAATGTCAAAGATGATGGGCGTGCTGGACCATTTCAGAGGTTTGCGTGACTCTATGGATGGTTCTGCTGCATTGACCTCACGCATCCATTGCTTGAGTTGGCGGTGCGAGGTATGCAGAGACGCACCACCGTCGACGCAAAGGACCTCCGTTGCCTTTTGAAACTCCTGCTCATCGGCTTCATCGTCTTCATCGTCCTCGTCATCTTCATCTTCATCTTCTTCCTTGTCGCGGCCACGGGGAGGTCTGTCTCCTTGCCGCTGCTTGGCTTTGCCGTGGCGCCCTCCCCGACCGGGTCTCTTCTTACTTGCTGCACCTGCACCTTCTTGGGCCTTCTCCTTTTCTCGCCGCTCGTACTCAGCTCTCTGTAGCTCAACAAGCTGCTCGACTTTCTTGCAGCTCTGGAGATCGTGGCCCTTGGTGCGGTGGATTTTACAGTACTGCTTGTTGGAGCTGTCAGGTTTGTCGGCGGCCGCCACAGCTTGGCGGTCGGCGTCAACGGCATCCTCCTTGCCGGAGCCACCAACCTTGGCTTTGTTGGCGGCACCATCCTTGCCGGACTGCTCGACAACTAGTACTTCTTAGTTTTCTTCCTCCTGTTGTCCCGCCTTGGCTATTTCTTGCGGGCGATCCCTCCTTGTCGAGACTCTGCTCCCACATTCGCTCTGGGAGTCTTCTTCCTTCTTCAGTAGCGTGCACACTTGTCGGCCAGGCGTAGAGCTCACGGCGTCTTTCACTTTGCACATCACCATCTCCTCCCTCATCCTGCGATTTCGTACATTCTGATGGAATGCACTGATCACTGCAGCAGGGTGGACGTCTGGGATGTTGTAGTGCACTCGACTGAATCTCTGGATGAATTTGCGCAGAGACTCCCCCTCCTTCTGGGCAAGCAGGTGGAGATCACTCTCCTGGCCATGAGGCTTGTGGCCGCCTGTGAAGGCGCCAACAAACTGGTGGCACAAATCTGCCCAAGAAGAAATAGAGCCATCCGGCAAGTGCATGAGCCAAGATCTGACGTTTGGCTTGAGCACCAAGGGAAAGTAGTTGGCGTGGATCTTGTCGTCTCGTCCCCCCGCAGCTTGCACCGCGATGGTGTAGATGCTGAGGAACTCCGACGGGTGTGTCCTGCCGTCATACTTCTCCGGCACGTCTGGTTTGAAGTTTTTCTTGTCGGGCCACCGGACTTGCCGCAGCTCACGAGTGAACGCAGGGCAACCTACCGCGTACGGCAAGTCGCCTGGTTCCGCTGGCGCATGCATATCGACAGTGGGCCCGGCGCGTTGGTCAGATTGACGGCGCGCTTCTCTTCGGCGCTCAATACGGGTTCGAGCGTCTTCTTCTTGCCGTTCTCGAAGAACCTGGCGTTGGTCGCGTCGAGCTCGCGGATCCGACGACGCTGTGGAGTCGCTGTCGAGGTGGATCCGTCGAGTCGGCGATCTTGGCCTTCGGGAAGGGGAGTGTACGGTGGGTGCACCCCTGCAAGTCTCGTCGCCATCGGCTCGCGCCTTGTCGCCTCGCCGCGGCTGCGAAGCACTCGGTTGCCGCGGGACGTCGCCGTTGGCGAAACCGATGAGACTCTGAATTGTGGCCCTCCATTCGTCGACCTTATCGGCCGTTGGAGGGTAATCTAGAAGTAACTGAGCTCTTGCCAAGGCTTCCGCTGGCGTGGTTGGCGGCAACAGCGTACGGAGCGAAGAACGGGATGTGCTCGGACTCCTAACCAAGTTAGGAGGAGCAGCATCCCGCCCAAGCGACCGTACTCCACTCGTACCGGCATGCTGAGGTGCATGCGGGTCTCGAGGGCCTCGGGATCCTCCAGCTTGGCCTTGATCCAACGAGCGTATGGTGCCGCGAGTATCATGACGCTGTCGGTCCCGCGCCTCCTGCGAAGGGCGCGGTGCAGATTCGGACGCCGACGCCTGCGCTGCCTTGTCCTTGGACCTGGCGGCATCGTGGGCTCTCTCGACGACGCCGGTTCCTCCGCCAGCGTTTCCCCCACCACCTGACGGCTCCGGTGGTGGTGGGTTCGACGCGAACGGATCAGCTGCTGCCGAAGACTTCTTCTTCGGCGCCATGTCGACGAAGATGTCAATGAAGTTGCTCGTGTGACCGCCGGATCGGGTTCACACTGTTGGGGAACGTAGTAATTTCAAAAATTTCCTACGCACACGGAAGATCATGGTGATGGCACAGCAACGAGAAGGAAGAGTGTATGTCCACGCCCTCGTGAGACCGAAGCGAAGCGTTATAACAACGCGGTTGATGTAGTCGTACGTCTTCACGATCCGACCGATCCAAGTACCGAACGCACGGCACCTCCGAGTTCAGCACACGTTCAGCTCGATGACGATCCCCGGGCTCCGATCCAGCAAAGCGTCGGGGATGAGTTTCGTCAGCACGACGGCGTGGTGACGATGATGATGCTCCACCGACGCAGGGCTTCGCCTAAGCTCTGCGACGATATGACTTCACCGGCGCAGGGCTTCGCCTAAGCTCATGACGATATGACGAAGTGGAATATGGTGGAGGGGGCACCGCACACGGCTAAGGAACGATCCGTAGATCAACTTGTATGTTCATGGGGTGCCCCCTGCCCCCGTATATAAAGGAGGGAGGGAGGAGGAGGCCGGCCCTAGGAGGGGCGCGCCATGGGGAGTCCTACTCCCACCGGGAGTAGGATTCCCCTTCCTAGTCAACTAGGAGTCCTTCCATGTATTAGGAGTAGGAGACAAGTAAGGGGAAGAGAGAAGGAAGGAAGGAAGGGTGCGGCCCTCCCCTAGTCAATTCGGACTAGGCCATGGGGGCGCGGCCTGCCCTAGGCAGCCCTCTCTCTTTCCGCAGGGCCCAATAAGGCCCAATACTTCTCCCGGCGAATTCCCGTAACTCTCGGTACTCGAAAAATACCGAATCATTGGAACCTTTCCGAACTCGAATATAGTCGTCAATATATCGATCTTTACGTCTCGACCATTTCGAGACTCCTCGTCATGTCCCCGATCTCATCCGGGACTCGAACTCCTTCGGTACATCAAAACTCATAAACTCATAATATAAGCATCATCGAAACCTTAAGCGTGCGGACCCTACGGGTTCGAGAACTATGTAGACATGACCTAGAACTATTCTCGGTCAATAACCAATAGCGGAACCTGGATGCCCATATTGGCTCCTACATATTCTACGAAGATCTTTATCGGTCAAACCGCATAACAACATACTTTGTTCCCTTTGTCATCGGTATGTTACTTGCCCGAGAATTGATCGTCGGTATCCAATACCTAGTTCAATCTCGTTACCGGCAAGTCTCTTTACTCGTTACATAATGCATCATTCCGTAACTAACTCATTAGCTACATTGCTTGCAAGGCTTATAGTGATGTGCATTACCGAGAGGGCCCAGAGATACCTCTCCGACAATCGGAGTGACAAAACCTAATCTCGAAATACGCCAACCCAACATGTACCTTTGGAGACACATGTAGTACTCCTTTATAATCACCCGATTACGTTGTGACGTTTGGTAGCACCAAAGTGTTCCTCCGTAAGCGGAGTTGCATAATCTCATAGTTACAGGAACATGTATAAGTCATGAAGAAAGCAATAGCAACAAACTAAGCGATCAAGTGCTAGGCTAACGGAATGGGTCATGTCAATCAGATCATTCTCCTAATGATGTGATCCCGTTAATCAAATGACAACTCATGTCTATGGTTAGGAAACATAACCATCTTTGATTAACGAGCTAGTCAAGTAGAGGCATACTAGTGACACTCTGTTTGTCTATGTATTCACACATGTATTATGTTTCCGGTTAATACAATTCTAGCATGAATAATAAACATTTATCATGATATAAGGAAATAAATAATAACTTTATTATTGCCTCTAGGGCATATTTCCTTGAGTCTCCCACTTGCACTAGAGTCAATAATCTAGTTCACATCGCCATGTGATTTAACATCAATAGTTCACATCTATATGTGGTTAACACCCATAGTTCACATCGACATGTGACCAACACCCAAAGGGTTTACTAGAGTCAGTAATCTAGTTCACATCGCTATGTGATTAACACCCAAAGAGTACTAAGGTGTGATCATGTTTTGCTTGTGAGATAATTTTAGTCAGCGGTCTGCATCACATTCAGAGCCGTAAGTATTTTGCAAATTTCTATGTCTACAATGCTCTGCGGAGCTACTCTAGCTAATTGCTCCCACATTCAATATGTATCCAGATTGAGACTCGAGTCATCTAGATTAGTGTTAAAACTTGCATCGGCGTAACCTTTTACTTACGAACCTTTTTTCACTTCCATAATCGAGAAACATATCCTTATTCTACTAAGGATAATTTTGACCGCTGTCCATTGATCTACTCCTAGATCACTTTTGCACTCCCTTGCCAGCTTAGTGGTAGGGTATGCAATAGATCTGGTACACAGCATGACATACTTTATAGAACCTATGGCTGATGCATAGGGAATGACTTTCATTCTCTTTCTATCTTCTGCCGTGGTCGGGTTTTGAGTCTTACTCAATCTCACACCTTGTAACACAGGCAAGAACTCTTTCTTTGACTGTTCCATTTTGAACTACTTCAAAATCTTGTCAAGGTATGTATTCATTGAAAAACTTATCAAGCATCTTGATCTATCTCTATAGATCTTGATGTTCAATATGTAAGCAGCTTCACCGAGGTCTTTCTTTGAAAAAACTCCTTTCAAACACTCCTTTATGCTTTGCAGAATAATTCTACATTATTTCCGATCAACAATATGTCATTCACATATAGTTATCAGGAAGGCTGTAGTGCTCCCACTCACTTTCTTGTAAATACAGGCCTTTCCAAAAGTCTGTATAAAATCATATGCTTTGATCAACACATCAAAGCGTATATTCCAACTCCGAGATGCTTGCACCAGTCCATTGATGGATCGCTGGAGCTTGCACATTTTGTTAGCACCTTTAGGATTGACAAAATCTTCGGTTGCATCATATACAACTCTTTTTAAGAAAACCATTAAGGAATGCAGTTTTGACATCCATTTGCCGATTTCATAAAATGTGGCAATTGCTAACATGATTCGGACAGACTTTTAAGCATCGATACAAGTGAGAAAATCTCATTGTATTCAACATCTTGAACTTTGTCTAAAACCTTTTTCGACAAGTCTAGCTTTGTAGATAGTAACACTACTATCAGCATCATCTTCCTCTTGAAGATCCATTTATTTAACATGGCTTGCGATCATCGAGCAAGTCAATCAAAGTCCATACTTTGTTCTCATACATGGACCATATCTCAGATTTTATGGCCTCAAGCCATTTCATGAATCTGGGCTCATCATCGCTTCCTCATAGTTCGTAGGTTCATCATGGTCTAGTAACATGACTTTCGAACATGATTACCGTACCACTCACAGTGCGGATCTTACTCTGGAAGACCTACGAGGTTTGGTAGCAACTTGATCTGAAGTTTCACGATCATCATCATTAACTTCCTCACTAATTGGTGTAGGAATCACTGGAACTGATTTACGTGATGAACTACTTTCCAATAAGGGAGAAGGTACAATTACCTCATCAAGTTCTACTTTCCTCCCACTCACTTCTTTCGAGAGAAACTTCTTCTCTAGAAAGGATCCATCTTAACAACGAATAACTTGCCTTGGATCTGTGATAGAAGGTGTACCCAATAGTTACCTTTGGGTATTCTATGAAGACGCACTTTTTCGATTTGGGTTCGAGCTTATCAGGTTGAAACCTTTTCATATAAGCATCGCAACTCCAAGCTTTAAGAAACGACAGCTTAGGTTTATTGCTAAACCATAGTTCATACGGTGTCATCTCAACGGATTTAGATGGTGCCCTATTAAGCGTGAATGCAGCTGTCTCTAATGCATAACCCCAAAGCGATAGTGGTAAATCGGTAAGATACATCATAGATCGCACCATATCCAATGAAGTGCGATTACGATGTTCGGACACACCATTATGTTGTGGTGTTCCATGTGGCGTGAGCTGTGAAACTATTCCACTTTGTTTTAATTGAAGACCAAACTCGCAACTCAAATATTCATCTCCACGATCAGATCGCAAAACTTTATTTTCTTGTTACGATGATTTTACACTTCACTCTGAAATTCTTCAAACTTTTCAACTATTTCAGACTTATGTTTCATCAAGTAGACATATCCATATCTGCTCAAATCATCTGTGAAGGTCAGAAAATAATGATACTTGCCACGGGCATCAACACTCATTGGATCGCATACATCGGTATGTATTATTTCCAACAAGTTTGTTGCTCGTTCCATTGTTCCAACAACGGAGTTTTAGTCATCTTGCCCAAAAGGCACGGTTCGCAAGCATCAAGCGATTCATAATCAAGTGATTCCAAAACCCATCAGCATGGAGTTTCTTCATGCGCTTTACACCGATATGACCCAAGCGGCAAGTGCCACAAATAAGTTGCACTATCATTATTAACTTTGCATCTTTTGGCATCAATATTATGAATATGTGTATCACTACGATCGAGATCCAACAAACTATTTTCATTGGGTGTATGACCATTGAAGGTTTTATTCATTTAAGCAGAACAACAATTATTCTCTGATTTTAAATGAATAATCGCATTGCAATGAACATGATCAAATCATATTCATGCTCAACATAAACGCCAAATAACATTTATTTAGGTTTATCACTAATCCCGAAAGTATAGGGAGTGTGCGATGATGATCATATCAATCTTGGAACTACTTCCAACACTCATCGTCACTTCCCTTCAACTAGTCTTTGTTTATTCGTAACTCCTGTTTGAGTTACTAATCTTAGCAACCGAACAAGTATCAAATACTGGGGCTACTATAAACACTAGTAAAGCACACATCAATAACCTGTATATCAAATATACCCTTGTTCACTTTGCCATCCTTCTTATCCACCAAATATTTGGAGTAGTTCCACCAAAGTGACCATTTCCTTTGCGGTAGAAGCACTCAGTTTCAGGCTTTAGGTTCAGCTTTGGGCTTCTTCACGGGAGTGACAACTTGCTTGTCATTCTACTTGAAGTTCCTTTCTTTCCTTTGCCATTCTCTTGAAACTAGTGGTCTTGTCAATCATCAACACTTGATGCTCTTTCTTGATTTCTACCTACGTCGATTTCAACATCACGAAGAGCTCGGGAATCGTTTTCGTCATCCTTTGCATACTATAGTTCATCACGAAGTTCTACTAACTTGGTGATGGTGACTAGAGAATTCTATCAATCACTATCTTATCTGGAAGATTAACTCCCACTTGATTCAAGCGATTGTAGTACCCAGACAATCTGAGCACTTGCTCACTAGTTGAGTGATTCTCCTCCATCCTTTAGCTATAGAACTTGTTGGAGACTTCATACCTCTCAACTCGGGTATTTGCTTGAAATATTAACTTCAATTCCTGGAACATCTCATATGGTCCATGACGTTCAAAACGTCTTTGAAGTCCCGATTCTAAGCCGTTAAGCATGGTGCACTAAACTATCAAGTAGTCATCATATTGAGCTAGCCAAACGTTCATAACGTATGCATCTGCTCCTGCAATAGGTCTGTCACCTAGCGGTGCATTAAGGACATAATTCTTCTGTGCAGCAATGAGGATAAACCTCAGATCACGGATCCAATCCACATCATTGCTACTAACATTTTTCAATACAATTTTCTCTAGGAACACATATAAAAACATAGGGAAGCAACAACGCGAGCTATTGATCTACAACATAATCTGCAAAATACTACCAGGACTAAGTTCATGATAAATTAAAGTTCAATTAATCATATTACTTAAGAACTCCCACTTAGATAGATATCCCTCTAATCTTCTAAGTGATTATGTGATCCATATCAACTAAACCATGTCCGATCATCACGTGAGATGGAGTAGTTTTCAATGGTGAACATCTTATGTTGATCATATCTACTATATGATTCACGCTCGACCTTTCGGTCTCCGTGTTCCGAGGCCATATCTGCATATGCTAGGCTCGTCAAGTATAACCTGAGTATTCTGCGTGTGCAAAACTGGCTTGCACCGTTGTAGATGGACGAGAGCTTATCACACCCGATCATCACGTGGTGTCTCGGCACGACGAACTTTGGCAGCGGTGCATACTCAGGAGAACACTACTTGATAATTTTAGTGAGAGATCATCTTAAAATGCTACCGTCAATCAAAGCAAAATAAGATGCATAAAGGATAAACATCACATGCAATCAATATAAGTGATATGATATGGCCATCATCATCTTGTGCTTGTGATCTCCATCTCGAAGCACCGTCATGATCACCATCGTCACCGCGCGACACCATGATCTCCATCGTAGCATCGTTGTCGTCTCGCCAACTATTGCTTCTCGACTATCGCTACTGTTTAGTGATAAAGTAAAGCAATTACATGGCATTGCATTTCATACAATAAAGCGACAACCATATGGCTCCAGCCGATTGCCGATAACCGGTTACAAAACATGATCATCTCATACAATAAAATATAGCATCACGTCTTGACCATATCACATCACAACATGCCCTGCAAAAACAAGTTAGGCGTCCTCTACTTTGTTGTTGCAAATTTTACGTGGCTGCTACGGGCTTAAGCAAGAACCAATCTCACCTACGCATCAAGACCACAGCGATACTTTGTCAAATAGACTCCGTTTAACCTTCTCAAGGACGGGCGTAGCCACACTCAGTTCAACTAAAGTGAGAGAGACAGACACCGCCAGCCACCTTTAAGCACGAGTGCTCGAGCGGTGAAACCAGTCTCGCGTAAGCGTCTGGCGTAATGTCGGTCCGGGCGCTTCATCTCACAATACCGCTGAACCAAAGTATGACATGCTGGTAGGTAAGTATGACTTGTATCGCCCACAACTCACTTGTGTTCTACTCGTGCAAAACATCAAACCATAAAACCTAGGCTCGGATGCCACTGTTGGGGAACGTAGTAATTTCAAAAATTTCCTACGCACACGGAAGATCATGGTGATGGCACAGCAACGAGAAGGAAGAGTGTATGTCCACGTACCCTCGTAGACCGTAAGCGGAAGCGTTATAACAACGCGGTTGATGTAGTCGTACGTCTTCACGATCCGACCGATCCAAGTACCGAACGCACGGCACCTCCAAGTTCAGCACACGTTCAGCTCGATGACGATCCCCGGGCTCCGATCCAGCAAAGCGTCGGGGATGAGTTTCGTCAGCACGACGGCGGGGTGACGATGATGATGCTCCACCGACGCAGGGCTTCGCCTAAGCTCGAGACGATATGACTTCACGGCGCAGGGCTTCGCCTAAGCTCCATGACGATATGACGAAGTGGAATATGGTGGAGGGGCACGCGACACGGCTAAGGAACGATCCGTAGATCAACTTGTATGTTCATGGGGTGCCCCTGCCCCGTATATAAAGGAGGGAGGGAGGAGGAGGCCGGCCCTAGGAGGGCGCGCCATGGGGAGTCCTACTCCCACGGGAGTAGGATTCCCCTTCCTAGTCCAACTAGGAGTCCTTCCATGTATTAGGAGTAGGAGACAAGTAAGGGGAAGAGAGAAGGAAGGAAGGAAGGGGTGCGGCCCCTCCCCCTAGTCCAATTCGGACTAGGCCATGGGGGGGCGCGCGGCCTGCCCTAGGCAGCCCCTCTCTCTTTCCCTTGAGGCCCAATAAGGCCCAATACTTCTCCCCGCGAATTCCGTAACTCTCGGTACTCCAAAATACCGAATCATTCGAACCTTTCCGAACTCGAATATAGTCGTCCAATATATCGATCTTTACATCTCGACCATTTCGAGACTCCTCGTCATGTCCCCGATCTCATCCGGGACTCGAACTCCTTGGTACATCAAAACTCATAAACTCATAATATAAGCATCATCGAAACCTTAAGCGTGCGGACCCTACGGGTTCGAGAACTATGTAGACATGACCTAGAACTATTCTCGGTCAATAACCAATAGCGGAACCTGGATGCCCATATTGGCTCCTACATATTCTCTTAAGATCTTTATCGGTCAAACCGCATAACAACATACTTTGTTCCCTTTGTCATCGGTATGTTACTTGCCCGAGATTTGATCGTCGATATCAATACCTAGTTCAATCTCGTTACGGCAAGTCTCTTTACTCGTTACATAATGCATCATTCGTAACTAACTCATTAGCTACATTGCTTGCAAGGCTTATAGTGATGTGCATTACCGAGAGGGCCAGAGATACCTCTCCGACAATCGGAGTGACAAAACCTAATCTCGAAATCGCCAACCCAACATGTACCTTTGGAGACACATGTAGTACTCCTTTATAATCACCCGATTCACGTTGTGACGTTTGGTAGCACCAAAGTGTTCCTCCGTGGCAGGAGTTGCATAATCTCATAGTTACAGGAACATGTATAAGTCATGAAGAAAGCAATAGCAACAAACTAAACGATCAAGTGCTAGGCTAACGGAATGGGTCATGTCAATCAGATCATTCTCCTAATGATGTGATCCCGTTAGTCAAATGACAACTCATGTCTATGGTTAGGAAACATAACCATCTTCGATTAACGAGCTAGTCAAGTAGAGGCATACTAGTGACACTCTGTTTGTCTATGTATTCACACATGTATTATGTTTCCGGTTAATACAATTCTAGCATGAATAATAAACATTTATCATGATATAAGGAAATAAATAATAACTTTATTATTGCCTCTAGGGCATATTTCCTTCACACACAGCCTCGACGCCCCCTACCTGGCGCGCCAAAGATGTCGGGGGAGAACTGATCGTGTCCCACGAGCACCTACGGGACCTGGGCCCCTTGTGGTTCGGAGGGGGACGGAGATTGCACAAAGAGCGGATCGAGGCGATGCACACGAGCGGATTTACCCAGCTTCGGAGCTCTCCGGAGAGATAATACTCCTACTGCTGCTTTGTGGATTATCTTGTGTTCTTGCTAGGGAGCAATGGGAGCTACAAGACCTAGCCTGAGTGTGGTTTCTTATGAATATGATGAACTAAGCCGGAGCTGGCCGAACCCTTTCTACGTTGCCCTTGGGCCTCCTTTTATAGGCGCAAGGGGTCACCACATGTGGCAAGTAGACAAGGGTATGATGGTAAAAACATAGGTTGGTACACCGCTTTGTACAGTGTACAGTAATCTATACCTAACTCTGACGGCAAGGGACAAGAGTCATCAATGCCCGTCTCAGTCGCCCGAACAATGTAACAGGGACCGTCAAGTGCGCCTCCGTTTGCCATGATGGTAGCCTGTCAGCGCCGCTTATCGCTGCTCCCCGCTGGCTGCACAGCCCGTCGACACGCGTGCTTGAGAGAGCCCCGTGGTGACACGTTGGCGGGTGAGCTGGAGCGAGATGAAGAGAGGTTGCCCGCCCGCAAGCGCCTTGCCATGGCAGGAACCTTGTCGCTTTAGGGGCTCGGCGCCCACCAAGCCTTCCCGGCAAGCTCCTCTTTCCGGGGCCTTGCTTCCTTCGCGCCCTGAGTGGCCTTCCCGGCAAGCTCCTCTTGCCGGGGTCTTGATTACTTTGTTCTTGAATGGCTCCAAAGGAGCCGCTGATGATCTTGGCGGTCATCAGGCCAGCCCTGCCATAGGGCACTACAACAGTCCGTGCACGAGTTCGGGATACTAGGGTACCCCTACTCTAGTACACCGACAATGGTGAATGTTCAGATTATTACAGACTGTTCTGTTTTAGACAGATTCTGTTTTTGATGCATAGTTTGCTTGTTTTGATGAAACTATCAAATTATATCAGTGGATTAAGCCATGAAAAAGTTATATTACAGTAGACACAATGCAAAAAAAATATGAATTGGTTTGCAACAGTACTTAGAGTGGTGATTTGCTTTATTATAATAACGGATCTTACCGAGTTTTCTGTTGAAGTTTTGTGTGGATGAAGTGTTCGATGATTGAGAAGGTTTCGATGTGAGAAGAAGGAAGAGAGGCAAGAGTTCAAGCTTGGGGATGCCCGAGGCACCCCAAGTAAATATTCAAGGATACTCAAGCGTCTAAGCTTGGGGATGCTGGGAAGGCATCCCCTCTTTCTTCAACAAATATCGGTATGTTTTCGGATTCGTTTCATTCATGTGATATGTGCAAATCTTGGAGCGTCTTTTGCTTTAGTTTTCAATTTTCTTTTATGCACCATGCTGGTATGAGATAGCCCTTGGTTGATTTATAGAACGCTCATTGCAATTCACTTAAATCTTTTGAGTGTAACTTTATAGAATGCTTCATATGCTTCACTTATATCATTTGAAGTTTGGATTGCCTGTTTCTCTTCACATAGAAAACCGCCATTTGAAGAATGCTCTTTTGCTTCACTTATATTTGTTAGAGCATGGGTGAGGGAGTCCCAGATTAGGGGGTGTCCGGATAGCCGAACTATCACCGTTGGCCGGACTCCTGGACTATGAAGATACAAGATTGAAGACTTCGTCCCGTGTCCGGATGGGACTTTCCTTGGCGTGGAAGGCAAGCTTGGCGATACGGATATGTAGATCTCCTACCTTTGTAACCGACTATGTGTAACCCTAACCTATCCGGTGTCTATATAAACCGGAGGGTTTAGTCCGTAGGACGAACAACAATCATACCATAGGCTAGCTTCTAGGGTTTAGCCTCCTTGATCTCGTGGTAGATCTACTCTTGTACTACCCATATCATCAATATTAATCAAGCAGGAGTAGGGTATTACCTCCATCGAGAGGGCCCGAACCTGGGTAAAAACATCGTGTCCCTTGTCTCCTGTTACCATCCGCCTAGACGCACAGTTCGGGACCCCCTACCCGAGATCCGCCGGTTTTGACACCGACATTGGTGCTTTCATTGAGAGTTCCTCTGTGTCGTCGCCGTCAGGAAGGATGCCTCATCTCGTCTTTAAAGACGATACTATCGCCAAAGAAGCCTTGGCCACTGGTCAGACTCTTCGGCTAGGCGGTTTTCTCATAACCGCCAGTTCGGCCACCGCGCCGACGATGACTTCTCGAGTCATCGAAACCAATCTCCACGTTAATTCAGAACTTTCCGAACAGTTAGATCCGATCGAGATCTCCTCCGTAAACGAGCTCTTGGATCGCCATCGCATCAGGAGTCGCCACAGACTACGACGGATCGGGCCTAAAACCGATCTGAGAGAGATCAACTCTCCCCAGGCTACCCATCATATTGCTGTGATAGAGGAGCAATGCGGCGATTCTTCTTCTATGTTACGGACTAGCTACGTCCGGATTCCCGGTCCCTCTATGCCGGATTCCCGCAGAGGGACGGATGTCGATCAAGCCCTGAACTTAAAGTCAGGCGACGGGATGGATTCATTGCATAGCACTCAAAAATCCAAACTTCCGAATTCAGAAACTTCCCGGCCCCTGAGTCTTAAATTGGACGGGGTTCCGGATCCAGTTCCACCCGCCCACCCAAACATTAATGATCTATCCCGAATCCGGCAAGAGCCCGCTGAAACAGTACATCATTACTGGGCCAGATTTCTCCTGGTTATGGACAGGATAAAGGACTGCCGAGAGGAGGACGCAATCCCAATTTTCTGCAATAATTGCACGGACAAGGGACTCCTAAACACCATAAGTCGTCATGAAATTACACGCTTTGCTGACTTGGTAACCATAGTACAAAAGTACTGTGCGACGGAGAGCGCCTGGAAAACCGAAAGAAAATTTGGGATAATCCGGCCCCGAATACATCCCTAGTCCGAAATAAAAGGGTGCATCATTACCAAGCACCTGGGTTAAACACCAAAAAACCAAAACCCCCTAAAGGGTACGGAACCGTACTGGAGGGTTGGCTAAACGGACCCTGCAAAATTCATAGCATAGAGGGCGCCACTCCAACTCATAGCCTTCGAGCATGTTGGATACTACGGCAGGTGACCAAAAGTGGCGAAGAGCTTCTAGCTTCAGAATCCCAGCCCGGCAACACCAATACGGTATTAACAGTCTTCGAGACTTTCGCATCAAATAACATGCGAAAACGAACACTCCGCAACCTTGCCGAAGTCTACCAAGTAGCAACAATAAATCCATGGAGTGACACGGCTATCACCTTCAATG
Organism: Aegilops longissima; assembly: GCA_021605205.1. Lineage (NCBI taxonomy): Eukaryota > Viridiplantae > Streptophyta > Magnoliopsida > Poales > Poaceae > Aegilops > Aegilops longissima. Next base: position 125,193,650 of record CM038676.1, read on the forward strand.
CCAGTGACGAACCTAAATTCCGAACAGCCCGAGCACTAGCCGCATTGGTCCTCAGTCCGATGGTGGACGGCTTTCGCCTTACTAAGGTACTCATAGATGGCGGCAGCGGACTAAACCTCATCTATGAGGAAACCCTCCGAAAAATGGAAATAGACTGGAACCGCATTGAGCGAAGCAACACAACCTTTAGAGGAATAATCCCTAGCCGGGAAGCATGCTGCACAGAAAAATCACACTGGGCGTAGTGTTCGCTCGCCGGACAATTACAGTCCGAGGAGGTCACATTTCAAGTGGCCCGTTCAGCAGCGGATATCATGCTTTATTAGGCGAGAGGCATTCACAATTTTTCAAGCTATACCCCATTATGGGTACATGAAGCTTAAAATGCCCGGACCTAACGGAATCATCACTCTCGCTAGTGATCCGAACATAGCACTACGCGCCGAAAACAAGACAGCCGCACTAGCCCTCGAGGCACTATCCAAAGCCCTAGCGGCCGAGGAACTAACTGTGATGCGCCCACGGTGAACAGGGACGATGTGATACTTGATAAAAGATCCAAGTCCACCTCTTTTAAACCAGCAGATGAAATAGTCAAATTCCAAGTCCACCCAACGGACCCCGGAAAGACGGCCTCCATTGGGGCACAATTAAACCCTGATGTAGACGCCGCACTACGAGAATTTCTATGAGAAAACTGGGACATCTTTGCCTGGCACCCTTCAGACATGCCAGGAATCCCACGTTGGCTGGCCGAGCACAGCCTAAATATCCTCAAAGAATTCAAGCCAGTCAAATAGGCTCTTCGGCGCTTTTCCGAACCCAAGAGACAGGCCATGGGAGAGGAGCTAGCCAAACTTTTGGAAGCCGGATTCATCAGAGATATAAAACAACCGGACTGGCTAGCAAACCTGGTGATGGTACCAAAGAAGGATAAATCCTGGCACCTATGTGTTGATTTTGAAGACCTTAATAAGGCTTGCCCAAAGGATCCCTTCCCCTCCCTCAAATTGATCAAATTATCGACGCTACAGCAGGACACGACTCATTGTGCTTCCTCGACGCGTACTCCAGCTACCACCAAATCAAGATGGCGGAGCCAGATCAAGCTGCAACAACATTCATCACTCCATACGGCCCGTTCTGCTTCAATACAATGCCCTTCGGGCTCAAAAACGCCGGCGCAACATATCAGCGCATGATTCAGACATGTCAGGCAAACCAGATCGGCAAAACAGTGGAAGCATATGTAGATGACGTGGTCATCAAAACAAAGCATGTCAAAACTCTAGTAGACGACTTGAGGCTCACATTCGACAATCTTCGAAAATATCACATCAAACTCAATCGGGAAAAATGAGTCTTCGGCGTTCCAGCCGGAAAGCTCCTGGGCTTCATTGTGTCCGGTAGAGGAATTGAAGCAAACCCAGCCAAGATCCGAGCTCTGTCACAATTGGATATTCCAAAAGACCTAAAACAAATACAAAAATTGACGGGATGCGTAGCGGCTCTAAGCCGCTTTATTTCCCGTTTGGGAGAAAAGGCGTTACCCCTTTACCGCCTCCTCCGCCGCACCGAACACTTCGAGTGGACGGATGCCGCCACGGCCGGACTCGAAGAGATAAAAGCCTTATTGGCAACAAATCCGGTCCTGGCCGCACCCAACGTGGGCGAACCAATGCTATTATATATCGCTGCAACACATCAAGTTGTCGCCGCAGGTGCTCGTCGTCGAGCGAGAGCGGACGGACACGGTTCCCTCTTCAAAACCGGTTTACTATGTGTCCATTGTCCTAACTCCATGCAAGTCCCGTACCCACACTATCAAAAGATAGCATACGCAGTATTCATGGCATCCGGAAGCTGCGACACTACTTTCAAGAGTGTTCGATAACGGTAGCCTCGAAGTACCTCTTAACGACATTATAAACAATCGCGGCGCGACGGGCCGGATTGCTAAATGGGCCATAGAGCTCCTTCCATTCGACATAACCTATAAGCCACGACGAGCTATCAAGTCGCAGGTTTTGGCCGACTTCGTGGGACGAATGGACCGTCGAACTCCCTAAAGAGTACGGCGCATACCCAATGGATCATGCACTTTGACGGCTCCAAAATGTTGGCGGCACAGGGGCTGGCGTCGTCCCGACGTCCCCAACCGGGATACAGTCCAATCGTCCTTGAGATAATGTATACGGACTCCAACAACGCAGCCAAACACGAGGCCCTACGCACGGCCTCCGGATGGCGATCTCCATGGGCATTAAACGCCTAGAGGTGCGCGATTCGAACCTTCCCCTCCTTCTTCCTGAAGCCTTTAGAGGCTCGTTTGCGCTTTGTTTGCACATATTTGACGCACTGCGCGCCATTTATACTGGGGCTTCTTTACGAAGCTTATTTTATCTGGGCTTCATGCCCAACACATGCGTCAAACTTCCGCATGTACCTTTTATTCACCATTATATGCATCGATATGACTTAAGTTTTGGCCAAGCTGGGTTGCTGGCTCCTGTGCTTACCCCTCGTTCCCGATTGTTCGGCTAGGTGGTAAAGGAGCACCTCTGCGATTATTACTGCCGGGTCACCGGATGTGTACCTCGGTGGGTGAAGCCGAAAGCTAGCGTTCTTAAGGGAATATTCGATCGGTGAACTGAAAGATGATTTTAACTATTTACCCATCTTCCGCCAGATGATTTTCTGCTTTCATAGCAGCATTGACATGCACTTTAGGGCATGCATCCCAAATAAAGGAACCCTTAACGGAACTATTCTCCCGGAAGATGTTTCTTACTACCCATGTAATATAACATAACTAGTTGGGCACTTATGCGATACAGCAATAATGACCCCTCGCCTTGTCTCCATGCATACCCCGGTTCTTATATAACCACGAAGGTATTCGGACACACTCCGGACTATTGGGTCCCGAGGTCGGGCTTAAAAGGTCCGCTATGACAAACGATCTACAATCCGGCTAGAAGACATTTTTTCATGTCATATTTTTACATAGTCAACTCGACTCATTGTATTCCTCTTCAATGCCATCTAATAGGCTATCTAATTTACAATCTTGCTGGGAATACTTGGCGGCCAATTCTACTTGGCGTACACTGCTTACAGGATCTCCATCCCATCAGCCCCACAGTGTCGACCTCGGCCATGTGGTTTGGGTCAGCCTTCGTGTACCGCGTCTTTACCATGGCCCAGGCCTCCCTGGCGCCTTGACGGCAGGCCGATATCTTCCATAATCGGAAGCGCCACCGTACTCCTTGAAGCCACTCTGCCAGCTCCCCAATGCCTTCGGGCAGGGAGATAGATGGCCACAAGGCCTGGCCGACGCCTTTCATCACCTGCCGGACTCGTTCGTGCAGGTGACATAATTCAGGAAGAAGATCACCAAGGCTGGGCATCTCCTCCTCGGGATGACACGTGAGCAAACCTACATACATGTTTATGTTAGTCGCCTTCCTCGCCGAACTCTTTCAAAGTTCGCTCAAGCACTCTTGAAAATGCCGCGACAAGCCGCCGATTCTCCTTACTGAGTCGATAACGGGCATGAACATCTTTCGGTTCCTCACCCAGTTTGGTGTTGGCATCTTGGAGGTTATTTTCTCTGCCGCACCCTCGTAAGCACGCTCTCGCCGCCTTTAGCTGGCGCAAGAGTTGTTGCTGTCGGATCTAGTCCGCGCCATCTGCAATATTTTGTCGATTTACACACCCGCCGCACTTCATAAACTATTTATCTTTTGAAGCATATATTACGTAGGGGTCTCTGCGGCTCCCCATGGCGGCTAGTGCGACCTCAAGTTGGGCCTTGCATTCTTCAAGCTCCTGGGACAGTCGGGTATTCTTTTTTGCAAGATCCTGCATAACAAATGATCCTTAAATCAGTTATTCTAACTATTTTAAGTCTCGGGGGCTACTGGCATATATAACTGTCAAATTTCCTTACCTGTATGTCCTTTACATACTGCTCCGTGGCTCTGGCTAGACCATCTTGAGCGGCACGGAGGTGCGCATCTCCCGATTTGAAGGCGTTGAGGGCCTCTTGGTAAAAACATGCGTCACGAAGAACTGTCCGGCGGCGCCTGTGTTTCATGGCGCTCTCCACCTCGGAGTTGGTGGCGGACAATTTGTCGGCATCCTCTGTCGGAGGAGCATCCGACGCACGCCTCATGCTCGCCTCCGCTTCCGGACCCGGCTTTGGAGCCTGGCCGGCGGAGGCTCGATTGGCAACCTCTTGGACTCGGTCCGTGGGCGCTTTTCCTGAAAAGAGCACAAGCATTAGTACGCCTTCCAGGAATCAATCCTGGGAATATGGTGACGCGCCTTACCGTTGCGGCGGAGTTTCGATCCGGACCGCACTTCTTTTTAGCCTGCGGGGCCGTACTGCCCCTTGTTGGCTAGCCGTCGCGCGCTCGGCTTCCTGCCTCAAAGGTACCCCCTGTGAAACACCATTGGTATACGGTGATCAAGAAACTAGCACGGATGGGTCATTATCAGAGTATTGGGACCTCGGTCTCAATTACCTGCGAGGCTGGGAGTATTCCGGGGTAATCGACCGTAATGGCAACCAAGGCATTGTCGATGCTAAGTTGGTGGAATACCCCGTCGATCAACTCCACCTTTTTCCTTATATTCGAATAATCCAAGGAGGTCGGATCGAGGGACCGTTCCGGATCCTCGGGTTGTGGGGGCGGGCTGTGTATCTTCTCCACAGTCCGGTGCAGTTCCTGCGCAGAAACCATGAAATGAGATATTTAACCACAGGAACATGGACCGGACAGGCCACAAAGATGTTTGCTTACCCAGCTTCGAGGATTATTCGAAGAAAACTCCTTCAGTGGATTGTCGCGGAGGAAATCCTCCTCCTCCCCTTTATACATGGCAGACAAGGTCTTCACCAGTTCGGTGACCGATCCCGGCCCTTTGCGGCCATGGCGGGTGGCATCGTCCTCCCCATTGAAGTCCCACATGGGGTGGCCCCTATATTGGAGCGGCTGCACTCCCCTCATAATGCAGATTGCCATGACTCCAATCATGGTCAATCCGGCATGAGCCAGTAATCTTATTCGACTCATCAAGTAGAGGACATCCCGGTCGTTTTCCCTCCGGGGGCTCCGAGGGCGCCAGCTTAGGCGCTTCTTCAGAGGAGCATTGCTAAACTCCGGAAGGCCGATCCGAACAGGATCCGGCAGCGGGACGTCCTCCATGTAAAACCATTCCGAAGGCCAGTCTTCGGACGCCTTCTTCGGGGTTCTGGATAGGTATACGGTCCCAGCGATGCGCCATAGCTTGGCTCCGCCCACTTGATATATTGACCCCTCGTAAGAACGGGGTACTAGGCAGAATAATCTCTTCCACAGCCCGAAATGAGCCTCGACGCCCAAGCACAGTTCACAAAGGGGCACGAAGCCCGCGATGTGCAAAATGGAGGCAGGCGTAAGGTGGTGCAACTGGAGGCCGTAGAACTCCAAGAGCCCCCGGAGAAACGGATGGATTGGAAATCCGAGTCCTCTTACTAGATAAGAGATGAAGCATACCCGCTCTCCTTTAGAGGGATCAGGGACACTCTCCGCTTGCTTTCCGCCCTTGTAGGTGGCAAGTCCGGATCGAACCGGAACCATGAAGGCCGGGGGAAGAAATCCCTTGGTTTGGAGTATAACTAGCTCGCTATGCAGGACTGAACATTTCTCCCAATTTCCGGGCTCAGGGCTGGGAGTGCGAGAGGAGGAGCCGCGTCGACTGTCCATGATGGAATGGGCTTTGGTCAGAGGCGCTCTGATGAAAGCTCGCGAAGGGGGGATGGTGTGACTCAGATCTAGATCCTCGCCCCTTTTATAGGCAGCTCATTTGCGTAGCTAGGGGGGTAAGTGTAAAAATACCCTGGCTTTTCGCATTCATTCAAACACGTGGAAGATAGCCATTGTTGGGCGTAGAAGCCAAGGAGCGCAACATTTATCAGAAGTCGGACACTATTCGACAAGTATATGGAATTTGGAGAAGAACCCGCCTCGCAATGCCGAAGACAATCAACGCGCCGGACTCCTCGTCATTGAAGCCTGGTTCGGGGGCTACTGAGGGAGTCCCGGATTAGGGGGTGCCCGGATAGCCGAACTATCACCGTTGGCCGGACTCCTGGACTATGAAGATACAAGAAAACACCGTTGGAAAGGGATGTTGAACAGATAGATGATGCACCGGAAGAACTGAGATATTTGAATGAGGTGACAACCTCGAATTAATTGGAACACAGACGAATCTCCTGAGATATCTTCATCACTCTGGAAGGATAAACTGGCAAGTGGAGAACGAGCAGGAAAAACACTTCGAGGAAAAGAATATGATCAACCTCAAAACTTGAATTGAGTCCACCGGAGAAGAAAAAGAGATGAAGAATGTCGTACAAAAACGAGAATTCACCAGTTGAAACAATTGAGGGAAGACTGAAGAGGCTCCATACGAATGAAATTGATGGTCGGAAGAAACTCGAACTGCGGGAATAAAAGGGTGGAGGGCGGAAAACAAAGACAACTTGGAAGGGGAAACCGACGAATATCTTGAAGAGAAAACACCAGTTGAAATCATTGAGGAAAGAAAACAAAGACTTCGCACGAGTAGGATGGATACTCGATTACAGACTCCGGTTCCGAGAAGAAGAAGGGAGGGCGGGTGGGAAAAGAAAAACAACTGAGGATTGAACTCAACAAAGGTGAAGAGGCTCGAGTCAACTTGACGAGAAATGCACCGGACAAAAGAGATGAGAAACAACAATCGAAAAACCAACTGCGTGATCCTAAAGTAAAATTTGAAGGGGAATAGGAGTAGTTCAAAACACCTACGTCAAGATTCCTCACCAGAGCGATGAAGGGGCAGAGGAGTAAAAAGAATTCCTACTCTCCGATATAACTATACTCAGAAATCAGTTTTTTTCTAGACTCAACAACGGCCAAACTACACGATCAATCAAGGGGGCTCCTAAGGTCGGTCGAGGCTCTGATACCAACTTGTCACGCCCAAGATGCGACCCTATCCAAAAGGAACTCGAAGGTCCCACCAAGGATAGAAGCGCATCTTGACGACGCTTTTGCAAGGTGGATATCATTACATCAACATTACATAATAGATGGGGATACATACATAAGGCACAAATGCCACAAGAATACATCAACAACATACACAAGATCAACATCCGACTACGGATGAAACATAAACAGAAGCTCAAACGACATCCACCCTGCTAGCCCAGGCTGCCGACCTGGAACCTATCCCCTGATCGAAGAAGAAGCAGAAGAAGAACTCCAATACAAGCAAACATCGCTCTCACGTCATGATCATCGCAAACCTGTACCTGCAACTGGTGGTGTAGTAAACTGTGAGCCACGAGGACTCAGCAATCCCATTACCATGGGTACCAAGACTAGCAAAGCTTAATGGGAAAGGAAGGGGTAAAGTGGTGAGGTTGCAGCAGCGACTAAGCATATATGGTGGCTAACATACGCAAATGAGAGCGAGAAGAGAAACAAAGGCGGTCGTCAACTAGTAATGATCAAGAAGTGATCCTGAACTCCTACTTACGTCAAACATAACCCGAAACCGTGTTCTCCTCTCGATCAACCCCAAAAGAGACACTCACAGTTACGCACACGGTTGGTGTATTTTAGAAGAGTTTGCTTGAGTTTACTACAACGGATATTAACAAATTCCATCTGCCACATAACGCGGGCACGGCTCTCGAAAGTTTATACCTGCAGGGTGTCCCAACTTAGCCCATGATAAGCTCTCGCGATCAACGAAGGATATTCCTTCTCCCGGGAAGACCCGATCAGTCTCGGAATCCGGCTACAAGACATTTCGACGATAATAAAACAAGACCAGCAAAGCCGCCCGATGCGCCGACAATCCCGATAGGAGCTGCACATATCTCGTTCTCAGGGCAACACCGGATAAGCGAAGCGTACAGGAACCGACGTAACCCATGTTGCCAAGGGATGGTCCCGCACGGTGCTCTAGTTTGGACCAACACTTAGACAAGCATTGGCCCGGGGGGCTGAATAAAGATGACCCTTGGGTTAATTACTCCCAAGGGAAATGTAGGTGGTGGTGAGGCAAATGGAAAACCAAGGTTGGGCCTTCCTGGAGGAGTCTTATTCAAAGCGAACTGTCAAGGGGTCCCATAAATCACCCGACCGCGTTAGGGACGCAAAATCCGGGAACATAATACCGATATGACGGAAACTAGGGCGGCAAGAGTGGAACAAAACACCAGGCATAAGGCCGAGCCTTCCACCCTTTACCAAGTTTATAGATGCATTAATTAAACAAGATATATTGTGATATCCCAACAAGTAAACATGTTCCAACAAGGAACAACATCTCCATGTTCCAACAAGGAACAAACTTCATCTTCACCTGCAACTAGCAACGCTATAAGAGGGGCTGAGCAAAGCGGTAACATTGCCAATCAACGGTTTGCATAGGAAAGGTGTCAAAGGTTAGAGGCTGACATGGCAATTTGGGATGGCTTGAGCAGCAAGTGATAGGTAACGCAGCATAGCGATAGAACGAAACAGCTAGCATAGCAATGATAGTAGTGAGATCCAGGTTAGCGGTCATCTTGCCTGAAATCCTGCTAGGAAGAAGAACGAGTCCATGAAGAAGACGAACGGATGAAGCCGAACCAAGCGTAGACGAACGAATCCTCACGATCGCAACGAAACGGGAACTATCGAGAAGAAGCACACAACATGGTAAACACACCACACATTGACAAGGCATGATGCACGACGAGCATGATGCATGGCAAGGCTACATGAAGCTACTCATGGCAAGAGATGATGCAAACAAGAGCAACACATCAAAGCAAGTTTAAATGAGGCGGAAACAACATAGAACAATTCGGTAAGTCCTCATATGCAAATTTCGAAATTGGTCCAGATCTGAATAAACCTTATGTTCAAGTTGTTAAACAGCAAGTTAAAATGCACCACGATGATCTACACGAAATTCTAGTCAAGTTACATATAAAGTTCATTAGATTGAGCTACGGCCTAGAAGATATGAGCAAAACAAGATAAGCATGGCATTGATGCAAAATGCATTCAAACATCAAGCAAACACATAAAAACATGGATGCAACATGATAATATGAAGCTACATGCAAAATCAAGCAAGTTTCATATAGAGCACACTCAAAACGGAGCAACGGTTCAACACATACACTCCATACAAGTTTAAAGGACAAGCTGTCCAAAACAGCAACTAGGCATATTGCAAGCACGAAAACAACATTCTACAGGACCTCAACAAGAAAACAAAAGGCATGGGCATGATGTACAGGTGAATCATGACAAAACATGAACACTGAACTATCTCCGAAATCACTAGAACATGCTCAAACACACATGGCAAGATTGCAAATAATAACAGTTTCAGACTTTAGCGGAAATAACATCAAAGTTGCAATGTTTAGAGCTATCAAACAACATATTACAGGAACTTATCATGGCAAAAAAAAGGCATGGCATGAATCTACTAAATGCATAGATCAAATGTCCTTTAGTGACCATGAGCCAAAAAGGATCAGAAAATATGATGGCACCCATGTTAACATGGCAAGTTATATTACAGATTCAAACATGGCAGGAACAACAATAAGTAGGCATGTTGGTGAGCTTGAACCACTCACCACAGAGCAATACATGGCATGGTAAGGCAACCAACAGTAAGAAGACATGGCATAGAAGCTACACATTGCAAGAACAACAACATAGAATGCAAGGATCAACTACAACAACCTTGGCAAATTGAATAACATGTAAACAATCTGCCAGGAAACATTTTATAGCAAAAGTAAAGCTCGATTTACTCAAGCTATGGCACTCCATAATTGCAAACAAGGGCATGGATCGATAGATCAAGACACGTATAACAAAACATCCTTACTGAAGTATCTCAAAATAAGCATGGATCTCTCGGTAGCATCAAGTTAACATGGCATAAAATATCAGCAGAACAGGGCTGAAATCAGCAACATCATGAAGCCTAGTTTGCATGCTTGTGCTAGTCACCACATTGATCACAAAAATACATAGCAATCACCACTGTAAAGATGGCATGGCATATTACAAAAAACATGTAGGAATCAAGTTCATAGGATGCACACATCGATCATGGCAAAAATGACAAAAGTGCATGTCCTGATAAGAATCTGAAACTAACATCACATAGCACTTTTGCAACAGCATTTAGGGCATCAAGATGAGCTCAAATGAAAATGATGCAATGAGATGAAATGATATACTCATCGAGGCGAACAATTTGACATATTATACGCACAAAACGGACCTACGGATGCAGAGTTATGGCATGATGAAAATGCAATAAAATATTAGCAGATTCGGGGACTTGGGCATATTTTACCTCCGGGAAAGTCAACCCGGGACGGAGGCGTTCCGGGACGGAGGGATCCGGGATGGGGCGCGACGTTTGGACGGGTGGATTGGTGGATCTCATCCACCCTGCGGGATCTCGCCGGAGTTATCGCCGGAGAGGAGGAGATGGCGGAGGCAGTCATTGGCGGGCTGCTGGCGAGGGGAGCGAGGAGGCGCGGGCTAGGGCAGCGAGGGAGCAGCGCGCTGGCGCTGAAGCTTCGCTGGCGGAGGGCAGCGGCCGGGCGGTTCGGCAGCGGGCGAAGCCGGACGCCGCGGAGGAGCGAGAGGCGAGGCGCTGGGCTGGCAGCGGCGGCGGCGCCGGGCGGCCACGGGCGCGGAGAGGCGGCCTTGATCGCCCGGCGAGGGCGGCGCAGGCGGCCGGGACGGGCGGCGCTGGTGGCGGGAGCGGGGTCGGGGGCGGAGGCCCGAAGGGCGGCGCGGCGCAGGCGCCGGGCGCCGGGCTCGGCGGAGGCGCTGTGAACGGGCGGTCCCGACCAGGCCTCATGCGGGCTGCTGTGAGTGGAGAGAGAGGGTGAGGTGGCGGCGGCTGGTTGGCTGCGGGCGGCAGCGGGGGTGACGTGGCGCATGGGGATTGGTCGGGGTGAGGTGTCCGGCGGACATGTCCGGCTCGGGCGGACGTGTCCGGCGGCGCGAGGATGAAGATGGCTAGGGTTAAACCGGGAATTCGGGGGAGAAGCACATATATATAGGTAGAGGGAGCTAGGAGTGTCCAAATGGAGCACGGTTTTCGGCCACGCGATCGTGATCGAACGACCGAGAGCATGGAGGGGAGTTTGGTGGGTTTTGGGCCACTTTGAAAGGGGTGTTGGGCTGCAAAGAGAAGGAGGCTTATACGGTTACCCGGTTAACCGTTGGAGTACCAAACGACCTCCAAATGATCCGAAACTTGACAGGCGGTCTACCGGTGCTATACCAAGGCCGCTTAGCAAACCTCGTCCATTCGAGACCGTTTAACACCCGCATACGAAAAAGAGGTAAAAGGGGCGCCGGAGACATAGGAGTGCGGATTGCAAAAGCGGACAACGGGAAAATGCTCGGATGCATGAGACGAACACGTATGCAAAATGAAATGCACATGATGACATGATATGAAATGCAGATGATGACATGGCAAAGTGCAACACGCACGCACATGGCATGGCAACGACGGCGAATAACTGGCAGACACCTGGCGCATCAAATCCGGGGCGTTACAACACTCCTCCACTAACAAGAGATCTCGTCCCGAGATCTTAGGACCGAGACGGAAGGGAAAAAGGGATGAGATGAAACAAGAAACGCAAGAGAGAAGAGGCAAAGAATCGAAAGCACTCGAGAAGAAGAGACGAACGACGAGAATGACGAGAATCGAAAGCTCTCTGAATCATATAGACTATGAAACAACTCGTTCTAACCGGAGCGGTTAGAATGAGAAAAGAAACGGATAAGATTGAAAGGATTTAGGCAGCACTCTGACTGAACATGGAAAGAATAGAACATGAACTTGAGAAAATGGAGTGATACTTGATGAGATGAACAACGTAAAGCCTCCGGAAGAATTGAAGAATGGAATGAAAAGAATTTAGAAGGAGGGTTGAACGGAGTTGTCGAGAAAATCAACAACGAAAAGAATAAGCTTGTTATGGACTTATGGATTACATCTCAAAATTATGAGGTGATAACCAACCACAAGCGGAAAAGATTGAATAGTTGAGAGGAACGAAGAAATGCAAAACTCCATTTCAAAAGAATATCGAGAATTAATTGCACTTTGATATGCAAGAAGAAAGATACTTGAGCTCCTCCAAAAGAACATAGATGAACTCTTGAAGAATGAATTAAATCATGAAGAACCACCATGAAGAACTCCGGTGACAAAAAGGATGATGAGATAGAATGAAGGAAAAAAAGAATAAGATGAGCCTTGCAATAATTCCGACGGGGGTTCCGACGAGATGGCCAATGAAACTTTGAACTCCGGGAAAGAAAAGATGAAAGCACTTGGAACTAGAATTTATTCCTCAAGAACAAACTCCAAAGGAAGGGATTACTCACTTGGATGAAATAAGAATAAGATTTATTGTATGCTTATCCTTCATCAAATTAAATTGATGACAAGTAATGGATTTTGCATATTACTTATTCTTCTTGAAAAAGGATTAAGGGGGAACATAGCACAAAACTTGAGAAAGGTCTTCATGAACCACCGGTAGGATTGAAAAGAACGAATGAATTAAAATGATAAACAAGGAAAAAGAATCTTGAACGAACCGCCGTTAGAAATGAAAATGAACGAAGAGAAGAGAACGAATCGCCGGAAAGAATTAGAAACCACGAAGATACTTGAGGGAAAATTAGAGACAAGAGAACGAAGAGATCGCGAACTGATTGAAGAATACTTGAACGAAGCACCGGAAGAATATTGAGACGAACGAAGGGGCACGGATATAAAATAAATGGGGAATGAATCTGAAAACTTGGAACGAAGCAATATTCTGAAAAGATGGCCTCCGGATGATCGAGACGGCAAAAACAACTCCTGAAATACTCCGGATGGATGAAAAGAATTTGCATGACTGGAAACAATTTGATAGGATAACATCGAGCTCGCACCTCGAATCTCCGGGAGAACGGACAATATTTAGAGGAAAAACTCTTCTTCGGTCTTCAAAGATGACGATAAACACCACCAAAGTTGTTGAGATACTCCGGTAGAATGAAAAGCAGAGAGGTTGAGCCAACAATGAAATGGTTTGAAATCGATCTTGAAAAGACATCTGACTGATGAAATTCATTCTTACGTCACACTTGAAAAGAATTGAGAATAACTCCGGGGGAATTAAAAGAGTCAGGTAAGATCCTGGGAAAGACCTGTGGGTTAGGGCCCACTAAAAGAAAACACCGTTGGAAAGGGATGTTGAACAGATAGATGATGCACCGGAAGAACTGAGATATTTGAATGAGGTGACAACCTCGAATTAATTGGAACACAGACGAATCTCCTGAGATATCTTCATCACTCCGGAAGGATAAACTGGCAAGTGGAGAACGAGCAGGAAAAACACTTCGAGGAAAAGAATATGATCAACCTCAAAACTTGAATTGAGTCCACCGGAGAAGAAAAAGAGATGAAGAATGTCGTACAAAAACGAGAATTCACCAGTTGAAACAATTGAGGGAAGACTGAAGAGGCTCCATACGAATGAAATTGATGGTCGGAAGAAACTCGAACTGCGGGAATAAAAGGGTGGGAGGGCGGGAAAACAAAGACAACTTGGAAGGGGAAACCGACGAATATCTTGAAGAGAAAACACCAGTTGAAATCATTGAGGAAAGAAAACAAAGACTTCGCACGAGTAGGATGGATACTCGATTACGGACTCGGTTCCGAGAAGAAGAAGGGAGGCGGGGGAAAAGAAAAACAACTGAGGATTGAACTCAACAAAGGTGAAGAGGCTCGAGTCAACTTGACGAGAAATGCACCGGACAAAAGAGATGAGAAACAACAATCGAAAAACCAACTGCGTGATCCTAAAGTAAAATTTGAAGGGGAATAGGAGTAGTTCAAAACACCTACGTCAAGATTCCTCACCAGAGCGATGAAGGGGCAGAGGAGTAAAAAGAATTCCTACTCTCCGATATAACTATACTCAGAAATCAGTTTTTTTCTAGACTCAACAACGGCCAAACTACACGATCAATCAAGGGGGCTCCTAAGGTCGGTCGAGGCTCTGATACCAACTTGTCACGCCCAAGATGCGACCCTATCCAAAAGGAACTCGAAGGTCCCACCAAGGATAGAAGCGCATCTTGACGACGCTTTTGCAAGGTGGATATCATTACATCAACATTACATAATAGATGGGGATACATACATAAGGCACAAATGCCACAAGAATACATCAACAACATACACAAGATCAACATCCGACTACGGATGAAACATAAATGTAAGCTCAAACGACATCCACCCGCTAGCCCAGGCTGCCGACCGGAACCTATCCCCGATCGAAGAAGAAGCAGAAGAAGAACTCCAATACAAGCAAACATCGCTCTCACGTCATGATCATCGCAAACCTGTACCTGCAACTGGTGGTGTAGTAAACTGTGAGCCACGAGGACTCAGCAATCCCATTACCATGGGTATCAAGACTAGCAAAGCTTAATGGGAAAGGAAGGGGTAAAGTGGTGAGGTTGCAGCAGCGACTAAGCATATATGGTGGCTAACATACGCAAATGAGAGCGAGAAGAGAAACAAAGGAACGGTCGTCAACTAGTAATGATCAAGAAGTGATCCTGAACTCCTACTTACGTCAAACATAACCCAGAAACCGTGTTCTCCTCTCGATCAACCCCGAAAAGAGACACTCACGTTACGCTACGGTTGGTGTATTTTAGAAGAGTTTGCTTGAGTTTACTACAACCGGATATTAACAAATTCCCATCTGCCACATAACGCGGGCACGGCTCTCGAAAGTTTATACCTGCAGGGTGTCCCAACTTAGCCCATGATAAGCTCTCGCGATCAACGAAGGATATTCCTTCTCCCGGAAGACCCGATCAGTCTCGGAATCCGGCTACAAGACATTTCGACAGAATAAAACAAGACCAGCAAAGCCGCCCGATGCGCCGACAATCCCGATAGGAGCTGCACATATCTCGTTCTCGTGGCAACACCGGATAAGCGAAGCGTCAGAACCGACGTAACCCATGTTGCCAAGGGATGGTCCCAAGACGGTGCTCTAGTTTGGACCAACACTTAGACAAGCATTGGCCGGGGGCTGAATAAAGATGACCCTTGGGTTAATTACTCCCAAGGGAAATGTAGGTGGTGGTGAGGCAAATGGAAAACCAAGGTTGGGCCTTCCTGGAGGAGTCTTATTCAAAGCGAACTGTCAAGGGGTCCCATAAATCACCCGACCGCGTTAGGGACGCAAAATCCGGGAACATAATACCGATATGACGGAAACTAGGGCGGCAAGAGTGGAACAAAACACCAGGCATAAGGCCGAGCCTTCCACCCTTTACCAAGTTTATAGATGCATTAATTAAACAAGATATATTGTGATATCCCAACAAGTAAACATGTTCCAACAAGGAACAACATCTCCATGTTCAACAAGGAACAAACTTCATCTTCACCTGCAACTAGCAACGCTATAAGAGGGCTGAGCAAAGCGGTAACATTGCCAATCAACGGTTTGCATAGGAAAGGTGTCAAAGGTTAGAGGCTGACATGGCAATTTGGGATGGCTTGAGTAGCAAGTGATAGGTAACGCAGCATAGCGATAGAACGAAACAGCTAGCATAGCAATGATAGTAGTGAGATCCAGGTTAGCGGTCATCTTGCCTGAAATCCTGCTAGGAAGAAGAACGAGTCCATGAAGAAGACGAACGGATGAAGCCGAACCAAGCGTAGACGAACGAATCCTCACGATCGCAACGAAACGGGAACTATCAAGAAGAAGCACACAACATGGTAAACACACCACACATTGACAAGGCATGATGCACGACGAGCATGATGCATGGCAAGGCTACATGAAGCTACTCATGGCAAGAGATGATGCAAACAAGAGCAACACATCAAAGCAAGTTTAAATGAGGCCGGAAACAACATAGAACAATTCCGGTAAGTCCTCATATGCAAATTTCGAAATTGGTCCAGATCTGAATAAACCTTATGTTCAAGTTGTTAAACAGCAAGTTAAAATGCACCACGATGATCTACACGAAATTCTAGTCAAGTTACGTATAAAGTTCATTAGATTCGGAGCTACGGCCTAGAAGATATGAGCAAAACAAGATAAGCATGGCATTGATGCAAAATGCATTCAAACATCAAGCAAACACATAAAAACATGGATGCAACATGATAATATGAAGCTACATGCAAAATCAAGCAAGTTTCATATAGAGCACACTCAAAACGGAGCAACGGTTCAACACATACACTCCATACAAGTTTAAAGGACAAGCTGTCCAAAACAGCAACTAGGCATATTGCAAGCACGAAAACAACATTCTACAGGACCTCAACAAGAAAACAAAAGGCATGGGCATGATGTACAGGTGAATCATGACAAAACATGAACACTGAACTATCTCCAGAAATCACTAGAACATGCTCAAACACACATGGCAAGATTGCAAATAATAACAGTTTCAGACTTTAGCAGAAATAACATCAGGTTGCAATGTTTAGAGCTATCAAACAACATATTACAGGAACTTATCATGGCAAAAAAAAGGCATGGCATGAATCTACTAAATGCATAGATCAAATGTCCTTTAGTGACCATGAGCCAAAAAGGATCAGAAAATATGATGGCACCCATGTTAACATGGCAAGTTATATTACAGATTCAAACATGGCAGGAACAACAATAAGTAGGCATGTTGGTGAGCTTGAACCACTCACCACAGAGCAATACATGGCATGGTAAGGCAACCAACAGTAAGAAGACATGGCATAGAAGCTACACATTGCAAGAACAACAACATAGAATGCAAGGATCAACTACAACAACCTTGGCAAATTGAATAACATGTAAACAATCTGCCAGGAAACATTTTATAGCAAAAGTAAAGCTCGATTTACTCAAGCTATGGCACTCCATAATTGCAAACAAGGGCATGGATCGATAGATCAAGACACGTATAACAAAACATCCTTCTGAAGTATCTCAAAATAAGCATGGATCTCTCGGTAGCATCAAGTTAACATGGCATAAAATATCAGGAGAACAGGGCTGAAATCAGCAACATCATGAAGCCTAGTTTGCATGCTTGTGCTAGTCACCACATTGATCACAAAAATACATAGCAAGCACCACTGTAAAGATGGCATGGCATATTACAAAAAACATATAGGAATCAAGTTCATAGGATGCACACATCGATCATGGCAAAAATGACAAAAGTGCATGTCCTGATAAGAATCTGAAACTAACATCACATAGCACTTTTGCAACAGCATTTAGGGCATCAAGATGAGCTCAAATGAAAATGATGCAATGAGATGAAATGATATACTCATCGAGGCGAACAATTTGACATATTATACGCACAAAACGGACCTACGGATGCAGAGTTATGGCATGATGAAAATGCAATAAAATATTAGCAGATTCGGGACTTGGGCATATTTACCTCCGGAAAGTCTACCCGGACGGAGGCGTTCCGGGACGGAGGGATCCGGATGGGCGCGACGTTTGGACGGGTGGATTGGTGGATCTCATCCACCTGCGGGATCTCGCCGGAGTTATCGCGGAGAGGAGGGAGATGGCGGAGGCAGTCCGGGGGGGCGCGCGAGGAGAGCGAGGAGGCGGCTAGGGCCGGCGAGAGAGCGGCGCGCATGAGCGAAGCTCGCTGGCGGAGGCGGCGCGCCGGGCGGCTTCGGGCGGCGGGCGAAGCCGGACGCCGGGCTGAGGAGCGAGGCGCGAGGGCCTTGGCAAGCGGCTGGCGCCGCCGGGCGGCCACGGGCGCGGAGGGAGGCGCGGTCGCCGCCGGGCGAGGGTGGCGCAGGCCGGCCGGGACGGGCGGCGCTGGTGGCGGGAGCGGGTCCATGGGCGGCGGAGGCCCGAGCGGCGGGGCTCGGGAGGAGGCGCTTGGCCTAAGGCGGGTTCGACCAGGCCTCATGGCTGCTGTGGTGGAGAGAGAGAGAGGGTGAGGTGGCGGCGGCTGGTTGGCTGCGGGCGGCGACGGGGGTGACGTGGCGCATGGGGATTGGTCGGGGTGAGGTGTCCGGCGGACATGTACGGCTCGGGCGGACGTGTCCGGCGGCGCGAGGATGAAGATGGCTAGGGTTAGACCGGGATTTCGGGGGAGAAGCACATATATATAGGTAGAGGGAGCTAGGAGTGTCCAAATGGAGCACGGTTTTCGGCCACGCGATCGTGATCGAATGACCGAGAGAATGGAGGGGAGTTTGGTGGGTTTTGGGCCACTTTGAAAGGGGTGTTGGGCTGCAAAGAGAAGGAGGCTTATACGGTTACCCGGTTAACCGTTGGAGTACCAAACGACCTCCAAATGATCCGAAACTTGACAGCGGTTCACGGTGCTATACCAAGGCCGCTTGGCAAACCTCGGTCCATTCCGAGATCATTTAACACACGTACACGAAAAGAGGTAAAAGGGGGCGCCGGGAGACATAGGAGTGCCGGATTGCAAAACGGACAACGGGGAAAATGCTCGGATGCATGAGATGAACACGTATGCAAAATGAAATGCACATGATGACATGATATGAAATGCAGATGATGACATGGCAAAGTGCAACACGCAAGCACATGACATGGCAACGACGGCGAATAACTGGCAGACACCTGGCGCATCGAATCCGGGGCGTTACAATCTCCTACCTTTGTAACCGACTCTGTGTAACCCTAACCTATCCGGTGTCTATATAAACCGGAGGGTTTTAGTCCATAGGACGAACAACAATCATACCATAGGCTAGCTTCTAGGGTTTAGCCTCCTTGATCTCGTGGTAGATCTACTCTTGTACTACCCATATCATCAATATTAATCAAGCAGGAGTAGGGTATTACCTCCATCGAGAGGGCCCGAACCTGGGTAAAAACATCGTGTCCCTTGTCTCCTGTTACCATCCGCCTAGACGCATAGTTCGGGATCCCCTACCCGAGATCCGCTGGTTTTGACACCGACAATGGGCATATCTTTTGTAGAAAGAATTAAACTCTCTTGCTTCACTTATATCTATTTAGAGAGATGACAAGAATTGGTCATTCACATGGTTAGTCATAAAACCCTACATAAAACTTGTAGATCACTGAATATGATATGTCTGATTCCTTGCAATAGTTTTGCGATATAAAGGTGGTGATTTTAGAGTCGTGCTAGTTGAGTAATTGTGAAATTGAGAAATACTTGTGTTGAGGTTTGCAAGTCCCGTAGCATGCACGTATGGTGAACCGTTATGTAACGAAGTCAGAGCATGAGGTGTTTATTGATTGCCTTCCTTATGAGTTGCGGTCGGGGACGAGCGATGGTCTTTTCCTACCAATCTATCCCCCTAGGATCATGCGCGTAGTACTTAGTTTCGATGATTAATAGATTTTTGCAATAAGTATGTGAGTTCTTTATGACTAATGTTGAGTCCATGGATTATACGCACTCTCACCCTTCCATCATTGCTAGCCTCTTCGGTACCGTGCATTGCCCTTTCTCACCTCGAGAGTTGGTGCAAAATTCACCGGTGCATCCAAACCACGTGATATGATACGCTCTGTCACACATAAGCCTCATTATATCTTCCTCAAAACAGCCACCATACCTACCTATTATGGCATTTCCATAGCCATTCCGAGATATATTGCCATGCAACTTCCATCATCATCATATACATGACTTGAGCATTTATCATCATATTGCTTTGCATGATCATAAGATAGCTAGCATGATGTTTTCATGGCTTGTCCGTTTTTTGATGTCATTGCTACGCTAGATCATTGCACATCATGGTACACCGCCGGAGGCATTCATATAGAGTCATATCTTCGTTCTAGTATCGAGTTGTAAGTAAATAAAAGTGTGATGATCATCATTATTAGAGCATTGCCCCATCCAAAAAAAAGAGAGGCCAAAGAAGCCTAAATAATAAAATGGGGCCAAAGAAGCCCGCAAAAAAAGAGAAAAAAAGGAAAATAAATAAAAAAGGGGCAAGGTTACTATCTCTTTTTCCACACTTGTGCTTCAAAGTAGCACCATGTTCTTCATGTAGTGAGTCTCATATCTTGTGTTTCAAAGTAGCACCATGTTCTTCATATATATTGTCTCCTATGTTGTCACTTACATATACTAGTGGGAATTTTCATTATAGAACTTGGCTTGTATATTCCAACGATGGGCTTCCTCAAATGCCCTAGGTCTTCATGAGCAAGCAAGTTGGATGCACACCCACTTAGTTTCTTTTGTTGAGCTTTCATACACTTATAGCTCTTAGTGCATCCGTTGCATGGCAATCCTTACTCCTCGCATTGACATCAATTGATGGGCATCTCCATAGCCCGTTGATTAGCCGCGTCGATGTGAGACTTTCTCTTTTTTTTCTCCACATAACCTCCATCATTATATTGTATTCCACCTATAGTGCTATATCCATGGCTCACACTCATGTATTGCGTGAAAGTTGAAAAGGTTTGAGAAATGTCAAAAGATGAAACAATTGCTTGGCTTGTCATCGGGGTTGTGCATGATGTGAATATTTTGTGTGGTGAAGATGGAGCATAGCCAGACTATATGATTTTGTAGGGATGAGCTTTCTTTGGCTATGTTATTTCAATAAGACATAATTGCTTGGTTGGTATGCTTGAAGTATTATTGTTTTTATGTCAAAGGATAGATTATTGCTTTGAATCACTAGTGTCTTAATATTCATGCCATGATTAGACATATGATCAAGATTATTCTAGGTAGCATCCCACATCAAAAATTATTCTTTTTTATCATTTACCTACTCGAGGACGAGCAGGAATTAAGCTTGGGGATGTTGATACGTCTCCGTCGTATCTATAATTTTTTATTGTTCCATGCCAATATTATTCACTTTCATATACTTTTTGGCAACTTTTTATATTATTTTGGGACTAACATATTGATCCAAAGGCTCAATGCAGTTCCATGTCATTGCATGCTTTATGTTTCAGTAGAATATCCATATCAAACAGAGTCCAAACGGGATAAAAACGGACGGAGCTTATTTTTGGAAAATATGGAAAATTCCGGAAGAAAATCCACGCGAGACGGTGCCCGAGGTGGTCACGAGGTAGGGGGGCGCGCCCCCTACCCTCATGAGCCCACCATAAGGAGGTTGACGCTCTTCTTTTGCCGCAAGAAAGCTAATATTCGGAAAAAAAATCACGGCGAAGGTTTCAGGCCAATCGGAGTTATGGATCTCCATATATACGCGAAACGGTGAAACAGAGCCAGGAGAGAATGCAGAGACAGAGAGATAGATCCAATCCCAAAGGGGCTCTCGCCCCTCCCAAGCCATGGGAGCCAAGGAACAGAGGGGAAACCCTCCTCCCATCTAGGGAGGAGGTCAAGGAAGAATAAGAAGAAGGGGGGCTCTCTCCCCCTTGCTTCCGGTGGCGCCGGAGCGCTGCCGGGGGCCATCATCATCACCGCGATCTTCACCAACACCACCGTCATCTTCACCAACATCTCCATCACCTTCCCCCCTCTATCTACAGCGGTCCACTCTCCCGCAACCCGCTGTACCCTCTACTTGTGCTTTATGCTTCATATTATTTTCCGATGATGTGTTGCCATCCTATGGTGTCTGAGTAGATTTTCGTTGTCCTATCGGTGATTGATGAATTGCTATGATTGGTTTGAATTGCATGTTTTATTATTGGTGCTGTCCTATTGTGCCCTCCGTGTCGCGCAAGCGTGAGGGATTCCCGTTGTAGGGTTTGCAATATGTTTATGATTTGCTTATGGTGGGTGGCGTGAGTGACAGAAGCACAGACCCGAGTAAGTAGGTTGTTTGCATACGTGATAAAGGGGACTTGATACTTTAATGAATCTTTAGTAGTTGCGGATTCTTGCTAGAGTTCCAATCATAAGTGCATATGATCCAAGTAGAGAAAGTATGTTAGCTTATGCTTCTCCCTCAAATAGAATTGCAATAGTGATTACCGGTCTAGTAACATAGTCAGTTGCTTAGGGACAATTCCACAACTCATACCACCACTTTTCCACACTCGCTATATTTACTTTATTGCTTCTTTATCCAAACAGCCCCTAGTTTATATTTATGTTCTCTTTATTATCTTGCAAACCTATCCTATCACACCTTCAAAGTACTTCTAGTTTCATACTTGTTCTAGGTAAAGCAAACGTTAAGCGTGCGTAGAGTTGTATCGGTGGTCGACAGAACTTGAGGGAATATTTGTTCTACCTTTAGCTCCTCGTTGGGTTCGACACTCTTACTTATCGAAAGAGGCTACAATTGATCCCCTATACTTGTGGGTTATCAACGGCACCCGTTGTTTCGGACAAGCCGTGGAGTGTGATTGTTGGTGGAGGGGGAGTAAACCTTTCCTTTTATTGCTTGGGAACCGCCACTAGCGTGCTTAGCATGGAAGATATTGATAACTGATGGTCGTGAAGTAAACAAGAATGGTGCATTTCTCAAAATATCATTTACCTCTGTTTTAAAAAATTGAGCTCTGGCACCGCTGCAAATCACTGCTTCTCTCTGCGAAGGGACTATCTATTTACTTTTGTGTTGTGTCATCACCTTCTAAAATAAGCGCCAGAACCTGAGAGCACTGTTGTCATGCTGATGCATTGTGTCTAGCTAATGTTGGGTGCATCATGACTGGATGTTTTCTACCATGAATTACAATGTTTAGTCGCTGCTTGAACTTTGGAGGTGCTCTGCATTTATGTTTTGCGGTCTTAGAAAGGGCTAGCGAGATACCACTATTGTCATATTATGTCATGGTTGTTTTGACAACATGTTGCTGTGTGAGATATCTTATTATTGCTCGCTAGCTGATTATGTCATTGATATGAGTTACTATAATTTTAACAGTTATTGTGTGCATGGTTAGTTATCATGTTGGGTGAAAACCTGGGTGCTGTTTAAGCTTATTTATGCAAACAAGACAAAAGAGTTCATAAAAGTTTTTCTTTTTCACTTTCAGTTTATCGACTGAATTGCTTGAGGACAAGCAAAGGTTTAAGCTTGGGGGAGTTGATACATCTCCAACGTATCTACTTTTCCTAACGCTTTTTCTTCTGTTTTGGACTCTAATTTGCATGATTTGAATCGAATTAACCTCGGACTGATGTTGTTTTCAGCACAACTACCATGGTGTTGTTTTTGTGCAGAAATAAAAGTTCTCGGAATGGAACGAAACTTCGCGACGATATTTTATACAATAAAAGAGAATTTCTTGAGCCAAGAGCCACCTGAGGGAGGCACCTGGGTGGGCACAACCCACCGGGGTGCGCCTGCCCCCAGGCGCGCCCAGGTGAGTTGTCCCCACTTAGTGGCCCCGCAGACCCTAAAATCGACGCTATAAAATCCTATTTTTCTAGAAAAAATCGAGGAGAAAGAATCATTACGATCCACGAGACGGAGCCACCATCACCTCCTGTTCTTCATCGGGAGGGCAGATCCGGAGTCCGTTTGGGGCTTTGGAGAGGGGTATCTTTGATCTTCGTCATCACCAACCCTTCTCCATCACCAATTCCATGATGCTCCCCACCGGGAGTGAGTAATTCCTTCGTAGGCTCGCTGGTCGGTGAGGAGTTGGATGAGATTCATCATGTAATCTAGTTAGTTTTGATAGGGCTTGATCCCTGGTATCCACTATGTTCTGAGATCTATGTTGCTATGACTTTGCCATGCTTAATGCTTGTCACTTTGGGCCTGGGTGCCATGATTTCAAATCTGAACTATTTATGTTATCACCATTATATCCATGTTCTAGATCTGATCTTGCAAGTTATAGTCACCTACTACGTGTTATGATCCGGCAACCCCGGAGTGACAATGGTCGGGACCACTCCCAGTGATGACCGTAGTTTGAGGAGTTCATGTATTCACCGTGTGTTAATGCTTTGTTCCGGTTCTCTATTAAAAGGAGGCCTTAATATCCCTTAGTTTCCAATTGGACCCCGCTGCCATGGGAGGGTAGGACAAAAGATGTCATGCAAGTTCTTTCCATAAGCACGTATGACTATTTACGGAATACATGCCTACATTATATTTATGAACTAGAGCTAGTGCCGTATCGCCCTAGGTTATGACTGCCACATGATGAAATCCAACAAATTACCGATCCAATGCCCACTAATTTATCTTACATAGTTCTTGCTAGTTACTACTGCTATCGTTACTACTGCACTTGCTTGAAAACTACTGTTATCACTGTTACCGTTACTATTGCTGCTACTATTATCAAAACTATCATACTACTTTGCTACTGATCACCTTGCTGCAGATAATTAATCTCCGGGTGTGGTTGAATTGACAACTCAGCTGCCAATACTTGCGAATATTCTTTGGCTCCCCTTGTGTCGAATCTATAAATTTGGGTTGAATACTCTACCCTCGAAAACTGTTGTGATCCCCTATACTTGTGGGTTATCACACCCCTGAAGAGTGGTCTATTTTTGTTGAATCTCGATCGTGGTGATACACATATTCATAGTATTGATGCCAAAAGATGCAAAGTTGATAATGATAGCACAACTTATTTGTGGCACTACCATTTAGGTCATATTGGTGTAAAGTGCATGAAGAAATTCCATGCGGATGGACTTTTGGAATCACTTGATTATGAATCATTTGATGCTTGTGAACCATGCCTCATGGGCAAGATGAGTAAGACTCCGTTCTCCGGAACAATGGAGCAAGCCACTGACTTATTGGAAATAATACATACCGATGTATGCGGTCCGATGAGTGTTGAGGCTCGCAACGGGTATAGTTATTTTCTGACCTTCACAGATGATTTGAGTAGATATGGGTATATATACTTAATGAAACACAAGTCTGAAACATTTGAAAATTTCAAAGAATTTCAGAGTGAACTTGAGAATGATCGTAACAAGAAAATAAAGTTTCTATGATCTGATCGCGGAGGCGAATATTTGAGTTACGAGTTTGGCCTTCATTTAAAACAATGTGGAATAGTTTCACAACTCACGCCACCTGGAACACCACAGCGTAATGGTGTGTCCGAACGTCGTAACCGTACTTTAATAGATATGGTGCCATCTATCATGTCTCTTACCGATTTACCACTATCGTTTTGGGGTTATGCATTAGAGACAGCTGCATTCACGTTAAATAGGGCACCATCTAAATCCGTTGAGATGACACAGTATGAACTGTGGTTTGGCAAGAAACCTAAGCTGTCATTTCTTAAAGTTTGGGGTTGCGATGCTTATGTGAAAAAGCTTCAGCCTGATAAGCTCGAACCCAAATCGGAGAAGTGCGTCTTCATAGGATACCCAAAAGAAACTATTGGGTACACCTTCTATCGCAGATCCGAGGGCAAGATTTTTGTTGCTAAGAATGGATCCTTTCTAGAGAAGGAGTTTGTCTCGAAAGAAGTGAGTGGGAGGAAAGTAGAACTTGATGAGGTAATTTTACCTTCTCTCGAATTGGAAAGTAGCTCATCACATAAAACCGTTCCCGTGATGCCTACAACAATTAGAGAGGAATCTAATGATAATGATCATGAAACTTCGGATCAAGTTACTACTGAACCTCGTAGGTCAACCAGAGCACGTTCCGCACCAGAGTGGTATGATAATCCTGTTCTGGAAGTCATGTTACTAGACCATGACGAACCTACGAACTATGAGGAAGCGATGATGAGCCCAAATTCCGCAAAATGGCTTGAGGCCATGAAATATGAGATAGGTTCCATGTATGAGAACAAAGTATGGACGTTGGGTGACTTGCCCGATGATCGGCAAGCCATAGAGAATAAATGGATCTTCAAGAAGAAGACTGACGCTGATGGTAATGTTACTGTCTACAAAGCTCGACTTGTCGCGAAAGGTTTTCGACAAGTTCAAGGAGTTGACTACGATGAGACTTTCTCAACCGTAGCGATGCTTAAGTCTGTCTGAATCATATTAGCAATTGCCACAATTTATGATTATGAAATCTGGCAAATGGATGTCAAAACTGCATTCCTTAATGGATTTCTCAAAGAAGAGTTGTATATGATGCAACCAGAAGGTTTTGTCGATCCTAAAGGTGCCAACAAAGTGTGCAAGCTCCAGTGATCCATTTATGGACTGGTGCAAGAATCTCGGAGGTGGAATATACGCTTTGATGAGGTGATCAAAGCATATGGTTTTATATAGACTTTTGGAGAAGCCTGTATTTACAAGAAAGTGAGTGGGATCTCTGTAGCATTTCTAATATTATATGTGGATGACATATTGTTGATTGGAAATGATATAGAGTTTCTGGATAGCATAAAAGGATACTTGAATAAGAGTTTTCAATGAAAGACCTCGGTGAAGCTGCTAATATATTGGGCATCAAGATCTATGGAGATAGATCAAGATGCTTAATAGGACTTTCACAAAGCACATACCTTGATAAAGTTTTGAAGAAGTTCAAAATGATCAGTCAAAGAAAGGGTTCTTGCTTGTGTTACCAGGTGTAAAGTTGAGCCAGACTCAATGCCCGACCACTGCAGAAGATAGAGAGAAAATGAAAGTCATTTCCCATGCCTCGGCCATAGGTTCTATCATGTATGCAATGCTATGTACCAGACCTGATGTGTGCCTTGCTATAACTCTAGCAGGGAGGTATCAAAGTAATCCAGGAGTGGATCATACTACAAAAAAAAGACACATACCTGACATTTTGGGCCAAACGAATTTTTTTATGTCATGCTTATGACACTTCTATGATGATAAATGTGACAAAACCTGGTATCATCATAGATGTGGTGGGCTCCTACTTCTATGACAAAAAATCATGACAAAAAATGGGCTTTTCGTCCTAGGCGGGCCGGAGATGCAGCTGCATGACATTATTTGGGTCGTCCATGACGGAAAAAACCGTTGTAGAAGCGAGGGCGAGTAAAATATCGGGGAGTTCCCGGTTACGGTGGGTGGTCGGAGGCCGAGCGATGCGCGTTTCTCTCGTACACGTACACGCATGGGCGCGGGGCATTCGGATCTAACTGAACCCGAGCGAGGCGTTCACCTACTAAACCCGAGCAATTGCACTGCAGGCTACGTGTTACTAAACCCGAGCGATCGATTGATCTGGCTGTTAACTGAACCCGATCGAGCGATTCCTTCGCTACTGCTACTAACTGAAGCTGATCAAACCTGCTGCCTCTTGATGAACAGTGAGCGTTGTTGGGGGGTTTGGATGAACAGTTCACAGTGGGGGTTGGATGAACAGGACCCCGTGGTAGTAGAGGTCGTTGCCGCTGGATGAACAGGACCTCGATCGGTTGAGCCAGTTGGGGGTGGATGAACAGGACCCCGTGGAGGGCTGGTTGAATAGTAGCCGGTGGAGGGCTGGATGAACCGTAGCCCATGGAGGGGTGGTTGAACAGGACCCCTTGGAGAGGGATGGTTGAATAGTAGCCGGTGGAGGTGCAGTGGAGGCTGGATGAATAGGAGCCCGTGGATGAACAGAAGCAGGTGGGGGCTGGAGGAGCTCGACGGTGGATGACTAGTAGCCCGTGGAGGCTGGAGGAGGTCGACGGTGGAGATGAACAGTAGCCCGTGGAGTCCCGTTTTGCGGTACGCCACACCCCTCCCGATGAACAGGACCCCTATTATGACCGTAGCGCTCCAACACAAGTCTGTTTCCTCCGTTTCGCGGTACGCCACACCCCTCCCGATCAACAGGACCCCGTTTCGACAGTAGGAGGTCAAAGAGAAGTCTGTTTCCTCTGTTTTGCGGTACGCCACACCCCTCCCGGTGAACAGGATCCCGTTTCGACTGTAGGCGGTCGAACACAAGGTCGTTTCCTTCGTTCTGCGGTACGCCAGGCCTCGTTCCGATTGGCTATTCCGTCCAAGCCGGTTGGTTCCCGATGAACACGACGCATTACATTGCCTCCAGATGAACACGATGACACAATTTCTCTGTTCCGACCCAGCCATGTAAACGAGCCCTGGTCGTACGTATGCGCGAGTAGGCGTTCGAGACCCCGCCCGTATGTACGTATGTGGCCGTATTTACTTTCTTGCACCCTGGTTGTACGTACGTGTACACAATATTAACAGGACCGAGTGACATGCTACGTGCGCGCCTCTACTATGACACGTGCCCTTCCTTACTCGGCCACGGTTCATCGCTGCAGCCTGCAGACAGACCGATCGACCAGTATGTACATACACGTTCTTGACCAGAATGACAACGCTACGTACGCTTCGACCAGGTGGGTCCCGACTTTCAAGGAGGATAAGAAGGCACTTCCTCGCGTGCGAAGATGTAGCTGGTGGGTCCAAACAGTCAGGGGGAAATGTTTTTTTCGCGAAATACGGTGGCCCGTCCGGTGGGTCCCTACTGTCAAGTGGAGGAATCATTATTTTGCGCGTAATAAGGAGGCACTTCCTTGCTGCGACCGTGGACCTAGCTGTCAGCCTCTCCACGTACAGTACTCTTCTGAAGGAAGTCGTTCCTTGACCACATTGACCACGCCGCGCCGAGAGCACCAAGGCGGTGGACGACGGCGAGGCCAAGGAAGGGGACGACATGGAGCCGGGGAAGACGCGGCAGTGGATGCCCACACAGAGAGGAGTACGAGGGTTCCCTAGTTTGGTTGCGGTGTGAGGCTGCCGTCACCGCAGAATAACATGGGGTGTGGGTGAGTAGAGGGATGGCCTGGCCAGCGGTGGGAGCAGTAGGGGCAGTAAGGCCTCCGCGGCTGCACAACCAGCCACGGGAGGCAAGAGCATGCGGCACGACCGGCGCTGGTTTGGACGGATGGAGCAAGAAGACCAGAGGTTGAAGAAGCACTACGGCCGTTGGATGGACATCGTACGGTCACTGGAGCTATAATCATTCATATTGACTAAGTTGACAAAGCCCTCCATCCGCGTCAACTTAGTAGGCCCACAAGTCAGCCTCCCACTATGGTGGGTCCCAGCTAGCAGGGGAGTATTCATTGTTTTTTGCATAATAAGGAGGCACTTCCTTGCGTGCAAAGATATATCTTGTGGGTCCGAGCTGTCAGCGGGGGGAACATTTTTTTTTCGCGAAATACAGAGGCCCTTCCGATGGGTCCCAGCTGTCAGGTGGAGGAATCATTATCTTGAGCATAATAAGGAGGCATTTCCTTGTGTGAGGCTGTGGGCCCAGCTGTCAACCTCTCCACATATAGCCCACTTCTGATGGATGTCGTTCGTTAACCACGCCGCGCCGAGAGCACCAGGGCAGTGGACGAGGGCGAGGTCGAGGAAGGGAACGACACGGGGCCGGGGAAGACTCGGCAGTGGTTACCCACGCGGTGGGGAGTACGAGGGTTGACTAGTTCGGCTGCCGTCGCTGGAAAATAACAGGTGTGGGTGAGTAGAGGGATAGCCAGTCGGGGATGCGAGTATGGTGGGACTGTGAGGCCTGCCCAGCAGCATAGTCGACCACGGGAGGCGGGAGCAGGCGGTTCCGCCAGCACTGGTTTGGGCGGCTGGAGCAGGAAGATCAGAGACTGAAGAAGCATGATTGCCGTTGATTGACATCCAAAGGTCTGACGCTGGTAGAGTCCATTGTTGACTAAGTTTCTTTTTTTGAGAAACCTTGTGTACGCATGAACTTGTAGGCTCACAAGTCAGCCTCCAAATCTGTGGCAGACAACATAGAGCCCATTTGCTATTTTTTTTAATAATTTGCAGGCCATTTGCTAATTCTTAAGAAATTTATTACAACCCATTTTGTACCCAGGACCACGGTCAAAAAGTTCAACCTTATTTTGCATATTTCGGTGGAGTCCAAACTTTTGTAATCCCGAAATGATAAATATTTATTTTTTAAGAACTTATTGATTTGCAAAAAAAAACGTTTTGTTTTTGTAAGCAAATAAGACGTGGAACAATTGAGTTGGTTTAAGGGCAAATCAGTGGTAAAAAAGTCAGCGCTGCGAGGGAAAACAAAAACAAAAAAATAAGGGTGTAAATATGAAAAGGGAAATTTATCTATTTTCAATATAATGATATGTGTATATGAACTAGTAAAACTATAGGTAGAGATTAGATAACGGAAGTAGGACATGGCGTTTCAAGAGGAAAATAGAATGGGGCTGTGTGTTTGATTCAGTAAAAAAACTGCTTGCAGATGTTCTAAGACAAAATATAACTAATGGTGGCGGGCCAGAGGCTAGTAGATACCTTCTGGATCTTTGTGCCCCGTTGTCGTCATGGGCTGGGCCTGTTAAAAACAAAAGCAAGTCTGGGCAGTCTACAGCCCAGATGAAACTTGCTCGACCTGAAAAAACAAAATACCTGCTGGATCCCACTTATCAGTCTGTACTTGCAGAATTCTCTCGTTTATTGAGTACGTTGAAGACTTCATGGGTTTCACCGTCTCAGACGTCAGCATTATTTGTCCATCGTGATAATAAGTGCATGCACTTGCTTGCGTATGGCCATGGACCTGTTGGTTCCGTACGGTTAGGCTCTGTATGGACAGCCGTCTTGTGGTTCCACGGACGAATTTCATGCAAATCGGATGGTTTTCAGTGAAATCGGACTAAATTCATTGCATTTTACATATTTATTTTCATTATGGAATATTTTACATATTTCAACTAATAATAACAGACTAGGCCTTTTTTTAGTCCATGGGAGGCGCTTCACGATCGAGGTCGTGACTCTTAACTTTTCTGGAAGGCCCAAATCCATCGCTCCTCTCTTTTAACAATTTGCAGCTGGGCTTGGCATGCCACAACCCAGTTCCGACGTGCTGTGTCCAACTATCAGCCCGTGAAACCATATGGATCCCCTGCATACATTGAAGCTGTAAAAAATTTGGAGAACTGGGAATTCAAACGGTCGGTCCTTATGCTACCCATCAAATAAAAATAAGGTACCTCAAAATTCGTTCCGAAACAAATGATTCAGCTTTATATCCACGTCGACCCTTTACATGATGGTGGGAAGCAAATTCCAAGTTCATCCCGAAAGATCGTTAACAACAATACCAACTTGCAGACGACCAGGTAGTACAAGTACCAATACCAAACTTAACATATAATCTTTTTAGTCCTGGCCCTAGTGTTCGTCTGGTAGAAAATCTTGCAGAGGACCAGCTACCGCTCCTTCTCTTGCTCCAGGTCCCCGAGGTGGTACTGGTGCATCACCCAGTTGGTCCTCTGCTGGTCGAAGTTCTTGTTGGTGTGCAGCACCAGAACCTTTTTGCTGCCCATCTGCCGGCTGTTGACCATCATCGGCAAGGTATGCCGGTCTTGTGCCACATCGCGTGCATGCGACACTTCAACTGTATCTTGCAACGCATCCACGTTCCCCTTTTGAATGCCCCGGAGTTACGTTGGAAGAAATGCTTGCTTAGGCCACTCAGTGTGATACCTGCAGTATTGTCGAATACAGGTTTTAGTGTATGTAGTTGGCATTTTCATAACATCTTTGGCATTTTGCAGTCACTTTTTTCACTTTTTATTAACTGTCAAATTGTAATTGCTTCACTAGTTCTGCGTCTAAAAAAAATAGAGCTATAAACAAAGGAATATGTTTGTGCAAGTAGACGGCCGATCGGTGTCTCACCTGGAAGTTTCTTAGAATGGGTGTAGCATATGTCGTGCTCGTTGTTGATGGTTGGTATGAACAAATCGATGAGAGGGTGAGATCGCGCTGTCAGCACTCACTTTTGCCTCAAGGTGCTCAATCAGCTCTTGATTAATGGGATCGAACTTGACGACAGCCGACAACACTGACCAATCCTTCTTGGACTTACATCGGTTAATTCCAGTTGTATGGTACTCAATGTATGATCAATCGACTGTTTTAAGTGAATGATGAAAGATTTCGACAGACAAGTGGTACTCCAAATTTGATGTCCACAATTCCCGAACACGCCACCGGGACTCTTGTGCCACCTCACGCGTAGCGTGTTGTCACGTCAATTCAATGTGAGGACATGATGAATAATCTGACCGACGTATACTACTACTACTACTACTACCGTACTACTTACTAGTCGTATTTAGTGTCGCATTTTAACCATAGGTTTAACTAACAAAATTTCAATGCATGTCACTGAAAATTATAGCATTGGAAACTATGTTCAAATATGAATCAAACGATATAATT
Organism: Aegilops longissima; assembly: GCA_021605205.1. Taxonomy (NCBI): domain Eukaryota; kingdom Viridiplantae; phylum Streptophyta; class Magnoliopsida; order Poales; family Poaceae; genus Aegilops; species Aegilops longissima. Next base: position 125,225,881 of record CM038676.1, read on the forward strand.
TTTTGTGACATGCATTAACATTTAGTTAGTGAAATTTATGGTCAAAATTTGACACAAATTACGAAGGGGACCAATAAACTAGGAGGGAGGTAGTAGTACGAGTAGCGCAATATACGGTATAGAGGACTAGTACAAATTTAGAAATGGAGTAAGAAGTTACAAGGTTGTGCGACAGACTTTGTAGGCTACATGAGTAATACAAAATATAATTCCCATTGGACAATACTTTCACCAACAAGTATGCACTTGAAGCCTAATTGATATATATATGGCTTCTGCACAACATCTCCATCATCATTATGAGTACATCCTACGCAGGTGAGTTAGGATGCACTTGATCCCAGAAAGGTATATGTCCTTCAAACCAGAGGAGTGCTTCAAACTAACAACAATACATAATATCCAACAGAAGAGGGTCATGCTACAGCAGCAGGATACATGGCTTTGTCTAGATATCAGTATGAATCAAGTCGTGCATATTTGCTATTGGCATGAACCACATCACCGCATGTCGGGTCTGCAAAAGCCATCCATCGCATGGAAACTTGATGCCTTTCACACACTAAAGATTATCTGGCAGCAAGCTGTGTCGACGAATCTATGGATATGGTGATTCATGAAACCCATGGTATGATGTGTAAACACAGTTCCCCTGGCGAATGGAAGTTGCGTAGCACGGTAATCATCGCCGGTGATTGGTTGGATGATCGGATAATTAAGCCCGAGGAACATGGAGTAGTTGCCGAGGCTATAAAGCCGCCTCCAGTTGAATACGCCTGGCCCAACGGAGCTGGGATCTTTCTCGAACACGAAGCAGCCATAGCCATCACAGTCACGAACTCCCTAGGCATTGTACTACATGTGGTTTGATGAAATGGTTTGGCCAATTTGGTACGTGCGAATGAGCCACAAATGACCCCCGTCAGCTGAACGAGCGATAAACCACCACACATCGACTGGTATGATTCCAGGTCTTGGAATCATGAAGGCCGGCGCATTTGCGTCTGCTGCAACAAATCAAATTGGAGAACAAAATGACAAAAATATACAATCATGTTCAGAGTATGTGTGGAATTAAGATTATTATAACAATGACACATATCATAGACGGAAATTGCAATGCAGTGGTCATAATCGTACCCCAAGTTAAAAAAATAAGCCAATGGCTTTCATATTCTGGCAATATGTCATGGTTCAAACATCATGTAACAATGAGAGGAAAACAGCTATGACAGGGCGTACTCATATTCTACCATAGCACTTACTACTATTCTCATATCAACTCTAAGCAATAACATGCATTGTTATAAAAATCTTGGAAATGAGAGTAGCATATAGAAATCATGAGGTTATACTCATAATATCTATTATAACAATCATTAGATGCCAATTGTTCTCATATCAACTCTAACAATAACATGTGTGGTCATAAAAATCTAGGAAATGAGGGGAACATATAGCAATGATGTGGTTATAGACGTACTATCTATTCTAAATTTGTAACAATCAACAGGCAGTCGTATTCATAAGGTAAATATGAGATGATATAGAACAATTACACGATGATAGATTCCACCAGCATAGGCAGCCAATCTGTGCGTCGACCGCGTAAATGATGCCATCATGCACTATAGCATCAGATAGAAATGGAGGCTCAATAGGATTGACGATGAGCCATAACCATGTATGGCGACCGGCTTACAGACAGATGATGTCTACTACACAACCTTCTTCTTGTAGACGTTGTTGGGCCTCCAAGTGCAGAGGTTTGTAGGACAGTAGCAAATTTCCCTCAAGTGGATGACCTAAGGTTTATCAATCCGTAGGATGCGTAGGATGAAGATGGTCTCTCTCAAACAACCCTGCAACCAAATAACAAAGAGTCTCTTGTGTCCCCAACACACCCAATACAATGGTAAATTGTATAGCTGCACTAGTTCGGCGAAGAGATGGTGATACAAGTGCAATATGGATGGTAGATATAGGTTTTTGTAATCTTAAAATATAAAATAGCAAGGTAACTAATGATAAAAGTGAGCACAAACAGTATTGTAATGCTTCGAAACAAGGCCTAGGGTTCATACTTTCACTAGTGCAAGTTCTCTCAACAAGGATAACATAATTAGATCATATAACTATCCCTCAACATGCAACAAAGAGTCACTCCAAAGTCACTAATAGGGGAGAACAAACAAAGAGATTATTGTAGGGTATGAAACCACCTCAAAGTTATTCTTTCCGATCAATCCATTGGGCTAATCCTATAAGTGTCACAAACAGCCCTAGAGTCCATAGTAAAATAACACCTTAAGATACAAATCAACCAAAACCCTAATGTCACCTAGATACTCCAATGTCACCTCAAGTATCTGCGGGTATGATTATACGATATGCATCACACAATCTCAGATTCATCTATTCAACCAACACAAATAACTTCAAAGAGTGCCCCGAAGTTTACCAGAGAGTCAAGACGAAATCGTGTGCCAACCCCTATGTGTAGATTCCCAAGGTCACGGAACCCGCAAGTTGATCACCAAAACATACATCAAGTGAATCAATAGAATACCCCATTGTCACCACAGGTATCCCACGCAAGACATACATCAAGTGTTCTCAAATCCTTAAAGACTCAATCCGATAAGATAACTCCAAAGGGAAAACTCAATCCATTACAAGAGATAGAGGGGGAGAAATATCATAAGATCCAACTATAATAGCAAAGCTCGCGATACATCAAGATCGTGCCAAATCAAGAACACGAGAGAGAGAGAGAGAGAGAGAGAGATCAAACACATAGCTACTGGTACGTACCCTCAGCCCCGAGGGTGAACTACTCCCTCCTCATCATGGAGAGCGCTGGGATGATGAACATGGCCATCGGTGATGATTCCCCCATCCGGCAGGGTGCCGGAACAGGGTCCCGATTGGCTTTTTGTGGCTACAGAGGCTTGCGACGGCGGAACTACCGATCTAGGTTATGTTCTAGAGGTTTGGGGATTTATAGGAGAGGTTGGTGTCGAGAAAAAGTCAGGGGGGCCCACGGAGAGTCCACGAGGTAGGGGACGCGCCCATGGGGGGTGGGCGCGCCCTCCACCCTCATGGGGCCCACGGAACTCCCCTTCGGTAACTCTTCATTCCAGTATTTTTTATATTTTCCAGAAAAAATCTCCGTTGATTTTCAGCGCATTCCGAGAACTTTTATTTCTGCACAAAAAACAACACCACGGTAGTTCTGCTGAAAACAGCGTCGGTCCGGATTAGTTCTAACCAAATCATACCAAAATCATGTAAACAGTATTATAAACATAGCATGAATACATCAAAAATTATAGATACGTTGGAGACCTATCAGCATCCCCAAGCTTAATTCGTGCTCGTCCTCGAGTAGGTAAATGCTAAAAACAGAATTTTTGATGTGGAATGCTTCCTAACATATTTATCAATGTAATCTTATTTATTGTGGAAAGAATATTCAGATCCATAAGATTGAAAACAAAAGTTTAATATTGACATAAAATAAATAATACTTTAAGCTTACTAACAAAGCAATCATGTCTTCTCAAAATAGCATGGCCAAAGAAAGTTATCCCTACAAAATCATATAGTCTGGCTATGCTCTATCTTCATCACTAAAAATATTTAAATCATGCACAATCCCGATGACAAGCCAAGCAATTGTTTCATACTTTTGATGTTCTCAAACTTCTTCAATCTTCACGCAATACATGAGCGTGAGCCATGGACATAGCACTATAGGTGGAATAGAATGGTTGTTGTGGAGAAGACAAAAAGGAGAAGATAGTCTCGCATCAACTAGGCGCATCAACGGGCTATGGAGATGCCCATCAATAGATATCAATGTGAGTGAGTAGGGATTGCCATGCAACGGATGAACTAGAGCTATAAGTGTATGAAAGCTCAACAAAAGAAACTAAGTGGGTGTGCATCCAACTCGCTTGCTCACGAAGACCTAGGGCAATTTGAGGAAGCCCATCATTGGAAAATACAAGCCAAGTTCTATAATGAAAAATTCCCAATAGTATATGAAAGTGGCAACATAGGAGACTCTCTATTTTGAAGATCATGGTGCTACTTTGAAGCACAAGTGTGGTAAAAGGATAGTAGCATTGTCCCTTCACTCTTTTTCTCTCTTTTTTTGTTTGGCTTCTTTGGCCTCCCCTTTTTTTATTTCCTCACACGGTACAATGCTCTAATAATGATGATCATCACACTTTTTATTTTCTTACAACTCAAGAATTACAATTCAATACTTAGAACAAAATATGACTCTATATGAATGCCTCCGGCGGTTTACCGGGATGTGCAATGAATCAAGAGTGACATGTATGAAAAAATTATGGATGGTGGCTTTGCCACAAACACGATGTCAAGTACATGATCATGCAAGGCAATATGACAAGGATGGAGCGTGGCATAATAAATGGAACGGTGGAAAGTTCCATGGAAATATATCTTGGAATTGCTATGGAAATGCCATAATAGGTAGGTATGGTGGATGTTTTGAGGAAGGTAAATGGTGGGTTATGGTACCGGCGAAAGTTGCGCGATACTAGAGAGGCTAGCAATAGTGGAAGGGTGAGAGTGTGCATGGTCCATGGACTCAACATTAGTCATAAATAACTCACATACCTATTGCAAAAATCTATTAGTTATCAAAACAAAGTACTACGTGCATGCTCCTAGGGGGATAGATTGGTAGGAAAATACCATCTCTCATCCCCGACCGCCACTCATAAGGAAGACAATCAATAAATAGATCATGCTCCAACTTCATCACATAACGGTTCACCATACGTGCATGTTACGGGAATCACAAACTTTAACACAAGTATCTCTCAAATTCACAACTACTCCACTAGCATGACTCTAATATCACCATCTTCATATCTCAAAACAATCATAAGGAATCAAACTTCTCATAGTATTCAATGCACTTTATATGAAAGTTTTAATTATATTCCTCTTGGATGCCTATCATATTAGGACTAAATTCATAACCAAAGCAAATCCATGCCGTTCTAAAAGACTCCCAAAATAATATAAGTGATGCATGATAGTTCATCTATTTCTTCAAACTAAAACCACCGCCGTGCTCTAAAAGATATAAGTGAAGCACTAGAGCAAACGACAAACTACTCCAAAAGATATAAGTGAAGATCAATGAGTAGTTGAATAATTATGCAACTATGTGAAGACTCTCTAACATTTACGAATTTCAGATCTTGGGATATTATTCAAACAGCAAGCAAAACAAAATAAAATAAATTAACACTCCAAACAAAACACATATCATGTGGTGAATAAAAATATAGCTCCAAGTAATGTTACCAATGAACGAAGACGAAAGAGGGGATGCCTTCCGGGGCATCCCCAAGCTTAGGCTCTTGGTTGTCCTTGAATATTACCTTGGGGTGCCTTGGGAATCCCCAAGCTTAGGCTCTTGCCACTCCTTATTCCATAATACATCGAATCTTTGCCCAAAACTTGAAAACTTCACAACACAGAACTCAATAGAAAACTCAACGGAGAGTCGACGAGGCAGGGGGCGCGCCTTCCACCCTCATGGGGCCCACGAAACTCCCCTCTAGTAACTCTTCGTTCCAGTACTTTTTATATTTTCCAGAAAAAATCTCCGTTGATTTTCAGCTCATTCCGAGAACTTCTATTTCTACACAAAAAACAACACCACAGTAGTTTTACTGAAAACAGCGCCAGTCTGGGTTAGTTCTAACCAAATCATACCAAAATCATGTAAAAAATATTATAAACATGGTATGAATACATCAAAAATTATAGATACGTTGGATACGTATCAATAGATTAATCCCATGTTGAACAAGGCAATGAGCTCGTAATCCATGTAGTCTTCTGATGGTGTGGGCACTTCACAAATTACAACCTTCAGCAAAAAGAGGTCAAGCCAAAAGCTTGATGAATCTCGTGCGTAGTAGGCAGGAGTGTCCGGCGGGCCGCGAGGCTCGATGGCGGCAGTATCCAACGATGGAAGGGTGACCTCTCGCTAGGTGTAGATATCCACGAGACGCCACGGACTACCGGATTGGTGGATGAGGACGATCCAGTTGGCCTTCATGCCTGCCCAGTAGTGGCCACGCATGAACGACAGGTGGACGGGTAATGGTAGCGTGTTGAGGCGCACAATGGCAACCTCCGTAGGATAATCAAGTCGGTTTCTGGGCCACCTGTGAGGATCGGGCATTAGCAAGCAGGGTGTTTTGAAAAAGGGCCGACCGGTTGTAGACGAGTAGATGGTACAAAGACAGCGAGCATGCGGCCAGATGGACGGTGCTAAGCAGGTCCATGCGTTTACAGATCTGCTCCAAGAGAACATCAGTAAGGGAATTCTGATCTGCTCCAAGAGAACATCAGGAAGGGAATTCCAATCATGGATCTGCGTGTCAGTCGGCTCTGCCATAGGGTTTTTTAGGGCGCTGAGTGATTGGGGTTATCGGTGCCTGCGAGCCAGTGGGGAAGTGGATTCGGGCGGGCGAGCGAAGAAGATGGTGTGTGTGGCCGAGCAGTGAGCCGGGGGATATGGTACACGCGAGCTACCAAGGAACATGTCGTGGGCGGGCGAGCAGTGAGCGGGGGGAAATGGTGTGCGGTCGGTGATGGGGAAGAGAGGAGGAAGAAGAGTGAAAGATGGGGAGAAAGTGCATTAAATCTCAATTCTCCTAGTACTACTACTAGGAAATACCGTCCTTTGGAGTGTAAATAGTGATGCCGATGACATGTGGGTCTACCTCAAGAGGGCCCATATGTCAGTTGATGGAGGAGATATGTGTGTAGGCGTATTTGAGAAAGCGTGCTCCACTGGCAAACATGATGGCAGTACTGGGTAAGGCTGATTTAGTAACACCAACATGCTGGTTCAGCTTATTAATTAAGTGTCCCATCTGCTGCAGCGTGTATTGTCACTTTAGTGTGAAGACTAGTTGAATAGTTCTCTGTGACTGAGATAGGGAATAATGGATCGCTAAGACTTCCCATCTACAGTATCCCTATGCCTCTACGCTCATCATGTCCAACAAGATGAAACAATGGCCAAGGCACCTGGCGCCAATAATGTTGAGTACTAGTACTACCTCCTTTCCGGTTTATAGGGCTCTATTCAAAAATCTCATCAACCAAGGTAGATGGTGAGTGGTGGAATAATTTTTGTAGTTTGCAAAAACACTCAATTAATGCACTTGTTTTCCTCAAAAAATTATGTTTACCAATGGATGAATTGCAATGCATCCATGCATGAAGTCCATGCATTGGTTAATTTTCTCTTAATACTTGCATGCAATGATTTAATGCACCTCGAAATCTAAAGATGTGGTAGGTAACCATGAATGAGACTTATAAAATGAGAAATCTAAAATTTTGAGATAAGCCCTATAAATTGAAAAGGAGGGAGTAGTATTTTATGTCAAACTTTGACCGTCTACTCCCTCCATCCAGGTGAATAAGTCATCTTTGGATGTGCACCGTGACCAAGAAGGAGGGAAATCAAGAGAACTTGGCCACTGCTGGATGGCCAAGGATCCCATTATACGGCAACGGGATCTCGGCTACATCAAAGACGATCTTCTACGTCCTGTAGTTCAGCTCACCACCAAATGTAACTGGTAGTGTGATCTTACCCTTGGGCTAGCTTCTCCCTAGATTGATCCCTTGAAACGTGCTCGTCTCCTAGAGATCTCCCTTAGGGATTTGCAACCTCTTAATCACTTGTGGCGAGATCAAGTTCAGACCAGCCCCACTATTCACTAGCATTTTTGTCACCTTGAGGTTGCGAATTGTTGGCGAAACCAACAACGGCAAGCACCCGACTGCGGTTGTGTGATCAGGGTGATCCTCAACATCGAAAATGATAGGCGTGTTGGACCATATTAGTGGCTTCCGAGCGTCGATCGATGGCTCTGTCGCATTGATCTCGCGTGCCCACTGTTTAAGCTAGTGGTGATAAGAATGCAACGAGGCACCACCATCAATGCACATGGCTTCTGTGGCCTTCTGAAATTCTTGGTCGCTAGACTCGTTGTCCTCTTCGTGGTCATCATCCCCCTCTTTCTTGTTGCGGCCTCAAGCAGGCCTCTCTTGTCGCTTTTCCTTGCCGTGGCGCCCCCCTCGGCCACCGCGCTTCTTGTCGGACCCCTCAGAACCATCCTGGCCCTTCTCCTTGTCCTGTTTTTCGTACTCAGCTATCTGCCTCTCCACAAGCTTCTCAACTTGCTGGCAGTTTTGGAGGTCATGGCCCTTGGTGTGATGGATCTTGCAGTATTGCTTGTCGGAGCCCTCCGGCTTGTCGGCGGCCGCCAAGGCCTGGCAGGCGGCGCACCCGGCAACCTCTTTGCCGGGGTTGTCGACCTTGGCCTTCTTGGCGGTGTCGGGGTTGCCGGATCTTGCTGGCAGTTTTGGAGGTCATGGCCCTTGGTGCGATGGATCTTGCAGTATTGCTTGTCGGAGCCCTCCGGCTTGTCGTGACCGCCAAGGCTGGCGGCAGCGGCGCACCCGGCAACCTCTTTGCCGGGGTTGTCGACCTTGGCCTTCTTGGCGGTGTCGGGGTTGCCGGATTCCTCAACGGCAAGCACGGTCTTGCCCCTACGCTTCCTATTACGCCTTCGGCCCTTCTTTGCCGGGGTGACGGCATCTTCGTCTCCAGAATCGCTTCCCGTGCCGGCATCTTCGCCGGGGTACTTCCTTCCTTCTTCAGCACGAGCACATCTGTCGATCAACATATACAGTTCGGCAACATCCCTAACCTTTTTCATGGCCAGCTCTTCACGCATCTTGCGGTTGCGCATGTTCTGATGGAACCCGCTGATGACAGTGGCAGGATGAACATCTGGGATGTTGTACTACACACGATTGAATCTCTGTATGTACTTGCGCAAGGATTCACCATCCTTTTGGGGGATGAGATGCAAATCACTTGCCTGGCCAGGAGCTTGATGGCCTTCGGTAAATGCGCTTGCTACCTCTTGAGCACTGCATTGGATTTCCCTTGAAGAGGAAAGGGTGATGCAGTAAAGTAGCGTAAGTATTTCCCTCAGTTTTTGAGAACCAAGGTATCAATCCAGAAGGAGGCCACGCACAAGTCCCTCGCACCTACACAAACAAATATAAACCTCGCAACCAACACAATAAAGGGGTTGTCAATCCCTTCACGGTCACTTAGGAAAGTGATATCTAATACATATTATAAGATAATATTTTTGGTATTTTTATGATAAAGACTCAAAGTAAAGAAAGCAAAATAAAAGGCGCTAGAAATAGCTTGTTGTCGGGAGATTAATATGATGGAAAATAGACTCGGGGGCCATAGGTTTCACTAGTGGCTTCTCTCAAGAGCATAAGTATTACGGTGGGTAAACAAATTTCTGTTGAGCAATTGAAAAAATTGAGCATAGTTATGAGAATATCTAGGCATGATCATGTTTATAGGCATCACGTCCACGACAATTAGACCGACTCCAGCATGCATCTACTACTATTACTCCACACATCGACCGCTATCCAGCATGCATCTAGAGTATTAAGTTCAATAGAACAGAGTAACGCTTTAAGTAAGATGACATGATGTAGAGGGACAAACTCATGCAATATGATATAAACCCCATCTTGTTATCCTCGATGGCAACAATACAATACGTGCCTTGCTGCCCCTACTGTCACTGGGAAAGGACACCGCAAGATTGAACCCAAAGCTAAGCACTTCTCCCATTGCAAGAAAGATCAATCTAGTAGGCCAAACCAAACTGATAATTCGAAGATACTTGCAAAGATAACCAATCATACATAAAAGAATTCAGAGAAGATTCAAATATTGTTCATAGATAAACTTGATCATAAACCGACAATTCATCAGTCTCAACAAACACACCACAAAAGAAGATTACATCGAATAGATCTCCAGGAGAATCATGGAGAACTTTGTATTGAGATCCGAAGACAGAGAAGAAGCCATCTAGCTAATAACTATGGACCCGAAGGTCTGATGTAAACTACTCACACGTCATCGGAGAGGCTATGGTGTTGATGTAGAAGCCCTCCGTGATCAATGCCCCCTCCGGCACGACGCCGAAAAAGGCCCCAAGATGGGATCTCACGGGTAGAGAAGGTTGCGGCGGTGGAATTAGGTTTTAGTGGATGCTTCTGTTGGTTTGGGGGTACGTAGGTATATATAGGAGGAAGAAGTACATCGGTGGAGCAACGTGGGCCCCACGAGGGTGGAGGGCGCGCCCCTTACCTCGTGCCCTCCTGGTTGCTTTCTTGCCGTAGGGTCCAAGTCCTCTGGATCACGTTCGTTCCAAAAATCACGTTCCCGAAGGTTTCATTCCGTTTGGACTCCGTTTGATATTCTTTTTCTGTGAAACACTAAAATAGGCAAAAAACAGCAATTCTGGGCTGGGCCTCGCCGATTGTACTAGGTAGGGGTACCCTAGTATCCCGAACTCGTGCACGGTCGATTGCAGCGGCCCTCGCGCAGGGCTGGCCTGGTGACCATCAAGATCTTCCGAGGCTCCTTTGGAGCCATTCGAGAACAAAGTAATCAAGGCCCGGCAAGAGGAGCTTGCCGGAAGACCACTCAAGGCACGGCGAACGAGGCCCCGCAAGAGGAGCTTGCCGGAAGGCTTGGTGAGCGCCGAGCTCCCAAGCGCGACAAAGTTTCGCCATGCAAGGTGCTTGCCGGGCAGGCAACCTATCTTCATCTCCGCCCAGCTCATCCGCCAACGATGTCGCCGCTGGGCTTTCCCAGAACGCGTGTCGATGGGCTGTGCAGCCAGCGGGAACAGCGATAAGCGTAATCGATAAGCTACCATCGTGGAAAACGGAGGCGGCTTGACGGTCCCTCATATAATCGTTCAGCGACCGAGACGGGCATTAATGACTCTTGTCCCTTGCCGCCGGAGTTAGGTATAGATCATCAGACACCGTACATGTTGGTATACCAACCATTTGTTTTACATTTGTACCCTCATACGTGTTGCCACTGTGGTGACCCTTGTGCCTATAAAAGGAGGCCCAAGTGCAACGTAGAAAGGGTTCGGTTCGGCCCGCTTAGTTCATTCGACTCATACGAGACCACACTCAGGCTAGGTTTTGTAGCTTCCATTGCTCCCTAGAAAGAACACAATATAATCCACAAAGTAGCAGTAGGAGTATTATCTCTCCGAGAGCTCCGAAGCTGGGTAAATCTGCTCGTGTGCATCGCTTCGATCCGCTCTTTGTGCATCCTCCGCTCCCCCTCCGAACCACAAGGGACTCGGTCCGCCGTGTCCCATAGGTGTTCGTGGGACACGATCAGCTTCCCCGACATCTTTGGCGCGCCAGGTAGGGGGCGTTGAGGCTGTGTGAACCCGATCCAGCATTCACACGAGCAGTTTCTTCATCAACACCTTCGTCAACATGCCACCGAAGAAGAAGGCTTCGGCGGCAGCAGAGCCGTCCGCGTCAAACCCACCACCACCGGAGCCGACGTCTTTGCCGGAGAAGACGCTGGCGGAGGAACGGGCGTCGCCGAAGAGCCCACGGCACTGCCAGATCCAAAGACAAGACGGCGCAAGCTTCGGCGTCGAGTCCGCACGCGCCCTTCTCAAGAGGCGCTGAAAGATAGCGCCATGGTGCTCGCAGCACCATACGCCCGATAGATCAAGGCTGCTGGAGGATCCGGGACCTCGAGACCGCATGCACGCCAAAGATGCGGCACCAGCGAGTACGGTCGCCGGGCGGGACGCTGCTCTCCTAACTTGGTTAGAGTCCGAGCACGCCCCGTTCTTCGCCCGCACACCATTGCCACCCACCACACCAGCGAAGCCTTGGCAAGAGCACTGCTATTTAGACTACCTCCAACAGCCGACAAGATCGACGAATGGAGGGCCACCATCCGTAGCCTCATCGGCTTTGCTAACGGCGACGCCCCGCTGCAACCGAAGCGCCGCAGCCGCGCAAGGCGACAAGGCACGAGCCGATGGCGACGAGACTTGCGGGGTGCAGCCACCGACACTCCCATTCCCGAAGGCCAAGATCGCCGACCGCGGATCCACCTCGACAGCGATTCCACAACATCGCCGGATCCGCGAGCTCGCCGCGACCAGCGCCAAGTTCTTCGAGAACGGCAAGAAGAAGACGCCGAACCGTATCGACGAGCGCCGAAGGGAAGCGCGGCGTCAATCCGACCAGCGTGTCGGGCCCACTGTCGATATGCATGCGCCAGGGGAACCAGCGACTTGTCAGACGCTGTAGGTTGCCCTGCGCTCACTCGTGAGCTGCGGCAAGTCCAAAGGGCCCGACAAGAAAAACTTCTGCCGATGTGTCGGAGAAGTATGATGGCAGGACACACCCATCGGAGTTCCTCAGCATCTACACCATCGCAGTGCAGGCTGCGGGGGGACGAGACGACAAGATCCTCACCAACTATTTCCCTCTGGTACTCAAGCCAAACGTCATGTCTTGGCTCATGCACTTGCCGGACAGCTCTATTTCTTCTTGGGCGGATTTGTGCCACCAGTTTGTCGGCGCCTTCACAGCGGCCACAAGCCTCATGGCCAAGAGAGTGACCTTCACCGCCGCCTGGAAGGAAGGAGAGTCCTCGCAAATTCATCCAGAGATTCAGCCGTGTGCATTACAACATCCTGGATGTCCACCCCTGCCGTGGTGATCGGTGCATTTCATCGTAATGTGCGAAACCGCAGGATGAGGGAGGAGATGGCGATGTGCAAATTGAAAGACGCCACGAGCTCCACGCCCTAGCCGACAAGTGTGCACGCTACTGAAGAAGGAAGAAGACTCCTGTGAGAGAATGTGGGAGCAGAGTCGACAAGGAGGAGACCGCCGGCAAGGAAGAGCCGCGGCTAAACAATGTAAAGAAGAAGAACCAAGAAGTACTAGTTGTCGAGCAGTCCGGCAAGGAGGGTGCCGCCAACAAAGCCAAGGCTGGTGGCTCCGGCAAGGAGGTTGCCACGACACCGACCGCTAAGTGTGGGGCCGCACGACAAGCCGGACAGCTCCAACAAGCAATATCAGAAGATCCATCGCACTAAGGGCCACGATCTCCAAAGCTGCAAGAAAGTCGAGCAGCTTGTTGAGCTCTGAGAGGGCTGAATACGAGCGGCGAGACAAGGAGAAGGCCCAGAAGGTGTCAGCGGCAAGTAAGAAGAGACCCGGTCGGGAGGACTTGTGGCAAGGCCAAGCAGCGGCAAGGGGACAGACCTCCCCGCGGCCGTGACAAGGACGAAGACGAAGATGAAGACGATGAAGATATGGAAGACCATGAAGCTGACGAGCAAGAGTTTCAGAAGGCAACGGAGGTCCTTTGCGTCGACGGTGGTGCTTCTCTGCATACCTCGCACCGCCAAATCAAGCAATGGATGCGCGAGGTTAATGCAGCAGAACCATCCATAGAGTCACGCAAACCTCTGAAGTGGTCCAGCACGCCCATCATCTTTGACATTGAGGATCACCCTGATCGCATCACTGCAGTCGGGTGCTTGCCGATGTTGGTATCACCAACTATCCGCAACCTCAAGGTCACAAAGATGTTGGTTGACGGCGGGGCCGGCCTGAACCTGATCTCCTCTGCAGTGCTTCAGAAACTTCAAATCCCCGACAGCGAGCTCGAAGAGATTGGCACATTCCAAGGAATCAACCCAGGAAGGAGCAAGCCGAAAGGGAAGATCACACTGCCGGTGACATTTGGCAGTGAACTGAATTTTAGGACTGAGAGGGTCACATTTGACGTTGCCGATTTCCCATTGCCCTACAATGGAATACTTGGTCGTCCAGCACTCGCCAAGTTCATCGCAGCCTCTCATTACGCCTACAATTTACTCAAGATGCCCGGCCCGATAAGCGTCATTTATATCCATGGCGACAAGAAGGATGCGCTTATCTGCGCCGACAAAATTTACCGGGATGCAGCAGCCATGACAGATAGCAAACCACTTGTCGCTGAAGCTCCCGGGGAAGAAGAAGATCACCAAGTCCGCAAGAGTTCGATGCCCACTCCGCAAGCGCACCTCCGGAGTGCTGCGCTACCGCCGAGGACGCACCATCGAGCTCCGCCGCAAGTGCAAGAAGACGATGGCAGCTCCACCAAAGACCAAGAAGGTGCCCGCCAAGGAGGACGGCACCGGTGGTACCTTCACCATCGATTGCCACACTTGACCCTAAATAGGAAGGCGAGCTCGTTGTTTTCTGCGGGCGAATGTCGATGTGTTTGCATGGCAACCATCCGACATCCCCGTGTTCCTGTGAAAGTAATTGAGCACCACCTAGCTGTTTGCCCTCACGCCGCCCGCCAAGAAAAAGTTAGGAAACAGCGGTGGAGCGCCAAGAGTTCATAGCAGAAGAAATCAAGAAGTTGGAAGCAACAGCCTTGTCGAGGAGTCCTCCACCCCACGTGGTTGGCCAATCCGTAGTTGTATCGCAAGGCAAATGGGAAATGGAGACTTTGTATTGACTTCACAGATGTTAATAAAGCTTGTCCCAAAGACCCATTTCCCTTGCCACGATTGACCAGATTGTTGACTCCACGGCTGGATGTGATTTGCTTTCATTTCTTGATGCATATTCAGGGTATCATCAGATCTTCATGGCAGAAGAGGATGAAGATAAAACCGCATTCATTACACCATGTGGCACGTACTGTTTCATACGGATGCCTTATGGTTTGAAGAATGCTGGTTCAACTTTTGCAAGAGTAGTTCATGATGCTTTTGAGCCGCAAATACACAGAAATGTAGAAGCCTACATGGATGACATAGTGATCAAGAGCAAGAACAAAGCAACTCTGGTTCAGGATTTGGATGAGACATTTGCAAATCTGCGCAAGATCAACCTCAAGCTCAACCCCGAGAAGTGCGTGTTTGGGGTCCCTTCCGCAAGCTTCTCGGTTCTTTGTGTCTCAGCTGGGAATTGAAGCCAATCCCGACAAGATCAAGGCCATTGAGCAGATTGAAGCACCAAAGCGCCAAGGATGTCGAAGGCTTGCCTGCTTGCGTGGCCGCTCTTAGCAGGTTTATCTCTAAGTCTGCTGAGCGCGCCCTGCCATTTTTCAAAATTTTGAAAAAGGCAGGTCCAATGAAATGGACTCCCGAGGCGGAGGCTGCGCTGCAAGACTTGAAGAGGTACCTGTCCTCCGCTCCAATACTTGTCGCACCTAAGCCACAAGAGAAGTTGCTGTTGTACATAGCAGCAACCAATCAAGTGGTTAGTGCTGCGTTAGTAGCGGAGAGGGAAGCAGATGATGAGCCGCAACCGAGGCGCACGATCCACCGACAAAGGGGCTTCGCCACAAGCTCGTCCCGCAAGGACAGATCAGACAGAGCTGCGATAAGATACAAAATGGATGGTGCAGCCTACTATTTTGTCGGGCCTTTACTGGGGGCTAGGTCAAGGTATTCGTGTGCGAAGTTGCTTTTCGGCCTCCTCATGGCCTCGAGAAAGCTGCGCCATTACTTCCAAGCACACGAGATAACAGTTGTCACCGCTTCACTGAAGAGGATATTGCAAAATCCAAAGGCAACAGCAGAATTGTCGAGTGGGCACTAGAACTGTCAAGCTTTGGTCTCAAGTTTGAAAGCACTTCAACTATCCAAAGCAGGCATTGGCAGAATTCATAGCAGAGTGGACGCCAACGCAAGATGAAGAAATTCCGAGACAAGCATTCCCGCCAAGGAGGCAAACAAAGAGTGGCTGATGTACTTTGATGGTGCCTTCGCTGCAAGGCGCCGGTGCCGGCATGCTGCTTATCGCACCCACCGGAGAGCACCTCAAGTACATAGTCCAGATGCACTTTCCCAAGGAACAAGCAACAAACAATACTGCAGAGTATGAAGGTTTGCTTGCCGGTCTAAGGATTGCGGTAGACCTTGGGATCAAGAAGCTCATTGTCAGGGGGGACTCGCAACTTGTCGTCCGCCAAGTAAACAAAGATTATCAGAGTCCGTTGATGGAAGCCTACGTCGATGAAGTGAGGAAGCTAGAAGAGCACTTTGAAGGCCTGCAAATGGAACATGTTCCAAGAGCTCAGAATGATATTGTTGATGGCCTGTCAAAGTGCGCCGCACTCAAGTTACCTGTGGAACCAGGAATTTTTGTGCTCAAGCTAACCCAGCCAACCGTAACACCATCAACAGGACAGAGCAAGAAGAGAAAAGTGATTTCCTGTGACTACTTTCTGGCAGAGCTTCCCGGAGCCGCCGCCAAGAAGGTCCCTAAAATCAACGCAAATATCACTGAGGAGCAGTCTGCTCCGACAAACCCTGTGGTTTGTTTCGCTGAAGCGCACGCCCCGACAAGTTGTGCTCCGCAAGCTTGCCGGGATCATCAAGCTCCGCGAACCGCAGGTTCTGCCGTGGAAGCTAACGCCCGCAGTGGTAGATGAGCCTTTAGTCCGTGTTGTCGAGCCACGTGCTCCAACATGGGCGCAGCAAATCGCCCATTTCCTTCGCATGTGAGAACTTCCCAAGAGCAAGAAGAAGCGGAAAAGTAGCCCGGCAAATAAGTATGTACCAGTTTGTCGACAACATCCTGCATGTAAGAAGACTCAACGTGTGAAATTGAAGTGTATTTGCCGGAAGATGGATGTAAGCTGTTGGCAGAGGTACATGGAGGCATATATGGTCACCACATCGGCAAGAAGAGCACTTGCCGCAAAGCTTTCCTAAGCAAGGTTTCTTCCGCCGAAGCCCTCCAGATGCAATCGCACAAGTAACCAAGTGTGAAGCGCAAGGCCCATTCAAAACAGATACACCAGCCAGCTCAAGCTCTCCAGACGATCCCTTTATCCTGGCCCTTTTCGTCCTGGGGCTCGACATCTCGCCTCTTCCCCGAAGTTGTCGGGGCTTTGAGTACTTGTACGTCGCAATCGACAAGTTCACAAAGTGGCCGGAAGTGGAACCAAGGAGGAAGGTGACAAGACAACAAGCCATCAAGTTCTTCAAGTCAATTGTTTGCCGCTTTGGGATTCCTAACAGATCATCACCGACAACGGCACACAGTTCACAAGCCGCACCTTCATGCAAGACGCCCAAGATCTTACGCCAAGATCTGCTTTTGCTTCGCTGCTCATCCGAGAAGCAACGGTCAAGCGAGAGAGCAAACGCTGAAGTGCTGCGGGACACAAGACCAAAACTTTCGGCAGTGCTGCGCAAGTGCGGAAGAAATGGATCGAGGAGCTGCCGGTGGTTCTTGGTCGATCAGACGACGCCAAATCGAGCCATCGCCGACACCTTTCGCCTAGTCTACGGAGCAGAGGCAGTTCTCCCCACGGAACTCGTGGTACGGGTCACCTCGAGTGCTCGCTATGATGAGTTGAGCAAGAGCAGCTGCGACAAGATGACGCGCTGCCTCGAGGAGGATCGCCTTCAGCTGCAGACGAGCCGCCGTTATTAGCAAGCTTTGCGCCGCTACCATAGCCGCAGTTAATGCCGAAGCTTCGAGGAAGGCGACCTTGTTCTTCGCGCTCAATCCGCCAAGAATTCCAACAAGTTGACGCCAAGTGGGAAGGCCCTTATCGGGTGAAACAAGTCACTAGGCCAGCGCTGTCCGCTTTGAGACCAAGATGGCGTTCCGTGAGCAATTCCTCGAATATAGAGCATCTTCGCAAGTTTTACAATATATGCGGTTGCCGGAACCTGCTCCGCAACTACTCCTTTTGTACAAGTCTTGCCGCTGTTGCATGCAATCCTTTGTAAAAAGCCGGGCGCAGACCCCGTGCATCAGTAAAGCCTATGTGTTTTGCACAACTTGTCAATACATGCTTTCATAATCTTATATGCATGTGTTCTCAAACATTTTGTGCAGCATCCACACCCGGTAAGCTTATAACGAGCCACTAGGCTCCATAACTTTATTTTCTTCTTTCTTCTTAAACAAGAAGAAGGTTCATCCACCCACAAGTTAACCGGGGAAGGAGAAGATAATGGTGGGCCACCAAGCTGCCGCCGAGGAACTGCCGCCTTGCCGTGAAATGGACAACAGAGAAGCTAAGTTGCTAAGTTTAAACAATCAGTTTTAAAATTTTAAGTTATCTTCCTCGAACGATAGTACTTTGTATGGAAAACCTCTGCGCGGAGGAACCGATCATGATTAGCTTGCGCTCTTACTTTGTTTCGAGTCCGCTCAACAACTTAAGTGTGCTGCAACTAGTTGCATAAGGTTACTTGTCGGAGGCGGCATCGCCAGAAGAAGGTCAAGTTCCGACTCGGCGCCAAGGCAAAAGTGTTCGCACCGACAAGTTCCTCTAAAACGAGGGTACAAACATACAAGGAAGGAGTCAAGTAAAGGAAATAACGTTGCATTCGATTGCCTAAGATAGTGTATATTACATAATAACTTGTCGCGATCTAATAAACTTTTCGCCTAAACATGATCTACAATGACAAGAGAACGATAAGCTTGGCGGCCTAGTCCACACGGTCACCATCGAGCCTTCTGACTACCACCCTGTCCACAATGGGTGCGACAAGGGCCTTGAGCGCTTCAACGTCAGCGCTTGGCGGCAGCGACTTGAGGACATTGGTGAAGTTGACCTGGATTGTGGAAGGCCACCTTCATCAAGACTTCGAGGGCCCCGACAGCACTTGGCGCGACCTCGCCTAGCTGCTTTGGGATCTCCTCCCGGAGGCGCTGGAGACCCGCCAACACGCCTTGAAGAACAGGCTGAGCTTGACGCTGGGTTGAGGTTCTCGCCGGTGGAATACCCAAGATCCACCATCCCCACCCATCAGCTCATTATGGATGCCGCGGCGGTGTCCACAAGACCTTCTGTCCAAAGGCATGATGCTATCTCGAGATCATTCTGGCAGTCATGATTCGCCAACAGCTCCTCATTGGCTTAAATCTTCCAGCAGGCCCGCTTCCCTCCTTGGCGCCATTCACCGCCTCGCTGTGGTGGTCGGCCAGCCCAGATCCGCCTTGGCATCCTTGGCGCATCGAGCTTTTTGATCTTTTCAAAGAAAACGACCTTGCAACTCGCCGAGGGTGTAGGCGCCCTTCTCGCGCCAAGGCTCAACCCGCGACCTCCTCGGCGCTTCTTCCGAGGGTGGACTCCAGCTGAGCCACCTCGCCTCTAATTCCTTCTTGGCGGCTCTCGCAGCCGCAGCAGAAGATCCTTGCCTCCCGGCTGCCCGCTAATCAATTGTTCACAAGACGGCGAGATCTTCCTCATAGCTGTCAAGGTTGATCTTCCGCGCCACCACCTTCTGCGCTGAGAGCTTCGCCGCAAGCCTCGCTGCTCCTCGACCTCGCCTTCTCCAAGATGAAGGCCAGGCGCCTCAGCAAGCTGCCCCGCCTCGCTATATCCCGGAGAGTTTTTGTTGGCGCTACCGGAGCTCTTCCGCTTTCTAAGTCAGCTCCCGCCTCGCGACAAGCTCCTCCCTCGACTCCAGCTTGGCTTGTCGGGCACGGTAGAGCCACAAAGAACTCCTTAGCAGCTGCTCCTCCTCAGCTCACCGCTGCCGCTGCTCGGAGCATCCACCAGCGACAGTCCGCGGAGGCAAGCAGCCTGCCGTCAAGGTCTCCTTCGCCGGTGCCTCGAGCTTGATGCCCATGGGAGCTTGATGAAGACACCGCCGCCTTTAGATAGGCACCGGCTGGGGCTCTTCGAGTCCGTGCGGCATCGATGGCGGAGGATCGGCGGTCGGTGCAGCGCCTGGCGCCTCGCGCGCCTCAGGCCGCCAAGGCGATCGCCGGATCCTTCCTCACCTCTCGCACCAAAGAGCCTTGGTGGTTTCTCACCGGGCGGACTCCATCGGCGCCGACATTGTCGCCATGAGCGCCCTCCTCGCCGCAGCCTGGCCCCATCGGTTCTCCGCGGATGGATCTGATGGTCGACAAAGAAGGAACAAGTCAAGCAAATGTTCAAAAAGAAGAATGTAAGAAAAGAACCCAAGGGAAATTCTCAAACAAGAAGATTACCTGCAGATAGTCTGCTGTCATGTCCTCAAGAAGGAGAAGGTTCAGAGTGAAGTCAGTCAGATATAAAGTAAAGCAATAAATTGGAGGATTACAAGTAGCAGCGACAAGATCTTACTCTTCCTCTTCTTCCTCGAGCTGAGGGCGGAGAGATCAAATTCCGCCCCGCAAGACGAATTGAGGAGAAGATTCTCAGCGCTTGGCGGGTGCAGGGGCACACCCTTAAGACCCCGGGCCTGCCGCCATGGCGGCATCAGCGCCCCGCTGCAACAGCTGCTTGCCGCGGTGGAGCGCCGGGCGGCGAGACGGTTGTTGGTTCTGCGGTCGCCCGCCACCTTCTCCGGTTTTGCGAGACGCCTCCTTGGCGGGTCGCTGGCTCCTCCGCGCGCAAGCTGCTTGACGGCGGAGGGGAGGCGCCCGCAGGCTCGCTAAGCTCATTGTCGGGCTCGGCCTGCTCCTCCTCATCGGCAAACTCTTCTCGGTCGGCAAGGCTTGCCGCTCGGCCGTCTCTCGCCTCGACAAAGGAATCCAAACACACCGCGGCAGCAGCCTCGCCGCCTCCTCCAACCTTGTGGCGATGCGCGCCATCTCCTGCTCGGTGGTGTCTCGGTGAGCCGCTTGCTTCGGCACGGATCGGCACTTCTTCTAAGTCGTCAAGAACTCGCTGCACGACTCGCCGGTGGGCTCTCGCCAAGTTGAACGATTCCATGGGAATCGCGACAACGGCATCATCGCATGGATGCGATCGAGCGACGAAGTTGTTGCACAAGGCACGACTCCCTCGCAACATAAACCACTCGGGTGATCTGCATCAGCTTGAACAGCCCCGCAGCATGCCATCAAGCTCCAAGACAAGAAAATTCCAGTTCAGACCGGCGCAGCCTCATGATGTCCGGGCCGCTCGAACTCCCAAGCAGGCCTCCCCTCTCCTCGCAAGGGCGGAATGCGGCGGCGAGGAAGTCCGCGCCAACTGCTCCTACGGTCAGCCCGGCGTGTCTCGAGACGCAAGATCCTAGTCACGGCATTTTCAATTTGGCGCCCTCCGCGCCAAGTTGCTCCAGCCATTGCCGCCAAGACTATGGGGGTTTTGCGCAGGCAAGAAAAGGCTGCGCTCCTCCTCTAAGATCCAACACCACCAACTCTCCACTCCTCCCACTTGCTGCGCAACTCTCCGTCAAGATACGCTCTTCTTGCCGATCCTAGAGGTCCATGCATTCCTCCGCAAGCGGCTCTCTCTCTACGCTGGGTGTGAAGTAATGGCGAAGAGTGCGACATTTGGTGGACTCGACAAAGTTCTCGCAGAGGTGCGAAACGCCATGGTGAGGACGGCGCTGGGGCTGAAGTCAAGGAGGCGGAGGCCATATGTATTCATGACATCGCGAAGAATTAGAAAAGGCGGCAGAGCCCGCAGCGGAAGAAAAGCGCCAAAAGGGGTACCCGATGGAGACCTTATCGACGGGCGGCGGAGATCACCTCGCGCGCGGCAGCGTCGCCGCCGACCGTAAAGATAGTACAGCTCCCGCAGCTCCTTCCCGTGGAGCAGGGATCAAGAGGGCCCGCCTTCCGCAGCGCCGCGAGCCGCAAGCGCCGGCCGATTTGACGCTTTTTCCATTGTCGGCCTTCGGGCCATGGGGAGAGGTGGTGGAGGAAGTCGACGCGCTGGTGGCACCGGTGGCAATGGAGGGGCGGAGCGCCGCTTCTTTGGGCTCGAGAAGAAAGGTGGAAGCGGCGTGGTTTCGGCGTGACAGCAATGGCAAGTGGGCGCCCGCCTGCACTTCTCGCTATAACGAGGGAGAGGGGTGGGCCTTCCAATTTTCTCCATTAAAGAAAGCTCCCACGATCTTCCCCACGACGCCACGTCCCGCGCGTGACGCTTGTGGGAGGCGCAGGGTCCAGGCAGTAATGGCGTAATCTGCATCATGCTGCGGACTGCAATCGCTTTTGGGCCCGCCCAACAGAGCTTACGCCGCAGGTGGCCCAGGCCCGGCTCTCGCCGTGTACTAGAGTAGGGTACCCTAGTATCCCGAACTCGCACGGGCAGTTGCAGCACCGCTGCAGTGGCTGGCCCGGTGACCATCAAGATCTTCCGAGGCCTTTGGAGCCATTCAAGAACAAATTATCAAGGCCCCGCAAGAGGAGCTTGCCGAAGACCACTCAAGGCACGGCGAACGAGGCCCCGCAAGAGGAGCTTGCCGAAGGCTTGGTGAGCGCCGAGCCCCAAGCGCCGACAAAGTTTCTGCCTGCAAGGTGCTTGCCGGGCAGGCAACCTATCTTCATCTCCGCCCAGCTCATCCGCCAACGTGTCGCCGCGGGCTTTCCCAGAACGCGCGGTCGATGGGCTGTGCAGCCAGCCGGGAACAGCGATAAGCGGCGCCGACAAGCTACCATCGTGGCAAACGGAAGCGCGCTTGACGGTCCTCGTTAATCGTTTCAGCGATCGAGACGGGCATTAATGACTCTTGTCCCTTGCCGCCGGAGTTAGGTATAGATCATCGACACCGCATGTTGGTATACCAACCACTGCTTTTACATTTGTACCTCATACGTGTTGCCACTGTGGTGACCCCTTGTGCCTATAAAAGGAGGCCCAAGTGCAACGAGAAAGGGTTCGGTTCGCCCGCTTAGTTCATTCGACCATACGAGACCACACTCAGTTAGGTTTTGTAGCTTCCATTGCTCCCTAGAAAGAACACAATATAATCCACAAAGTAGCAGTAGGAGTATTATCTCCGAGAGCTCCAAGTTGGGTAATCTGCTCGGCGCATCGCTCGATCCGCTCTTTGTGCATCCTCCGCTCCCCCTCCGAACCACAAGGGACTCGGTCCGCCGTGTCCCATAGGTGTTCGTGGGACACGATCAGCTTCCCCGACAGCCTCCGGTTAATAGGTTAGTCCCAACAATAATATAAAAGTGTATAATAAAGCCCATTATTCATCCAAAACATAATATAACATAACATGAAGCAATCAGAAATTATAGATACGTTGGAGACGTATCAAGAATCCCCATGCTTGATTCCTGCTCGTCCTCGAGTAGGTAAATGATAGAAACATAATTTTTGATGCGGAATGCTATTTGGCATAATTTCAATGTAATTCTCTTAATTGTGGTATGAATATTCAGATCCGAAAGATTCAAGACAAAAGTTTAATATTGACATAAAAATAATAATACTTCAAGCATACTAACTAAGCAATTATGTCTTCTCAAAATAACATGGCCAAAGAAAGTTATCCCTACAAAATCATATAGTCTGGCCGACTTGTGGGGAAATCATAGTCTCCATCATCCTTTCCTCACTTGGGACAATGCTCTAAAAACGATGATCATCACACTTTTATTTACTTACAACTCAACAATTACAACTCAATACTTAGAACAAAATATGACTCTATGTGAATGCCTCCGGCGGTGTACCAGGATATGTGATGAATCAAGAGTGACATGTATGAAAGAATTATGAACGGTGGCTTTGCCAGTAATACGATGTCAACTACATGATCATGCGAGGCAATATGACAATGATGGAGCGTGTCATAGTAAATGGAACGGTGGTAAGTTGCATGGCAATATATCTCGGAATGGCTATGGAAATGCCATGATAGGTAGGTATGGTGGCTGTTTTGAGGAAAGTATAAGGTAGACCGGCGAAAAGTGCGCGGTATTAGAGAGGCTAGCAATGGTGGAAGGAAGAAAGTGCGTATAATCCATGGACTCAACATTAGTCATAAAGAACTCATATACTTATTGCAAAAATTTATAAGTTATCAAAGAAAAGTATTACGCACATGCTCCTAGGGGGATAGATTGGTAGGAAGAGACCATCGCTCGTCCCCGACCGCCACTCATAAGGAAGGCAATCAATAAATAAATCATGCTCCGACTTCATCACATAACGGTTCACCATACGTGCATGCTACGGGAATCACAAACTTCAACACAAGTATTTCTCAAATTCAAAACTACTCAACTAGCATGAGTCTAATATCACCATCTTTATATCTCAAAACAATTATCAAGTATCAAACTTCTCATAATATTCAACACACTTGTCGGTGTCAAAACCGGCGGATCTCGGGTAGGGGGTCCCGAACTGTGCGTCTAAGGCGGATGGTACCAGGAGGCGGGGGACACAATGTTTACCCAGGTTCGGGCCCTCTCGATGGAGGTAATACCCTACTTCCTGCTTGATTGATCTTGATGATATGAGTATTACAAGAGTTGATCTACCACGAGATCATAGATGTTAAACCCTAGAAGCTAGCCTATGATTATGATTGTTCTTGTCCTACGGACTAAACCATCCGGCTTATATAGACACCGGAGGGGGCTAGGGTTACATAGAGGCGGTTACAAGGGAGGAGATCTACATATCCGTATTGCCAAGCTTGCCTTCCATGCCAAGGAGAGTCCCTTCCGGACACGAGACAAAGTCTTCAATCTTGTATCTTCATAGTCCAACAGTCCGGCCAAAGGATATAGTCCGGCTGTCCGAGGACCCCCTAATCCAAGACTCCCTCAGTAGCCCCTGAACTGGGCTTCAATGACGATGAGTCCGGCGCGCAGATTGTCTTCGGCATTGCAAGGGGGGTTCTTCCTCCGAATACTCCATAGAAGATTTCGAACACAAGGATCGTGTCGGGCTCTGCAAAACAAATTCCACATACCACCGTAGAGAGTATAATATTTCCACAAATATAATCTGCTGATAACTTTTCATAACATGACGTCCCGCCGTGGTCCGGCCATTACGAACCATTTTTCCCAGCCTGCCACTGCACGTGTTGCGAGGCGGTTTTATTGGCACGCCTTGTCGAAGCAGAGATCGTGTTCCCCTTATCACGGGATTCTCATCAATACGGGTATGGGTAACCAATCGTGCCTGCTGGTATGACTCCTCGATTTTAGGAAAGTTCCAAATGGCCACGCGGAGGACGCTTGATATTCACCCTCTTTATTAAGGGGCCAAGGCATGTCCTTTTCTTCTCGCGCTCGATCCTCCCTTCCCCCACCTCGAATTCCAACACCCAAGGCTCAGGCTAAGCGCTTCGGACCTTCAATCATGTCCGGATCCAACCTTCAAGGCCGGTGGATGGCCTCCTCTGTCATAGAGGAGGACATCAAGAAGCTAAGAGAGGCCAGGTATATGACCGCCGAAATCTTGCACGGGCTGCCTGCTCAAGGGCAGGTCATCCCCACTCCCGAACCCAACGAGAGTGTCATATTTGTTTCCCGCTTCCTCCGAGGGCTAGGCTTTAGCATGGATCCCTTTGTTAGAGGGATTATGTTCTATTACGGGCTCGATTTCCATGATCTGGCTCCGGATTCCATCCTTCACATCTCGTCGTTTATCGTCGTGTGTGAGGCCTTCCTCCGCATCACCCCGCACTTCGGCTTATGGCTCAAGACCTTCAATGTGAAGCCGAAGATGATCGATGGGAGACACGCAGAATGCGGAGGTGCCATAATAAGCAAACGCGCCGATGCTCCATGGCCAAAGAGTTCCTTCCCGGAGATGGCCAACTTATGGCAGCGGGAGTGGTTTTACATCACAGCTCCCCGAAGTACTAAGTGGGCGGCTGCCCCCGCCTTTCGTTCGGGCCCCTCGCCGCAATTAGCGTCATGGTTCAACAAGGGGCTGGACTAGGGGCCAGTCAATGGCATGCCGACATTGCAGAATTGCATCCGAGATCTCCTCAAGAGAGATGTCAGCCTTGTCAAGGTAATGCAAGTCATACTGTAGCGACCCAACCTCAAACGGTCAAGTCTCTGTGCTTCAGTGTCATCCCTGGATCAGTAAAGCTGACACACACAGTACTCGAAAGATTTATAACAGAGTAGCAATCACACACTTATTACATCGAATATCTCAGAAGAGAACTTATTACAATAAATATGGATTAAGGCCATCTAATATGATAACAGCGAAAGGCTTGGAAGATAAAGTGAGTCCATCAACTCCAACGGCATAGCTGAGCTGCACGGCAACGACCTAACGAACCTTACTCCTCGTCTGAAAAGTATGCAACATAATACGTTGCAGCCCGGAAACAGGTCAACACATGGAATATGCTGGCAATATAACACAGTAGAGCAAAAACAGAATAATGCTATCACTACATGCATATTTGGCTGGTGGAAAGCTCTGTGGTTATAGTTTTGCGAAAAGCCAATTTTTCCCTACAACAAAGGAATAAATTTTATTTTAACTATCATGGTAGTTGAAACATCATTGAGAAGGTTCCTCCAACTCAATCCCAATTAAAAGTAATTATCAACCCAACAATATTAATTTAGAGTGATGAGATACTTAGGATAATCCAAGTACTAGATACTCAAGATGCTCATAACCGGGGACACGGCTAACCATGATTAGATTGTACACTCTGCAGAGGTTTGCACACTTTTCCCCACAAGACTCGATCTCCTCCGTTGGATTTCTCGCACTACATGGTGTTTGAGAAACGGATGACCGAGACACAGTCTTTCCAAAACATTAACACTTTACTCCGGGCAGACCATACCAACCTACATCCTTCTACCTGCTGATCCACATCTTCAAGAGCTCATGCAACCTACTCAACTATGCTAGAGCCCATAATAGCTTGTGGCTGCACACTGAAGTTTCTAGCATGAAAATATCTCAGTTCCCTTTGAGCCTGGGTGGCGGACCTTAGGATTATCACACTGCATTCGGGATATCCTAGGACAACACTGGATTCTCCAGGTGCCCGACAAGCAATCCACCCAGATGTGTATTAAAGTTGCCACCTTAAGTTGAACCATTAATTAAATCATCTCACATCTGTCATGGATTCACTCACCCAAACCACGTCTATGAGCATAGCATAGCAATATAAGCAATACGTAGAAGTAAATCCCAAGGGTTTGAATATAACAGGGCAATAGGTTCTACCTCATCAACTATTTTCCAATACCCAGAAGTTATTCACATCCTAGTCATGCAATGTTTGAGGATTGGAACTAATGCATAAAAACTGGGTATGAAAGGAGTATGATCAATGTGTTACTTGCCTTGCTGACGATCCGCAAAACCTAGGGACTCATAGTAGCACGCTTCGCACTCCGGGAATTCTATCGCAAACAAACAATAGAATACATAAGCATTCAAGCAAAGATGCACAGGCAAAACTAAAATAAGAAGAATTGACCAGAAATTTCAACTTAAGAACTCCGGTTTGCAAAAAGAATCAAATCAAACGGAGCAACGAAACTCAAACTGCGAAAGAAACAAGATTCGTTTAGTAATCTGAACTAAAGTCAAATATTACAGTACCAAAATCTTGTTCAAGTTGATTAAACAGAAGGAGGGTTTCGAGAGGAAGATCTAGGCGCTTGAATCGCCTGATTCCAATAAATGAGCGAAAAGATAAACTCAAACGAAAATCGGATCAGAAATCACGATCGAAAATAATCGCGAAAAATCCGAGAAAAAGAAAAACTGACGAACAGGCTAACGAGCAAACGTTCGCTGTCTGCGGCTAACGAGTGAACACCGTTCGTTAAAATGAACGTACGGACGAACGTCTGCTAAATAAACTAAACCAAGAAATCCGGCGAACCGATCTAAAAAAACAAACCTAGGGTTTTCTAAAAAAAGGATCGGTTTTAAAATAAAACCGAACGGCGGCAACGGCGGCTTATACATCCGGCTAGGTCCGGCGAGGCGGGCGTTCGGCGAGGTCCGGCCGCGGGCGGGCGGGTGGCGCGGGCAGGCGCAGGCTGGGCGCGGCGGGTTCAAGGGCGGGGGTTCGTGGTGGCGAGGGGGTCCGGGGGCGGCGTATATAAATGAGGGGGGCTAGCTTGGAGGAGGGGGCAAGGTGGCGCGGGAGAAGAGTCCCGGCCGGAGACGGCGTCGGGCGGCGGCGGTCTCCCGGTCGGGGACGGGGCCAACGGCTCAAGGGTTGGCCGGTCGGGCTTTGGCCCGACCATGCGAAGAGAAGATTTTTTTTAAATAATTTCGCCAAAACTTAAATAAATCCTAGAAAAATAAACTAAAATCTAAAAATACCAAAACAATTTTTCACCGCTTAAATAAAATATTTAGAACAAGATGAACATTTTCTTGGCCCTAAAATGCAATTTGAAAATGTGCAATTTTTCTAATACAAATAAAATAGCAATAAAATCCAAATAAAATCAAATATTTGATTTTAATATTTTCCTCCAATATTTCAATTATTTTGGAGAAGTCATATTATCTCCTCTCATATATTTTAATATGAAATATTTTCGGAGAGAAAAATAATTAAAATCAATAATCCTTGTTTCAATATTTGATAAAACTCAAATATGAAAATAGGGAAATCCCCCAACTATCTCCAAGGGTCCTTGAGTTGCTTAGGATTTCGAGGATCGCGAAACGAAATGCAGTAAAATATGATATGCATGAATGATCTATGTATAACATTCCAAATTGAAAATTTGGGATGTTACACATGCTAGTTCGCCAGGTCCTGCCATGTCAACGTCGACCTCTCCGTATGTGGGAGTTCAACCTGGAAGGACCGCGAACCATTCAACATTTCTTCGGCGCGACACTCGAAGGGATGTATGGATTGTTCTTCGGAGCATGAATAAAGTGTCCGGACACCACCAAGGATGCGGGTCTGAACTGCAATCGTCCAGATACCCACGTAAGTAATTCTACGGCCGAACACGCTATCTTTTCATTTGTCATGACATCCTTCTAAAAAATCACTTTTTGACCAGGACTGGATAAAAAAGGCGAAGATGATCAGGTGTTCGCCCCCCCCCCCCTCCTGAAGGCTCGTCAGATCCTGTACTAGCCAGAATGCTTGAGCTCGCACCTTATCAAGCGCCATTAGTAGGAATAAAGAAGCCGAAAGCGGGCCTCATGCATTACTCATCCAAACCGGGGGAATTAGTGTCTCCGCGAAGGAGGATAATCGGGGAGAAGTATCTGAAATTCCCTCTCCCCAAGGAAGGAAAAGGACCGCCCCTGAAGACTTGGGAACAAGGGTTTCCAAACGAGGGAAGAAACCTTCACCGGGGGGCCCTGCCCCGGAGGGCATCCTTACCGCACATTGCCCGCAAGGGGATCAACCCTCCACCAAATGTAAGTAAACAAGAGTACTTTATAGTAAATATATCCTGCTTTATTTCCGAGGACAATAACCGAGATGCATGTCTTGTAGTTCGGATCGTAGCCCTTCTCGACAAAGCTCGTCTTCGAGGGATCTTCTTCCGGAGATGATGGAGAGCGAAACGCCTCCCCGCCTCTTGAAGTGGACGACCCTGAGGTGTCGTCACGGAGGATTTCTTCTGATCCACCAAGGCCAGAAGGTAACCCTTCGGCCACCCGAAGTCCAGAGTATTCGGCTCCTAAGGAGAGCAACAGAAAGAGTTCGAGACTGTCCGGCACGACCGACGACCGATGAGTCTTCCGGAGCAAGCGGCTATCTCGTGAGGCGATCGATTTTAATGGGTACGGTGGTTGAGAGGATTTCATCCGCCGAAAGTGGGTTGCATGAAGCTTTTATGAGCCTTTTAAGAGGCTTTGAGGTACACAAAGTAATATATATATTTTTGACGGTACCGCACACGCTAGGTGTGCCCTATGCAGATAGTAGCCCCTGAGACTCCGGTTGCTGTGGAAAGGCGGCAAACAGAGGATCATAGTCCTAGGTAGTGACCAAGCTGCTTTCATGTGCAGGCGGCTGAGGGTCCGGTGGCAAGCCGGACTGGTGAGTTTGCCGAACTGAGGCGGCAACTTGATGCGGCAGATGCCGACATCGTGCTTGTAAACAAGCGGCTTGACGAGGCACAGGGTATGTATTCTCCGGTGGTTAACAGATGTTAAGAGAGGCATGATGCTAATATTTGTAATATGTTGTGACTGCAGATGAGTTGCCGCCATGGAGACCCTTCGGGCGGCGCTTGCCCGAGCCAAGGAACAAGCCAGGAGAAGCGATGCGGCCGCGCTAAAGGCGGCCGAAGAGTTGAGAGCCGAACAAGCTGAGGGAGTCCTGGATTAGGGGGTATTTGGACAACCGGACTATATACATCGTCCGGACTATTGAAGCGTGAAGATACAAGACTCAAGACTTCGACGCGTGTCCGGATGGGACTTTCCTTGGCGTGGAAGGAAAGCTTGGCGATCCGGATATTATATTTCCTTCCTCGTAACCGACTCCATGTAAACCCTAGCCCTCTCCGGTGTCTATATAAACCGGAGAGGTTGGTCCTTAGATGGCCGATCACAATTACAATCACACCATCATAGGCTAGCTTCTAGGGTTTAGCCTGTACAATCTCGTGGTAGATCTACTCTTGTACTACCCATATCTTCAATATTAATCAAGCAGGAAGTAGGGTTTTACCTCCATCGAGAGGGCCCGAACCTGGGTAAACATCTGTGTCCCTTGCTTCCTGTTACCATCAGCCTAGATGCACAGATAGGGACCCCCTACCCGAGATCCGCCGGTTTTGACACCGACATTTGTGCTTTCATTGAGAGTTCATCTGACTCATTGCTATAGGGCTCGATGGCTCCTTCAACCATCGTCAACAACACGGTCCCGGGCGAGACCTTTCTCCCTTGACAGATCTTCGTGTTCAGCGGCTTCGCCCTGCGGGCCAATTCGCTTGGCCATCTGGAGCAGATCGACAGCTACGCCCCCGGCCACCAGATCAGGATCGGAAACCTGAACGACACGGCGGACATCCGCAGAGACTGGATCTTCGACGGATTTGGGCCTATGCCAGGAGCACCGGACAGTCGTGACGAGCACGGCTAAGACCTGCTATCGGACAAAGCTCAGGGTATCACCCCCGCAGTAGTCCGGACCTAAATCCTGAACAGGCTGCGTTGCCTAAGGATGGAGGGCTGGACCCCGCCCCGCAGGTCGCACACTCATCGGTGATGGAGCCGAACACGGGGCTTACCTCTATGGTGGATCAGGATCAACCCCGGATTCGTGATCCGGATGTTGGTTCTGGTCCACGACTCGAGCCACCGAGCCAGGTTGGGCCCGTAATGGAGTTCACCGCTGCAGATATCTTTTCAAAGACTCGCCTTTTGGCGACATGCTGAACTCGTTAAAAAAACTCTCTTTCACGTAAAATTCTGGGCCAAACTATGTCCGCTCGAGGGAAGCAGCGACGAAGAAATTCGCTGCCCACCCACCACCCACTTCATAGCCACGATCGATGATTTAACCGATGTGCCTAACTTTGATCGCGAAGGCATCGATCGTATGGACGCATTTACGCAGGAGAAGATTCAAATCTATGGGCGCTGGACTTCGCCTGCCGCATTTACATATACGTGGTGGATACGCCCAAAGAGGACAAAGGCGACAATTGGAAGATAAAACCCCGCAAAAGCCAAAGCGACGGTGCAGACGCCGTTCTAAGTCCAAAGAACAAGAAATCAAGTAGTAGTGCACCGTAGGGATCGACATTACACCAACTCAAGGCAACAACGACCATACGGACCCAGCGATGGAGCAGGGGGAACTAGGGCACCCCGAACACAGTTCGGAGCAAACGCTCGAGGACAATGATCCCGACGGACGAGGTCATCAAACCGAACCAACACAAGTAAACAGTCCGGACGACGATGCATTCATCATCCCGGAAAAAACGCGTGGAACAAGATAACCTCCACAGAAAGCTTATGGCCATCGCAAGAAGTCTAAAGAAGCAGAAGCAACGGCTCAAAGCCACACAGGAAACGCTCAATCGTAGATGGAATAAAGTGCTAGACACTGAAGAAAGACCATACAAAGAGCTATCCATAACGCAAGCTACTGCCAGAATTCGACGATGAAAGCCATGCCACTTCATAACCGCAATAAAGCGGCTACCGACGCCGCGCACGATATACGTGAGCACCTGGACAAGAAAGCTGGCGCGGCCAGGTCCATTTATGGATCTAAAGGACACACCCCGGCGTGGGACTATGGTCACCAAAACAATTATGCCAATCAAATACCAGTTCGGAATACACACCGGACACAACAACAGCCGACGGCATGCCACAAAGACGCCCAGATACATGAGGGGCTGCTCACCCCGTGCTTTTACCAAGAAGCATCGACCATGAATTTCCAAAGGCTTTAAACCTGTGAATATAGAGGCATACGACGGAACGACAAACCTGTGTGTCTCGGATTGAGGATTTTATCCTGCATATACATATGGCTCGTGGGGATGACCTCCACGCCATCAAATACCTTCCTCAAACTGAAGGACCAGCCCAACACTGGTTGAAAAGCCTCCCGAAAATTCAATTGGGAGTTGGGAGGAACTCGAGGACGCCAGGCCAATTTTCAAGGGACCTATGTCCGCCTTCGATGTTGATGATTTAAGTCACATAATCCAACAACCCGAGAGTCCGCCCGCAAGCTTTAGAACAGATTCTCACTAAGAACCAAATTGTCGATCGTCCGGACGCCAAGCTTTAGTGGCATTCAAACACAGCATCCGTGACGAGTGGTTTCGCTGCACACCTCGCCAAGAAAAGCCGAGGACAATGGCAGCCTTAACAAGCCTCATGGCCCGCTTTTGCGCGGGTGAAGATAACTGGCTAGCCCGTAAAGGCACCAGCGACCCCAGCACATCCGAAATAAGGGGGACAACGGGAAGCCACGACGTAATAAAAACAAACGCCCAAACAAGGAAGAGAGCCCGGATAACACAACGGTTAATGCCGATTCAGGGGCTCTCGACCTGATTAGCAAAAGAAGCCATTTAAAGGCAGTAAAGAGGGACCGTCCGGTCTGAATAGAGTCCTAGACAGACTATGCCAAATTCATGGCACCCCTGACAAACATGTGAACCACACGCACAGAGAGTGTTGGGTCGTCAAGCAGGCCAGCAAATTAAATGTCGAACACAAGGGAAGGGAAACACCAAGTGAAGACGAGGATGAACCTCGCTAGCCGAACACTGGGGGATAGAAAAAAATCCCGCCAGAGGTTAAAACAGCGAACATGATCCACGCGACTCACACATCCATGAGGAGGCACGAACGCGCGCATAGAGACACGCTCGATATAGAGTCCATCGTACTCACACCTAACCACTGCATGTCTTATCCGATCACCTTCGATCACTTGGACGACCGAACTAGTATTCGGCGTGGAGAACCAAAGGCCTTGGTGCTTGACCCGATAATCGACGGATACCGTCTCACCCGTGTCCTCATGGACGGCGGCAGTAGTCTCAATTTAATATACGAGGACACTGCCCACAGGATGGGTATAAACCCATCCAGAATTAACCAAAGTAACACCACCTTTGAAGGGGTGATACCAGGCGTTGAAGCCCACAGCAGGGGCTCCATCGTATTGGAGGTAACATTCGCCTCCGGCAACTCCAAGCTTAAGAGCTACTCTTCATCATCGCACCCTTCCAAAGCAACTATCATGCATTGCTTGGAAGAACGGCCTTCGCCCGCTTCAACGCATTGCCGCACTATGGCTACCTTACACTCAAGATGCCCGGTCCACGGGGCGTCATCACCGTTAGCGGAATCACAGAGCGCTCTTCACGCGTAGAGGAACTCGCGACGGCCCTAGCGGCCGGACTATAAGCGGCCTCCAATATCAGAAAACATAACTGGTCATTAAGACCACAGACACGGTTAGACGAGTCCAGTCGCCCGGATAAAATTGAATCAGGGCACCGTATATGTAATCACATAGTGGACACCAGGGGCTATACATATTTAATACAGCCCCAAACTTGGCTCAACCTTATTTGCAGGCCAACATCTTACACTTTTACTATCCATCACATACTTACGTTGTACTCTCCTACAAGTTTTCTTTTTTCACACACAACGTTCGCGCGATACCCTTCCGGGATACGGCACAACAGAGACAAAGGCGCAGACGTGCAGCAGGGCCCCGTTCAATAGGTTTCTTTTTAGATTAAGCCCCTGTGTAAACCTTTTCTATTGCCTCTTGTTGATTAACCATCCCATGGGTTCCATACCCACAGAGGATACTGCCGTTATTGGCATTTCGCCATGACATATTAACGCACGTACCTGGAAACACAGGGTTTATAATGAATGGGCATTCTTGAGCCCATCGTCTATTATAAAGTCCGAATACCTTCCGGAGTGTTCGGCATCACGAGTTTGGCCTTATATGCAGCAGCTCCGAATCATGTCTTTGGTCAAATGTTGGGTTTGCCCGGCCCCTGGGTTTGCCGCCTTACGTTCCGTTATTATCGGCTAAGGTGGCCAAAGGATAACTACTGCAATTGTGCCTTGGTTATTCCGGACGAGCACCTCAGTAGAGAAAGCCGAAAACTGACTGTCATGATACAGCGAGAGACTGTTCAACCACTCGAAGACTTATCGGAATCTTTAGGATCCTCCGCTTAACGAAGGACCGCTTCCGGTATGTATACACGCTACCTGTATTCGGATGCACGCGAAGGTACCAGGGGCTACATAGTAGCCCCAACATTAGACTCCCATGGCTAAGCGAAAGTGTTACAGCTATATAGTCCGGTTGCCTAGTTCAATGTGCGGTCACCTCCTTAATGGACCAAGACGTTGGATCAAGTGTGATTAAGCATATTCGTGAACACCCCCGCATTGTTCCGCATGGGGCTGAAGCCAATATTTGCTAACTTTGGATTACATATTCATATATATATATATATATATATATATATATATATATATATATATATATATATATATATATATATATATATATATATATATATATATATATATATATATATATATATATATATACGCCGCATAGGGGACACAATCATATTTTCAGGCAAACAGTATAATAAATATTGTTTCATAATCAAAATAAATATTGTTTTTTACAATGATTCGATTCATCACTCGAACAAGACATTCTTCGAGCACTGCGCCTCTATTAGGCGGGCACCTTCTGTGACCTGCGCCAAGTAGTGCTCGGCCGGATATTGGCCCCCCGCTGGATCCTGGGTCGCTATAATGGTGGCCTCCATATCCCTCCAATAGGCTTTAATGTGGGCAAGAGCCATTCGTGCACCCTCTATGCACGCTGACCTCCTCATGGCGTCGATCCGAGGCACGGCCCCAAGGAATTGCTGCACCAAGCCAAAATAATTGTCCGGCTTAGGCCCCTTCGGCCAAAGATGGTCTATCACAGCCCGCATCGCAAGCCCGGACAGCCTGTGAAGCTCCGCTACAGCAGCCATGTTGTCACTTAACGGCAGCGGGCGAGTGGGAGCATTGAATTGCGACCAGAAAAGCTTATTCACTTCCTTATCACCCTGATCCTGAAGAACTTGGCAGCGTCAGCTGTACTCTTCGCCAAATCCGCATACGCGTCCGCAGGACTCCAGCGTCCATCTAGGGGAGCGTACTTCGGATCGAAAAACTTTGTCCGCAGCAAGTAGGAGCCTCCAGCCGCGATTTTACCGGCCTTTTGAAGTTCCTCCCGCGCACCCCTGAGCGCGGTCCGTATTACCTTGGTGGCATTAAGTGCCTTGTCCAGCTCAGCCGGACTATCCCTATGCTCCTTTTTAAGGAGCTCATACCGATCAGCGGCATTTTTTAACTCCACAACCATTTCAGCTATCTTTTCCTCGCTTCGGCGATGAGCAACCTGTTCGGCTCTCAATTCTTCGGCCACCTTTAGGACAGCCGCATTGCTAACCCGAGCTTGTCCCTTGGCCTGGACAAGTTCTGCCCTCAGGGCCTCCACGGCAGAAGCACCATCTGTAGTCCGAACATATTACATTAATATCATGTTGCCTCCATATTTTCCTATACAAATGAAGGCAGAGCACATACCTTGTGATATGTCCGGCCGCTCGTTCATCAGCGTGATATCGGCATCAATCGATCCAATCTGCCTGGTTAGTTCGGCAACTTCAACGGACTAGTCGGCGGCCGGACCCACAGGTACCTGCACATATTTATAGCATAATCATTGATTTATGATCCCCCGTTTGCCGCCTAGGGCGGGCAACTAGAGTCTCAGGGGCTACTATCTATATGGAGCACACCTAACGCGTGCCTCACAGCCAAAAACAGTGTATTCTTCACTACATACCTCAAAGCCTCTGAGCAGACTTGTAAATGCTTCATTCAAACCGCTTGTAGCGGATGAAATCTTCTTGAGCACCGCGCTCATTAATAAGCGGTGCTCCTTCGAGAGCGCAGCTCGCTCCAGTAGGCCCGTCAATACGTCCGGCCGGACATTGAACTGTGTCGGACCCTTCCCATCGCCCCTCGTGGGAGCCAAACGCTCCGGGCTCAGGGCGGCTGACGCATTGGCTTCCGGCTTGGAAGATCCGGACTCCTCCGTGAAGACACCTCGGTGTCGCCCGCTTCATGAGCCGGAGAGGTGGGTGGGGTCTCGCTCTCCATCATCTTCGGAGGAAGATCCCCCGAAGACGAACTCTGTTGAGAAGGGCTACTAGCCGGACTGCGAAAGACGAATCCTGGTTATTGATCTAGGAGGAACGCAATACCTTCGAATTAAAAATTAACTTACAGCTCGGTGGAGGGCTGGCCCGTTGGTGGGCACGACACGGTGAGGGTGCCCACCAGGGCAGAGCCCCCTAGTGATATCTTTTTCCCTGGTTTGGGCATATCCGTCTCCGAGTCTTTGGAGGCAGCCCTCTTCTTCCCACGCGGGGAGGAGGCCTTAGCCTCCCCTTCCTGACTATCTTCCTTAGAGGAGGCAACAATTCCCCCGGTTCAGATGCGTACTGTGTGAAGTTCAGTTTCTTCGTTCTTCCCCTTATCTTTCCCTGAGGGCATTCTGCTGAGTACCCGGTCAAGCATCTTGGCCATGGTGGGACCAGGCGAGCCTTCGGGAAGTGGCGCCGGACACCTTATTCTCTCCGCCTTGCTGAGCCATTCCTGGCCACGGATGATTTTCAGAATAAACAATCATGACAAATACAAAATAAGGTGTCCGGTATCAAGTTTACTTACTTGGGTATCTAGGCGATTGCAGCTTAGGCCCGCATCCTCGGTGGTGTCCGGACACTTTACTTTCGGTCCGAAGAATAATTTGCACATCCCTTCGAGCTTCAGGCCGAAGAAGTGCTTAACAGTCCGTGGACCCTCTGGATTGAACTCCCCACATCTGGAGAGGCCGGCGTTGGCACGGCAACATCCGTCGGATTAACATCACTTGCATTATGCTGACAAGGTTAATATCCCTCTCAAGAAGCTCTCGGATGCAGATCTGCAGTACAGGAACATCACCAGCGGGCCCCCAATTTCGTCCTACGTCGGTCCAAGACGCTAGTTGTGACGGAGGGCCCGAGCAAAACTCGGGGGCGGCCACCCACTTTGTGCCTCTGGGAGCCGTGACATAAAACCACCTCTGTTGCCATACATCGGATAATTTTGGGAAAGAACTCTCTGGCCATGGGGCATCGGTGTTCCTGCTTATTACGGCACCTCCGCACTCCGCGTGTCGCCCCTCAATCATTTTCGGCTTCACATTGAAGGTCTTGAGCCATAAGCCGAAGTGTGGGGTGACATGGAGGAAGGCCTCGCACACTATAATGAACGACGAGATATGGAGGATAGAGTCCTGAGCTAGATCATGAAAATCCAACCCATAATAGAACACGAGCCCCCTCACAAAAGGATCGAGGGTGAGGCCCAAGCCACGGAGGAAGTGAGGAACAAACACGACACACTCATTGGGCTCGGGTGTTGGGATGACATGCCCTGGAGCAGGAAGCTTGTGCTGGATGTCGGATGTCAGATATCCGACCTCCCTAAGCTTCGCAATGTCCTCCGCTTGAATCGAGGAGGCCACCCACTGGCCTTGAGGGTCGGATCCAGACATATTGAAGGATCTGGGGTGTTGGAGCTTAGATCTCGGGTGTTAGAACTCGAGGGGCGGAAAGGCGCGAGGGAGGTGGAAAAGAGGCATAGTCCTCGGCCCCTTTTATAAAGAGGGTGAATATCAAGAGTCCTTAGGGCAACCGCTTGAGGTTTACCTGACGGCACATGGAGTCATACCAACGGTCGTCATGGGGCTATGCACGCCCGCATTAATGGAAGATCCCGTAATAAGAGGGACATGATCTCTTCCTTGACAGGACGTGCCAATAAAACCGCCTCACAACGCGAGTCGAGGTGGGGCAAGAAACGCCGGTTCGCGTTGGACCAGGCCACGATGCAAGAGCACGACGTACGAAGATTGCTAGCAGATCGGATTTACGCTATGTTCCCTACAATGGTATGTGAAGATCATCTTGCAGATCCAGACACAGTTTAGTGTTCGATAACTACTTTGGAGTATTCGAAGAAGGAACCCGCCCTGCAATACCGAAGACAAGACTGCGCGCTGGACTCATCGTCATTGAAGCCTAGTTCAGGGGCTACTGAGGGAGTCTTGGATTAGGGCGTATCCGGACAGCCGGACTATATACATTGTCCGGACTATTGAAGCGTGAAGATGCAAGACTCAAGACTTCGACCCGTGTCCGGATGGGACTTTCCTTGGCGTGGAAGGCAAGCTTGGCGATCCGGATATTATATTTCCTTCCTTGTAACTGACTCCATGTAAACCCTAGCCCTCTCCGATGTCTATATAAACCGGAGAGGTTGGTCCTTAGAAGGTCGATCACAATTACAATCATACCATCATAGGCTAGCTTCTAGGGTTTAGCCTCTACGATCTCGTGGTAGATCTACTCTTGTACTACCCATATCTTCAATATTAATCAAGCAGGAAGTAGGGTTTTACCACCATCGAGAGGGCCCAAACCTGGGTAAATATCTGTGTCCCTTGCTTCCTGTTACCATCAGCCTAGACGCACAGATCGGGATCTCCTACCCGAGATCCGCCGGTTTTAACACCGACACAAGCTGCTCGCCAGAGCGAAGATAAAATAGCCAAGATGGCTGTTGAGCTAAAGGATGCCGGCGACCGGTATGAGCTTCTTGAAAAGGAAAGCCAAGCGAAAACGGCGGACCTGAAGAAAGCCATGGTAGCAGCCAAGGAAACCCACTCGAAAATCAGAGCAGCGAAGGAGGAGCTTCGTCAAGCCGGAAATATCACGGCTGGGAAGCCCTATTTGTTGCGGACGAAGTTTGGAGATCCGAAGTATGCCCTTCTAGATAAATTATGGAGTGCTGTAGACGCATACTTGGACTTGGCAACGAGTGCTGCTGATGCAACTGAGTTTTTCAAAGATCAAAAAGATCACGAAGTGGAAAAGTTGTTCTGGTCACAGTTCAGTGCTCCAACGCGTCCGCTGCTGTTAAATGAACAAATGGCCGATTGGGCTGAACTTCATAGATTGTCCGGACTTTCCATGAGGTCTGTCGTGGATCATCTTTGGCCGGAAGGACCAAGGCCGAATAGTTATTTTGGTCTAGTGCAACGATTCCTTGGTGATGTGCTGCATATCGATGCTGTAAAGAGGTCGGCGTGCATAGAAGGTGTGCGAATGGCTCTTCCCGTGTTAAGACATACTGGGCAGAGATGGAGGCCACCGCAATTGCAACCCAAGATCCGGCCATAGGCCAGATCTCGGCCGAGCACTATTTTGAAGAAGTCCTAGAAGGTGCTTGTTTAATAGAGGCTCAGTGCTCGAAGAGTATCATGTTCGAGTGACATGTATCCCAATTGTAAAAACAATGTTATTTGGATTATAAAGGCTAAGTTTATACTTTTGCCTGAAAGTATTATGATGCCTCCTGTGCGGCCGTTCATATTTGTATATAACCTGAAAGTTTGCAGTCGTCGGCTTCAGCCCCCACGCATATAATGCGGGGGTGTTCGGAAAAGCGTGTATTCGCAATTGATCCAACGTCTTGGTCCATTAAGGAGGTGATAGCGCCGAACTAGGCAATCGGACTATATTGCTTTAACACTTTAACTTAGCCATAGGAGTTTCACAGTGGGGCTACTATATAGCCCCTAGTACTTCCGCGCTTATCCGAATACGGTGCGCATACATACACGACCGGGAAACCGGTCCTTCGTTAATGCGGAGGAATCGTGAAGATTCCATTGAGTCCTCGAGTGGTTGACCAGTCTCGCTCTTTATCATGACAGTCAGTTTTAGGCTTTCTCCACTGAGGTGCTCGTCCGAATGAACTAGGGCACAATCGCAGTAGTTCTCCCGGTGCCACCTTAGCCGATAGAGCGGAAACGTAAGGTAGCAAAACACGGGAGCCAGGAAAACCCAACCTTTGACCAAAGACATGATTCGGAGCTGACGCATATAAGGCCAAACTCGCGACGCCGAACACTCCCTAAGGTATTCGGTCTTCACGACATATACCGGGTTGAGTAACGCCCTTGGTAATGAACCCTGGATTTCCAGGTACGTGCATTAGTCTGACGTGGCGAAATGCCAATAACGCCAGCATCCCTCTCGCTTGTGTTGAGTATCTGGAGGTGTGAAGCAACAAGAGACAGTAAGAAATGTTTACATAGGATCTTAATCTAAAAAGAAACCTTTGAGCGGGGCCCTGCTGCATGTCTACGCATGTGTCTCCGTTGTGCCGTATCCTGGAAGGGTGTAGCACGGTTATCATCTGTAAAAGATAAAAACCCAGGTGAAAGTCTTCGTGTGAAAAATTGGTTATTCTTAATAAACCATTAAAATTCAATCTAAATAATGTCAAGGCAAACTGTAGTTCTTTTTACATGCGGGAAGCCCCTAGCACCACCTATGGGGGTATATCCCTCGACCCAATCTCAGGTTTTTCTGAGCTGTTACAGCTAGGGGTGCGCCGGACTCGTCTACCCGTGTCCGTGGTCTTGATGACCGATCATTTATTATGGTTGGAGAGGCCGTTCAGTGTTCGGCTGCTAAAGCCGCCACACGTTCTTCCGCATGTAAGGAACGCTCTGTGTTTCCGCTGACTATGATGATGCCACGTGGACCGGGGATCTTAATGTTAAGATAAGCGTAATGCGGTACTGCGTTAAAACGAGCGAAGGTCGTTCTTCCGAGTAGTGCTTGATAGCCTCTTCGGAATGGAGCGATGTTGAAGGTTAACTTTTCACTTCGGAAGTTGTCCGGAGAACCGAAGACAACCTCTAGTACTAGAGAGCCCGTGCAGCGGGCCTCTGGGCCTGGTATTACTCCTTTAAAGGTAGTATTACTTTGGCTGATTCTTGTCAGGTCTATCCCCATTTTGCGGACTGTGTCCTGATATGTCATATTAAGACTACTGCCGCCATCCATAAGGACTCGGGTGAGATGGTATCCGTCAATTATTGGGTCTAGTACCAAGGCGGCCGATCCTCCGTGTCAGATACTAGTCGAGTGCTCCCTGCGATCAAAAGTGATCGGGCAGGCCGACCAAGGGTTTAACTTGGGGGTGACGGGCTCCCAGGCGCATACATCTCGGAGTGCGCGTTTGCTCCTCCTCTTCGTTATGTGAACCATGTTCACTGTTTTGCCCTCTGGTGGGAATTTTTTCTGTCCCCCAGTGTTTTGTCGGCGAGGCTCATCCTCGTCTTCACTTGGTGTCTCCCTCCCCTTGTGTTCGGCGTTTAGCTTGCCGGCCTGCTTGAAGACCCAGCATTCTCTGTTAGTGTGATTTGCAGGTTTGTCGGAGGTGCCGTGAATCTGACATAATCTGTCTAGAATCTTGTTTAGGTTGGACGGTCCATCTCTACTGCCTTTGAATGGCTTTTTCCGTTGACTGGGCCGAGAGCCCCTAAATCTGGCGTTTACCGTCGTGTTGTCTGGGTTGTCTTCATTGTTTTGACGCTTGCTTTTATTGCGTCGTGGTTTTCCATTGCCATCCCTGACTTCGGATGTGCCTAGGTTGCTGGTGCCGCTACGGGCCAGCCAACTATCTTCGCCCGCGCAAAAGCGGGTCATATGGCTTGTTAGGGCTGTCATTGTCCTCGGTTTTTCTTGGCCGAGGTGTCTGGCTAGCAATTCGTCCCGGACACTGTGTTCGAAAGCCGCTAAGGCTTCGGCGTCCAGGCAGTCGACAGTTTGATTCTTTTTAGTGAGGAATCTGTTCCAAAGCTTTCGGGCTGACTCTCCGGGCTGTTGAATTATATGACTTAAATCGTCTGCATCCGGAGGTCGGACATAGGTCCCTTGAAAATTGGCCCTAAAAGCATCCTCAAGCTCCTCCCAACTTCCAATTGAGTTTTCGGGGAGGCTCTTCAGCCAGTGCCGATCTGGTCCTTTCATCTTGAGGGGCAAGTATTTGAT
The DNA here is from genome assembly GCA_021605205.1 of Aegilops longissima. NCBI lineage: Eukaryota > Viridiplantae > Streptophyta > Magnoliopsida > Poales > Poaceae > Aegilops > Aegilops longissima. The sequence continues at coordinate 125,268,013 of CM038676.1, forward strand.
GGCATGGAGATCATCTCCGTGAGCCATATGGATATGGAGGATAAAGTCCTCAATACAGACCCCAGGGTCTGTCGTTCCGTCGTATGCCTCTATGTTCACGGGCTTGAATCCCTCTGGAAATTCGTGATCCAGCACCTCATCGGTGAAGCATAGGGGGTGCGCGGCACCCCTGTATTTGGATGTGTCATGGCATGCTCACTGTTGTAGTGTTTGGTTTTGCTTCTGTGCCGGAACGTGCTTCCTAGATCCGTAGATGGACCTGGTCATACCGCCTTTTTGGTGCAAGTCCTCACGTAAATCGTGTGTTGACTTTTGTGCGATATCGTTAACCGCCGTATTGTGGCCACGGGATGGCCGATCCGACTGATCGGCCGTTTTACTTTTTGGCTGTATGGGCTCTAAAGCTTCGTCATCGAATTCAGGCAGCAGCTTGCGCTTTGGATAGCTCTTTGTGTGGCGACTGCCACCGTACTTTTCTTCAGTGTCGAGCACTTTGTTCCATCTACTGTTGAGTGTGTTTTGCACAGGCTTAAGCCTTTGCTTCTGCTTCTGCTTCTTTAGACTCCTCGCGGTGGCAATAAGCCTTCTATGGAGGTTCTCTTGCTCCAAGTGCCTTTCTGGGAGGATGTGTTCGTCGTCGTCCGGACTGTTCTGCTCTCCGGAGGCAAGTTGATTAACTTTACCCTCGGCGTCGCCGTGATCAGGCAGCGGCTCCGTACTATGTTCACCATTCGCTGGTTCATCCTGTTCTTTCGCTGGATCCGTGTGGTCGTCGTTTCCTTTGGAGTCGACCAGGGTATTATTTTTTCCTGCGCTGTTATCGTTGTTTTTGCCGAGGCGGGATTTGGAGCGGCACCTACGTCGTTGCTTTGGTTGCTTCTCGAGGGAACTATCCTTCAATGCATCCTACTATTCCTCGTCATTGTTTTCTTTGGGTGTATCCACCATATATATATCATGTGATGAAGTGGCTGTCCAGCGCCCTGTGGGCGGTGGTTCCTGTTCTTCTCCTGCATCGTCGTTCATACCGTCGATGTCTTCGGAGTCGAAATCAAGCATGTCGGTTAAATCATCGACAATGGCTATTAAGTGGGTGGTGGGTGGGGAACGAATTTCTTCGTCGTCCGCTTCCCACTCGAGCCGGACATAGTTCGGCCGAGGGTCTCCTGACAAGGAGAGAGACCTTAATGAATTTAGCGCATCGCCCAAGGGCGAGTGCTGAAAGATATCCACGGAGGAAAACTCCATGATCGGCGCCCAATCAGTTTCGATAGGCACGGAAGCAGGCGGTTCGGAGCCCGTGGCCAGGGACGAATCCAAGGATCCGGCCACATAGGTCTCGTAGGAGGTGAAATAAGTAATCGGCTCTATCGCTGCTGAGTGTGTGGCCTCCGTGGCGGGGTCCATCCACCCGTCCACGGACGGCGCAATCTGCTCCGGATTATGGGCCGGAGCAGCCACAGGTGTGATCTCCCGAACACCGTCTGACGGCAGAGCTAATTCATGCTCATCGTGACTGTGCGGCGCACCTGACATGGGCTCGAATTCGTCGAAGCCAAGTCTCCGCGGATGTCTGCGGTATAGTTTAAGTTTCCGAACCTGACCTGACGGCCAGGGGCGTAGCTCTCGATCTGCTCCAGATGGCCAAGCGAGTTGGCCCGCAGTGCGAAGCCACCGAATACAAAGATCTGTCCGGGGAGAAAAACCTCACCCTGGATCGCATCGTTGCGGATGATTGAAGGAGCCATCAAGACTTATGGTGACGGCACAGTGGAACTCTCAATGGAAGCACCAATGTCGGTGTCAAAACCGGCGGATCTCGGGTAGGGGGTCCCGAACTGTGCGTCTAAGGCGGATGGTAACAGGAGGCGGGGGACACAATGTTTACCCAGGTTCGGGCCCTCTCGATGGATGTAATACCCTACTTCCTGCTTGATTGATCTTGATGATATGAGTATTACAAGAGTTGATCTACCACGGGATCATAGAGGCTAAACCCTAGAAGCTAGCCAATGATTATGATTGTTCTTATCCTACGGACTAAACCCTCCGGTTTATATAGACATCGGAGGGGGCTAGAGTTACACAGAGTCGGTTACAAGGGAGGAGATCTACATATCCGTATTGCCAAGCTTGCCTCATCGACCGCTATCCAGCATGCATCTAGAGTATTAAGTTAAAAACAGAGTAACGCCTTAAGCAAGATGACATGATGTAGAGGAATAAATTCATGCAATATGATAAATACCCCATCTTGTTATCCTCGATGGCAACAATACAATACGTGCCTTGCAACCCTTTCTCACATCGGGTAAGGTCACCGCAAGATTGAACCCAAAGCTAAGCACTTCTCCCATTGCAAGAACTACCAATCTAGTTGGCCAAACCAAACGGATAATTCGAAGAGACTTGCAAAGATAACTTAATCATACATAAAAGAATTCAAAGAAGAATCAAATATTTTACATAGATAAGCTGGATCATAAACCCACAATTCATCGGTCTCAACAAACACACCGCAAAAAGAAGATTACATTGAATAGATCTCCATGAGAGAGGGGGAGAACATTGTATTGAGATCCAAAAAGAGAGAAGAAGCCATCTAGCTACTAACTATGGACCCGAAGGTCTGAAGTAATCTACTCACACTTCATCGGAGGGGCTATGGTGTTGATGTAGAAGCCCTCCGTGGTAGATGCCCCCTCCGGCGGAGCTCCGGAACAGGACCCAAGATGGGATCTCGTGGATACAGGAAGGTACGGCGGTGGAATTAGGTTTTTGGCTCCATCCCCGATCTGTTGGGGGTACGTAGGTATATATAGGAGGAAGGAGTACGTCGGTGGAGCGTCAGGGGGCCCACGAGGCAGGGGCGCGCCGCCCACCCTCGTGACCGCCTCTGGCACTCCTTGGAGTAGGGTCCAAGTCTCCTGGATCAAGTTCGGTGAGAAAATCACGTTCCCAAAGGTTTCATTCCGTTTGGACTCCGTTTGATATTCCATTTCTTCGAAACACTGAAATAGGCAAAAAACAACAATTCTGGGCTGGGCCTCCGGTTAATAGGTTAGTCCCAAAAATAATATAAAAGTGGAAAATAAAGCCCATTATAGTCCAAAACAATAGATAAAGTAGCATGGAGCAATCAAAAATTATAGATACGTTGGAGACGTATCAGGCATCCCCAAGCTTAATTCCTGCTCGTCCTCGAGTAGGTAAATGATAAAAAGAGAATTTTTTATGCGGAGTGATACTTTGGCATAATTTCAATGTAAATCTTCTTAATTGTGATATGAATATTCAGATCCGAAAGATTCAAGACAAAAGTTCATATTGACCTAAAAATAATAATACTTCAAGCATACTAATCAAAATAATTATGTCATCTCAAAATAACATGGCCAAAGAAAGTTCATCCCTACAAAATCATATAGTTAGGCTATGCTTCATTTTCGTCACACAAAGATGTTCTCAACTTCTATACCCCCGATGACAAGCCAAGAAATTGTTTCATACTTAAATAATCTCAAACCTTTTCAACCTTCACGCAATACATGAGCGTGAGCCATGGATATAACACTATGGATGGAATAGAATATGATGATGGGGATTGTGTGGAGAAGACAAAAAAGGAGAAAGTCTCACATTGACGAGGATAATCAACGGGCTATGGAGATGCCCATCAATTGATGTCAACATGAGGAGTAGGGATTGCCATGCAACGGATGCACTAGAGCTATGAATGCTCAACAAAAGAAAACTAGTGGGTGTGCATCCAACTTGCTTGCTCATGAAGACCTAGGGCATTTGAGGAAGCCCATCGTAGGAATATACAAGCCAAGTTCTATAATGAAAAATTCCCACTAGTATAAAAAGGACAACTTATGAGACTCACTATATGAAAAACATGGTGCTACTTTGAAGCACAATTTATGAGACTCACTACATGAAGAACGAGGTGGTACTATGAAGCACAAGTGTGGAAAAAGAGATAGTAGCATTGCCCTTTTCTTTTTTTTTGGGCCTTTCCTTTTTTTATTTTTTTTGGCATTTCTCTTTTTTATTTGGGCAATGCTCTAATAATGATGATCATCACACTTCTATTGGTTACAACATGAGGATTACAACTCGAAACTAGAACAAGTTATGACTCTATATGAATGCCTCCGGCGGTGTACCGGGATGGTGCAATGAATCAAGAGTGACATGTATGAAAAATAATGCATGGTGGCTTTGCCACAAATACGATGTCAACTACATGATCATGCAATGGCAATATGACAAAAGTAAAGTATGTCATGATAATGATGAACGGAACGGTGGAAAGTTGCATGGCAATATACCTCGGAATGGCTATGGAAATGCCATAATAGGTAGGTATGGTGGCGATTTTGAGGAAGATATAAGGAGGTTCATGTGTGATAGAGCGTATTGTATCACAGGGTTTGGATGCACCGGCGAAGTTTGCACCAACTCTCAATGTGAGAAATGGCAATGCACGGTACCAAAGAGGCTAGCAATGGCGGAAAGGTAAGAGTGCGTATAATCCATGGACTCAACATTAGTCAAAAGAACTCATATACTTATTGCAAAAATTTATAAGTCATCAAAAATTCAAGTACTACGCGCATGCTCCTAGGGGGATAGATTGGTAGGAAAAGACCATCGCTCGTCCCCGACCGCCACTCATAAGGATGCACAAGCAGTGTACACTTCATGCTTCAAATTTGTTACACAACTTTAACCATACGTGCATGCTACGGACTTCCAAACTTCAACACAAGCATTTCTCAAATTCACAACTACTCAACCAGCATGACTTTGATATTATTACCTCCATATCTCAAAACAATTATCAAGCATCAAACTTATCTTAGTATTCAACGCACTCAAAAGAAAGTTTCACATATCTTGAGCACCAAGTATATTAACATTAAGAAAATTACCATGCTATTAACGACTCTCAAAATAATCTAAGTGAAGCATGAGAGATCAAGTTTCTTTAAAACAAATCCACCACCGTGCTCTAAAAGATCTAAGTGAAGCACTAGAGCAAAAATTATCAAGCTCAAAAGATATAAGTGAAGCACTATGAGCAAACTATCAAGCTCAAAAGATATAACTGAAGCACATAGAGTATTCTATCGAATTTCAATTCATATATTGCTCTCTCAAAAGGTGTGTACAGCAAGGATTATTGTGGTAAACTAGCAAGCAAAGACTCAAATAATACAAGGTGCTCCAAGCAAAACACATATCATGTTGGTGAATAAAAATATAGCTCCAAGTAAATTACCGATGGAAGTGGACGAAAGAGGGGATGCCTTCCGGGGCATCCCCAAGCTTTGACTTTTTGGTGTCCTTCGATTATATTGGGGGTGCCATGGTCATCCCCAAGCTTAGGCTCTTGCCACTCCTTGTTCCATAATCCATCAAAAGAATTCACCCAAAACTTGAAAGCTTCACAACACAAAACTCAATAGAAATCTCGTGAGCTCCGTTAGAGAAAGAAAACAAAATACTACTTTAAATTACTGTAATGAACTCATTCTTTATTTATATTGGTATTAAACCTACTGTATTCCAACTTCTCTATGGTTCATAAACTAATTTACTAGCCATAGATTCATCAAAATAAGCAAACAACACACGCAAAACAGAATCTGTCAAAAACAGAACAGTCTGTAGTAATCTGTAACTAACGCAAACTTATGGAAGCCAAACAATTCTACCAAAATTAGAAGACCTGGAGAATTTGTTTATTGATCAGCAGCAATTGGAATCAGTGTTTTATCACGTTCTGGTGATTTTTAACAATTCGGGCACTGAGCACAAAGATTCTGGAAATTACAGCAAGATCAAATAACTATCATCCAAGAAGATCCAATAGGTCCAACTTGGCACAAACACTAATTAAAAGATAAAATCACATCTAAACAGAGTCTAGATGGATTATTTATTCCTAAACAGAAGAAAAAAACAAAAACTAAAAATAAGATTGGGTTGCCTCCCAACAAGCGCTATCGTTTAACGCCCCTAGCTAGGCATTGAGATTCAATGATGCTCACTAGAAAGACAAGAATTGAGGCACAAAGAGAGCATCATAAAACATGTGGAAAACACACTTAAGTCTAACATAATTCCTATGCATAGTCATATTATAGGCAAACAAATTATCATAGCAAGCAAAAGCTAGCATATGCAAGGAAGCGGAAAGGAACAATAGCAATCTTAACATAACGAGAGGTAATTTAGTAATATGAAAATTTCTATAACCATATTTTCCTATCTCATAATAATTACATGTAGGATCATAAGAAAATTCAACAATATAGCTATCACATAACATATTATCAACACGATCCACATGCATGCGAAGTTGACGCTCTTCCGAAATAGTGGGATTAATATTAACTAAAGTCATGACCTCTCCAAACCCACTTTTATCAAAAATATCATAAGATAGAACATACTCCAAATATGTGGGATCTAAAGTTGACACTCTTCCAAACCCACTTTCAATATTATTGCAAACAATATTATCAATCTCATATTCATCATGGGGATTAAATAAATTTTCAAGATCATAAGAAGAATCACCCCAATCATGATCATTGCAACAAGTAGTAGACATAGCAAAACTAGCATCCCCAAGCTTAGGGTTTTGCATATTATTAGCACAATTGACATCAAGAGAATTTATAGTAAAATTATTGAAATCATGCTTTTCATCGAAGGAACTACCAAGTATGGGTGCAATAGCAACGATCTCATGTTTAACATAAGGAACTATAGCAAATTCATCTTCATAAATATTGGCATCATGGCCACAAGAATAGCAAGCATCATGTTCATCAAGGGATATTTCAATCAAATCATCGGAATCATTATTATCTATAGATTCATGCATATCATTATTTCCTTCCAAAGCAACGGTCATTCTTTCAATAAATTCTTGGACATAAACATTATGAGCAAGGTTTTCATTGCAATACTTAAGTATGACGGAATTTTCAGATTTGTTGAGAGTAAAATCATACTTTTCAATCAAAGAAGCAACTTCATGAGCACCCTTAAAAACGACAAATTCTTCATTTTTTTCGATATCATAGTAACTATAAACACCCTTTGCATAAGAAGATAAGATTTCATTATCATTGAACTCACATAGGTAGGGAAGGTGTTTTTTAGGGCTCTAAGAGCAACATGTAAAATCACACATTTCACAAAGATTCAAAGCATAGCATAGCAAACTATTTATATGATATCGTAAGAGTCTCCCCTTTTCAGACAAACGATGACGCACAAAATGAGCATGCACATCTAAAGATTTCCCATCAACTAGGCTAGTTGGGGTTTCAGCACAAGCGCATAAGGATCGAAGATGATCCAAGTAGAAAACTTTAAGTCGATCCATAACAATAGACTTTTAGCAAGCAAATATAAGGCACATGGTAACCCAAGCAAACAAGAAGCAAGTTGAAAAGAGAGGGCGAATAAAGACGGCAAGGGTGAAGTGGGGGAGAGGAAAACGAGAGGCAAATGGCAAATAATGTAATGCCAGAGATAGGGATTGTGATGGGTACTTGGTATGTTGACATTTGCGTAAGCCTCCCCGGCAACGGCGCCAGAAATTCTTCTTGCTACGTCTCGAGCTTGCGTTGGATTTCCCCAAAGAGGATAGGATGATGCAGCACAGTAGCGTAAGTATTTCCCTCAGTTTTTGAGAACCAAGGTATCAATCCAGTAGGAGGCTACGCGCAAGTCCCTCGTACCTGCACAAAACGATAGCTACTCGCAACCAACGCTTAGGGGTTGTCAATCCCTTCACGGTCACTTACGAGAGTGAGATCTGATAGAAATAATATTTTTGGTATTTTTGGTATAAAGATGCAAAGTAAAAAGTAAAAGCAAAACAAGTAAATAAAGTGATGGAGATTGATATGATGAGAATAGACCCGGGGGCCATAGGTTTCACTAGTGGCTTCTCTCAAGAGCATAAGTATTCTACGGTGGGTGAACAAATTACTGTTGAGCAGTTAACAGAATTGAACATAGTTATGAAGTTATCCAGGTAATGATCATGTATATAGGCATCACGTCCGTGACAAGTAGACCGAAACGATTCTGCATCTACTACTATTACTCCACTCATCGACCGCTATCCAGCATGCATCTAGAGTATTAAGTTAAAAACAAAGTAACGCCTTAAGCAAGATGACATGATGTAGAGGAATAAATTCATGCAATATGATAAATACCCCATCTTGTTATCCTCGATGGCAACAATACAATACGTGCCTTGCAACCCTTTACATCCGGGTAAGGTCACCGCAAGATTGAACCCAAAGCTAAGCACTTCTCCCATTGCAAGAACTACCAATCTAGTTGGCCAAACCAAACGGATAATTCGAAGAGACTTGCAAAGATAACTTAATCGTACATAAAAGAATTCAGAGAAGAATCAAATATTTTCCATAGATAAGCTGGATCATAAACCCACAATTCATCGGTCTCAACAAACACACCGCAAAAAGAAGATTACATCGAATAGATCTCCACAAGAGAGGGGGAGAACATTGTATTGAGATCCAAAAAGAGAGAAGAAGCCATCTAGCTACTAACTATGGACCCGAAGGTCTGAAGTAAACTACTCACACTTCATCGGAGGGACTATGGTGTTGATGTAGAAGCCCTCCGTGGTAGATTCCCCCTCTGGCGGAGCTCCGGAACAGGCCCCAAGATGGGATCTCGTGGATACAGGAAGGTACGGCGGTGGAATTAGGTTTTTGGCTCCGTCCCCGATCTGTTGGCGGTATGTAGGTATATATAGGAGGAAGGAGTACGTCGGTGGAGCGTCAGGGGGCCCACGAGGCAGGGGGCGCGCCCCCACCCTCGTGACCGCCTCTGGCACTCCTTGGAGTAGGGTCCAAGTCTCCTGGATCACGTTCGATGAGAAAATCACGTTCCCGAAGGTTTCATTCCATTTGGACTCTGTTTGATATTCCGTTTCTTCGAAACACTAAAATAGGCAAAAAAAACAGCAATTCTGGGCTGGGCCTCAGGTTAATAGGTTAGGCCCAAAAATAATATAAAAGTGGAAAATAAAGCCCATTATAGTCCAAAACAATAGATAAAGTAGCATGGAGCAATAAAAAATTATAGATACGTTGGAGACGTATCACCTTCCACGCTAAGGAGAGTCCCTTCCGGACACGAGAAGAAGTCTTCAATCTTGTATTTTCTAGTCCAACAGTCCGGCCAAAGGATATAGTCCGGCTGTCCGAGAACCCCCTAATCCAGGACTCCCTCAACACTCATAAGAAATTTTTTACTAATCTTTAATGCCTATCATAACTAAAGAAAATTACCATGCTGTTTTGTAGGACTCTCAAAATAATATAAGTGAAGCATGAGAGAACAATTGTTTCTATAAAACAAATCCACCACCGTGCTCTCAAAGATATAAGTGAAGCACTAGAGCAAAAACTATATAACTCAAAAGATATAAGTGAAGCACATAGAGTATTCTAATAAATTCTGAATCAAGTGTGTCTCTCAAAAGGTGTGTACAGCAAGGATGACTATGGTAAACTAAAAAGATAAAGACTCAAATCATACAAGACGCTCCAACCAAAACACTTATCATGTGGTGAATAAAAATATAGCTCCAAGTAAAGTTACCGATGGAAGTAGACGAAAGAGGGGATGCCTTCCGGGGCATCCCTAAGCTTTGGCTTTTAGGTGTCCTTAGATTATATTGGGGTGCCATGGGCATCCCCAAGCTTAGGCTCTTGCCACTCCTTGTTCCATATTCCATAAAATCTTTTACACAAAACTTAACAGAAAATCTCGTGATCTCCGTTAGCGAAAGAAAGCAAAACACCACTTCAAGGTACTGTAATGAACTCATTCTTTATTTATATTGGTGTTAAACCTACTGTATTCCAACTTCTCTATGGTTTATAAACTATTTTACTAGCTATAGAATCATCAAAATAAGCAAACAACACGCGAAAAACAGAATCTGTCAAAAACAGATCAGTCTGTAGTAATCTGTAACTAACGCAAACTTATGGTACTCAAAAATTCAGCCAAAATAGGACGACCTAGACAATTTGTTTATTGATCAGAAGCAATTGGAATCAATATTTTATCACGTTCTGGTGATTTTTAACAATTGTTTTCGTGAACAGAAAGTTTCTGGAATTTTCAGCAAGATCAATTAACTATCATCCAAGAAGATCCTATAGGTTTAACTTGGCACAAACACTAATTAAAACATAAAAACAAATATAACCAGAGGCTAGATCAAAGATTTATTCCTAAACATAAGCAAAAAGCAAAAAAAAAAAAATTGGGTTGCCTCCCAACAAGCGCTATCGTTTAACACCGCTATCTAGGCATAAAAGCAAGGATAGATCTAGGTATTGCCATCTTTGGTAGGCAATCCATAAGTGGCTCTCATAATAGATTCATAAGGTAATTTTATTTTATTTCTAGGGAAGTGTTCCATGCCTTTCCTTAACGGAAATTGGAATCTAATATTCCCTTCCTTCATATCAATAATTGCAGCAATCGTTCTAAGGAAAGGTCTACCAAGAATAATAGGACATGAAGGATTGCAATCTATATCAAGAACAATAAAATCTGCGGGCACATACTTCCTATCTGCAACAATAATAACATCATTAATTCTTTCCATAGGTTTCTTAATAGTGGAATCCGCAAGGTGCAAGTTTAAAGAACAATCATCAAAATCACGGAAACCTAGCAAATCACATAAAGTTTTTGGGATCGTGGAAACACTAGCACCCAAATCACACAAAGCATAGCATTCATGATCTTTAATTTTAATTTTAATAGTAGGTTACCACTCATCATAAAGTTTTCTAGGAATAGAAACTTCCAACTCAAGTTTTTCTTCATAAGATTGCATCAAAGCATCAACGATATGTTTAGTAAAAGCTTTATTTTGACTATAAGCGTGAGGAGAATTTAGAACGGATTGAAACAAGGAAATACAATCTATTAAAGAGCAATTATCATAATTAAATTCCTTGAAATCCACAATAGTGGGTTTATTGATATCTAGAGCTTTAACTTCTTCAATCTCACTTTTATCAATTTTAGCATCAAGATCTAAAAACTCCGAATTTTTGGAACGCCTTCTAGGTAAAGGTGGATCATATTCAGTCCCATCATTATCAAGATTCATATTGCAAGACAAAGATTTAGTAGGGGACACATCAATAACTTTTAGATCTTCATCTTTAATTTCATGGAAACTAGAAGAACACGCTTTCACAAAGCAATCTTTCTTAGCACGCATCCTAGCGGCTCTTCCTTTGCACTCATCAATGGAAATTCTCATGGCTTTGAGAGACTCATTGATATCATGCTTAGCTGGAATAGATCTAAGTTTCAAGGAATCAACATCAAGAGAAATTCTATCAATGTTCCTAGCCAATTCATCAACTTTAAGCAATTTTTCTTCAAGCAAAGCATAGAAATTCTTTTGCGAATTCATAAATTCTTTAACACTAGTCTCAAATTCATAAGGCATCTTATTAAAATTTCCATAAGAATTGTTGTAGGAATTACCATAATTATTAGAGGAATTACTAGGATACGGCCTAATATTAAAGTTTCCTCTATACGCGTTGTTACCAAAATTATTCCTACCAACAAAATTCACATCCATAGATTCATTATTATTCTCAATCAAGGTAGACAAAGGCATATCATTAGGATCAGAAGAAACACTTTTGGTAGCAAATAATTTCATAAGTTCATCCATCTTTCCACTCAAAACATTAATTTCTTCTATCGCATGCACTTTTTTATTAGTGGGTCTTTCGGTGTGCCATTGAGAATAATTAACCATAATATTATCTAGGAGTTTAGTAGCTTATCCTAAAGTGATTTCCATAAAAGTGCCTCCCACGGCCGAATCTAAAAGATTTCTAGAAGCAAAATTCAATCCGGCATAAATTTTTGTATAATCATCCACAAATTCAAACCATGTGTAGGGCAATTACGTATCATTATTTTCATCCTCTCCCAAGCTTGTGCAACATGTTCATGATCAAGTTGCTTAAAATTCATATTGTCGTTTCTAAGAGAGATGATCTTAGCGGGGGGAAAATACTTAGAGATAAAAGCATCTTTGCATGTATCCCAAGAATCAATACTATTTTTAGGAAAAGACGAAAACCAAGCTTTAGCACGATCTCTAAGCAAAAAGGAAATAGCTTCAATTTAACAATATCATTGTCCACATCTTTCTTCTTTTGCATATCACACAAATCAACAACGCTATTTATATGAGTAGCGACATCTTCACTAGGAAGGCCAGCGAATTGATCTTTCATGACAAGATTCAATAAGGCAGTATTTATTTCACAAGATTCCGTATCGGTAAGAGGAGCAATCAGAGTGCTAGGAAAATCATTGTTGTTGGTATTGGTAAATTCACACAATTTAGTATTATCTTGAGCCATCATGACAAGCAAGCAATCCAACACACGAGCAAACAAGAAGCAAGCGAAAAAGAGGCGAACGGAAAAGAGAGGGCGAATAAAACAGTGTAACATACCAAAATTCTAAATTTTGGAATGTTATAATAAATAGATAGATTTTATTTGATTGATTGAGTGAATTGAGTGAAATTCAGAACTTTTTGAAAGTTAAATGAGAGGGAATAAAAGGACTTTCCCAAACTTTCATTTTGCATTTGTAATCTCCGTGAATTCAAATTCATTTCATCATAAAACCCTAGTGAGAAGATGACATGACTTCTTCCATTTAATTAAATGAAAAAGGGTTTTGAAAAGATTTGAATTTCATTCGGAAATATTTCCAATTCATAAACTTCATGAAACTCAATGATTTTCAAGAGTGAAGATAAAATGACTTCTTCAAAACATATGAAATATGAGTTGGGAGTTTAAAAGGATCAAATTTAAAGTCCTTTTTGGAAATTATTTTCAGTTTGGAGTTATTTGGATTTTATTCAAATTATTTTTCTCCAAAAATACAATATATGGAAAATAGGGTAACATGATTCCCTACATCAGGAAATTGGAGATAAATTAATTTGAAATCATTTTGGTATTTTTAAAATGATTTTCAGTAGTTTTTATTAGAGCAGTAGCACTGTTTGAATTATTTGAATTTTTGTAGATTTTATTTAAAGCTAGAAAAATGTTCATCTTGTAGGGAATCTTTTTCTGAAAATTTTGATATATTATATGATTATTTTTTATTTTTAGTTTATTTGTGTTTATTTATTTACTGTCTGCAAAATGTAAAAAAAACCTTTCTCCTCTCGCCGACTGGGCCGGCCCAGCTCCCAGGCCAGGCCACGGCCCAGCCCACTCGCCGCCGCCCCTGAGCTCCCGAGCGGGAGACCGCTGCCACCACGACAACGCCGTCGCCGCCGTGTCCTTCCCAGACGCCGCCGCACCTTGCCCCCTCCTCCACGCACCCGAGGCCCCGCCTCCTATAAATGTGTCGGGCCCGCCGCCCTCTCTCTGCTCTCGCCGCCGCCCATCGCCAGATCCGCCGCCGCCACCATTGCCAACTGCCGCCGCCGCTGTTCTGCGCCACCGCCTCGCCAAGCGCCTCCACCCAGCGCGCCACCGCCCCGCCTCGCCGCCCTCGCCCCTCGCCGTTGCCCGCCATCGAGCCCATGGCGACCACACTCGAGCCGCTCGCTGTCGCCGGAGTTCAACCTCGCTGCCGCTGGTTTTGTCGCCAAAGCCGCCGAATCACCGAACCGGTAAATAAACCGCCCGGTCCGGTTTATTCTTTTTTGGTTTTCCTCGGTTTACCTTTTAGCCAGTTTTTTGGGTTAGATTATTTAGCGAACGCTTTCTGTTTAGGAAGTTTTAGTGAACGTTTTCATTCTGTAGTACTGTTAAACGAACGTTCATTATTTAAAGTTTTTCTTTTTCTGTTAGTTTTACTGAGGGACTTCTTTGTAGATGTTTTATTTACAATTTAGCCCCTGGACTTCAAACACTCACAACTTTTTACTCGTTACTCCAAATCCAACGAAACCAACGCCCACTTCTTCGTTATGATCCCCTCTATCCAGTAATCCAACTCAAATATGTTTTGAAATTTTAAAATTTTGAATTAGATCAGATTTGAATTTGAACTTCGTTTGATCATAACTTGAGTTCCGTAACTCCGATTTAGTTGATTCTTTTTGCAAATCGAATCTCTTGGCCTAAACTTTCCGATAAGGCCAAATACACATAGTTTTGGTACTGTTAGAAATTGTTTTATGCTGCAAAAGTTATTTGATTTGGTTTTGATGTTTTCCGAATTGTTTTCTTCATTCTCTCCGGTCTTTTGAGTGATTTCTTATGTGTGGTTACTATTGCTTGCTCACGATAGATTGACCGGAGTGTGACGAGTAGAACTATCAAGAGTTTTGAGTGCGAATCATCTTCATCAACATTGCAGGCAAGTTCACACTTTGATCATATCCCTTTTCATACCCAGTTTTTATGCATTAGATCAATCCTCAAGCATTGCATGATTAGGATCTAATTAGACTGTGGGTTTTGGGAAAGTAGTTGAGGTAGTACCTATTACCTGTTTTATAATCAAACCCTTGGGAGTTACTTCTACGTTTTCTTATTATGCCATGCTATGCTAGTAGACGTGGATTGGGTGAGTGTATCCATGACAGATGTGAGATTGTTTTTTAATGGTTTATTTAAGGTGGCAACTTAAACACACATCTGGGTGGATTGAGGTACCTGGGTATTCCAGGATTGCCTGTTTCTTTTTGGACCACCACCCAGGCTCAAAGGGATCATGAGATTATTCATGCTAGAAACTTCCGTGTGCAGCCACAAGCTACTATGGGCTCTAGCATAGTTGACTAAGTTGTGTGAACTGTTACAGTGGTAGACTAGCAGATGTAGGGGATGTAGGTTGGTACTGTCTACCCGTTCGTAAGGTGCTAGAGCTTCTGAAAGGCTATGTCTCGGTCATCCGTTTCTCAAACACCGTGTAGTGCGAGAATCCCAACGGAGGAGATCGAGTCTTGTGGGGAAAAGTGCGCAAACCTCTGCAGAGTGTAACAAACTAATCATGGTTAGCCGTGTCCCCGGTTATGGACATCTTGAGTATCTAGTACTTGGATTATCATGTGAATCTCATCATGATACTTTAAATAATTTTGTTGGGTTAATGATGATATTTTTAATTGGGATTGAGAATGCTATCAACCATTCTCAATGTTTAACAACCACCATTATAGTTAAATAAAATTTATTCCTTTGCAGTAGGGAAAAATTGGCTTTTCGCAAAAACATTATAACCATAGAGATTTTCCACCGGACAAATGTGCATGTAGTGATAGCCTTTATTCATCATTATCCTATGGTGTGAAATTGCCAGTACATTCAATGTACTGACCCTTTGTGGCTGCAACATCTCATGTTGCAGGATCTTACGACGAGTAAATGATACGTTAGGGTTACGATTTCTACACTCAACTTTGCCGTTGGTGTTGATGGGAATCCACAACCTTGTTACTTCCGCTATTTTGGATTGAGGTAATAGTTTTTAAGTTATTTTATACATGTGATTTACCTCTGTTATAAATCCTCGAGTACTGTGTGTGTCAGCATGCCGATCTAGGGATGACACTTAAGCACAGAGACTTGACCGTCTGAGGTCGGGTCGCTACAAGATGGTATCAGAGCACATGTTGACTGTAGGACGTGACCCTTGAAACTGGCAAGCCCATAGGAAAAGATTTCTTCTCTACAAACTTCTTTTCAAAAGGATTTGTTTACCTCTTTTCTCTTCTGAGCTTATTCAAATATTTACTTTTAGTGAGACTATACCCCTTTTCCTCTTTTGACCACGAAGATTCGACTGCTGAGACCACTCCAAGAAGTACAAGATATCGGACAACAAAGACCACCTTGGAATAAAGAGGATTTTTACCGTGCATTACAATGACGGAAAATACAACGGTGAAGACTCCGAAGACTAGGAGAATTTGAAGGCTTTGAAGAATTTCCAGATTTGTATGACCTATAAAGGCACCCCTTATGGAACTTGGCAGACTATGGAAGATGTTGATACGTCTCCAACGTATCTATAATTTTTGATTGCTCCATGCTACTTTATCTACTGTTTTAGGAAATATTGGGCTTTATTTTCCACTTTTATATTATTTTTGGGACTAACCTATTAACCAGAGGCCCGGCCCAGATTTGTTGTTTTATGCCTATTTCAGTGTTTCGAGGAAAAGGAATATCAGACGGAGTCAAAACGGAACGAAATCAACTGGAGAAGTTATTTTTGGAAGGAAAGCAACCCAGGGAACTTGGAGTGCACGTCAGGGGAGAAACGGGCTACCCACAAGGGTGGGGGGCGCGCCCACCCCCCTGGGCGCGCCCCCTGCCTCGTGGGGCCCCCATAGCTCCACCGACGTACTCCTTTCACCCATATATACCTATGTACCCTAAAACTTCCATAACAGAAGATAGATCGGGAGTTCTGCCGCCGCAACCCTCCAGAGCCACGAAAAACCAATCGGGACCCCTTTCTGGTACCCTGCCGGAGGGGGATCCATCACCGGTGGCCATCTTCATCATCCCCGCGCTATCCATGACGAGGAGGGAGTAGTTCACCCTCGGGGCTGAGGGTATGTACCAGTAGCTATGTGTTTGATCTCTCTCTCTCTCTCTCTCTCTCTCTCTCTCGTGTTCTCTCTCGTGTTCCGTCTATGGCACGATCTTGATGTATCCCGAGCTTTGCTATTGCAGTTGGATCTTATGATGTTTCTCCCCATCTACTCTCTTGTGATGAATTGAGTTTCCCCTTTGAAGTTATCTTATCGGATTGAGTCTTTTATGAGAACACTTGATGTATGTCTTGCCGTGTTTATCTGTGGTGACAATGGGATTTCACGTGCCACTTGATGTATGTTTTGGTGACCAACTTGCGGGTTCCACCCAGGAACCTATGCATAGGGATTGGCACACGTTCTTGATTCTCCGGTAGAAACTTTGGGGCACTCTTTGAAGTACTTTTATGTTGGTTGGATAAATATGAGATTGTGTGATGCATATCGTATAATCATGCCCACGGATACTTGAGGTGACAATGGAGTATCTAGGTGACATTAGGGTTTTGGTTGATTTGTGTCTTAACGTGTTATTCTAGTAAGAACTCTTTTATAGATCGATCCTAAAGAATAACTTTGTGGTGGTTTCGTACCCGACCATAATCTCTACGTTTGTTCTCCGCTATTAGTGTCTTCGGAGTGACTCTTTGTTGCATGTTGAGGGCTTGTTATATGATCTATCTATGTTATTATTGTTGAGAGAACTTGCACTAGTGAAAGTATGAACCCTAGGCCTTGTTTCCTATCATTGCAATACCGTTTACGCTCACTTTTACCACTTGTTACCTTGCTGTTTTTATATTTTCAGATTACAAATACCTATATCTACCATCCATTTTGCACTTGTATCTCCATCTCTTCGCCGAACTAGTGCACCTATACAATTTACCATTGTATTGGGTGTGTTGGGAACACAAGAGACTCTTTGTTATTTGGTTGCAGGGTTGTTTGAGAGAGACCATCTTAATCCTACGCCTCCCACGGATTGATAAACCTTAGGTCATCCACTTGAGGAAATTTGCTACTGTCCTACAAACCTGCACTTGCGCAGGCCCAACAACGTCTACAAGAAGAAGGTTGTGTAGTAGACATCAAGCTCTTTTCTGGCGCCGTTGCCGGGGAGGCTAGGTAAGTGAAGGTATATTGTGACGCCTGGGTAGTTAAGCTACAGTAAACCCTTGCTAACCATGCCAGGTCATCATAATTAAACGTTTGCTAAACCTCACTTGTTTCAATCCGAGATCAAATTCAAATTCAAATAACAAGTCAAATTATTATTTCTTTAAACTATCAAATAAAAATGTTCGATGAGTGGCAAATATTCACTAAGTAATGAACATGTTGGAACCAACCTCATTTGGTTTCCCAAATTGCCCCTGGAATTCATTTAGTGGAACAACAAGATTAAATAAGAGCATTTTAATTCAACTATAAACTAGAACAGTTCCAATTGGCCTCAAACTTTTCGCGCAACCTTATAGTGTTGGCTAGGAATTAGTGCAAAGTTTCATATTTAACAAAAATCACTTGACAACTAAAATAATAGAAAAGTATAAATAAAAAGCAAAGAAAACACAAAACTAGAAAAGAAAATAATGAAACAAAACAAAAAAAGTAAAAAAAGAGAAAGCCCCCCCCCCCCCGGGCCAGCCAACCCAACTGGCCGGCCCATTCGGCCACAGGCCCAGCCGGCCCCCCACTCTCTCCTTATCCCCCCCACACCGGTGAGACCCAGAAACCCTAACCACCCTGTCACCCACTTGCCCGCCACTCGCTCCCCCTCCCGATCCAGACTGGATCGGGATCGAACCACCCCGACCCCCTGCGGTCGCCGCCACACGCCTCGCTGGCGCCGCTTTGTCCCCCGCCGCCAGACGCCACCGCGTCGGGCCTCGCACCCTCGCCGCCGCCGGATCGAACCCCCGTCGCCCGCGCCGAGCTCCACGGGCCTCGCTGAACGCTTCCCGCGGACGCCTCCCGCTCCGCCGCGTGCCCCCGCCGACCTCCCCAACGCCCCGCGCCCATTGCCACGATCCCTACCCCCCGTGAGCCGCGTCCTCCTCTCCTTCCCTCGTCCCGTGTCCGCCCGCCCTCACCGTGGCCCTCGCGCGTTGGCCGCCGTGCGTGGGCGCGCTTGGCTTCGCCGCTGGTCGCGCTTACGATCAAGGCCACCGCTCCCTCTCTCGTCGCCTCGCCTCGCCCATGAGTTCACACTCGTGCCGCCCGACCCCTTGCCGCCCGCTTCGCCGTGTCGGCCTCTTTCCGCCACGGTTGCCCCACTCGGCGCGCGACCGCGCGCCCCCAGATCCGCCTCCGCCGCTGTGGCCGGGCCGGCAAGCCTCGTGTGGCCACGCCATGTCCAGCGTCTGGCGGGCTGCGGCCCCTCCCGCGAGGGCCATCGCTGCTCGGGTCCGCCTCGATGGGCGCCCGCCTGCAACGCGCCGCCGCCTGCTGGCCCCCTCCCCGGCCCATGACATGGGGCCCCACGGCCTGTAACGATTAAAAAACTAAATAAAAATAAAATAAATATATTAACTAATTAAATTAATTAGTTCATCAATTAATTAACCTAATTAATTCTAATTAAATTAAATAATTAAGATTAATTAACCTAATGATTAATTAACCTAATTAACCACTTTTAATTAGTTAATTAATTAGTATGACACTCGGGCCCACCCCCCTAATTAATTTTGATTAGTTTAATTAATCTGATTAATTCAAATGTGTCACTGACCAGTGGGACCCACTGGTCAGGTTGACCAGTCTACCCTGTTGACTGCTGCCGTCAGCATGACATCAAGCTGATGTCATTAATCCACTTTTCGAATATATATAAATAAATAATTAAATTCCAGAAATTAATAAAATCTTTAGAAAATCATAACTTTTAATCCGTAACTCGGATTAAATTATTTTCAACATGAAAGTTGCTCAGAACGACGAGACGATTCCTAATACGCAACCCGTTCGTCCGCCACACCCCCTAACCTATCGAACTCGCAACTTTCCCCCTCCGGCTCCTATGCCCGAAAACGCGAAACACCGGGAATACTTTCCCGGATGCTTTCCCCCTTCACCGGTATCACCTCATACCGCGTTAGGGCACCCCTAGCACCGTTACCTGACTTGTCATGCATCGTTATGCATATGTTTGCATTGTATTTATTGTTTCTTCCCCCTCTTCTCTCGCTAGACACCGAGACCGACGCCGCTGCTACCCAGTACAACTACGGTGTTGACGACCCCTCTCTATTGCCAGAGCAACCAGCAAGCCCCCCTTGATCACCAGATATCGCCTATTCTACTCTATATCGCTTGCATTAGAGTAGTGTAGCATGTTATCGCTTTCCGTTATACCTATCCCGATGCATAGCCTGTCCTTGCTACTATTGTTGTTACCTTTACCGCTATCCCATCGCTTAGTATAGGATGCTAGTGTTCCATCGGTGGCCCTACACTCTTGTCCGTCTCGCCATGCTATACTATCGGGCTGTGATCACTTGGAAGGTGATCACGGGCATATACTATATACTTTACACTATTACATTACGTGTGATACTGTTCGGAGATGGGGCTGAAAGGACGGTGTGGTGCATCCCAGAGAGGTGGGCTGGGTTCCCATCGCCTCGATCGTTACTTTGAGGCGGAGCGACAGGGCAGGTTGAGACCACCTAGGAGAGAGGTTGGCCTGGCCCTGGTCGGTGTTCGCGGATACTTAACATGCTTAACGAGATCTTGGTATTTGATCTGAGTCTGGCCATTTGGTCTATACGCACTAACCAACTACGCGGGAACAGTTATGGGCACTCGACGTCATGGTATCAGCCGAAGCACTTCGTGACATCAGCGAATGAGCGGTGCGCGCCGGATTGACCGAACGCCGCTAGGCTAGGGTCGCTTCCGGCCGCCTCGCAACGTCAGTGTGTGCTTTGGGCGATGGGCCTGCACCCTGGCGCTTAGGTTTAGACCCGCGTCTGACCTCTCTGTTGTTCCTAGGTGGGCTGCGACGTGTTGATCTTCCGCGGCGGGCATGACCCGTAAAAGTGTGTCCGCCAAATGGGATCAAGCGTGTTGGGTTATGTGGTGCACCCCTGCAGGGAAGTTAATCTATTCGAATAGCCGTGATCTTCGGTAACAGGACGACTTGGAGTTGTACCTTGACCTTATGAAAACTAGAACTGGATACTTAATAAAACACACCATTCCAAGTGCCAGATACAACCCGGTGGTCGCTCTCTAACAGCGCATTGAGGAGGGGATCGCCGGGTAGGATTATGCTATGCGATGCTACTTGGAGGACTTCAATATACTCTCTTCTACATGCTGCAAGACGGAGGCTGCCAGAAGCGTAGTCTTCGACATGATTAGCTATCCCCCTCTTATTCTGGCATTCTGCAGTTCAGTCCACCGATATGACCCTTTACACATATACCCATGCATATGTAGTGTAGCTCCTTGCTTGCGAGTACTTTGGATGAGTACTCACGGTTGCTTTTCTCCTCCTTTTCCCCCTTTCCCTTCTACCTGGTTGCCGCAACCAGATGTCGGAGCCCAGGAGCCAGACGCCACCGTTGATGACGACTACTACCCTGGAGGTGCCTACTACTACGTGCAGCCCGCTGACGACAACCATGAGTAGTTAGGAGGATCCCAGGCAGGAGGCCTGCGCCTCTTTCGATCAGATCCCGCTTTGTGCTAGCCTTCTTAAGGCAAACTTGTTTAACTTATGTCTGTACTCAGATATTGTTGCTTTCGCTGACTCGTCTATGATCGAGCACTTTTATTCGAGCCCTCGAGGCCCCTGGCTTGTATTATGATGCTTGTATGACTTATTTATGTTTTAGAGTTGTGTTGTGATATCTTCCCGTGAGTCCCTGATCTTGATCGTACACATTTGCGTGCATGATTAGTGTACGATTGAATCAGGGGCGTCACAAGTTGGTTTCAGAGCCAACTGCCTGTAGGAATCCCCCTTCCCAACTCCTTGGCCGAAGTCGAGTCTAGACGTTGCAAAAACTTTTACTAACATGGTTGTGTGTCTTACCGGCACGCGTCGCCATTGGGTGGTAGTAGGATCTTTTATTCCTCGACCTATACTCTGGGACTCTGACATCTCTTCTATTCGGGTTAAACGATTTTAGTAACTCGGACTCTAGGTTCTCGATAATACTTTCTCCCGGAGAGCCCCTTATTACAGATGATCGTCTGCTGCACCAGAAGAATCCGAAGATACTCTCCGATGTTCTCTTGAGACTTTATGGCGTCGCTTTTGCAATTCCCTTCCATCGATAAACCCCTGTGGATAACCACGTATACTCGCCATTCATACGATGCTCCCAAGTTGATCTTGTTATTACAAGATACCCCTAAATTCTCTGTGTTGTTCCGAGAATCCTTTGAGCTTACTGCCTGCAGTTCTTGCCTCATGAATACCCCCTACGGATAATTCCTCGCACTTTCGAGTATCCGTTCTTCCCCCGTTGTTCATATGATGCACAAGAGACATTAAGATGTTACCCGATCTTCCGGTAATCCTCTGCCAACTATTGCTCTGCAAATACTTGTCTGCTTGTGGTCTGGACAATTCCATTTGTCTAGCAATAACCATTAAATCCTTGTGACTGACATTCTGATCCTGTTGATTCAACATGTGTGTGAATGCACGCAATCATCAGTTCATCCTTATAAATTATCTTTCCGGCTCAGACGTCTTTCGAACATGAGCTGGTTCTTGACCAATCAATGCCTTGATCGATTGTGCTTCTAAGTCTATTGAACTTATTCATTTTCAATCAAAACGATTGCTTCTGATCCCTTGATTTGGAAATCATAAAATTTCTTTGCATTAAGCTTTGAATTACTCAGTTGTTTCTATAATCCGATGCCTTGGCATTCCTTCTTCCTCTAATTGAGTACCGATACTCACATCACACTACTGGAATCTGGCACTTTGCCATCTGCCATGGCAGAGGGCAAAGGCATGTTCGGCGGATGGCAAAGGCTTTGCCATCCGCCAATGGATGGCAAACATTTCGTCGAAACCTCGCGGTAAAGGCTTCTTTGCCATCTCGCTAGCCGATGGCAAACAACTGTGGCTTTGCCATCCGCCGGCTGATGGCAAAGAGTCAGGCTTTGCCATCTCGCCGGCAGATGGCAAAGCCTCTTAACGGGGTTAGCTCCGTTAGAGGTTAACGACATACTTTGCCATCTGCTGGCAGATGGCAAAGGCTGCAGGCTCTTTGCCATGTGCCAGCCGATGGCAAAGGCTGAATGCTTTGCCATCTGCCAACAGATGGCAAAGTGACTATATTGCCCCATTTAATTTTTTTTTCTTATATCAATTTATTTTCACAGAAATCAAACACAAATATATTTATATGACCAATATAGCATATTCAACACATATTACCAATAGTCATGAACACATATGTATCCAACACATGTTACCAATAGTAGCAAGTTTCATCCGTACATATACATAGTTTCATCAATATTACACAGTTTCATCCATAGGTAGCAAGTTTCACAAGGTCAAAACAAAAACTAAATACAAGCACTCCATCAACCCAAGCTTCCGTGATCTTAAGCAAATCTGTAAAATGGGAAAGAAGAAAGTTAGAAGAAGAAGACTAGAAGAAGAAGATTATTATGATGCAACTAAAATGTGAAGATTATTATGATGTAACTTATATCTGTAAAATAGGTCATTTTGGAGCTAAGTATGGTCATTATGTCATTTTTTAGCTAGCTAAGCATACTAAGTCATTTTGGTGTAAAACATGCTAAGGTCATTCTAGAGCTAATTAAGTAAGTTTATTATGTCATTTTGGAGCTAGCTAAGCATGTGAAGTCATTTAGGAGCTAAAATATGTCATTTCTTAAGCATATTATGTCATTTTAGAGTTAGCTAAGCATATTAAGTCCTTTTGGAGGAAAATATGCTAAGTATAGGTCATTTTAGAGCTATCCTAGGTTAAATCGGTCATTTTTAAGCTAGCTAAGCATATTAAGTCATTTTGAAGGAAAAAAATGCTAAGTATAGGTCATTTTAGAGGTATCCTAGGTTAAATAGGTCATTTTGGAGCTAATTAAGCTTATTATGTAATTTTTGAGCTAGCTAAGCATATTAAGTCATTTTGGAGGAAAAAATGCTAAGTATAGGTCATTTTAGAGCTAGCCTAGGTTGAATAGGTCATTTTGAAGCTAAGTAAGGTTATTATGTCATTTTGGAGCTAGCTAAGCATATGAAGTCAATTAGGACCTAAAATATGTCATTTATTAAGCATACTATATCATTTTAGAGCTAGCTAAGCATATTAAGTCTTTTTGAGGAAAAGATGCTAAGTATAGGTCATTTTAGAGCTATCCTAGGTTAAATAGGTCATTTTATGCTAGCTAAGCATATTAAGTCATTTTGGAGGAAAATGCTAAGTATAGGTCATTTTAGAGCTATCCTAGGTTAAATATGTCATTTTGGAGCTAATTGCTTATTATGTCATTTTGGAGCTAGCTAAGCATGTGAAGTCATTTAGGAGCTAAACTATGTCATTTCTTAAGCACATTATGTCATTTTAGAGCTAGTTAAGCATATTAACTAATTTTGGAGGAAAAGATTCTAAGTATATGTCATTTTGAAGCTAGCTAAGCATATTAAGTCAATTTGGAGGAAAAATGCTAAGTATAGGTCATTTTAGAGCGATCCTAGGTTAAATAGGTCATTTTGGAGCTAATTGCTTATTATGTAATTTTGAGCTAGCTAAGCATATTAAGTCATTTTGGAGGAAAAATGCTAAGTATAGGTCATTTTAGAGCTAGCCTAGGTTGAATAGGTCATTTTGAAGCTAAGTAAGGTTATTATGTCATTTTGGAGCTAGCTAAGCATATGAAGTCATTTAGGACCTAAAATATGTCATTTCTTAAGCATACTATATCATTTTAGAGCTAGCTAAGCATATTAAGTCTTTTTTGAGGAAAAGATGCTAAGTATATGTCATCTTAGAGCTATCCTAGGTTAAATAGGTCATTTTATGCTAGCTAAGCATATTAAGTCATGTTGGAGGAAAATGCTAAGTATAGGTCATTTTAGAGCTATCCTAGGTTAAATATGTCATTTTGGAGCTAATTGCTTATTATGTCATTTTGGAGCTAGCTAAGCATGTGAAGTCATTTAGGAGCTAAACTATGTCATTTCTTAAGCATATTATGTCATTTTAGAGCTAGTTAAGCATATTAACTAATTTTGGAGGAAAAGTTTCTAAGTATAGGTCATTTTGAAGCTAGCTAAGCATATTAAGTCATTTTGGAGGAAAATGCTAAGTATAGGTCATTTTAGAGCGATCCTAGGTTAAATAGGTCATTTTGGAGCTAATTAAGCTTATTATGTAATTTTTGAGCTAGCTAAGCATATTAAGTTATTTTGGAGGAAAAATGCTAAGTATAGGTCATTTTAGAGCTAGCCTAGGTTGAATAGGTAATTTTGAAGCAAAGTAAGGTTATTATGTCATTTTGGAGCTAGCTAAGCATATGAAGTCATTTAGGACCTAAAATATGTCATTTCTTAAGCATACTATATCATTTCAGAGCTAGCTAAGCACATTAAGTCTTTTTTGAGGAAAAGATGCTAAGTATAGGTCATTTTAGAGCTATCCTAGGTTAAATAGGTCATTTTTATGCTAGCTAAGCATATTAAGTCATTTTGGAGGAAAAATGCTAAGTATAGGTCATTTTAGAGCTATCCTAGGTTAAATATGTCATTTTGGAGCTAATTAAGCTTATTATGTCATTTTGGAGCTAGCTAAGCATGTGAAGTCATTTAGGAGCTAAACTATGTCATTTCTTAAGCATATTATGTCATTTTAGAGCTAGTTAAGCATATTAACTAATTTTGGAGGAAAAGATTCTAAGTATAGGTCATTTTGAAGATAGCTAAGCATATTAAGTCATTTTGGAGGAAAAAAATGCTAAGTATAGGTCATTTTAGAGCGATCCTAGGTTAAATATGTCATTTTGGAGCTAGCCTAGGTTGAATAGGTCATTTTGGAGCTAGCCTAGGTTGAATAGGTCATTTTGGAGCTAGCTAAGCATATGAAGTCATTTAGGACCTAAAATATGTCATTTATTAAGCATACTATATCATTTTAGAGCTAGCTAAGCATATTAAGTCTTTTTTGAGGAAAAGATGCTAAGTATAGGTCATTTTAGAGCTATCCTAAGTTAAATAGGTCATTTTTATGCTAGCTAAGCATATTAAGTCATTTTGGAGGAAAATGCTAAGTATAGGTCATTTTAGAGCTATCCTAGGTTAAATATGTCATTTTGGAGCTAATTAAGCTTATTATGTCATTTTGGAGCTAGCTAAGCATGTGAAGTCATTTAGGAGCTAAACTATGTCATTTCTTAAGCACATTATGTCATTTTAGAGCTAGTTAAGCATATTAACTAATTTTGGAGGAAAAGATTCTAAGTATATGTCATTTTGAAGCTAGCTAAGCATATTAAGTCAATTTGGAGGAAAAAATGCTAAGTATAGGTCATTTTAGAGCGATCCTAGGTTAAATAGGTCATTTTGGAGCTAATTAAGCTTATTATGTAATTTTTGAGCTAGCTAAGCATATTAAGTCATTTTGGAGGAAAAAATGCTAAGTATAGGTCATTTTAGAGCTAGCCTAGGCTGAATAGGTCATTTTGAAGCTAAGTAAGGTTATTATGTCATTTTGGAGCTAGCTAAGCATATGAAGTCATTTAGGACCTAAAATATGTCATTTCTTAAGCATACTATATCATTTTAGAGCTAGCTAAGCATATTAAGTCTTTTTTGAGGAAAAGATGCTAAGTATATGTCATTTTAGAGCTATCCTAGGTTAAATAGGTCATTTTATGCTAGCTAAGCATATTAAGTCATGTTGGAGGAAAATGCTAAGTATAGGTCATTTTAGAGCTATCCTAGGTTAAATATGTCATTTTGGAGCTAATTGCTTATTATGTCATTTTGGAGCTAGCTAAGCATGTGAAGTCATTTAGGAGCTAAACTATGTCATTTCTTAAGCATATTATGTCATTTTAGAGCTAGTTAAGCATATTAACTAATTTTGGAGGAAAAGTTTCTAAGTATAGGTCATTTTGAAGCTAGCTAAGCATATTAAGTCATTTTGGAGGAAAATGCTAAGTATAGGTCATTTTAGAGCGATCCTAGGTTAAATAGGTCATTTTGGAGCTAATTAAGCTTATTATGTAATTTTTGAGCTAGCTAAGCATATTAAGTTATTTTGGAGGAAAAATGCTAAGTATAGGTCATTTTAGAGCTAGCCTAGGTTGAATAGGTAATTTTGAAGCAAAGTAAGGTTATTATGTCATTTTGGAGCTAGCTAAGCATATGAAGTCATTTAGGACCTAAAATATGTCATTTCTTAAGCATACTATATCATTTCAGAGCTAGCTAAGCACATTAAGTCTTTTTTGAGGAAAAGATGCTAAGTATAGGTCATTTTAGAGCTATCCTAGGTTAAATAGGTCATTTTTATGCTAGCTAAGCATATTAAGTCATTTTGGAGGAAAATGCTAAGTATAGGTCATTTTAGAGCTATCCTAGGTTAAATATGTCATTTTGGAGCTAATTAAGCTTATTATGTCATTTTGGAGCTAGCTAAGCATGTGAAGTCATTTAGGAGCTAAACTATGTCATTTCTTAAGCATATTATGTCATTTTAGAGCTAGTTAAGCATATTAACTAATTTTGGAGGAAAAGATTCTAAGTATAGGTCATTTTGAAGATAGCTAAGCATATTAAGTCATTTTGGAGGAAAAAATGCTAAGTATAGGTCATTTTAGAGCGATCCTAGGTTAAATATGTCATTTTGGAGCTAGCCTAGGTTGAATAGGTCATTTTGGAGCTAGCCTAGGTTGAATAGGTCATTTTGGAGCTAGCTAAGCATATGAAGTCATTTAGGACCTAAAATATGTCATTTATTAAGCATACTATATCATTTTAGAGCTAGCTAAGCATATTAAGTCTTTTTTGAGGAAAAGATGCTAAGTATAGGTCATTTTAGAGCTATCCTAGGTTAAATAGGTCATTTTTATGCTAGCTAAGCATATTAAGTCATTTTGGAGGAAAATGCTAAGTATAGGTCATTTTAGAGCTATCCTAGGTTAAATATGTCATTTTGGAGCTAATTGCTTATTATGTCATTTTGGAGCTAGCTAAGCATGTGAAGTCATTTAGGAGCTAAACTATGTCATTTCTTAAGCACATTATGTCATTTTAGAGCTAGTTAAGCATATTAACTAATTTTGGAGGAAAAGATTCTAAGTATATGTCATTTTGAAGCTAGCTAAGCATATTAAGTCAATTTGGAGGAAAAATGCTAAGTATAGGTCATTTTAGAGCGATCCTAGGTTAAATAGGTCATTTTGGAGCTAATTGCTTATTATGTAATTTTGAGCTAGCTAAGCATATTAAGTCATTTTGGAGGAAAAAATGCTAAGTATAGGTCATTTTAGAGCTAGCCTAGGCTGAATAGGTCATTTTGAAGCTAAGTAAGGTTATTATGTCATTTTGGAGCTAGCTAAGCATATGAAGTCATTTAGGACCTAAAATATGTCATTTCTTAAGCATACTATATCATTTTAGAGCTAGCTAAGCATATTAAGTCTTTTTTGAGGAAAAGATGCTAAGTATATGTCATTTTAGAGCTATCCTAGGTTAAATAGGTCATTTTATGCTAGCTAAGCATATTAAGTCATGTTGGAGGAAAAATGCTAAGTATAGGTCATTTTAGAGCTATCCTAGGTTAAATATGTCATTTTGGAGCTAATTAAGCTTATTATGTCATTTTGGAGCTAGCTAAGCATGTGAAGTCATTTAGGAGCTAAACTATGTCATTTCTTAAGCATATTATGTCATTTTAGAGCTAGTTAAGCATATTAACTAATTTTGGAGGAAAAGTTTCTAAGTATAGGTCATTTTGAAGCTAGCTAAGCATATTAAGTCATTTTGGAGGAAAAAATGCTAAGTATAGGTCATTTTAGAGCGATCCTAGGTTAAATAGGTCATTTTGGAGCTAATTAAGCTTATTATGTAATTTTTGAGCTAGCTAAGCATATTAAGTTATTTTGGAGGAAAAATGCTAAGTATAGGTCATTTTAGAGCTAGCCTAGGTTGAATAGGTAATTTTGAAGCAAAGTAAGGTTATTATGTCATTTTGGAGCTAGCTAAGCATATGAAGTCATTTAGGACCTAAAATATGTCATTTCTTAAGCATACTATATCATTTTAGAGCTAGCTAAGCACATTAAGTCTTTTTTGAGGAAAAGATGCTAAGTATAGGTCATTTTAGAGCTATCCTAGGTTAAATAGGTCATTTTTATGCTAGCTAAGCATATTAAGTCATTTTGGAGGAAAAATGCTAAGTATAGGTCATTTTAGAGCTATCCTAGGTTAAATATGTCATTTTGGAGCTAATTAAGCTTATTATGTCATTTTGGAGCTAGCTAAGCATGTGAAGTCATTTAGGAGCTAAACTATGTCATTTCTTAAGCATATTATGTCATTTTAGAGCTAGTTAAGCATATTAACTAATTTTGGAGGAAAAGATTCTAAGTATAGGTCATTTTGAAGATAGCTAAGCATATTAAGTCATTTTGTAGGAAAAAATGCTAAGTATAGGTCATTTTAGAGCGATCCTAGGTTAAATAGGTCATTTTGGAGCTAGCCTAGGTTGAATAGGTCATTTTGGAGCGAGCCTAGGTTGAATAGGTCATTTTGGAGCTAGCTAAGCATATGAAGTCATTTAGGACCTAAAATATGTCATTTCTTAAGCATATTATATCATTTTAGAGCTATCCTAGGTTAAATATGTCATTTTGGAGCTAATTGCTTATTATGTCATTTTGAGCTAGCTAAGCATATTGAGTCATTTTGGAGGAAAAATGCTAAGTATATGATTATGTCGCTAGTATCCATATGGCGTAGAACCCGGCCGACATGACTAGTCATAGAACCAAGGTGGCACAAACGCAGGAGACAGCATACATGACCCAAAGAATGCACGTGTCGGTCATCACGAGTGCAACCAAGTCGTAGCAAGCTACAAGGACTTGGTGATACACGCGTGACATTTCCCGTAGGGATGACACAGGAGCAAAGAAGGACACATGGCGGTCAATCCATGTGTTCCGGAGCAAGAGCGAACTACCATGGCTCGATGGAAGCACTAGGAGGCATTTCCCTGTATGGAAGGCTACCAAAGGCACACGACTAGGTGTCGAATCCCACACATACAATGCATTTCAAACATACACACATTGTGCACGATATGTCTAGATATATACAACATGGCATCACAACAAAACTCTATTAAGCAAAACACTTGGGACACTTACCGTCATCACGGAGGTGTAGGTGTAGGTGTAGGACCGGTCGCGCCAGTGGCAGACGGAGAAGGATCGGTCGATGCTTGTCGGGAGTTACGCTGCACCAAAGATTATTTCCAATGTATCGTTAGCATGATGCAACTCAAATGTGAAGACTAGTAACTAATGACCGTTCAAATGAAACTCACCGTGCCCGCCGGAGCAATGACTGACATGGGCGGAGGGGTCTGGCCGTTCTTCTCGCACATGGACTGCACATTTGGTTTTGACGAGTCAGTCATATTAGTTACTACTGAAAGGAACATTGCGTGCATGATTTAGCTAATATGCAGAAGAAACTTACCATGAAGAGCTTGTACATGGCCCGGTTAGCCAAGTCGTTCCAGTTCCTCTCCTCCTCCAACAGCCTAGCCGTCCTCTCCTCATTCTCCCTGTCCCTCTGCGCCGCCTACCGGTCCCTCTCCGCCAACTGCCGGTCCCTCTCCGCCAACTGCCGGTCCCTCTCCTCAAAAGCAGCCTGGGTCTTCACTCTCTCTGCCTCAATAGCAGCCTGCAACACCACTCGTTAGCATTGTAATCATCGATGGCCGCAAACACAATGTAATGGAGGAAAGGCTATCGAGTCCAGATAATTAACAAACCTGGAATTCGATTTCCCGGTCAGAACGAGGCGGTATCTCAGGATCAGAGCTGGTCTGGCGCTTCTTGATCTGCGGGAGAGTGCTACTACAACATATCAGTCCATTACCAATGCCTAACGAGCCATGGGACCTCCCGCCACAAGATATCATCACCAGCTCTAGATCAAGAGGCCGGCTCGGGTTAAAGTCCGGCCCTTTCCTCGCCTTCCCCTTCTTAACGTACTGCACCATCTTGTGGTGGGAGGCCTCGTTGCTGAAGTTCTTTGCATTTCCGAGGCCAGACTCAGAGAATGCCTTGGCCTTCTTGTACGGTGCAATATTGGACATGCCATAGAGGTCGAACAGCTCTGGCACTGGAGCCTTGTTGTGTTTTGACTAAAAGAGAGGAACAGAGTATTAGTTAAGGACTCAAGCTAGCACAAAGAATGAATTTGCATGAATCATGAAGCAAACCACACATACCCAGTTTTTCCCGTACCCATGTAGGTCGACGCTGCCTAGATGGTGTGGCACACCTTTCATTTTGAAACGCTTCTCCTTTGCTATGTTGTGGGCGACGCGCCATTGGGGAGAGCACCACCCATCCACCAACACCTCCCAAGAGTCCATCTTGTCCGCACACCATCTCGGAGGCACCTAAGTTAAGCAAGAGAAATTTGAGCGCCACGCCCTCTGAATCAAATCAAGGAAACTAAGTACAAGGCCTTAAGAATAGGTAATTACCTTCATGTACTTCTCCTTACTCAGATACTTGTCCCAGCACTTCTCTTTTCTCCTCCTAATACCGGTCAGGCTAAGTAGTCTCGAACAGCCTGCGTCCGAGCCTCGGCCGAAAGTTTCAAGTAGGCGCTTGCACTCAAGCGCCGATAACCCGAGCATGCCTCCTCCTCGTCCCTCAAAGACACCTGAGAAGGTCTGCAATCAAACAAGAAAACACGGATTAGAAGGTCTGCAATCAAACAAGAAAACACATGTAGAAGGTATGCAATCAAAGAAGAAAACACAACGTAAATGGCAAAGGAGAAATTACCCAAACGTGGCGATCACAATGTCGGCCACCGTGTCGCACTCGACATCGCCAACCCTATGCTCGGCGGGCCGGGCAGCCAAGTAGTGCTCCTGGTCATTCCTAGCTCGAACCCGCCCTCACCGCAACGTGACCCACCCCGGGAAGCATCGGCGACAAATCACACCAAGGATAGTGTTGGGCCTGCGGACACCATCTTCGTGTGTCCAAGAACTGCAGTATGACAAGGCCAACGCATTAGATATTCGAAGAAACGTCAAGGCAAAAGGTTAAAAAAAGAGTAAATGCACTTACTTCTCCCCGTTAGGCGCAATCAACCACCTCTGGCCGGGGGTCGCCGGGGTGGGCGGGAGCTTTGTACGACCACGCTGGTAGACTTTGCGCACCTCAACCCACTCACCCTCGCTATAGCTATCAGGACTATAGTCTCCACCCTGAACACAACCATGTGCACTCGACTCCGTCCAGTCCTCCCATGGGCTCGGCTCTGAATCAACGTGACCCCGTCTGAGCTCCGGAGTCTCGTGGGGCGAAGACTCGGCAGCCCGAGGCTCGGCGGCCCGAGGCTCGGCGGCCCGAGGCTCGTCGTCGGCCCGAGGCTCGTCGGCCGTAGGCGCGTCTGCCATAGACGGGTCCACCTCAGATGGCTCGATCTCAGACGGAGAAGCCCTATGGTCGGGTGACTCAGCTGGGGGTGGCGGCGAGGAAGGCGTAGCAGCCTTCCTACCTCTCCTGACGCCACGTCCACCTCTAGCAGCCTTCTCCTTCTTCTTACCCCCTCGACCTCTCCCGGCCGAAGAAGAAGCGACCGTCGCTGGACTCTGCAAACTGAGATCTAGCGCTCTCCGGAGGCTATGGGGGAATGGATCTACCCTCCCACCCGCGCCGAGGTAGGAGCCCCGAGCGCCTCGACCCGCGCCCACCATCATCAACACTGGAATGACAAAGAGTAAACGAAATTAGTACAACATAAAAAATGAATACCGACATGAATAATAATATGTATATAAATTCATTTTAGAGGAATAAATGCTAAGTATATCTCATTTTAGAGCTATCCTAGGTTAAAGTCATTTTGAGCTAATTAAGGTTGTTATGTCATTTTGAGCTAGCTAAGCATACAAATTCATTTTGGAGGAATAAATGCCAAGTATAGCTCATTTTAGAGCTAGCTAGGTTAAAACTTGAACTAATTAATAATATATATGTATATAATAATAATGGAATACGACATGAACTATAATATTAATCTTCATCGTCATCAATAATAAATGCATCATCATCGTCTCAGATATGCTTCGGGTCAATAAATGCATCATCCTCATCACTATCAAGAATGACGTGCTCATCATCATCATCATCAATAAATTCATCAACATCCGGAAGGCCTCCTGCATGTAATCGGTCAAGCATTGACAGGTCATCCGCAGCAATAACCTCTTCTTGTTCGCTCTTCTTGTTCCCGCCAGCTCGGATTCACCGCCGCTGTCTACTTGAATGTTATGAGGTGAGCGGTTCTTGAAACGTTTTTGGAAAGACGTGTTTCTTGGAACAATTCTCCTTCATATGTGTGCGGATTAACGTGAGGTTCATAATCCTCTTCATTGGGGGAGGTGGTCTAACACGTGGCGGCACTTCATAAACGACATCCCAACCTTCGAGATTTGGATCACTTTGGCAGGCCCACGATAGATAGAAAACTTGGGTTGCTGTTGAGCCGTAATATAGACATCGGAACATCCAAATGGGTGCTTTGTTTGATTTCGACTAGCCCTAGATGTTCATGAGTCCTTCTAGTCTCTTTCGGCTGGAACCAATGACATTTGAAGACTACGACGCTCGTGGGTTTGCACCATAGAATAGAAGTCCATAAATTGCTTCAACTCTTCCATAATACTCGGTATCTCCTTCGCCGATAGCAGAGACACAACAATTTGTAGACTTTCGGTCGGCCATAGATAGCTCTTTGCCATAGGTACGAAAGCGATACCCGTTGATGTCGTATTTGTCAAATGAATGGACCTTATAGTCAAAACCATTAGCGACTTGTCTCAATTCGCGCCCATAGACTCGAACTAGCCTACAAGTTTAATACGAAAGGATTGTTGCATTAGCCAGAAATTAGAAGAAGAAATGAAATGGTCTAATGGAAATTACCGTTTGTTTGAACCAAGAGATGAAACCAGGATAGCCGCCTCCATGCATTGCCAGAAGCTCATACTCTTCGACGGAATCCTTTTGGATAACCGCCCATACGAGAATTTGGCGACGATCGATTGTATCAAATATCCAGGAATAAGAGCAGTTCAAATGAAGTAGAGGTTGCGAAACAATGTACCGAGAACTTACTCGATGTACGGACGCACTTCTGTTAGATTGTTCAAGATATACAACGTAATGGTCCGCCATTCGTCATTATCCAACAATAAGGGAGTATAAGCACCGGCTGGTGCGAGCTTCCCTTTGAATAGGCTGAGGTTGGATCCACCCTTTTTAGGGTCGCCAACATTGTACCGAGGCTTCGGATTATGCAAATAACGATTTTGGCTTTGTAGTGTGCTGTCACGAAGTTTGCCGCCTCCTCAGTAATGAATGCCTCGGCCATCGATGCTTCAATTCGACGTTTATTTTTACATTTTGCTCGAAGCGTCTTCTGCATCCTCTCAGTTGCATAGCACCAACGATTCTGCACGGGCCCCCAATCGTGCCTCGGTCGGAGATGCAAAATCAAATGCTGCATTGATTAAAGAAGCGGTGGAAAGATCTTCCAACTTGCGATCAACTCCGCGCCAACTCTTCCATTTCTTCTAGCAAGCCAGCGATAATTCTTTCGCACATAGAACACGGAAGAAATAGCTCAGCTCTGCCAAGATTAGCCATTCATCCTCGTGGATAAAGCCACGCAACATCACCGGCATTACCCGCCAAGCCATATGTGCCAATCATGACTCTTGAGACCAAATATTTTCAATTTTTCAAGGCTCGCTCCCTCTTTAGATTCGATGCATACCCATCGGGAACATCAACTCCTTTTTCACCCACAGGAGTATTTCCCTCATAACCGCCTTCCAAGATTGAACCATGCCTTTGGCTTCGCCATTCTTCTTTCCTTTTGGTTGTTTCATGTTTTGTAGCGGTCTCATCACATAGAGCCTCCCGATCGACTCGCCTTAGGATTATCCTTCGCTTTCCCTCTATGCCGAACAATGTACCAAAGAGGGCCTCGCCGACATTCTTTTCAGTGTGCATCACGTCGATGTTGTGTGGGCAAAGGAGGTCTTTGAATACGGCAGATCCCACAAGCATATCTTGTGGCTCCAGCGTGTTCCAGATATACCCCTTGAAATACACGGACGCCTGGATCCGCTCGAGAGCGCTTAACGATCCAGGGTGCATTGGCTGTCAATGCAGGTGGTGCGAGTTTTGACATCTCTACCTTTGATGAAGTTCTTCTTGTCTTTTCGAACTTATGGTGAGGATCCAGAACTGTCTATGCATGTCAAGCAAGAAAACTTGCCACCCGCCGCAGCCGATTTAAACTCAAGAGCTGCCTTGCATGTGGGGCACGGAACCTTCCATGCACACACCAGCCAACTAATAGCGATACGCCGCAAGTCATGCATCAGTACATGTACCACACACGCATTAGGAAGTTTTTTTGTAGCGGCATCGTATGTCTTGATCCCAATATCCCAAGCTTCTTGCAGTTCATCCTTAAGCGGCTGCATGTACACATTCATATTCTTCCCGGATAGTTGGGCCTGGAATTATCAACGCCAGAAAATGTTCTTTCTTTGCATAATCTGTCCGGGGAGATTGAGTGGAATGACAAATACAGGCCAACAACTGTATTGGGCTTCCATCATACCAAACACATTGAACCCATCCGTCGACGGCTACTCGAGGATTCCTTGATCTGCCTCTTTTCATCATGCAATGCATCGAAGTGTTTCCATGCAGCACCATCCGATGTGTGTACCATCATCGATTCCCATCTCGCATCCCGCTCGGTTCTTTTGCCTAATTTGTCCCATGTCATCTGTCGGCCGTCTCTTGACCATGAATAGACGTTGAAGTCTTGGTATGATTGGCATATACCAAGAACATTAATGGGGATTTTGGTTTGACTCTTCTCACCCATACCGTTGTTCACCTCAACATACCGAAGACTTGCAAATGGGACAATAGTTCAAGTCCGTGACATTGGAGCCTAAATAAGGCACATCCATTCTCACAGCATCTATCTTCTCATAGGGCATCTTAAGTACACGGAGGATTTTGTCCGACCGGTACAGGTTTGCAGCATTATATGGCCTTTGGGTAGAAAGCGCCCAAATAGTGTCACTATCGCGTCATAGCATTCTCTGCCCAAGTTGAATTGAGCCTTGAGCCATTACTTGTGCGATGGCATCCAGTGACAAAGCTCGGTGTGCTCATCGTCGGACGCTCAAGACTCCAACATATCATTGAAGGCCTTTGCAGATTCCTCCATCTCATCGTCCAATCCCGAGCATCATCAAAGTCTTGCACCATGTCTTCCATCCCGATACCATGCTCGTCGGTGCGACGACGGCCCTCCTCAGCTCCGAACGTTGGGCAGACTCACCATGAAATGTCCACATCAGACACGGGCGAAACCCCACTTCTGCAGGTGTTTGATCATTTCAAACTCGACATCTTACGATAGTTGTCTTTTCAAACAGGGCACCAGGTTGTTTTCTGTCCATTTGCAAATGCGGCTCGATAAACCCCTTGGTTTTGTCATCCATTCAGGGTCATGTCTTTCGACTAGGGTGACCGTGTACATCCACGCACGATCACTCATCTTGCCTAGCTCTTGGACACACAAGAAATACATACATAACTCAGCAAACCATATTCATCAATTAATAGAGTTTTCGGTTTTATTACGCCCATGCAACCTAGACGCTAATAGGTAAAGATAGGTCCTAATCTCACGAGTATGTGTAGATTGGGTTCGTTTTCCCATGCTCTGCTCGGATCTGAAACAAAATTTGGCAGCACCTTCGCTGTTCTCCCGATACACGCCTCGGCAATAGCAGAGAGGATGTGTACCGGAGAACAACAGAGAGGCATCGACGAAATTCTGCATCGATCCGAGCAGAGCATATGGGAAAACGAACCCAATCTACACATACTGGCTGTCCATGGATAACATTGGACAATTCGAAGAATTACGGTTATAAATATGCAAATGAATGCATATTTATAGATGTAACCTTTCGAACGGGCGACGCATAGTGGTCACGCATACTGATGATTGAATACACCTATAGCTAGCAAGTTTCATCGCCACGAAGACCGGAACAGAGCAAATGAAGGGGGAGAGGAGGAGATGTCATTTGTGCTCACCCACAAACGCAGGGGCGGAGCTCGTCGAATGCACGGGGAGGTCGTTGAACACCAGACCCTCACAGCGATGAAACAACTGCACATTTAAATCCACCCGATCAACGCAAATATATATGATGTTTTTCATAACAAAATTGGAAAATATATGACCTAACTCATAATTCACAAATAAATAGGGAGTGCCTATTTAGTACTTGATTGTTTTCCAATTCGGTATCATTCACATTTCCTGACAAATAAATAGAGGACACTTGTATGTCCAAAAAAACCACCCCGGCAAAACACCAGCCAAACACCTAGGTAGTTTTGGTAAAACTGAGAAAAACCATGGTTTAAAGAAACTGTAGTATTCATTGTGTACACATCTGAATATAGTGGTTTTCAATTACCATGGTTCTCTAGAAACTTTGTTGCCAAACTAAGCCTTAGGCCCCGTTTGTTAGCTTAGTATTTTTAAAGTATTCGAGAATACTGCAGGTTTTCGAATCTGCGCAGGTTCCGAGAGATGCACATCGAGAGACAAGGCACATGATTGTGCATGGAGTTGTTTTTCTAGCGTGCTCAGTTTTTTAAAAAGAGGTCTGGGGTTCTTTTTTTAAAACAGAGAAAAAACTACGGGTGCATTTGGGAGCAAAGTATTTTTGCTGTTTTTTAGGAATACTGTGGTTTTTAAGAAAAATTTGGTATTAAATACTTTGAAGTGTTTGGCTCAAAAAATTACTGTAGTTTAATATACTGTGGTATCTCCAATGCTGTAGTTTTTCTGCAGTATTTTAAAAAGAGGTCCCGACCACTTTTTTAAAAACTGAACCAAGCGAAATCATTGGGGAGAGCACTCAGTCTGTTGACGTCATCATCTAGGTACAGATCAGAAAATACAAACGCCACCTCTGACGACTGCTCTATCCGTTACTCCTATATTTTAAATGAATTTTTTGTGGGACATATTTTAAATGAATTCACTGGTTGCCTATTGATTTCTGCATGTCTCGAACAAAGCTAGTTTGTCAAATAGATTGGGACTTAGAGCACACTTTACGTGAGGCTGACCTCATGCATGGCGGCATGCCCATGTAGCTGCAGGTGATTAATTAAAAAGGTGATTAATCTGGTTGTACACTAGCACACATTGATAAATCAGGTGGTATTGCTTTTTAGGTGTTGCTAAGTTAGCACATGTTGTTCAGCCATGTAGTTATCAAGAAGAACGCAAAAAATAATGCCACCAAACGCTTCGTGGACTTGACAAAACTGAGAAAACTATGGTTTTGAAAACCGAGTATTTGTTGCCCACTCATAAGAATACCGTGGTTTGAGAATACTTCGGTTTTTCAAAAACTGTGCTGCCAAACCGAGCACGCTAATGAGCAGTTTTTCAAAATATTGTGACAAAGAACGGGCACACCACATGCCCAGGTTGCTAATGCCATGGTCGCAAGCTGATGGCTACAAAGCTAACTCGAACACACCGCTGGCTGAGCCTGCGTGAGGCCCTTGTGCTTTGAGCCACACCGCCTTGCTTCTTGTCCATGCGCTCCTCCCGAACGTCGCCCCATGCCTCAGCGCACCACATTAGCAGTTGTCGGTCAAGCCGCAGCCAAGCTGAGCGACGCCCGCACTTCCGTGCTGCATCGCTGATGCATAGCTTGCCGCTGGGTCTATTTAAGCATGGCCTTTCAGTTTGCAACCACTGGTCAGCTAAGATCGTGCATGTCTTGTGACTGCTATGAAACGACTAGCTAGCTAATTTACAACGTCCTAAACATGCACCAGCCAAACACTGTCAGAGTATTCCCAATACTACAAAATACTTTGATATGTCAAAACTGTGGTTTCTAGAACCTATAGATAAAAAGACTGCAATTTTTCAATACTACGGTTTATGCAATATTTTGCTGTCAAACATACCTGAATCTCGATGGCGCCGTGGCGGGGAGGGCCGCGGGAAGGGGGTGGCGCCGTGGCTCTGGCTCGTTGGAGGGCGGGCTGGGCACGCCGCGGTGGCCGGGAGGGTCGCGGTGGCCGGGAGGGGCGGGAGGGCGGCTCGGTGGAGGGACGGGCGGCGGTGCTGGGACGGGCTGCGGTGGAGGGACGGGCGCAGGGCGAGCTGTGTGGCGGGAGGCGGGGAGGGGCGGTGGCCGGGAGGGCGGGAGGCGGCTCGGTGGAGGGACGGGCGGCGGTGTTGGGACGGGCGAGGCGAGCTGCAGTGTGGCGGCGAGGGTTGGGGAGGCGCGGGGAACGCTGCGTGTGGCGGGGGCGGGCGGGCGGGCGGTGCTGGGCGGTGGCAGGCGGTGTGGGCTGGGGTCGTGGCTGGCGCAAGCTGGTGCGGTTTGGGGCAGATTTTTTAGACAAGTGGTGGGTGGGTGAGGTGGGGAGAGAGAGAGGGTGGGGCCGGGCTGGAAGAGAGAGAGAGGGAGGGGCTGAGCTGGGAGAGAGGGAGGGAATTTTTTTAGAAAAGAGGGGAGATAGTTCGACCTCTTTGCCATCTGCCATTACCGGGTGATGGCAAGATATGGGCCTTTGCCATCCACTGGCAGATGGCAAAGAGGTGGGGCTACTGGTCGTTATAGCGCCGTTATCCATTGGGCTCCACCCACTTCTTTGCCATCGCCAACAGATGGAAAGATTCTTGCCATCTCCGCCGGCAGATGGCAAAGAGGTGGGTTGACAGCCGCTGCAAAGATCGACCCTACCACCTCTTTGCCATCTGTTGGCAGATGGCAAAGATTATTTTCCATCCACTAGCAGATGGCAAAGAATTGGCAAATGGCAAGCATGTTCTTTGCCATCTGTCAGTTCTTTGCCATCTGTTTTTTATAAGCCAATGGCAAAGACGTTCTTTGCCATCAGCTGGCAGATGGCAAAGAGCTGGCTGATGGCAAATTCCCAGATTCCAGTAGTGTCAGCCCCCTTGTGGACCGCCATAACCATTGCCGGGTTATTATCCGACAGTGTCCTCCACAACCAAAATTCTTGTGAGTACTCTACTTGATACATAATGTCTTTGGTAAGTTGTATCCTCTACTTTTGTCAACCATGCTCTACTATCGAGCTTGTGTTACTTACTCTTGAAGTTTGTGGTATATGTTCCTAAGAGGCCCCGATGGGTTGGACATATGCCTTCTCTAATATGTGTGAACCCGGAAACTACTACGGGTCATACTCTACTTGTGTTATGTCAGATAAAATTACAACACACAACTTCGTTGAAGACGGGAAGTGAATGAAAGGTTGTGCATTGAAGAAGTGGGAGTCGGCCTTGAACTTTGTGTTCATGCCCATGGACCCGGTAGATCTTGTCATGGAAGCTTCTTGTAACAATAATTATCCCCTTGATATAATTTCATCTTATATCTGGGATTTGGTCTTTTGCAATCGTGGTTTTCGACCATAGTTTTCTTCTTTGATCCCATTTCTCGGACAAGTTTAAGCACTTGTCTTATACAAAGCAATACCCTATTCCAACCTCTACTTTGATCTGTCGTCAAGTATTACCCCCCTGGTACCTTGAGATTATCATGGAACTACATAACTTCTTGTGATTTCTTCATCAAGTGCTACCTTCCCACTGATTCCAATTTTTCACGGGCTCTGAGTTATTAAACACTCAAAGACACCGATAACTGAACCGAGTCCGCACTACGGTTCAACAACTCTTCAGTAAGCTTCTATAAGTACGAGTTTGTACCCGATCACGCCATTCCTAGCCTGTTTGGCTATATCATTGTCGTGATGATTCTAACTGTGCTACCTGGTCCTTATTCTCGGAGCACCAATTTGCGATGATAGCTAAGCTTACGTCGATTTTCCTCGTCATACCCTTTCACCTTAAACAACAAGCTTGAGTTCGAGTTTGTGTCGTAACTGTGGTTCCAATAACCTCTTGCTTCATCATTCCTTTGACTTGATGTCGTCGCTGATTGATTACATCTGCATGAAATCTCTCGACAATTGTGTCATGATCATCATCAACCTTATGAGCTCTTCCAGGATATCAACCGGATTCATGAAGAGAAATACCATCCTTGCCCTCAATGAGTTGTGTTATCATCGGCCACTTTATTGCCTTACCTCCAACACAAACCTGTTCGTGTTTTGCGTTATACCTTGAGATCCTTGCTACCCAGCATTGTTCTTCTTTACCTTGGAGAATTACCACCTTTTATGTCAAGAATGTCGTGGGAATTTCACCACCTCTTAAGAATTATTGGTATAGTGATACTTCTCACCATCACCATTCTTTCCTGGTCCTCGCGTTGATCCCAACTGGGGTACCAACAAGTGAACGGTGCTATTTGGATTCTGCCTTTCTAGCAACCCTATTGCTTTGAAGTTAATGGTCGGCCATTCATTCTTAGACTATTGATTATTGAATCATCATTATGACATTGGTCGTGCAGCCCAACCCATATTTCGGGCGCACCTTTCAACCAATGTTTAATTGTGTATGTTTTCCTCAAACATGCTTCATTATATCATTTGATCTGACAAATGCTATCTCCTTATCCACATAATTGAGGAGATGCATCTTTTTGGATGCCTCGTAGAATTATCGCTGAGTCCGTCAGCCACTTCCTCATCCTCTCCTTGGTTTAATGATGAACTCTGGTTTCAGAACTCGCTTCCATGGTTCATTTCCCGAGAATCTTATAATGTCATCTCGACAATTTGTGTTGCACCTTTCTTCTCAGGCATCCCGAGTCTGAGATATCTTGACACCGATCAGATCTGAATCTCGGTCAGATATGATGGTTAGAACATATTTCCAAGAGTTATAACAATGGTCTTTATGTGACCCGGTAAGGTGATGTCGTGCCTAGCACACCTGGCCGGAGGCCCTATTGTTATAGTTTCCTTTTCTGCAAGATTATCCATTCTTCCATGAGGAAATTGTAAGACTTATTCTATAAGTTGTCCTTGATGGATCCTTTGTGTATCCAAAGTCTGATCTTCACCTGTTGACCATGTCAATGCTATCTCGAAGCATGTCTATGGTACTCCGATTTTCAACAGGAACATTTGAAGCCCAATGTTAAATGTTTCTTGCTCAATTATCCAAACACAGCTGTGTGAGTAATGTCATGAAATTTCTCTCCCCTTACCTGAAAGGGTTTTCTACTTTATATCCTATCAAGGATATCATGCTCTGCTTGTCCTTGGGAAGGATATACCCCTGAAATATGTGTTTAAACACATTTTCCCTTCCATTGTTTTGTTTAATCTGATAAACATAATTTCCTTTCCATTGTTTTGTTTAACTTTCTGTGATCTATATGACATAAGCAGTACTATCTCCCTGCTTATGTAAACACCGTGGTGTACAACTCGATCAGTAAGACCCTGTTACTATTGTTGATGACATTCCGGTAACCACTGATGGACGAGAACTTTGCCTATTGGTCCGCCTCGTTCAACGAGCAGGAAAATGGTTCTCTTCATCCCTCGCCCTTGGTACTGATGTTGTTGCCGACATAACTGATAGGCTATCCTCTGACATGCCTTGCTTACATTATCATGCAAGACATCGTTGCCCTTCCTACTTTTAGCCCACATGGTGGGCCCATAACCCACAGTTCCACAGGATCGAAACCTGACTCTCATGTACACCGCTTGTTCCCAAGGTTGTTCCTCGCGCGTGGCCTCGTGGGTAATTCACGAGCCACCTTCAGGTCTGGTATCGGACACAATACTTATTCCCGTTGTTTTGACCCTTTCACGCCCTATAACAGGCATCGAACGATTGCCTCGCCCTCTGAAACTTCCTGTGTTACCTCCTTACTTTCTTTGTCGATATTTTCTTAAGATTTGATTCGAGAGTTACTTTCCGCCACCTTCCTCGATGTTGTCGACCCAATAGTCAACCTTGCCCACGTCTGTTCTCCCAGAGTGCCCACCCTTTATTCTTTCGTAAGTACGATGGAGTTCCTGAAGAAAAGGCGCCGACTTCATCATGATGACCTGAAGCAGAGAAATGAGGACATCAATGTATTGAACCAGCCTCTTCGAGTAGAGCAAGCCAGGATGAAAAGACCCGCTATATTCGTTACCAAACCTTCCCCCCTTACTCCCCTCTTAAATCTCGGGACGAGATTTCTTGTAGTAGAGGAGAATTGTGACGCCCGGGTAGTTAAGCTACAGTAAACCCTTGCTAACCATGCCAGGTCATCATAATTAAAATTTTGCTAAACCTCACTTATTTCAAACCGAGATCAAATTCAAATTCAAATAACAAGTCAAATTATTATTTCTTTAAACTATCAAATAAAAATGTTCGATGAGTGGCAAATATTCACTAAGTAATGAACATGTTGGAACCAACCTCATTTGGTTTCTCAAATTGCCCCTGGAATTCATTTAGTGGAACAACAA
This sequence comes from Aegilops longissima, assembly GCA_021605205.1. Classification (NCBI taxonomy): domain Eukaryota; kingdom Viridiplantae; phylum Streptophyta; class Magnoliopsida; order Poales; family Poaceae; genus Aegilops; species Aegilops longissima. The sequence continues at coordinate 125,311,454 of CM038676.1, forward strand.
GATTAAATAAGAGCATTTTAATTCAACTATAAACTAGAACAGTTCCAATTGGCCTCAAACTTTTTCAAGAACCTTATAGTGTTGGCTAGGAATTATGTGCAAAGTTTCATATTTAACAAAAATCACTTGACAGCTAAAATAATAGAAAAGTATAAATAAAAAGCAAAGAAAACACAAAACCAGAAAAGAAAATAACGAAACAAAAAAAGTAAAAAGAGAAAGCCCCTCGAGCCACCGACCCAACTGGCCGCCCATTCAGCCACAGCCCAGCCACCCCCCACTCTCTCCTTATCCCCCCCACCGGTGAGACCCCGAAACCCTAACCACCCCGTCACCCACTCGCTCCCCCTCCCGATCCAGATTGGATCGGGATCGAACCACCCCGACCCCCTGCGGTCGCCGCCACACGCCTCGCCGGCGTCGCCTGTCCCCGCCGCCGCCAGATGCCACCGCGTCGGGCCCCCCCTGCGCCCTCGTCGCCGCTGGATCGAACCCCACGTCGCCCCATGCCCGGAGCTCCACGGGCCTCGGCGGAACGCTCCGCGCCGGACTGCCTCCCGCTCCGCCGCATCGTCCCCGTCGACCTCCCCGAACGCCCGCGCCCATTGCCACGATCCCTACTCCCCCTGTGAGCCGCGTCCCTCCTCTCCTTCCCTGTCCCGTGTCCGCCCCGCCCTCACCGTGGCCCTCGCGCCCGCTGGCCGTGCGGTTGCGTGCCGGCTTCGCCGCTGGTCGCTTACGACCGCTCACCGCGCCCTCGCCTTTGCCCGCCCGCGAAGCTCACGCTCGTGCCGCCGCGACCCTTCTGTCGCCCGCTTCGCCGTGTCGGCCTTTTTCCGACGGCTGCCCTTTCGGCGCCAAGGCCAGCGCCCCCTGCGTCGCCTCCGCTGCTGTGGCTACGGCCATGTCTCAAGCGTCTGGCGGGCTGTGTCCCCTCCAAGAAGGCCATCGCTGTTCGGGTCCGCTCGATGGGCGCCTCGCCCACAACGGCGCCACCGCCCGTTAGCCCCTCCTCCCGGCCCAATGACATGGGGCCCCACGGCCCTGAACGATTAAAAAACTAAATAAAAATAAAATAAATATAATAACTAATTAAATTAATTAGTTAATCAATTAATTAACTTAATTAATTCTGATTAAATTAAATAATTAAGATTAATTAACCTAATGATTAATTAACCTAATTCACCACTGTTAATTAGTTAATTAATTAGTATGACGATGGGGCCCACCCCTAATTAATTTTGATTAGTTTAATTAATCTAATTAATTAAAATGTGTCCTTGACGATGGGACCCACTAGTCAGTTGACCACCAACCTGTTGATCTGCCGATGTCGACATGACATCATGCTGATGTCATTAATCCATTTTTCGAATATATTTAAATAATTAATTAAATTCCAGAAATTAATAAAATCTTTAGAAAATCATAACTTTTAATCCGTAACTCGAATTAAATTACTTTCAACATGAAAGTTGCTCGGAACAACGAGACGATTCCGGATACGCAAACCGTTCGTCCGCCACACCCCCCTAAACTATCGAACTCGCAACTTTCCCCCTCCGGCTCCTATGCCCGAAAACGTGAAACACCGAGAATACTTTCCCGGATGCTTCCCCCCTTCACCGGTATCTCCTCATACCGCGTTAGGGCACCCCTAGCACCGTTACTTGACTTGTCATGCATCGTTATGCATCTGTTTGTATTGTATTTATTGTTTCTTCCCCCTCTTCTCTCGCTAGACACCGAGACCGACGTCGCTGCTACCCAGTACGACTACGGTGTTGACGACCCCTCTCTCTTGCCAGAGCAACCAGGCAAGCCCCCCCCCCCCTTGATCACCAGATATCGCCTATTCTACTCTATACTGCTTGCATTAGAGTAGTGTAGCATGTTATCGCTTTCGTTATACCTATCCCGATGCATAGCATGTCCTTGCTACTCTTTGTTGTTACCTTTACCGCTATCCTATCGCTTAGTATAAGATGCTAGTGTTCCATCGGTGGCCCTACACTCTTGTCCGTCTCGCCATGCTATACTATCGGGCTGTGATCACTTGGGAGGTGATCACGGGCATATACTATATACTTTACACTATTACATTACCGTGATACTGTTTGGAGATGGGGCTGAAAGGACAGGTGGCTCCATCCCGGTAGAGGTGGGCCTGGGTTCCCGACGGCCCCTGGCTGTTACTTTGAGGCGGAGCGACAGGGCAGGTTGAGACCACCTAGGAGAGAGGTGGGACTGGCCCTGGTCGGCGTTCGCGGATACATAACACGCTTAACGAGATCTTGGTATTTGATCTGAGTCTGACCATTTGGTCTATACGCACTAACCAACTACGCTGGAGCAGTTATGGGCACTCGACGTCGTGGTATCACCGGCACTTCGTGACGTCACGACTTTTGCGGCGCGCGCCGATTGGATCGAACGCCGCTAGGCTAGGTTTGCTTCACGCCACAAGAACGTGTGTGTGCTATGGGCGATGGGCCCGCACCTGCGGCGCTTAGGTTTAGACCGCGTCTGACCTCTCTGTTGTGCCTAGGTGGGGCTGCGACGTGTTGATCTTCCGCGGCGGGCATGACCCGTAAAAGTGTGTCCGCCAAATGGGATCAAGCGTGTTGGGTTATGTGGTGCACCCCGCAGGAAGTTAATCTATTCGAATAGCCGTGATCTTGGTAATGAAGACGACTTGGAGTTGTACCTTGACCTTATGACAACTAGAACTGGATACTTAATAAAACACACCTTCCAAGTGCCGATACTACCCGGTGGTCGCTCTCTAACAGCGCATTGAGGAGGGGATCGCCGGGTAGGATTATGCTATGCGATGCTACTTGGAGGACTTGATCTACTCTCTTCTACATGTTTGAAGGCGGAGGCTGCTGAGCGTAGTCTTGACGGATTAGCTATCCCCTCTTATTCGGCATTCTTGATTCAGTCCACCGATATGACCCTTTACACATATACCCATGCATATGTAGTGTAGCTCCTTGCTTGCGAGTACTTTGGATGAGTACTCAAGGTTGCTTTTATCCTCCTTTTCCCCCTTTCCCTTCTACCTGGTTGCCGTAACCAGATGTCGGAGCCCAGGAGCCAGACGCCACCGTCGACGACGACTACTACCCTGGAGGTGCCTACTACTACGTGCAGCCCGCTGACGACGACCAGGAGTAGTTAGGAGGATCCCATGCAGGAGGCCTGCGCCTCTTTCGATCTGTATCCCAGTTTGTGCTTGCCTTCTTAAGGCAAACTTGTTTAACTTATGTCTGTACTCAGATATTGTTGCTTCCGCTGACTCGTCTATGATCGAGCACTTGTATTCGAGCCCTCGAGGCCCCTGGCTTGTATTATGATGCTTGTATGACTTATTTATGTTTTAGAGTTGTGATGTGATATCTTCCCATGAGTCCCTGATCTTGATCGTACACATTTGCGTGCATGATTAGTGTACGATTGAATCGGGGGCGTCACTATATCTTTAGATCTTGTAATCGGATCTTTTTGTTTCTTGTTTTAGCACTAGTTTATTTGATAAAAGAAAACTAACAAAAAATGGAATTGAGTTTGTCTCATACGCTTCATCTTTTTAATATCTTTCGTGAGTATGATGGAAAAGAAAATTGTGCTCAAGTACTAGAAGAAGAATTACATAGAATTCTTGGCATAAAATATGTGAATGATGAGCATGATTGCAATGTTGTTAGTATGAATTCCTTGAATATCCATGATGCTAATGATATGCAAAGCCACAAGCTTGGGGAAGCTATGTTTGATGAAGATGATATTTTTTGTCCCCCAAGCTTTGATGAGCAAGATCACTATGATGAAAGCATGCCTCCTATCTATGATGATTATTTTGATGACACGTATGCTTTAAAGAATAATGATAACCATGAAACTTGTCATCTTGATCTTAATTTTCAATCACATGATAGTTATTTTGTTGAGTTTGCTCCCACAATTATTCATGAGAAGAATTTTGCTTATGTGGAGAGTAGTAAATTTTCTATGTTTGTAGATCATGAAAAGAATGCTTTAGGTGCTGGTTATATTGTTGAATTCATTCATGATGCTACTGAAAATTATTATGAGGGAGGAATATATGCTTGTAGGAATTGCAATAATATCAAGTTTCCTCTCTATGTGCTTAAAGTTCTGAAGTTATGCTTGTTTTGCCTTCCTATTCTAGTTGATTATTGTTCCCATAAGTTGTTTGCTCACAAAATCCCTATGCATAGGAAGTGGGTTAGACTTAAATGTGCTAGTCATATTCTTCATGATGCTCTCTTTATGTTTCAATTCTTATCTTTTATGTGAGCATCATTGAGATCATCATGCCTAGCTAGGGGCGTTAAACGATAGCGCTTGTTGGGAGGCAACCCAATTTTTATTTTACTTTCTTTATTTGTGGTTCTGTTTAGGAATAAATAATCCATATAACCTCTGGTTAGATGTGGTTTTATGTTTTAATTAGTGTTTGTGCCAAGTGGAACCTTTGGGAAGACTTGAGTGAAGTCTTTATGATCATGCTGTAAAAAACAGAAACTTTAGCGCTCACGAGATTAGCTATAACTTTTTACTGGAGAGTGCTATTTAGTTGATTCTTTTTGCAGATGATTACTAGACAAATTCCTCAGGTTCACCAAGTTATTTTAGAATTTTTGGAGTTCATAAGTTTGCGTTAGTTACATATTACTACAGACTGTTCTGTTTTTGACAGATTCTGTTTTCATTGTGTTGTTTGCTTATTTTGATGAATCTATGGCTAGTAAAATAGTTTATAAACCATAGAGAAGTTGGAATACAGTAAGTTTAACACCAATATAAATAAATAATGAGTTCATTACAGTACCTTGAAGTGGTGTTTTGTTTTCTTTCGCTAACGGAGCTTACGAGTTTTCTGTTGAGTTTTGTGTGGTTGAAGTTTTCAAGTTTTGGGTAAAAATTCGATGGACTATGGAATAAGGAGTGGAAAGAGCCTAAGATTGGGGATTCCCAAGGCACCCCAAGGTAATATTCAAGGACAACCAAGAGCCTAAGCTTGGGGATACCCCGGAAGGCACCCCCTCTTTCGTCTTCGTTCATCGGTAACTTTACTTGGAGCTATATTTTTATTCACCATGTGTTTTGCTTGGAGCGTCATTTTATTTTCTTTAGCTTTGCTTTCTGTTAGTTAGAATAATGTTTTGCATCTTTAGTTTCAATAAAAAAGTCAAGGATAGCCTTTGCCATGCTTATTTTGCTAGTATACATATTGCTGTTTGAAAACAGAAAGTTTACCCCTGTTGCAAAAATTCTCTAGAAAACTCAGAGAGTGGTATAATGTTTAATCTTTTTGCATATTGAGATCTGATAAATTTATTACAGTAGGAATTTTAGTTCATAATTTTTGGAGTCAGGGAAGTATTGATACTCTTGCATTCTTTACAGACTGTACTGTTTTGGTAGTTTGCTATTATGTTTGCATTGTTTGCATATGTTTGCTTGTTTAATGATTCTATTTAAGGATAGGAGTATTAAATATGCAGAGGCATTTAGTATGCAATGTTGAATAATAATTTTAGTTATTTGTTACAGTAGGAAATGATAAGGTTTTGCATTGGTTTATAGTAACCTATCTCACGAGTTCTTGTTGAGTTTGTTGTGAATGAAGCTTTTGATAAAAAGAGAAACCATGATATGAGAGGAATTAAGGAGACACAAAAGTTCAAGCTTGGGGATGCCCAAGGCACCCCAAGATAATATTTCAAGAAGTATCAAGCATCTAAGCTTGGGGATGCCCCCGTTAGCATCCCTCCTTTCTTCAACAACTATCGGTTAGTATCGGTTGAGCCTAAGTTTTTGCTTCTTCACATGAGTTGTGCTATCCTTGCAATGTAGTTTTATTTAGCTTTGCTTGCTGTTTGAATAAAGTATCAAGATCTAAAATTATTAAATGGGAGAGTCTTCACATAGTTGTATAATTATTCGACTACTCATTGATCTTCACTCATATCTTTTTGGAGTAATTTGTCGTTTGCTCTAGTGCTTCACTTATATCTTTTAGAGCACGATGGTAGTTTTATTTTGAAGAAATGGATGAACTCTCATGCTTCACTTATACTATTTTGAGAGTCTTAAATAGCATGGTAATTTTCTTAAATAATCATAATATGCTAAGCATACAAGACTTGTAAGAATTATTATGAGTGTGTTGAATACTAAGAGAAGTTTGATACTTGATAATTGTTTTGAGATATGGAGGTAGTGATATTAAAGTTGTGCTAGTTGAGTAGTTGTGAATTTGAGAAATAATTGTGTTGAAGTTAGCAAATCCCGTAGCATGCACGTATGGTTAAAGTTGTGTAACAAATTTGAAACATGAAGTGTACCTGGCTTGTGCATCCTTATGAGTGGCGGTCGGGGACGAGCGATGGTCTTCTCCAACCAATCTATCCCCCTAGGAGCATGCGCGTAGTACTTGATTTTTGATGACTTCTAAATTTTTGCAATAAGTATATGAGTTCTTTTGACTAATGTTGAGTCCATGGATTATACGCACTTTTACCTTTCCGCCATTGCTAGCCTCTTGATGCCGTGCATTGCCCTTTCTCACCTTGAGAGTTGGTGCAAACTTCACCGGTGCATCCAAACCCCATGATACGATACGCTCTATCACACATAAACCTCCTTATATCTTCCTCAAAACAGCCACCATACCTACCTATTATGGCATTTCCATAGCCATTCGAGATATATTGCCATGCAACTTTCCACTCGTTCCGCTCATCATCATCATGACATACTTTACTTTTGTCATATTGCCATTGCATGATCATGTAGTTGACATCGATTTGTGGCAAAGCCACCATGCATTATTTTTCATACATGTCACTCTTGATTCATTGCACCATCCCGATACATCACGGAGGCATTCATATAGAGTCATATCTTGTTCTAGTTTCGAGTTGTAATCCTTATGTTGTAATCAATAGAAGTGTGATGATCATCATTATTAGAGCATTGCCCAAAAAAAAGAGAAAGTCCAAAAATAAAAAAAATGGCCCAAAAAAAAGAGAAAGGCAAAAAAAGGCCCAAAAAATAAAAAAAATAAAAAGGGTAATGCTACTATCTCTTTTTCCACACTTGTGCTTCAAAGTAGCACCTTGTTCTTCATGTAGCGAGTCTCATATATTGTGCTTCAAAGTAGCACCATGTTTTTCATATAGTGAGTCTCATAAGTTGTCTTTTTCGTACTAGTGGGAATTTTTCATTATAGAACTTGGCTTGTATATTCCTACGACGGGCTTCCTCAAATGCCCTAGGTCTTCATGAGCAAGCAAGTTGGATGCACACCCACTAGTTTTCTTTTGTTGAGCATTCATAGCTCTAGTGCATCCGTTGCATGGCAATCCCTACTCCTCATGTTGACATCAATTGATGAGCATCTCCAGAGCCCGTTGATTAGCCTCGTCAATGTGAGACTTTCTCCTTTTTTGTCTTCTCCACACAATCCCCATCATCATATTCTATTCCACCCATAGTGCTATATCCATGGGTCATGCTCATGTATTGCGTGAAGGTTGAAAAAGTTTGAGATTAGTTAAGTATGAAACAATTGCTTGGCTTGTCATCGGGGGTATAGAAGTTGGGAACATCTTTGTGTGACGAAAATGAAGCATAGCCTAACTATATGATTTTGCAGGGATGAACTTTCTTTTGCCATGCTATTTTGAGAAGACATAATTGCTTAGTTAGTATGCTTGAAGTATTATTATTTTTATGTCAATATAAACTTTTGTCTTGAATCTTTCGGATCTTAATATTCATATCACAAGTAACAAGATTTATATTGAAATTATGCCAAGTAGCACTCCGCATCAAAAATTCTTTTTTTATCATTTACCTACTCGAGGACGAGCAGGAATTAAGCTTGGGGATGATTGATACGTCTCCAACGTATCTATAATTTGTGATTGCTCCATGCTACTTTATCTACTGTTTTAGGCAATATTGAGCTTTATTTTCCACTTTTATATTATTTTTGGGACTAACCTATTAACCGGAGGCCTAGCCCAGATTTGCTGTTTTATGCCTATTTCAGTGTTTCGAGGAAAAGGAATATCAGACAGAGTCAAAACGGAACCGAAATCAACTGGAGAAGTTACTTTTGGAAGGAAAGCAACCCAGGGAACTTGGAGTGCACGTCAGGGGAGAAACGGGCTGCCCACGAGGGTGGGGGGCGCGCCCACCCCCCTGGGCGCGCCCCCTGCCTCGTGGGGCCCCCGTAGCTCCACCGACGTACTCCTTTCACCCATAAATACCTACGTACCCTAAAACTTCCATAACAGAAGATAGATCGGGAGTTCCGCCGCCGCAAGCCTCCAGAGCCACGAAAAACTAATAGGGACCCCTTTCCGGTACCCTGCCGGAGGGGGGATCCATCACCGGTGGCCATCTTCATCATCTCGGCGCTATCCATGACGAGGAGGGAGTAGTTAACCCTCGGGGCTGAGGGTATGTACCAGTAGCTATGTGTTTGATCTCTCTCTCTCTCATGTTCTCTCTCATGTTCCCTCTATGGCACGATCTTGATGTATCCCGAGCTTTGCTATTGTAGTTGGATCTTATGATGTTTCTCCCCCTCTACTCTCTTGTGATGAATTGAGTTTCCCCTTTGAAGTTATCTTATCGGATTGAGTCTTTTATGAGAACACTTGATGTATGTCTTGCCGTGTTTATCTGTGGTGACAATGGGATTTCACGTGCCACTTGATGTATGTTTTGGTGACCAACTTGCGAGTTCCACCCAGGAACCTATGCATAGGGGTTGGCACACGTTCTTGATTCTTCGGTAGAAACTTTGGGGCACTCTTTGAAGTACTTTTATGTTGGTTGGATAAATATGAGATTGTGTGATGCATATCGTATAATCATGCCCACGGATACTTGAGGTGATAATGGAGTATCTAGGTGACATTAGGGTTTTGCTTGATTTGTGTCTTAAGGTGTTATTCTAGTACGAACTCTTTTATAGATCGATCCGAAAGAATAACTTTCTGGTGGTTTCGCATCCACCATAATCTCTACGTTTGTTCTCCGCTATTAGTGTCTTCGGAGTGACTCTTTGTTGCATGTTGAGGGCTTGTTATATGATCTATCTATGTTATTATTGTTGAGAGAACTTGCACTAGTGAAAGTATGAACCCTAGGCCTTGTTTCCTATCATTGCAATACCGTTTACGCTCACTTTTACCACTTGTTACCTTGCTGTTTTTATATTTCAGATTACAAATACCTATATCTACCATCCATTTTGCACTTGTATCTCCATCTCTTCGCCGAACTAGTGCACCTATACAATTTACCATTGTATTGGGTGTGTTGGGGACACAAGAGACTCTTTGTTATTTGGTTGCAGGGTTGTTTGAGAGAGACCATCTTCATCCTACGCCTCCCACAGATTGATAAACCTTAGGTCATCCACTTGAGGGAAATTTGCTACTGTCCTACAAACCTTTGCACTTGCAGGCCCAACAACGTCTACAAGAAGAAGGTTGTGTAGTAGACATCAGCTGTCAATACCCGAGATCAAGGTGTATCGGAGAAAGACCGGAACATGGAGTATTAGAACTCAAAGTTTTGTCAAGAAAGCCCCAAGACAGGAAATATCAACTATGGAATGATAGCTCATGACAGAGACATAGTCATAAACATGGATATCCATCATTCTATCGCTCGCTCATGTTATTGTCACTGTGTGGTGTTAAACACGCATCTTTCGGAAGAATTGGATGACAAAAGGGCTAATGGAGCACCTGCCAGCAAGAGGTCAAGTTTTAACCTTAGCTGGTGTATCACTAGGATCTAGAGTATTACATCAGGAAGTTTAAGATGGACCTTCGGGAAGCTGTATTTGATAAGGAAGCAGTTCATGAACAACTCAGGACCCAGAAGCTGAAAGTAGCCAAGCTGGAGGAGCAAAACCTCGAGATACCGGAGATTCATCAGGAGCTGAAGGATAGAAGGACATGGTTCATGCCAAGGATGTTGAAACCTAGAAGTTTGGAATTCAACTCCAGAAATATTAAAGGACGTCATGATAGACTTTGCGACAACATAGATGATCTGGCAAAAGAACTTGAGTAGGACAAGCATGATCAGAATAAGCCATCAGAGACATGAACAAGAATCGAAGAGCTTGATGACTTTGAATATTTATTGACCATTAGAAGCCCAAACCCCTATTAGATACGTACGTTAGATGCGACGTTTGTGAGCTGTCATTTGTTTGTTGTTTGTTCGACAGCCACAATAAAACCTGTCTTTTCAAAACTATTGTTTGTACTGTGTGCATCCCTCTCTATCTCTCTTATCCCACCCCAAACCCATGGACCTAATAGAGGATGAATGGAGATGAGCTTATATTTTCTGGACCGATGAGTCAATTGGAGATGGACCAATGGATTCAGAACATGGAGGATCATATGGAGAATAACCCTATAGCCGGAAAGGATATGACCCAGCATGCTCTTCAGAGTTTTGAAAGAGGTGCTGCTACTTGGTGGAGGATGTACCAAACCATCAATGGATGGCAAGGAGTAACCACTTGGAAATAATTTAAGTTGACTTTGCCAAAATCTCGGCTTGTGTCCCAGAAGTTGAGGCCTTATGGAAAGGATATGAAGAAACCTTGTGCATACAACCTTTGTGGAGTAATAGGACACAACCATAAGGAAAATAAGGACGAATACCCTCATAAGCGGAGGATTACCAAAGGAGTTAGCAGAGGATCTCAGGGAACTTCGGTTGGAGATTGTTCCCAAAGGTTTTGTTGCAGCAATGGAAGTTCAGTCTACATTGTTGGGAAAAATCTGTGAAGCTCAAAAGGAATACAAAGAGATTGCTGAGGTAAAAGAGAGGTTGAGCAAAGGAAAGGCCAAAGGTTTTCGTAAGGATGAGCACGACACCTTATGGTTTGAGGATAGTGTACATGTACCCAATAATGCAGAGATTAGGAATTTAATACTTCAGGAGGCTCATGACTCACCATACTCGATTCGCCCTGGAAACACCAAAATGTATTCGGATTTGAAGGAGCGTTTCTGGTGGACTGGTATGAAGAAGGATATTGCGGAGTATGTAGTCATAGGTGATGTATGCCAGAGAGAGTAAAAGCAGAGCATCAGAAGCTAGCAGGATTACTACAGCCTATGCCGATACCCGAATGGAAGTGGGATAAGCTTGGCATGGATTTCATTACCGGATTTCCCAGAACCCAAATGGGACATGATTCTATCTGGGTAGTAGTTGATTCGCTTGACCAAAGTGGCTCACTTTATCCCAGTGAAAACCACCTATACAAGTGATAAGTTGGCCAAGATATATTTGACCAGGATCATATGTATGCATGGAGTTCCGAGGACTATCATATCATATAGAGGAACACAGTTTACCTCAAAGTTTTGGAATCAGCTACACCAGACTTTGGGTACTAGGCTAGAGTTCAGTACAGCCTTTCATCTGCAGACAGAGGGATAAATCGAGAGAGTCAATCATATTCTGGAGGACATGTGGAGAGCGTGTGCGCTAGATTATGGATATAGTAGTGATGATAATCTACCTTACTTGGAGTTCTCATACAACAACAGTTACCCAGCCAGTTTGAAGATGGCCCCTTTTTAAGCTTTGTATGGGAGAAGGAGCCAGACACCGTTGATGTGGGATGAAGTTGGAGATCGTCAGTTGTTTGGACCAAATGTGATCAAGGAGTCAGAAGAGAAGGTTAAGTGGATTCGAGATAGACTGAAGGTAGCTCAGTCCAGGCAGAAGAGTCATGCAGACTCAAAAACGCAAGGAGGTAGTCTATGAAGTTGGAGACAGAGCATGTCTTCATGTGTCCCCTCTGCGAGGAGTTAAGCGATTTGGAGTTAAGGGAAAGTTAGCCCCGAGATTTGTAGGACCATACCGAGTTTTGGAGCGTATGGGAGAAGTGACTAACAAGTTGGAGTCACCCGAAGGACTGTCAGGAGTTCATGATGTGTTTCACGTTTCCCAGTTGAAGAAGTGCCATGCAGAGATGGCCAATATTCCCCTGTAAGGACGCTTGACCCTGGAAAGGATAATGATGTTCCATGAAGTGGAGTATGGACTTCATAAGTATAAGTTTTTATCTTGGTATGTGGGATATCCCACGAGGATGAAGAGATAAATTACTATTAGATATAAAGGAGGTATGATGTTGGAAATATGGGTCAATGGAAATTCCATGATGAGTCTGAGTAATCACGTCTTAGTTTGGTACCAATAGAGGGAAGAGAGACAGTACCATTGGATGTATTTAAGAATGCTAGGAAGCTGGATGTTGGAATAATGATCAGTTGCCCCGATGATGAGTTCAAGGTATACAAGTGATGAGATGGGCCATAACCCACAGGCCCCAGGACCTGCCAAGAAGCAAGCACACTCTTGCTGAAGGAAAAACCCTGGAAGAGATTACGACCTTACCCACCGACGATTTTATAGGAGCAACGCAAAACCTGAGAGTTGTGAAGAAAACAGTAGATGTTTGTTTGGCTTGCAGAATCAATGGATTTATCCGAACTTGGTTCGTTGACAAGAGAAATTCGGCAATGCTTGTGAGGATGACCGAGTGTTAGAATGCGATATTTGCTAAACCATATACACGGTAATGATTTGGGTGCGGGATGGATTGATCACCATACCGACTTACTCTTATTATTCGCCTTGCTATACGGGATGGTAAATCTGTGTGACTTACCTATAGTAGAGAGACGACGATCAAAACCTTGTTTAAACCTTATAATGGTATAAGTATTTTTTTTCCCTTGTACAAGGCATCTGTTGCCAATCGTAGGATATACGGTGAGGTTCAACCTAGACCCATCTCCTGCAGGGGAAACCATAAATGGTTGACCACCATGAGATACCGATAACTGTTTAGTTTTGGCGCCAGACCCGTCAGCTAAGAAGACCCAGTCATGGAATAACCTTATCAAGATGAAAGGACACAGGAATTGAGGAAAAGGTTATGCCACCACCTAAGAGCCTGAGAAGGAATTTTTCCGAGAATCGAGAAGACCGATTCTGTCAATGTAAAGGATGGAGTATATAAGTTTTGATGGAACCGTAACCATGTTTCTAAGGGTGGTAGCACCTCAGACCTCCGGAGACGATGGATGGATTTTGAGAAGACCCCAACCCTAACCCATTTCTTGCTAGCCTCTCCGAATCTCGAGGACGAGATTCATTTTAAGGGTGGTAGGTTTTAACATCCCAAAATTCTAAATTTTGGAATGTTATAATAAATAGATAGATTTGATTTGATTGTTTGATTGATTGAGTGCAATTCAGAACTTTTTGAAAGTTAAATGAGAGGGAATAAAAGGACTTTCCCAAACTTTCATTTTGCATTTGTAATCTCCATGAATTCAAATTCATTTCATCATAAAACCCTAGAGAGAAGATGACATGACTTCTTCCATTTAATTAAATGAAAAAGGGTTTTGAAAAGATTTGAATTTCATTCGGAAATATTTCCAATTCATAAACTTCATGCAACTCAATGATTTTCAAGAGTGAAGAAAAAATGACTTCTTCAAAACATATGAAATATGAGTTGGGAGTTTAAAAGGATCAAATTTAAAGTCCTTTTTGGAAATTATTTTCAGTTTGGACTTATTTGGATTTTACTCAAAATATTTTTCTCCAAAAATACAATATATGGAAAATAGGGTAACATGATTCCCTACATCGGAAAATTGGAGAGAAATTAATTTGAAATCATTTTGGTATTTTTAAAATGATTTTCAGTAGTTTTTATTAGAGCAGGAGCACTGTTTGAATTATTTGAATTTTGTAGATTTTATTTAAAGCTAGAAAAAATGTTCATCTTGTAGGGAATCTTTTTTTGAAAATTTTGATATATTATATGCCTATGTTTTATTTTTAGTTTATTTGCGTTTATTTATTTATTGTCTGCAAAATGTTAAAAAAAAAACCTTTCTCCTTTCGCCGACTGGGCCGGCCCAGCTCCCAGGCCTGGCCACGGCCCAGCCCACGCGTCGCCGCCTCTAAGCTCCCGAGCAGGAGACCGCCTCCACCACGATAGCGTTGCCGCTGCCGTGTCCTTCCCGGACGCCGGCGCGCCTTGCCCCCTCCTCCACGCACCCGAGGTCCCGCCTCCTATAAATGCGCGGGCCCCACCGCCCTCTCTCTGCTCGCGCCGCCGCCCATCGCCAGATCCGCCGCTGCCGCCGCTGTTCTACGCCACCACCTCGCCGCGCCTCCACCCCGCGCGCCACCGCCGCTACCTCGCCACCCTCGCCCCTCACCGTTGCCCGAGCCACCAGAGCACCGCCGGCGACCACGCCCGAGCCGCCCGCTGTCGCCGAAGATCAACCTCGCCGCTGCCGGTTTTGTCGCCAAAGTCGCGGAATCACCGAACCGGTAAATAAACCGCCCGGTCCGGTTTATTCTTTTTCGGTTTTCCATGGTTTACCTTTTAGCCGGGTTTTTTGGGTTAGATTATTTAGCGAACGCTTTCTGTTTAGGAAGTTTTAGTGAATATGTTCGTTCTGTAGTACTATTAAACGAACGTTCGTTATTTAGAGTTTTTCTTTTTCTGTTAGTTTTACTCAGGGACTTCTTTGTAGATGTTTTATTTACAATTTAGCCCCTGGAATTCAAACACTCACAACTTTTTACTCGTTAGTCCAAATCCAACGAAACCAACGCCCACTTCTTCGTTATGATCCGCTCTATCCAGTAATCCAACTCAAGTATGTTTTTGAAATTTTAAAATTTTGAATTAGATCAGATTTGAATTTGAACTTCGTTTGATCATAACTTGAGTTCCGTAACTCCGATTTAGTTGATTCTTTTTGCAAATCGAAGCTCTTGACCTAAACTTTACAATAAGGCCAAATACACATAGTTTTGGTACTGTTAGAAATTGTTTTATGCTTCAAGAGTTATTTGATTTAGTTTTGATGTTTACCGAATTGTTTTCTTCGTTCTCTCCGGTCTTTTGAGTGATTGCTTATGTGTGGTTACTATTGCTTGCTCACGATAGATTGAACGAAGTGTCACGAGTAGAACTATCAAGAGGTTTGAGTGCGAATCATCTTCATCAACATTGCAGGCAAGTTCACACTTTGATCACATCCCTTTTCATACCCAGTTTTTATGCATTAGATCAATCCTCAAACATTGCATGATTAGGATCTAATTAAACTGTGGGTTTTGGGAAAGTATTTGAGGTAGTACCTATTACCTGTTTTATTATCAAACCCATGGGAGTTACTTCTACAATTGCTTATTATGCCATGCTATGCTAGTAGACGTGGATTGGGTGAGTGTATCCATGACAGATGTGAGATTGTTATTTAATGGTTTATTTAAGGTGGCAACTTAAACACACATCTGGGTGGATTGAGGTACCTGGGTATTCCAGGATTGCCTGTTTCTTTTTGGAACGCCACCCAGGCTCAAAGGGATCATGAGATCATTCATGCTAGAAACTTCCGTGTGCAGCCACAAGCTACTATGGGCTCTAGCATAGTTGACTAAGTCGTGCGAACTCTTAGAGTGGTAGACTAGCAGATGTAGGGGATGTAGGTTGGTACTGTCTACCCATTTGTAACGTGCTAGCGCTTCTGAAAGGCTATGTCTCGGTCATCCGTTTCTCAAACACCGTGTAGTGCAAGAATCCCAACGGAGGAGATCGAGTCTTGTGGGGAAAAGTGCGCAAACCTCTGCAGAGTGTAACAAACTAATCATGGTTAGTCGTGTCCTCGGATATGGACATCTTGAGTATCTAGTACTTTGATTATCATGTGAATCTCATCATGATACTTTAAATAATTTTGTTGGGTTAATGATGATATTTTTAATTGGGATTGAGAATGATGTCAACCATTCTCAATGTTTAACAACCACCATGATAGTTAAATAAAATTTATTCCTTTGCAGTAGTGAAAAATTGGCTTTTCGCAAAAACATTATAACCATAGAGCTTTTCCACCAGCCAAATGTGCATGTAGTGATAGCCTTTATTCATCATTATCCTATGGTGTGAAATTGCCAGTACATTCAATATACTGACCCTTTGTGGCTGCAACGTCTCATGTTGCAGGATCTTACGACGAGTAAGTGATACGTTAGGGTTACGATTTCTACACTCAACTTTGCCGTTGGTGTTGATGGGAATCCACAACCTTGTTACTTTCGCTATTTTGGATTGAGGTAATAGTTTTTACGTTATTTTATACATGTGATTTACCTCTGTTATAAATCCTCGAGTAATGTGTGTGTCAGCATATCGTTCCAGGGATGACACTTAAGCACAGAGACTTGACCGTCTGAGGTCAGGTCGCTACAAACGGCAAGGGCGAAGTGGGGGAGAGGAAAACAAGAGGCAAATGGCAAATAATGTAATGCGGGAGATAAGAGTTTGTGATGGGTACTTGGTATGTTGACTTTTGCATAGACTCCCCGGCAAGGGCGCCAGAAATCCTTCTTGCTACCTCTTGAGCACTACGTTGGTTTTCCTTTGAAGAGGAAAGGGTGATGCATTAAAGTAGCATAAGTATTTCCCTCAGTTTTTGAGAACCAAGGTATCAATCCAGTAGGAGGCCACGCACAAGTCCCTCGCACCTACACAAACAAATATAAACCTCGCAACAGATGCAATAAAGGGGTTGTCAATCCCTTCACGGTCACTTACGAAAGTAAGATCTGATAGATATGATAAGATAATATTTTTGGCATTTTTATGATAAAGACTAAAAGTAAAGAAAGCAAAATAAACGGCGCTAGAAATAGCTTGTTGTCGGGAGATTAATATGATGGAAAATAGACCCGGGGGCCATAGGTTTCACTAGTGGCTTCTCTCGAGAGCATAAGTATTACGGTGGGTAAACAAATTACTGTTGAGCAATTGACATAATTGAGCATAGTTATGAGAATATCTAGGCATGATCATGTATATAGGCATCACGTCCGCGACAAGTAGACCGACTCCTGCCTGCATCTACTACTATTACTCCACACATCGACCGCTATCCAGAATGCATCTAGAGTATTAAGTTCAAAAGAACAGAGTAACGCTTTAAGTAAGATGACATGATGTAGAGGGATAAACTCATGCAATATGATATAAACCCCATCTTGTTATCCTCGATGGAAACAATACAATACGTGCCTTGCTGCCCCATCACTTTGGGAAAGGACACCGCAAGATTGAACCCAAAGCTAAGCACTTCTCCCATTGCAAGAAAGATCAATCTAGTAGGCCAAACCAAACTGATAATTCGAAGAGACTTGAAAAGATAACCAATCATACATAAAAGAATTCAGAGAAGATTCAAATATTGTTCATAGATAGACTTGATCATAAACCCACAATTCATCAGTCTCAACAAACACACCGCAAAAGAAGATTACATCGAATAGATCTCCACGAGAATCGTGGAGAACTTTGTATTGAGAACCAAAGAGAGAGAAGAAGCCATCTAGCTAATAATTATGGACCCGAAGGTCTGAGGTAAACTACTCACACATCATAGGAGAGGCTATGGTGTTGATGTAGAAGCCCTCCATGATCAATGCCCCTCCGTGCAGACGCCTAAAAGGCCCCAAGATGGGATCTCACGGCATGTAAGGTTGCGGCGGTGGAATTTGGTTTTCATGGATGCTTCTGTTGGTTTGGGGGTATGTAGGTATATATAGGAGGAAGAAGTACGTCGGTGGAGCAACGTGGGCCCCACGAGGGTGGAGGGCGCGCCTAGGGGTAGCGCGCCCCACCTCGTGCCCTCCTGGTTGCTTTCTTGACGAGGGTCCAAGTCCTCTCGATCACGTTTGTCCCGAAAATCACGTTCCCGAAGGTTTCATTCCGTTTGGACTCCGTTTGATATTCTTTTTCTGCGAAACACTGAAATAGGCAAAAAATAGCAATTCTGGGTTGGGCCTCCGGTTAGTAGGTTAGTCCCAAAAATAATATAAAAGTGTATAATAAAGCCCATTATTCATCCAAAACAGAATACAACATAGCATGAATCAATAAAAAATTATAGATACGTTGGAGACGTATCAGTGCCAACAAACTCATGGCATAGGTCCAGCCAAGAGGAGATGGAATCCACCGGCAGGTGCATCGACCACGACCTGACGTTGGGCTTGAGCACCAACAGGAAGTAGTTGGCGAGCACCTTGCCGTCCCTAGCCTCGGTTGCTTGCATCACAATGGTGTAAAAGCTCAAGAACTCGGACGGATGAGTCTTGTTGTCGTACTTTTTCGGGACCTTTGGCTTGAACGTGCGGGTAGTGGGCCACTCGAAGTGCCATAGCTCACGGGTAAAAGTTGGACAACCTACCTCGTAAGGCAAGTCACTAGAAACCCCCCGGCGTAGGCCTGTACACAGTGGGCACTGCACGCCTATCGGATTGATAGCGTGCTTCCCGTCGCCGCTCGATGGTACTTCGAGCGTGCTCTTCAACCCGCTCCCGAAGAACTTGACGTTGGTCGCGACGAGCTCGTGGATCGGACGATGTCGTGGATCCATCACCACGGGCATCGTCCTGCCGAGCTGGCGAACGTTGCTGTCGTGGTGGAGGGGAGTGCACCATGGTGGTGG
This sequence comes from Aegilops longissima, assembly GCA_021605205.1. Classification (NCBI taxonomy): domain Eukaryota; kingdom Viridiplantae; phylum Streptophyta; class Magnoliopsida; order Poales; family Poaceae; genus Aegilops; species Aegilops longissima. The sequence goes on from CM038676.1 coordinate 125,330,098, forward strand.
CGCCTCCAGCCCTTTCGCCGTTGGGACGCGCCGGCTTGTTGGACCGACGCCATGAGGGGCCTGCCTCCTGGCATTGATCTTTATTGGCGTAGCCAATAAGGCTCTGGATAGCAGCCCTCCACTCTTCTTGCTTCTCCGTAGCAGGAGGGAAGTCGAGGTGTAGCTGCACTCGCGCCAATGCTTCTGCTGGCGTAGGTGGCAATGACAAACACGAGGAACGTGAGGTGCTCAGACTTCTATCCATGTTAGAAGGAGGGTCTTCACGGTTCCGTGGCCGTGCGCCATCTTGACCTGCATCTTGGCGTGCATGTCGGCCCTGCGCATCTCGAGAATGATGCAGAGGGCTCTTTCCACGGAGGCGCCCGGGGTCACCAACGTCGCGGCGCTGCTCGTCGTGCACGGCCTGAGAAGACCGCGGTGCGGGCGCCGGCAGAGGTGTCTTGGAGGTCGCCGCACCGCTAGTAGGCAGAACGGCCCTGCCCTTGGACCCCTGCCGCTCGGTTCATCGTCTTGGGCACGAACGATGCCAATCGCCTGGCTTCGATTGCCGGAGTGTCATGGATGATCGTGATCCGCACCTCCGCGACCACCCCGTCGGCCGTCTGCGCAGGTACGGGCGGTTCAGCTCCAGAGGAACCGATCGCCGTGATCCCCTTCTTCTTGGGAGCCATGGTGATCGAGTAAACGACGCGCTAACTGATGTCGCTTGAAGCTTCATCGGTATTTCCCCAAAGAGTAAGGGATGATGCAGCACAACGGCGGTAGGTATTTCCCTCAGATATGAAAACAAGGTTATCGAACCAGTAGGAGAACCAAGCAACACAACGTAAACAGTCCCTGCACACAGATAACAAATCCTCGCAACCTCGGCGTGTTAAAGGGGTTGTCAATCCCTTTCGGGGTACGGAGCCTCAAGTGGCAAACAAACGTGAGATAAATTTGTAGTAAATTAATAGATCGACCGGCAAATAAAATAAATAAGGAAAAATTGTAGCAAGGTATTTTTGTATTTTTGGTTTAATAGATCTGAAAATAAACGCAAGGAAAAAGTAGATCGCAAAGCAAATATATGAGAAAGAAGACCCGGGGGCCGTAGGTTTCACTAGTGGCTTCTCTCGAGAAAGATAACAAACGGTGGGTAAACAAATTACTGTTTGGCAATTGATATAACCTCAAATAATTATGATGATATCTAGGCAATGGTCAATACATAGGCATCACGTCCAAGATTAGTAGACTGACTCCTGCCTGCATCTACAACTATTACTCCACACATCGACCGCTATCCAGCATGCATCTAGTGTATTAAGTTCATGGAAAAACGGACTAATGCAATAAGAACGTTGACATGATGTAGACAAGATCCGTTTATCTATGGCGGTAGATATAGATCTTGTCTTTTTATCCTTAGTAGCAATGATACATACGTGTCGGTTCCCTTTCTGTCACTGGGATCAAGCACCGTAAGATCGAACCCACTACCGGGCACCTTTTCCCATTGCAAGATAAATAGATCAAGTTAGCCAAACAAAACTCCAATGTCGGAGAAGAAATACGAGGCTATAAGAGATCATGCATATAAGAGATCAAATAAGCTCAAATAACTTTCATGGATATAAAAAGATATGATTGATCATAAACTCAAAGTTCATCATATCCCAACAAACAACCGCAAAAGAGTTACATCATATGGATCTCCAAGAGACCATTGTATTGAGAATTCAACGAGAGAGAGAACGCCATCTAGCTACTAACTACGGACCCGAAGGTCTACAAAGAACTACTCATACATCATTGGAGACACACCAATGGAGGTGGTGAACCCCATCCGAGATGGTGTCTAGATTGGATCTGGTGATTCTTGACTCTGCGGCGCCTGGATGAATATTTCATCGACCGTGCAAGGGTTTCTGGAATATTGGGGTATTTATAGAGCAAAGAGGCGGTCTAGGGGGCACCCGAGGTGGGCACAACCCACCAGGGCGCGCCCTGGTGGGTTGTCCCCTCCTCGGGACTTCCCCCAGGTGCAACCAGGGCCCAACTTCTTCCTTCTGGTCCATAAAACATCTCCGTAAAGTTTCGTGGCATTTGGACTCCGTTTGATAAGGATTTTATGCGATGTAAAAAACATGGAAAAACAGCAAGTGGCACTTGGCACTATGTCAATAGGTTAGTACCAAAAAATGATATAAAATGACTTTAAAATGATTATAAAACATCCAAGATTGATAATAAAATGGCATGGAACAATCAAAAATTATAGATACGTTGGAGACGTATCAGCATACCCAAGCTTAACTCCTGCTCGTCCTCGAGTAGGTAAGTGATAAAAACAGAATTTTTGATGTGGACTGCTGTCTATCATGTCATATCATATTCTTTTCTTTATCGCATGGACATTTGGAATTTTATGTGATTCAAAGAAATAGTCTAGTTTTGACATAATAATTTAGATACTCAAGCATATCAACAAGCAACCATGTCTTTCAAAATATCAACGCTAAAACAAGTTATCCCTAGCCCATCATGCTCAAATATTGATCCATTCATGAAACACACTCGAATATTAACTACACTCAATACTTAAGTACGATTATATTGCCTCCTAGTTGGTGATTTTATAAGAGAAGATGGAGACTCAAATTTCAAAATAAAAAATGAATAAAGTAAAAGAAAGGCCCTTCGCAGAGGGAAGTAGGGATTTGTAGAGGTGCCAGAGCTCAAAGCGAAAAACTTAGAGGTAAAAACATTTTGGGAGGTGTATCCATCCCACCAACAAAAACGACTTAGAGTTCCCGACACTTTCCATGCTAGATATGCCATAGGCGGTTCCCAAACAGAAAATAAAGTTTATTCCTTTTTCCACCATACTTTCACTTTCCATGGCTAACCGTATCCACTGGTGCCCTCCATACCAACACTTTCCAAGGAATTTATTATTTGACAACATAAAGTAAATTCATCTTTTTTGCATTTCGGGAGTGGGCATTCCTAATACCTTTTCCTTACTCTCGTGCAATGACAAGTGAATAAACACTCATCTTGAGAATAACACATCTAGCATGGAAAATATTAGCCACCCGTTACTGTTCCGCGAGTGAAACAAACACACAAAAGAGAAGTTTATTTAGAAAATTAGAGATGGCACATGCAAATTTTCTTAGAACGGCAAAAGGATACTGCATATAGGTAGATATAGTGGACTCATGTGGCAAAACTGGTTTGAAGGATTTTGGATGCACAAGTAGAGGTCATACTTAGTGCAAAATGAAGGCTAGCAAAAGAATGGGAAGCGACCAACCAAGAAACGAATAATCTCATAAGCAAGCATTAAGCATAATTAACACCGGATAATGCACCACAAGTAGGATATAATTTTCATTGCATGATTATTGACTTTCATGCATGCATAGGGAATCACAAATCTTAACACCAATATTCTTACTAGAGCACAATTACTCACCAACATAACTCACATATCACATCATCATATCTCAAAACTATTACTAAGAATCAAGTTTAATTTGTCCAATGATCTTCATGACATATTTTGCTTTATCTTTATCCTTCTTGGGTATCTATCACTTTGGAACTAATTTTCATGTGTTGCTTTTCATAAGCTCAAACAAATATAAGTGAAGATCATGAGCATAATAAATTTTCTTTCTCTCAAAATAATTTAAGTGAAGCAAGAGAGAATTTCTTCAATATTTTACTAACTCTCAAATAAATATAAGTGAAGAAAGAGAGAATTTCTTCAAAAATACTAAGCACACCGTGCTCGAAAAGATATAAGTGAAGCACTAGAGCAAGTCCATTGCTCATAAAATTTTTAAGTGAAGCATAGAGAGCAATTCTAACAAGTCATGACATAATTTTGGCTCTCTCAAATAGGTGTGTCCAGCAAGGATTGATGACCTAAAACTAAAAATAAAACAACCAAAGACTCAAATCATACAAGACGCTCCAAGCAAAACACATATCATGTGACGAATAAAAATATAGCCTCGAGTAAAATACCGATGGTCGTTAGAAGAAAGAGGGGATGCCACTCGGGGGCATTGCTACCTCTTGAGCATGTGTTGGTTTTCCCTTGAAGAGGAAAGGGCGACGCAGCAAAGTAGCGTAAGTATTTCCCTCAGTTTTTGAGAACCGCAAAAGAGTATTACATCGAATAGATCTCCAAGAACATCGAGGAGAACTTTCTATTGAGAATCAAAGAGAGAGAAGAAGCCATCTAGCTAATAATTATGGACCCGAAGGTCTATGGTAAACTACTCACGCTTCATCGGAGAGGCTATGATATTGATGTAGAAGCCCTCCGTGATTGATCCCCCCTTCGGCAGATTGCCGAAAAAGGCCCCAAGATGGGTCTCGCGGGTACAGAAGGTTGCGGCAGTGGAAAAGTGGTTTCGTGGCTCCCACTGATGTTTCTAGGGTATAAGAGTATATATAGGCAAAAGAAGTACGTCAGTGGAGCTACGAGGGGCCCATGAGGGTGGGGGCGCGCCTACCCCCTGGGCGCGCCCTCCTGCCTCGTGGCCACCTCGTGGAGTTCCAGACTTCGACTCTAAGTCTTCTGGATTGCTTTCGGTCCAAGAAAGATCATCGTGAAGGTTTCATTCCGTTTGGACTTCATTTGGTATTCCTTTTCTGCGAAACTCTAAAATAGGAAAAAAAACAGAAACGGGCACTGGGCCTCCGGTTAATAGGTTAGTCCCAAAAATAATATAAAAGAGCATATTAAAGCCCATTAAACATCCAAAACAGATAATATAATAGCATGGAACAATAAAAAAATATAGATACGTTGGAGACGTATCAAGCATCCCCAAGCTTAATTCATACTCGTCCTCGAGTAGGTAAATGATAAAAACAGAATTTTTGATGTAGAATTCTACCTAACATATTTATCAATGTAATTTTCTTTATTGTGGCATGAATGTTCAGATCTGAAAGATTCAAGACAAAAGTTTAATATTGACATAAAAATAATAGTACTTCAAGCATACTAATAAAGCAATCATGTCTTCTCAAAATAACATGGCCAAAGAAAGCTATCCCTACAAAATCATAGAGTCTGGCTATGCTCCATCTTCATCACACAAAATATTTAAATCATGCACAACCCCGATGACAAGCCAAGCAATTGTTTCATACTTTTGATGTTCTTAAACTTTTTCAATCTTCACACAATACATGAGTGTGAGCCATGGACATAACACTATAGGTGGAATAGAGTGGTGGTTGTGGAAAAGACAAAAAGGAGAAGATAGTCTCACATCAACTAGGCGTATCAACGGGCTATGGAGATGCCCATCAATAGATATCAATGTGAGTGAGTATGGATTGCCACGCAACGGATGCACTAGAGCTATAAGTGTATCAAAGCTCAAAAAGAAACAAAGTGGGTGTGCATCCAACTCGCTTGCTCACGAAGACCTAGGGCAATTTGAGGAAGCCCATCATTGGAATATACAAGCCAAGTTCTATAATGAAAAATTCCCACTAGTATATGAAAGTGACAACATAGGAGACTCTCTATCACGAAGATTATGGTGCTACTTTGAAGAACAAGTGTGGTAAAAGGATAGTAGCATTGCCCCTTCTCTCTTTTTATCTCATTTTTTTGAGCCTTTTCTCTTCTTTTTATGGCCTCTTTTTTCCCCTTTTTTTATTTTTCGTCCGGAGTCTCATCTCGACTTGTGGGGGAATCATAGTCTCCATCATCCTTTCCTCACTGGGACAATGCTCTAATAATGATAATCATCACACTTTTATTTACTTACAACTCAAGAATTACAACTCGATACTTAGAACAAAATATGACTATATGTGAATGCCTCCGGCGGTGTACCGGGATGTGCAATGAATCAAGAGTGACATGTATGAAAAAATTATGAATGGTGGCTTTGCCATAAATACGATGTCAACTACATGAGCATGCAAGGCAATATGACAATGATGGAGCGCGTCATAATAAACGGAATGGTGGAGAGTTGCATGGCAATATATCTCGGAATGGCTAGGGAAATGCCATAATAAGTAGGTATGGTGGCTGATTTGAGGAAGGTAAATGGTGGGTTTATGGTACCAGTGAAAGTTGCATGGTACTAGAGAGGCTCGCAATTGTGGAAGGGTGAGATTGCGTATAATCCATGAACTCAACATTAGTCATAAAGAACTCACATACTTATTGCAAAAATCTAATAGTTATTGAAACAAAGTACTACGCGCATGATCCTAGGGGGATAGATTAGTAGGAAAAGACCATCGCTCGTCCCCAATCGCTACTCATAAGGAAGACAGTCAAAGAATAAATCATGCTCCGACTTCATCACATAACGGTTCACCATACGTGCATGCTCCGGGGATCACAAACTTTAACACAAGTATCTCTCAAATTCACAACTACTCTACTAGGATGACTATAATATCACCATCTTCATATCTCAAAACAATCATAAAGAATCAAACTTCTCATAGTATTCAATGCACTTTATATGAAAGTTTTTATTATACCCATCTTTGATGCCCATCATATTAGGACTAATTTTATAGCCAAAGCAAATTACCATGCTGTTCTAAAAGACTCTGAAAATAATATAAGTGAAGCATGAGAGATCAATAATTTCTATAAAATAAAACCGCCACCGTGCTCTAAAAAGATATAAGTGAAGCACTAGAGAAAAATTATATAGCTCGAAAGATATAGGTGAAGCACATAGAGTATTCTAATAAATTACGATTCATGCGTGTCTCTCCCAAAAGGTGTGTAAAGCAAGGATGATTGTGGTAAACTAAAAAGCAAAGACTCATATCATACAAGACGATCCAAGCAAAACACATATCATGTGGTGAATAAAAATATAGCCTCAAGTAAAGTTACCGATAGACAAAGATGAAAGAGGGGATGCCTTCCGGGGCATCCCCAAGCTTAGGATTTTGGTTGTCCTTGAATTTTACCTTGGGGTGCCTTGGGAATCCCCAAGCTTAGGCTCTTGCCACTCCTTATTCCAAAATCCATCAAATCTTTACCCAAAAACTCAAGTTACGATCAAACGAAGTTCAAATACAAATCTGTTTGAATTAAAAAATTTAAAACTTTCAAAAACATGTTTAAGTTGTTTTACTGGATAGAGGGGATCATAACGAAGAAGTGAGCTTTGGTTTCATTGGATTTGGACAAACGAGCGAAAAGTAGTGATCGTTTGAAAATCAGGGACTAATCTGTAAATAAAATCATCACAGATAGGTCCCTGGCCGAAAATAAAAAGAAAAAGAAAAATCTATCTAACGAACGTTCGCTACATAGCCCTACAGAACGAAATTGTTCGCTAGAGAATACTAACAGACGAACGTCCACTAATTAACCTAACTAAAAAAAATATAAAAACGGCTTTAAAAGAAAAACCGAGGAAAACCAAAAAAATATATTAAACCGGACTGGGGCGGTTTATACCGGTTCGGAGGTTTTCTGACGAAAACCGGCGGCGGTTTAGATCGGATCGCGACGGCGGCTGCTGCTTTCCGGCGAGGGCGGGGCGGCAGCGAGGCGGCGAGGCGGCGTGGAGATGCAATGGTGAGGTGGCGCGGCAGACGGCTTTGGCGCTGCAATGAGGCGGCGGCAGATTAGGCGGGCGGCGCGGGCGGTTGGTGTCGGCGGCGATGCGAGGGGCGGCGAGATGCGGCGTGGGAGGAGAGAGAGAGGCAGGGTCGGGCCTCGGGTTTTACAGGGGACGGGCGGCGAACCTTGGGAAGCGGAGTCCCAAGCGCTCACGGCGGCGCGGCGGTTCTCTGAGCAGAGTCCCGCACGGGGACGACGGGCGAGGCGGCGCGAAGCTGGGCTGCGGCCTAGCAGGGGCTGGGCCGGCCCAGTCGGCGACGGAGGAAGATTTTTTTTAACATTTTTTTCCAAACAAAGAAAAGTAACTAAAACAAAATAAGTAAAAAATATTATATAGGCATATAATATATCAAAATTTTCAGAAAAGGATTTTCTTCAACTTGAACATTTTTCTAACCTCAAATAAAATCTACAAAAATTTAAATAAAGCAAACAATGCTACTGCTCTAATAAAATCCAATAAAAATCATTTTAAAAATACCAAAATAAATTCAAATTTATTTCATCCAATTTTCTATTGTAGGAATCATTTTACCCTAATTTCCCTATATTTCATTTTTGGAGAAAAATAATTTGAATAAAACCCAAATAACTCCAAATTGAAAATAATTTCAAAAGGACTGTGAATTTGATTCTTTTAAACTTCCAACTCATATTTCATATAATTTGAAGAAGTCATTTTATCTTCTCTCATGAAAATCATTGAGTTGCTTGAAGTTTCTGAATTTGAAAATAGTTCCAAATGAAATTCAAATATTTTCAAATACGCTTTTCATTTATTTAAATGGAAGAAGTCATGTCATCTTCTCTCTAGGGTTTTGTATTTGAAAAGAATTTGAATTCACGAAGATCAGAAAGCAAGCTGAAAGTTTGGGAAAGTCCTTTTATTCCCTCTCATTAAACTTTTGAAAGGTTTTGAATTTCACTCACTTTCAGTCAATCAATCAAACAAATCTATCTATTTATTGTAACATTCCACAATTTAGAATTTTGGGATGTTACAAACCTACAACCCTTAAAATGAATCTCGTCCTCGAGTTAGGGGTCTTCTCAAAATCCATCGATCATCACAGGGGGGTCTAGGGTGCTACCACCCTCAGAAACATGGTATGGTTCCATCACAACTCATATACTCCATCCTTATTGTGGACAGTGTCGGTCTTCTCAGATATTCGGGAAAATTCCTTCTCTGGGCTCTTTCAGTAGTGGCATAACTCTTACCGCAATTCTTCTGTCCTTTCATCTTGGTAAGGTTATTCCGAGACTGGGTCTTCTTAGCTGACAGGTCTGGCGCCAATGCTAAACAACTATCGATATCTCATGGTGGTCAACAATTTATTGTTTCTCCTGCAGGAAATGGATCTGGGTTGAACCTCACCGTATATCCTACGGTTGGCAACAACCGCCGTGTACAAGGGAAAAATTATCATACCATTCTAAGGTTTAAACAAGGTTTTGATCGTCGTCTCTCAACTATAGGCAAGTCACTCAGATTTACCATCCCATATAGCAAGGCGATTAATAAGAGTAAGTCGGTATGGTGATCAATCCATCCCGCACCCAAATCATTACCCTGTATATGGTTTAGCGAATCTCGCATTCTAACACTCGGTCATCCTCACAACCATTGCAGAATTCTCTTGTCTACGAACCAAGTTCGGATAAATCCATAGATTCTGCAAGCCAAACAAACACCTATCGTTTCTTCACACTCTCAGGTTTTGCATAAACTCCTATAAAATCGTCTGTTGCTAAAATCATAACTTCTTCCAGGGTTTTTTCTTCAGCAAGAGTGTGCTTGCTTCTTGGCAGGTCCTGGGGCCTGTGGGTTATCGCCCATCTCATTACTTGTAAACCTTGAACTCATCCTCGGGGCAACTGATCTTTAATCCAACATCCAACATCCAGCTTCCTAGCATACTTAAAATCCATCCAATTGTACTTTCCTTCTTCCTCCTATTGGTACCAAACTAAGACGTGATTACTCAGACTCATCATGGAGTTACAACTGCTCCTTATTACCAACATTACACCTCCTTTATATCCAATAGTACTTCATCTCTTCATACTCCTGGGGTATCCCACATATCGAGACAAAACTCATACTTATTTTGTCCGAAATCCACTCCGTGGAATATCATTATCTTTTCCAGGGGTCGAGGGTCCTCACAGTTACTACCACCCTTTAAATGCACAAACTCATCCATAGACCATATTTCTCATATACTCGAAAATGGTCAAAATCTTTCTTCCTAGAGTAACTTCTCATAAAAATCCAAATCAGTACCAATGATGCTTTATCGATTCTCAATTTATTACAATCCCCTGCATTTCCTTTACATAATTTTACTTCTCCTGAAAATAAGGGTGCTTACTACTCTATTTATTACATTCCTTACTCCAGTATCAAAATACTGAAGTACACTGCTCATGCCTCGTTGCGTTCTGGACATTCCCTAGCACCATGCCCTACTTCTTTGCAACGTAAAAAAATGACTTTCATCAAATCTCGGGGCTTATTTGTGATTGTGCCTACTCCTTGGTTTCTTGGCTCCTTTCCTGGGCACATATTGTCATAGTGACCCAACATTCTGCACTTGAAACAGGTGATGTAACTCAGGTCCTTCTCTGCAGAGATTTGGTTCTTCCTGGTAAACTTTCCCTTCTTCCTCATGGATTTCTTCGTTCCGATCAATACTTCCATTTCCTGTGGATCAAACTCCACTTCTTCCATCGGGAAGTCCTCCAGGTACTCTTGGCTTTCATTTGTGCAATACCGTGATAAATGTCCTTCTTCCCCACATGAATAACAAGCATGGGAGTAAAATTTGTTTAGGCCTTCTGCATCGGGGTCTTCAACAACTTCCATCTTCACAGGTTCCTCAAATCCTTCCCAAAGGGCTTCTTTCATTGCTTCATTCTTCTGTTGGATGGTTCGTTGTACCATAGGGTAAATGTGACACTAAAGTCACGTGCATAGTGGGGCATTCTTCAGCTGGGTGACTTTCTTCACAATGAGGACATCCATCATTATGTTCCTCATGGGTGTGTCCTATTTCTCCACAAATCTTGCAGGCACAAGGCTTCTTCATATCACTTCCATAAGGCTTCAATTTCTGGGACACAACCCGAGACTTTGGTAAATTCGACTTAAATTCTTTCCAAGTGGTTACTCCTTGCCATCCATTGATGGTTTGGTACATCCTCCACCAAGTAGCAACACCTCTTTCAAAGCACTGAAGAGCATGTTGGGTCATATCCTTTCCGACTATAGGGTTATTCTTCATGTGATCCTTGATGTTCGGAATCCATCGGTCCGTCTCCAATTGACTTATCGGTCCAGGTAACATGAGTTCATCTCCATTCATCCTCTATTGGGTCCATGGGTTTTCGGGTGAGATAAGAGAGATAGAAAGGTATGCACACAATGCAAACAAAAGTTTTGAAAAGACAGATTTTATTTGTGGCTGTCGGAAAAAAGATCAAACAAATGACAGCTCACAAGCATCACATCTAACGTAGGTATATAACAGGGGTTTGGTCTTCTAATGGTCAATAAATCTTCAAGTCATCAAACTCCTCAAGTCTTGTTCATGCCTCCAATGGTTTCTTCCGATCATGCTAGTCTTTCTCAAGTTCTTTCGCCAGATCATCTCTATAGACGCTAAGTCTCTCGTGGCGTCCTTCACTATTCCGGAGTTGCATTCAAAACTTTGGGTTTGAACATCCTTGGCATGACCTTTGTCCCACTGTCCTTCAGTTCCTGACGAATCTCCGGTATCTCGAGGTTTTGTTCCTCCAGTTTGGCTACTTCTGCTTCTGGGTCCTAAGTTCTTCACGAAATTTTCTCCTTGTCAAATACGGCTTCCTGAAGGTTCATCTTAACTTCTTGAAGTAACACTCCAGATCCTGGCGATACACCAGCTAAGTTTGAAACTTCGTCTTGCTGATAGGTGCTGCATCAGCCTTCTACATCCAATCCTTCCATGCATATGCATGCTTAACTCAGCACGGTGACAATCGCATAAGCGGCGATGACACCATGGTTAGTCGTGTTTATGCCCATGTTACGGCCATGAGCTTTATTTCCATAATTAATCTCTCCTATATTTGGTTTCTGGAACTTTGAGTTCTAATGCTCCATATTCCGGTCTTTCTCCCATACACCTTGATCTCGGGTACTGCCAGCTTCAATAGTCTGACAATTTCCATAAGGGTAGCCTTCCTAGGTCATACAAATCTAGGTTTTCTTCAGGGACTTCAAATTCTCCTAGTCTTCGGAGTCTTCAACCATTGTAGTTCCCATTATTCAGATGCACGGTAAAAATCTTCTTCATTCCGTAGTGGTCTTGGTTGTCCGATGTCTTGCACTTCTTGGAGTGGTCTCATCAGTCGAATCATCGTGGTCAAAAGGGAAAGGGGTATGGTCTCACTAAAAGGGAATATTTGAATAAGCTCAGAAGAGAAGAGAGATAAAATATCTTTTTGAAAATGAAGTTTTAGAGCAAATCTTTCCTATGGGCTTGCCAGTTTCTAGGGGTCATGTCCTACAGTCAACATGTGCTCTGATAAAATCTTGTAGCGACCCGACCTCAGATGGTAAAATCTCTGTGCTTAAGTGTCATCCCTGAATCGGTATGCTGACACACACAGTACTCGAGGATTTATTACAGAGGTAAATCACATGTAAAAAGTAACGTAAATACTATTACCTCAATCCAAATAGCGGAAGTAACAACAAGGTTGTGGATTCCCATCAACACCAACGGCAAAGTTGAGTGTAGAAATCGTAACCCTAACGTATCACTTACTCGTCATAAGAATCCTGCAACATGAGACGTTGCAGCCACAAAGGGTCAGTACATTGAATGTACTGGCAAATTCACACCGTAGGAGAAATAATGAGTAATAACTATCACTACATGCATATATGGCTGGTGGAAAAGCTCTATGGTTATATTGTTTTTGCGAAAATCCAAATTTTCCCTACTGCAAAGGAATATATTTTATTTAACTACAAAGTTGGTTGAAAATTATTGAGAAGGTTCCTCCAACTCAATCCCAAAATAATAATCATTAACCCAATCAAATTAATTAAATAAAGTGTTGAGATCAACATGATAATCCAAAAACTCAATACTCAAGATGTCCATAACCGGGGACACGGCTAATCATGATTAGTTTGTACACTCTGCAAAGGTTTGCGCACTTTCCCCACAAGACTCGATCTCCTCCGTTGGATTTCTCGCACTACAGGGTGTTTGAGAAACGGATGACCGAGACACAGTCTTTCTGAAGCATTAACTCTCTACTCTGGATAGACAGTACCACCTACAACCCACTACATCTTCTAGTCTACCTCTTCAAGAGCTTCATGCAACTTACTCAACTATGCCAGAGCCCATAATGGCTTGTGGCTGCACACGGGAGTTTCTAGCATGAATAATCTTATGATCCCTTTGAGCCTGGGTGGCGGGCCGTAGGATGATCACGCGGGTCCTCCGAGATATCCTAGGACAACACTGGTTTCTCCAGGTGCCCGCAAGCAATCCACCCAGATGTGCATTAAAGTAGCCACCTTAAGTTGAACCATTAAGTAAACAATCTCACATCAGTCGTGGAATACACTCAAACCCAATCCACGTCTACGAGCATAGCATGGCAATATAAGCATAACGTAATAGTAACTCCCAAGGTTTGAATGCAGGGGAATAGGTTTCTACCTCATCAACTACTTCCCAATACCCACATGTTATCAAATCCTAACCATGCAATGTTTGAGGGTTGAAACTAATGCATAAAAACTGGGTATGAAGAGTATGATCAAAGTGTGAACTTGCATGTACTGTTCATGACGATGATTCGCACTCAAAACTCTTGATAGTTCTACTCGTCACACACCGGTCAATCTATCGTAAGCAAGCAATAGTAACCACACATAAGCAATCACTCAAAAGATCAGAAAGATCGAAGAAGTCGATTCGAAAAACATCAAAACCAAGCAAATAACTATTGCAACATAAAACAATTTCTAACAGTACCAAAATTATGTGAGTTTGGACTTATCAGAAAGTTTAGGTCAAGAGCTTCGATTTGCAAAAAGAATCAACTGAATCAGAGTTATAGAACTCAAGTTACGATCAAACGAAGTTCAAATACAAATCTGTTTGAATTCAAAATTTTAAAACTTTCAAAAACATGTTTAAGTTGTTTTAGTGGATAGAGGGGATCATAACGAAGAAGTGAGCATTGGTTTCGTTGGATTTGGACAAACGAGCAAAAGGTAGTGATCGTTTGAAAATCAGGGACTAATCTGTAAATAAAATCATCACAGATAGGTCCCTGACCGAAATTAAAAAGAAAAAGAAAAATCTATCTAACAAACGTTCGCTACAGAGACCTACGAAACGAAATTGTTCACTACAGAAAACTAACGGACAAACGTCCACTAATTAACCTAACTAAAAAATATAAAACCGGCTTTAAAAGAAAAACCGAGGAAAACAAAAAAAATATTAAACCGGACTCGGGCGGTTTATACTGGTTCGGGGGTTTTCTGACGAAAACCGTCAGAAAACCGGCGGCGGCGGTTTAGATCGGATCGCGGCGGCGGCGGCGGCTCTCCGGCGAGGGCGGCGCCGCTGCGAGGCGGCGGGGAGAGATGCGAAGGGCGACGGGCATCGCTGGCGCGCGTCAGCAATGAGGCGAAGCCGCGGACTAGGCGGCGGCACGGCGGTTGGTGTCGGCAGTGGCGGGGAAGCAGCGGAGGCGGCGATGCGAGGGCCGGCGGGATGCGGCGCAGGAGGAGAGAGAGGCGGGGCCGGGCCTCGGGTTTTATAGGGGAGGGGCGGCGAACCTCGGGAAGCGGAGTCCCAAGCGCTCACGGCGGCGGGCGGTTCTCCGAGCAGAGTCCCGCACGGGGACGATGGGCGAGGCGGCGCGAAGCTGGGCTGCGACCTGGCAGGGGCTTGGCCAACATGAACATTTTTCTAACCTCAAATAAAATCTACAAAAATTTAAATAAAGCAAACGGTGCTACTTCTCTAATAAAATCCAATAAAAATCATTTTAAAAATACCACAATAAATTCAAATCTATTTCTCTCCAATTTTCTATTTTAGGGAATCATTTTACCCTAATTTCCATATATTTTATTTTTGAAGAAAAATAATTTGAATAAAAACCCAAATAACTCCAAATTGAAAATAATTTCAAAACGACTTTGAATTTGATTCTATTAAACTTCCAACTCATATTTCATATAATTTGAAGAAGTCATTTTATCTTCTCTCATGAAAATCATTGAGTTGCTTGAAGTTTCTGAATTTGAAAATAGTTCCAAATGAAATTCAAATATTTTCAAATACCCTTTTCATTTATTTAAATGGAAGAAGTCATGTCATCTTCTCTCTAGGGTTTTATATTTGAAAATAATTTGAATTCACGGAGATTAGAAAGCAAGCTGAAAGTTTGGGAAAGTCCTTTTATTCCCTCTCATTTAACTTTCGAAAAGTTTCGACTTTCACTCACTTTCAGTCAATCAATCACACAATCAAACAAATCTATCTATTTATTATAACATTCCAAATTTAGAATTTTGGGATGTTACAAACCTACCACCCTTAAAATGAATCTCGTCCTCGAGATTCGGAGAAACTAGAAAGAAATAAGTTGGGTTTGGGGTCTTCTCAAAATCCATCGATCATCACAGGGGGGTCTGGGGTGCTACCACCCTTAGAAACATGGTACGGTTCCATCAAAACTCATATACTCCATCCTTATTGTGGACAGTGTCGGTCTTCTCAGATCTTCGGGAAAATTCCTTCTCTGGGCTCTTCTGGTAGTGGCATAACCCTTACCGCAATTCTTCGGTCCTTTCATCTTGGTAAGGTTATTCTTAGCTGACAGGTCTGGCGCCAATGCTAAACAACTATCGATATCTCATGGTGGTCAACAATTTATGGTTTCTCCTGCAGGAAATGGATCTGGGTTGAACCTCACCGTATATCCTACGGTTGGCAACAACTGCCGTGTACAAGGGAAAAATTATCATACCATTCTAAGGTTTAAACAAGGTTTTGATGGTCGTCTCTCAACTATAGGCAAGTCACTCAGATTTACCATCCCATATAGCAAGGCGAATAATAAGAGTAAGTCGGTATGGTGATCAATCCATCCCGCACCCAAATCATTACCCTGTATATGGTTTAGCGAATCTCGCGTTCTAACACTCGTTCATCCTCACAAGCATTGCAGAATTTCTCTTGTCGACGAACCAAGTTCGGATAAATCCATTGATTCTGCAAGCCAAACAAACATATATCGTTTCTTCACACTCTCAGGTTTTGCATAAACTCCTATAAAATCGTCTGTTGCTAAAATCGTAACTTCTTCCAGGGTTTTTCCTTCAGCAAGAGTGTGCTTGCTTCTTGGCAGGTCCTGGGGCCTGTGGGTTATGGCCCATCTCATTACTTGTAAACCTTGAACTCATCCTCGGGGCAACTGATCTTTAATCCAACATCCAACTTCCAGCTTCCTAGCATACTTAAAATCCATCCAATTGTACTTTCCTTCTTCCTTCTATTGGTACCAAACTAAGATGTGATTACTCAGACTCATCATGGAGTTACAACTGCTCCTTATTAACAACATTACACCTCCTTTATATCCAATAGCACTTCATCTCTTCATACTCCTGGGGTATCCCACATATCGAGACAAAACTCATACTTATTTTGTCTGAAATCCACTCCGTGGAATATCATTATCTTTTCCAGGGGTCCAGGGTCCTCACAGTTACTACCACCCTTTAAATGCACAAAGTCATCCATAGACCATATTTCTCATATCCTCGAAAATGGTCAAAATCTTTTTTCCTAGAGTAACTTCTCATAAAAATCCAAATCAGTACCAACGATGCTTTTTCGACTCTCAATTTATTACAATCCCCTGCATTTCCTTTACATAATTTAACTTCTCCTGAAAATAAGGGTGCTAACTACTCTATTTATAACATTCCTTACTCCAGTATCAAGATACTGAAGTACTCTGCTCATGCTTCCTTGCGTTCTTGACATTCCCTAGCACCATGTCCTATGATACGTCTCCAACGTATCTATAATTTATGAAGTATTCATGTTATTTTATTATCCTTCTAGGATGTTTTATATGCACTTATATGATATTTTATATGATTTTTGGGAATAACCTATTAACCTAGAGCCCAGTGCCAGTATCTGTTTTCTCCTTGTTTTAGAGTATCACAGAAAAGGAAAACTAAACGGAGTCCAATTGACGTGCCACTTGACGGAGATCATTTTTGGACCAGAAGAAGCCCATGGAGTAGCAGAAGCAGGCCAGAAGAGTCCCGGGCTGCCCACGAGGGTGGGGGGCGCGCCCACCCCCCTAGGGCACGCCCCCTACCTCGTGGACAGCCCGGAGACCCCCCTGACGTGAAATCAACGCAAAACTCTTCTATATATACCCAAACATCCAGAAAGAAACCTAGATCGGAAGTTCCGCCGCCGCAAGCCTCTGTAGCCACGAGAAGTCAATCTAGGCCCTCTCCGACACCCTGCCGGAGGGGACCATCATCATCGGTGGCCATGGAGAAGTATCCCGGAGGGGCCATCATCATCATGAAGGCCAAGGACCAGAGGGTGGAGGCCATGGAGGAGGAAGCACAAGGGGAAGAACCTCTCCTCCTCTCTTCCGGTGGCGCCGGAGTGCCATCGGGAGGGGAATCATCGCCACGGTGATCGTCTTCATCAACATCACCATCATCATCACCATCCTCATCTCTTTTACGCGGTCCAGTCTCTCGCACCCCGCTGTAATGATGTGTTGCCATCCTATGATGTTTTGAGTAGATATCTTTTGTCTTTGGGTTGATTGATGATCTAGATTGGTATGAGTTGTATGTTTTACTTTGGGTGTTGTCCTATGGTGCCCCCCGTGTCGCGCAAGCGTGAGGGATTCCCACTGTAGGGTGTTGCAATACATTCATGATTCGCTTATAGTGGGTTGGTGAGTGACTGAAACACAAACCCAAGTAAGAGGGATTGTTGCGTATGGGAATAAAGAGGACTTGATGCTTTAATGCTATGGTTAGGTTTTACCTTAATGATCTTTAGTAGTTGCATATGCTTGCTAGAGTTCCAATTAGAAGTGCATATGATCCAAGTATAGAAAGTATGTTAGCTTATGCCTCTCCCTCATATGAAACTGCAATAGTGATTACCGGTCTTGTTAACGATTGCCTAGGACAATTCCGCACACCGATCAATCATTATTCCACACTCGCTATTTATATTATTTAGTAATATATTCTAACTTTATGATAACAGCACCTACTTTTATATTTTAGCTCTCCGATATCATACAAAGTTATCCGCTTCATACCCACAACGTAGTTTTATTTCTCGTTTCTAGTTGGAAGCAAACGTTCGGTATACGTAGAGTTGTATCAGTGGCAGATAGGGCTTGAGAGAATATTGATCTTACCTTTAGCTCCTTGTGGGTTCGACACTCCATACTTATCACTTCCACCTTTGGAAATTGCTACGATGATTCCCTGCATTTGGGGATTATCAAGCTCTTTTCTGGCGCCGTTGCTGGGGAGCAACAGCGTGGGGTTGATATTCTCGTGTATGCTGTTTGCTTTCTTCAGTAAGTAGATTTTGTTTTTCCTTTTTTGTTTCTGTTTAGTTGTGGGTGAAACATACAAAAAATTAAAAGAATTAAAATACAAAAAAAATTACTTGCCTTTCATGCCTAAAAAGTTTTTCAAAAAGAGAAGTGATTGGAAAGTTTTGCATTGAAGAAGTGAGGGTCGACCTTGAGCACTTGTGTTCATGCTCACGGAAACAATGTAGAATTTTTCATGGAAGTTTCTCTTTAAATAATTACCCCCTTGTGTATATCCATTGTATTTTAAAAATAATGTGCCAAGCTTTGGTTTTGGGGTGATTAGATTGCTTGTTTACTATGTGCAGAACAAAAAACAGAAACTTTGGCTGTAGTGCGTGAATTTAAATTTTTTACTGGAAAGTCAAATGGGTCTGAAACTTTTTGCACATTACTTCTGTAAATTTTTTTAAAATTTTAAAATTTATTTCATAATTTTAGGAGTTACAGAAGTTTACCAAACTTCCATATTACTACAGACTGTTCTGTTTTTAACAGATTCTGTTTTGCGTGTGTTGTTTGCTTATTTCGATGAATCTATGGCTAGTATCGTAGGGTATGAACCATAGAGAACTTGGAATACAGTAGCTTTAACACCAATATAAATAAATAATGAGTTCATTACAGTACCTAAAGGTAGTGATTTGCTTTATTACACTAACGGATCTCACAAGTTTTTGGTAAAGTTTTGTGTGGATGAAGTGTCTGAAGGTCGAGGAGCTATCAATATGAGAAGAATAAAGAGAGGCAAGAGTTCAAGCTTGGGGATTCCCAAGGAACCCCAAGTAAATATTTTGAAGTATACTCAAGCATCTAAGCTTGGGGATGCCCCGGTTGGCATCCCATCTTTCTTCTTCAACAATTATCGGTATACCTCGGTTTTGTTTTGTTCACATGATTTGTGTCCTTTGTGTTTTTCTTTTTCTTTAAGAACCATGATAGCATGAGATAGCCCTTCATTGATTTATAGAATATTTCATGTACTTCACTTAAATCTTTTAAGTATGATCTTTTAGAATTGCTCTTTGTGATTCACTTAAATCTTTTCAGAATGGTTTTATAGAATGCTTCATGTGCTTCACTTATACATTTTGAGCTTGGATATTAGTTAGTCTATGTTAATTGTAGAATGCTCCATGAACTTCACTTATATCTTTTGAAGGATGAATAATACTATCATTTAAAGTTGTTTGGAAGAGTCTCAACTTTAGGAATTAGTGATCCCACTATTTTGTAGGGTGTTGAATCTTAGTGTGATATTTATGAAAGTGGATATGGAAGAGTGTCAACTTCAGCTAGTAATGATTCCACTATTTCGGAAGAGGTTACAATTGAGTATGAGAACAAAGTTGCTATCCATGATGCTACTGAAAATTATTATGAGGGAGGAATACATGCTTGTAGGAGTTGCATTAATATCAAGTTTCCTCTCTATGTGCTTAAAGTTTTGAAGTTATACTTGTTTTGCCTTCCTATGCTAGTTAATTGTTGTTCTTATAAATTGTGTGCTCACAAAATCCCTAGGAATAGGAAGTAGGTTATATTTAAATGTGCTAGTCATATTCTTCAAGACGCTCTCTTTGTGCTTCAATTCCTATCTTTTATGTGAGCATCATTGAAATCATCATGCCTAGCTAAAAGGCATTAAAGAAAAGCGCTTGTTGGGAGACAACCCAATATTTACCCTTACTGTTTTTGTGTGTTTACATGATTAAGATACTGTATTAATCATGTTTTATATCTTTTGTTTTAATAAAGTGCCAAGTAAGACCTTTGGGAAGACTTGGGTGAAAGTTAATGTGATCTTGCTGTAAAAAACAGAAACTTTGCGCTCACGAGATTAGCTGTCATTTTTTACAGAAGAGTGCTTTTGAGTTGATTCTTTTTGCATAAGATTAATAGACAAATTCCTCACGTCCAAAAATTTATTTCATAATTTTTGTAGTAGCAGAAGTCTGGTTATTGTTCAGATCATTACAGACTGTTCTGTTTCTGACAGAATCTGTTTTCATTGCATAGTTTGCTTGTTTTCTAGTTTCTATGACTTATATTTCTCATTATAAATTGTAGAAATGATATGGTACAGTAGGCATTGTGTGAGAAAAATTATGAACCTTGTCTTTGACAGTACCAATGTGAATGGTTTACTCTTTATCATACTAACCTATCTCACGAAGTTTCTTTAAGTTTTGTGTGATTGAAGTTTTCAAGCTTTGGGTGAGATATCGATATGAGGAGAACAAGGAGTGGAAAGACCCTAAGCCGCCCAAGGCACCCCAAAGTAATATTCAAGGAAGACTCAAGTGCCTAAGTTTGGGGATGCCCCGGAAGGCATCCCCTCTTTCGTCTTCAAAACTATCGGTATACCTTACTCGGAGCTATATTTTTATTCGTCACATGATATGTGTTTTTCTTGGAGCGTGTTTTCAATTTTAATTGTTGTTTGAATAAAATCATTGGATCTGAAATAATGAATGAAAAAGAATCCTCCCATGGCTAGTTAATTATTTGACTACTCAGTGTTCTTCACTCATATCTTTTTGGAGTAGTTTGTCATTTACTCATGTGCTTCAAGTATATCCTATTAGTAAATGGTTGAATAAATTGAATGTCATAAACCTGAATTTATATATGTTTCATATGCTTATAACATGGGGAGTAATGACTTCACACATAGTAAGTATAGGTAGTAAACTTATTGAATGTTAGCAAACGTAGAATTGGTCACTTGAACAATTCATGAAAGAATATTGAAGGAAGAGAGGTTTCACATATAAATATACTATCTTGGACATCTTTTATGATTGGGAGCACTCATTAAAATATGACATGCTAAAGAGTTGATGTTGGACAAGGAAGACAACGTAATGGGTTATGTTTTCTTATATCTGAAATATAGTATATTGTCATGGATCATCCAACATGTTGAGCTTGCCTTTCCCCCTCATGCTAGCCAAATTCTTTGCACCAAGTAGAGATACTACTTGTGCTTCCTAAAACCCTTAAACCAGTTTTGCCATGAGAGTCCACCATATTTACCTATGGATTGAGTAAGATCCTTCAAGTAAGTTGTCATCAGTGCCAGCAATAAAAATTGCTCTCTAAATATGTATGATTGATTGGTGTGGAGGAAATAAACTTTATACGATCTTGTGATGTGGAAGAAATAAAAGTGACGGACTGCATAATAAAGGTCCATATCACAAGGGGCAATATAAAGTGACGTTCTTTCGCATTATGATTTTGTGCATCCAACCCTGAAAGTGCATGGCAACCTCTGCTTCCCTCTGTGAAGGGCATATCTTTTATTATTATCTTCTACCTTATGCAACAGTCATGGTGATCTTCACCTTTCCATTTTAAATTTTATCCTTTGGCAACCACGGGGTGTTGGAAAGATCCTGATATATATATATATATATATATGTAATTGGATGTAAGTTAGCATGAACTATTATTGTTGACATTACCCTTGAGGTAAAAGGTTGGGAGGAGAAACTATAAGCCCCTATCTTTCTCTGTGTCCGATTAAAACTCCATAACCACAAGTATTGCGTGAGTGTTAGCAATTGTGAAAGACTAAATGATAGTTGAGTATGTGGAGTTTGCTAAATCAAAGCTCTGACATAGACTCTTCGTGAAAATAAGATGAATTGCAATTGTTTGATGACTGAGAATATTGTTTGTTAGTTTTCAAGAAAGTTTATGATCTATACTTTAACATGTGATTAGCTTGTTACTTTATCATGAGAAGCTTTATGAGATGAGCTATTGTTATGACATATAATGATGCTAGAAAAAGTGATTGGAATTATCATTGAGCAACTTAAGGACTTACTAGCATTCACACTTCATAAATTATTTCTTTTATCATTTACCTACTCGAGGACGAGCAGGAATTAAGCTTGGGGATGCTAATACGTCTCCAACGTACCTATAATTTGTGAAGAATTCATGCTATTATATTATCCTTCTAGGATGTTTTATATGCATTTATATGATATTTTATATGATTTTTGGGAGCAACCTATTAACCTAGAGCCCAGTGCCAGTTTCTATTTTCTCCTTGTTTTAGAGTATCGCAGAAAAGGAAAACTATACGGAGTCCAATTGACGTGCCACTTGGCGGAGATCATTTTTGGACCAGAAGAATCCCACGGAGTGCCAGAAGCAGGCCAGAAGAGTCTCGGGCTGCCCACGAGGGTGGGGGGCGCGCCCACCCCCGTAGGGCGCGCCCCCCTACCTCGTGGACAGCCCGGAGACCCCCCCTGACGTGAAATCAATGCAAAACTCTTCTATATATACCCAAACTTCCAGAAAGAAACCTAGATCGGAAGTTCCGCCGCCGCAAGCCTCTGTAGCCACGAGAAGTCAATCTAGGCCCTCTTCGGCACCCTACCGGAGGGGGCCATCATCACCGGTGGCCATGGAGGAGTATCCTGGAGGGGCCATCATCATCATGAAGGCCAAGGACCAGAGGGTGGAGGCACAGGAGGAGGAAGCACAAGGGGGAGAACCTCTCCTCCTCTCTTCCGGTGGCACTGGAGTGCCATCGGGAGGGAATCATCGCCACAGTGATCGTCTTCATCAACATCACCAGCATCATCACCATCCTCATCTCTTTTATGCGGTCCACTCTCCCGCACCCCGTTGTAATCCCTACTTGAACATGGTGCTTTATGCCACATATTATGATCCAATGATGTGTTGCCATCCTATGATGTTTTGAGTAGATATCTTTTTTCTTTGGGTTGATTGATGATCTAGATTGGTATGAGTTGTATGTTTTACTTTGGTGCTGTCCTATGGTGCCCTCCGTGTCGCGCAAGCGTGAGGGATTCCCGCTGTAGGGTGTTGCAATACGTTCATGATTCGCTTATAGTGGGTTGGTGAGTGAGTGAAACACAAACCCAAGTAAGAGGGATTGTTGCGTACGGGAATAAAGAGGACTTGATGCTTTAATGCTATGGTTAGGTTTTACCTTAATGATCTTTAGTAGTTGCGGATGCTTGCTAGAGTTCCAATCATAAGTGCTTATGATCCAAGTAGAGAAAGTATGTTAGCTTATGCCTCTCCCTCATATGAAACTGCAATAGTGATTACTGGTCTTGTTAACGATTGCCTGGGACAATTCCGCACACCGATCCATCATTATTCCACACTCGCTATTTATATTATTTAGTAATATATTCTAACTTTATGATAACATCACCTACTTTTATATTTTAGCTCTCCGATATCATACAAAGTTATCCTGTTCATACCCACAACGTAGTTTTATTTCTCGTTTCTAGTTGGAAGCAAACGTTCGGTATACGTAGAGTTCAGTGGCAGATAGGGATTGAGAGAATATTGATCTTACCTTTAGCTCCTTGTGGGTTCGACACTCCATACTTATCACTTCCACCTTTGGAAATTGCTACAATGATTCCCTGCACTTCGGGATTATCATGCTACTTCTTTGCAACGTAAACAAATGACTTTCGTCAAATCTCGAGGCTTATTTGTGATTGTGCCTACTCCTTGGTTTCTTGGCTCCTTTCCTGGGCACATATTGGCATAGTGACCCAAGGTTCTGCACTTGAAACAGGTGATGTAACTCAGGTCCTTCTTTGCAGAGATTTGGTTCTTCCTGGTAAACTTTCTCGTCTTCCTCCTGGATTTCTTTGTTCTGATCAATACTTCCATTTCCTGCGGATCAAACTCCACTTCTTCCATCGGGAAGTCCTCCGGGTACTCTTGGCTTTCCTTTGTGCAATACCGTGATAAATGTCCTTCTTCCCCAAATGAATAACAAGCATGGGAGTAAAATCTGTTTAGGCCTTCTCCATCGGGGTCTTCAACAACTTCCTTCTTCATAGGCTCCTCAAAACCTTCCCTAAGGGATTCTTTCATTGCTTCATTCTTCTGTTGGATGGTTCGTTGTACCATAGGGTAAATGTGACACTAGGAAGGGTAGTGGGTAGTCCCTTCACACAGGAAAACTCACGTGCATAGTGGGGCATTCTTTAGCTGGGTGACTTTCTTCACAATGAGGACATCCATCATTGTGTTCCTCATGGATGTGTCCTATTTCTCCACAAATCTTGCAGGCACAAGGCTTCTTCATATCACTTCCATAAGGCTTCAATTTCTGGGACACAACCCGAGACTTTGCTAAATTAGACTTAAATTCTTTCCAAGTGGTTACTCCTTGCCATCCATTGATGGTTTGGTACATCCTCCACCAAGTAGCAGCACCTCTTTCAATGCACTGAAGAGCATGTTGGGTCATATCTATAGGGTTATTCTTAATGTGATCCTCCATGTTCTGAATCCATCGGTCCGTCTCCAATTGACTTATCGGTCCAAGTAACATGAGTTCATCTCCATTCATCCTCTATTGGGTCCATGGGTTTTGGGGTGAGATAAGAGAGATAGAAAGGGATGCACACAGTGCAAACAAAAGTTTTGAAAAGACAGATTTTATTTGTGGCTGTCGGAAAAAACATCAAACAAATGACAGCACACAATCGTCGCATCTAACATAGGTATATAACAGGGGTTTGGTCTTCTAGTGGTCAATAAATCTTCAAGTCATCAAACTCCTCAAGTCTTGTTCATGCCTCCAATGGTTTCTTCCGATCATGCTTGTCTTCTTAAGTTCTTTTGCCAGATCATCTCTATTGACGCTAAGTCTCTCGTGGCGTCCTTCACTATTCCGGAGTTGCATTCAAACCTTTGGGTTTCAACATCCTTGGCATGAACTTGGTCCCACTGTCCTTCAGTTCCTGACGAATCTCTGGTATCTCGAGGTTTTGTTCCTCCAGTTTTGCTACTTCAGCTTCTGGGTCCTAAGTTCTTCACAAAATTTCCTCCTTGTCAAATACGGCTTCCTGAAGGTTCATCTTAACATCTTGATGTAACACTCCAGATCCTGGCGATACACCAGCTAAGTTTAAAACTTCGTCTTGCTGATAGGTGCTCCATCAGCCTTCTACCATCCAATCCTTCCATGCATATGCATGCTTAGCTGCCACGGTGACAATCGCATAAGAGGCGATGACACCATGGATAGCCGTGTCTATTCTCATGTTACAGCCATGAGCTTTATTTCCATAAATAATCTCTACTATCTTTGGTTTCCGGACATAACTTTGAGTTCTAATGCTCCATATTCCGGTCTTTATCCGATACACCTTGATCTCGGGTACTGACAGCTTCAATAGTCTGACAATTTCCATAAGGGTAGCCTTCCTAGGTCATACAAATCTGGGTTTTCTTCAGGGACTTCAAATTCTCCTAGTCTTCGGAGTCTTCAATTGTTGTAGTTCCCATTATTCACATGCACAGTAAAAATCTTCTTCATTCCGTAGTGGTCTTGGTTGTCCGATATCTTGTACTTCTTAGAGTGGTCTCATCAGTCGAATCTTCGTGGTCAAAAGGGAAAGGGGTATGGTCTCAGTAAAAGGGAATATTCGAATAAGCTCAAAAGAGAAGAGAGATAAAAGATCTTTTTGAAAATGAAGTTTTAAAAAAATCTTTCCTATGGGCTTGCCAGTTTCTAGGGGTCACGTCCTACAGTCAACATGTGCTCTGATACCATCTTGTAGCGACCCGACCTCAGACAGTCATGTCTCTGTGCTTAAGTGTCATCCCTGGATCGGTATGCTGACACACACAGTACTCGAGGATTTATAGCAGAGGTAAATCACATGTATAAAGTAACGTAAATACTATTACCTCAATCCAAATAGAGGAAGTAACAACAAGGTTGTGGATTCCCATCAACACCAACGGCAAAGTTGAGTGTAGAAATCGTAACCCTAACGTATCACTTACTCGTTGTAAGAATCCTGCAACATGAGACGTTGCAGCCACAAAGGGTCAGTACATTGAATGTACTGGCAAATTCACACCATAGGAGAAATAATGAGTAATAACTATCACTGCATGCATATATGGCTGGTGGAAAAGCTTTATGGTTATATTGTTTTTGCGAAAAGCCAATTTTTCCCTACTGCAAAGGAATATATTTTATTTAACTACAAAGTTGGTTGAAAATTATTGAGAAGGTTCCTCCAGCTCAATCCCCAAATAATAATCAATTCCCCAATCAAATTAATTAAATAAAGTGTTGAGATCAACATGGTAATCCAAAAACTAGATACTCAAGATGTCCATAACCAGGGACACGGCTAATCATGATTAGTTTGTACACTCTGCAGAGGTTTGCGCACTTTCCCCACAAGACTGGATCTCCTCCGTTGGATTTCTCGCACTACAGGGTGTTTGAGAAACGGATGACGAGACACAGTCTTTCTGAAGCATTAACTCTCTACTCTGGATAGACAGTACCACCTACAACCCACTATATCTGCTAGTCTACCTCTTCAAGAGCTTCACGCAACTTACTCAACTATGCCAGAGCCCATAATGGCCTGTGGCTGCACACGGAAGTTTCTAGCATGAATAATCTTATGATCCCTATGAGCCTGGGTGGCGGGCCGTAGGATGATCACACGGGTCCTCCGGGATATCCTAGGACAACACTAGTTTCTCCAGGTGCCCACAAGCAATCCACCCAGATGTGTATTAAAGTAGCCACCTTAAGTTGAACCATTAAGTAAACAATCTCACATCTGTCATGGAAACACTCAAACCCAATCGACGTCTACGAGCATAGCATGGCAATATAAGCATAACATAATAGTAACTCCCGAGTTTTGAATGCAGGGCAATAGGTTGCTACCTCATCAACTACTTCCCAATACCCACATGTTATCAAATCCTAACCATGCAATGTTTGAGGGTTGAAACTAATGCATAAAAACTGGGTATCAAGAGTATGATCAAAGTGTGATCTTGCCTGTACTGTTGATGAAGATGATTCTCAGTCAAAACTCTTGATAGTTCTACTCGTCACACTCCGGTCAATCTATCGTAAGTAAGCAATAGTAACCACACATAAGCAATCACTCAAAAGATCAGAAAGAAGGAAGAAGACGATTCGGAAAACATCAAAACCAAGCAAATAACTCTTGCAACATAAAACAATTTCTACAGTACCAAAATTATGTGAATTTGGCCTTATCAGAAATTTAGGTCAAGAGCTTCGATTTGCAAAAAGAATCAACTGAATCGGAGTTATAAAACTCAAGTTACGATCAAACGATGTTCAAATACAAATCTGTTTGAATTCAAATTTTTAAAACTTTCAAAAACTTGTTTAAGTTGTTTCACTGGATAGAGGGGATCATAACAAAGAAGTGAGCATTGGTTATGTTGGATTTGGACAAACGAGCGAAAAGTAGTGATCGTTTGAAAATCAGGGACTAATTTGTAAATAAAATCATCACAGATAGGTCCCTGGCCGAAAATAAAAAAGAAAAATAAAAATCTATCTAACGAACGTTCCCTACAGAACGAAATTGATCGCTACAGAATACTAACGGAGGAACTCCACTAATTAACCTAACTAAAAAATATATAAAACCAGCTTTAAAAGAAAAATCGAGGAAAATCAAAAAATATTAAAACAGACTGGGGTGGTTTATATCGGTTCGGGGGTTTTCTGACGAAAACCGGCGGCGGCGTTTTAGATCGGATCGCGGCGGCGGCGGCGGCTCTCCGGCGAGGGCGGCGAGGCAGCGAGGCGGCGAGGCGGCATGGGAGAGATCTTGGCAAAGGGCAGGGCAGATTGCTTGCGGCAGGCCAAGCAAGCAATGAGGCAAAGCGGCGGACTAGGAGGCGGCACGGCGGTTGGTGTCGGCGGTGGCGGGGAAGCAGCGACGACGGCGATGCGAGGGGCGGCGAGATGCGGCGCGGGAGGAGAGAGAGGCGGGGCCGGGCCTCGGGTTTTATAAGGGAGGGGCGGCGAACCTCGGGAAGCGGAGTCCACAGCGCTCACGGTGGCGCGGCGGTTCTCGGAGCAGAGTTCCGCACGGGGACGACGGGCGAGGCGGCGCGAAGCTGGGTTACGGCCTGGCAGGGGCTGGGGCGGCCCAGTGGGCGACGGAGGAAGATTTTTTTTTAAACATTTTTTTCAGACAAAGTAAAGTAACTAAAACAAAATAAGTAAAAATATTATATAGGCATATATTATATCAAAATTTTCAGAAAAAGTTTTTCTTCAACATGAACATTTTTCTAACCTCAAATAGAATCTACAAAAATTTAAATTAAGCAAACGGTGCTACTGCTCTAATAAAATCCAATAAAATCATTTTAAAAATACCAAAATAAATTCAAATTTATTTCTCTCCAATTTTCTATTGTAGGAATCATTTTACCCTAATTTCCATATATTTTATTTTTGGAGAAAATAATTTGAATAAAACCCAAATAACTCCAAATTTAAAATAATTTCAAAAGGACTTTGAATTTGATTCTTTTAAACTTCCAACTCATATTTCATATAATTTGAAGAAGTCATTTTATCTTCTCTCATGAAAATCATCGAGTTGCTTGAAGTTTCTGAATTTGAAAATAGTTCCAAATGAAATTCAAATATTTTCAAATACCCCTTTCATTTATTTAAATGGAAGAAGTCATGTCATCTTCTCTCTAGGGTTTTGTATTTGAAAAGAATTTGAATTCACGGAGATCAGAAAGCAAGCTGAAAGTTTGGGAAAGTCCTTTTATTCCCTCTCATTTAACTTTCGAAAAGTTTCGAATTTCACTCACTTTCAGTCAATCAATCACATAATCAAACAAATCTATCTATTTATTATAACATTCCAAAATTTAGAATTTTGGGATGTTACAAACCTACCACCCTTAAAATTAATCTCGTCCTCGAGCGGAGAGGCTAGAAAGAAATAGGTTGGGTTTGGGGTCTTCTCAAAATAAATCGATCATCACAGTGGGGTCTGGGGTGCTACCACCCTTAGAAACATGGTACGGTTCCATCAAAACTCATATAATCCATCCTTATTGTGGACAATGTCGGTCTACTCAGATCTTCGGGAAAATTCCTTCTCTGGGCTCTTCCGGTAGTGGCATAACCCTTACCGCAATTCTTCTGTCCTTTCATCTTGGTAAGGTTATTACGAGACTGGGTCTGATTAGGTAATAGGTCTGGCGCCAATGCTAAACAACTATCGATATCTCATGGTGGTCAACAATTTATGGTTTCTCCTGCAGGAAATGAATCTGGGTTGAACCTCACCGTATGTCCTACGGTTGGCAACAACTGCCGTGTACAAGGGAAAAATTATCATACCATTCTAAGGTTTAAACAAGGTTTTGATCGTCGTCTCTCAACTATAGGCAAGTCACTCTGATTTACCATCGCATATAGCAAGGCGAATAATAAGAGTAAGTCGGTATGGTGATCAATCCATCCCGCACCCAAATCATTACCCTGTATATGGTTTAGCGAATGTCGCATTCTAACACTCGGTCATCCTCACAAGCATTGCAGAATTTCTCTTGTCGACGAACCAAGTTTGGATAAATCGATTGATTGTGAAGCCAAACAAACATCTATCGTTTCTTCACACTCTCAGGTTTTGCATAAACTCCTATAAAATCGTCTGTTGCTAAAATCGTAACTTCTTCCAGGGTTTTCCTTCAGCAAGAGTGTGGTTGCTTCTTGGCAGGTCCTGGCGCCTATGGGTTATGGCCCATCTCATTACTTGTAAACCTTGAACTCATCCTCGGGACAACTGATCTTTAATCCAACATCCAACTTCCAGCTTCCTAGCATACTTAAAATCCATCCAATTGTACTTTCCTTCTTCCTTCTATTGGTACCAAACTAAGACGTGATTACTCAAACTCATCATGGAGTTACAACTGCTCCTTATTACCAACATTACACCTCCTTTATATCCAATAGTACTTCATCTCTTCATACTCCTGGGGTATCCCACATATCGAGACAAAACTCATACTTATTTTGACTGAAATCCACTCCGTGGAATATCATTATCTTTTCCAGGGGTCAAGGGTCCTCACAGTTACTACCACTTTCGGTGTCAAAACCGGCGGATCTCGGGTAGGGGATCCCGAACTGTGCGTCTAGGAGGATGGTAACAGGAGACAAGGGACACGATGTTTTTACCCAGGTTCGGGCCCTCTCGATGGAGGTAAAACCCTACTCATGCTTGATTGATCTTGATGATATGAATATTACAAGAGTTGATCTACCACGAGATCGGAGAGGCTAAACCCTAGAAGCAAGCCTATGGTATGATTGTTGTTGTTGGTCCTACGGACTAAACCCTCCGGTTTATATAGACACCGGAGGGGGCTAGGGTTACACAGAGTCGGTTACAAGGAAGGTGATCTACATATCCGTATTGCCAAGCTTGCCTTCCACGCCAAGGAGAGTCCCATCCGGACACGGGATGGAGTCTTAAATCTTGTATCTTCATAGTCCAACAGTCCGGCCAAAGGATATAGTCCGGCTGTCCGGATACCCTAATCCAGACTCCTCAAGTAGCCTCGAACAGGCTTCAATGACGATGAGTCCGGCGCGCAGATTGTCTTCGGCATTGCAAGGCGGGTTCCTCCTCCGAATACTTCACAGAAGATTTTGAACACGAGGATCGTGTACGGCTCTGCAAAATAAGTTCCACATACCACCGTAGAGAGAATAATATTTCCACAAATCTAGTCTGCTGACTATTTCAGAGTGCATCATCACACCACAGCCAGGTCACCATTCAAATCGTTTTTTACAACCAACCTGTTTCCTTGGCACGTCTTGTCGAAGCAGAGATCGTGTCCCCTTATTGCGGGATTCTCATCAATATGGACGTGGGTAACCCAATCGTGCCCATTGGTATGACCCCTCGATTGGAGGTAAGTCCCAAACGGTCACGAGGAGGGCACTTGGTATTCAACCTCTTTATAAAGAGATCAAGGCCTATTCTTTTCTTTCGATCTCAATCGAATCCACCTCCCGCCTCGAGTTCCAACACCCAAAGCTCAAGTTTAGGCGCTTCGGACCTCCGTTCTTGTCCAGATCCAACCTTCAAGGTCGGTGGAGGCCTTCCTCCATCACGGAGGAAGACGTGACAAAGCTAAGGGAGGCCAGGTACGTGACGGCGAAATCCCGCATAGGCTGCCTGCTCAAGGGTAGGTTATTCCCACTCCCAAGCCTGGTGAGAGCGTCGTGTTCGTATCTCACTTCCTCCGAGGGCTAGGCTTTGCGCCAGATCCCTTCCTGAGGGGGCTTATGTTCTATTATGGGCTGGACTTCCATGATTTAGCTCCGGAGTCAATCCTCCATATCTCATTGTTCATCGTCATGTGCGAAGCTTTCCTCTGTATTACCCCTCACTTCCGACTGTGGCTCAAGACCTTCAAAGTGGAGCCGAAGATGATCGAGGGGCGGCACGTAGAGTGCGGAGGCGTCGTAATAAGAAAAAACATCGACGCCCCATGGCCTAAGGGCTCTTTCCAGGAGGTGTCCAGTCTATGGCAACAAGAGTGGTTTTATATCACACCTCCCAGGGGTACCAAGTGGGTGGCCCCACCTGTATTTCGCTCGGGTCCCCCGCCACGACTAACTTCATGGGTCAACAAGGGACTGGACTGGGGGCCAGTAAAGGATGTGCCCATATTGCAGAGCCGGATACGAGATCTCCTTGCGAGAGATGCCAGTCTGGTCACGGTGATGCAAGTCATGTTAATTCGCCGAGTCCTGCCCTGCAAATGTTGTCCCCTCCGCCTGTGGGAGTTTAATCCGGAGGGACCGCGAGCTCTTCAACACTTCCTCGGCATGATGCCTGAGGAGATGTACAAATTGTTCTTCGGACCACAAATAATGTGTCCGGACACCACTGAGGATGCAGGCCTGAGCTGTAATCGCCCGGATACTCAAGTAAGTAGCCCCGCATCCGAACACACTGTCCATTTAATTATCACAACGTCGCCCTAAAAAAGCCGTTCTTTGACCAGGATTGGATAGCGAAGGCAAAGTTGATCAGGTGTCCGGCCCCCCTCCCTGAGACCTCACCAGATCCCATGCTAATCAGGATGCTGGAGATCACGCCTTATCAAGCGCCTTTAGGAGAAGATAAAGGGGGGAACAAGGAGGCTAGCTGGGGAGGAGGAACCAAAACTTCCTCTTCCCAGGGAAGAAAGAGGATTGCCTCCGAGGACCCAGAGATAATGGTCTCCAAACGGGGGAAGAAATCTTTGCCGGAGGGTCCTGCCCCGGGGGATACCCCGGCCGCACTATGCCCTCAAGGGGATCAGCCCTCCACCGAGCTGTAAGTAAAAGGGTACCTTAATAAAAATATCTTGCCTTGCTTCTGAGGAAGATAACCGAAGCATTCATCTTGCAGTTCGGATCTTAGCCCTTCTCAGCAGAGTTCGTCTTCAGGGGATCTTCTTCCAGAGATGATGGAGAGCGAAACGCCTCCCCCTGCCATACCGCCTTGTGAGGCGGGTGACCCTGAGGTGTCGTCAAGGAGGGTTTCTCCTGATCCGGCAAGGCCAGAGGGCAATCCTATGGCCAGCCGAAGTTCTTAGTGTCCGGCTCTTGAGGAGAGCAACTGAAAGAGTCCGACACCGTTTGGTGTGCGGTCAGATGTACTGAGGGATCTGTTAGAGCGAGCAACTATCTCATAAGAGCACCGCACGTTGTTGGGTACGATGATTGAAAGGATTTCGTCCGCCGAAAGCGGGTTGCATGAAGCCTTTACGAGTCTACTGACGGGTTTTGAGGTACGCGAAATGATGTACATTTTTTACAGTACCGCGCATTTTAGATGCGCCCTGTGTAGATAGTAGCCCCTGAGACTCTGGGTGCTGTCGAAGATGACGGCGCACGGAGGATCATAATCCCAGGAATAATCAGACTGCCTTAATATGCAGGTGGCGAAGTGTCCGGTGGCCAGCCGGACTGATGAGTTTGCCGAGTTAAAGCGGCAACTTGACGTGGCAAACGCCAACATCGTACTTGTCAACAAGCGTCTTGACGAGGCACAAGGTATGTGATTCCTCCGGTGTCACATTGGAAGAGGAGCATAGTGCCAGTATCTATAACATGCGTGTGAATGCAGATGGAGCTGCGGCCGTGGAAAACCTTCGGGCGGAACTTGCCCGAGCCAAAGATCAAGCCAGGAAAAGCGATGTGGCTGCCCTAAAGGCAATAGAGGAGTTGAAAGCCGAACAGGTTGCTCACTGCCAAAGCAAGGAAGAAATAGCCAGGATGGCTGTGGAATTGAGGAATGCCGCTGACCGTTACGAGCTTCTTGAAAAGGAAGATCGAGCGAAGAGGGCGGACCTGGAGAAGGCCACGATGGCGGCCAAAGACACCCGCTCTACGATGAGAGCGATGAAGGAGGAGTTGCGTCAAGCCGGAGATATCGCGGCTGGGAAATCCTTTATGTTGTGGATGAAGTTCGGAGATCTGAAGTATGCCCCTTTGGACCGGCTGGGGAGTTCTGCGGACGCATATATGGACTTACCGGCAAGTGCTGCCGATGCGGCCGAATACTTCCGAGATCAAAAGAATCGCGAAGTGGAAAAGCTGTTCTGGTCACAATTTAACGTTCCAGAGCGTCTGCCTCCATTGACCGACCGGTTGGCTGAATGGGCCGAGCTGAATAGATTGTCCGGAATCACCATGAGGTCTGTTGTGGATCACCTGTGCCCGGAAAGGCCAAAGCTGAACATTTATTTTAGTTTGGTGCAGCAGTTCCTTGGTGCAGTGCCGCATATCAACGCGATGAAGTGGTCGGCGTGCGTAGAGGGTGTGCGGATGGCCGTTGCCCGTGTGAAGACATACTGGGCGGAGATGGAAGCCACCGCCGTTGCAACCCAAGATTCAGACGAGAGCCGAGTACCTGCCGAGCACTACTTTCGAGAAGTTCTTGAGGGCGCTCGTTCAATAGAAGCGCAGTGCTCGAAGAATATTATGTTCTAATGACATGCATTCCCATTGAAAAACAATGTTTTACTGAATTGTAAAGGCTATTTTATAAATTTGCCTAAAAGAATTATAATACCTCATGTGCGGCCGTTTATGTATATACGTACATAACCTGAAAGATGTCAGTCGTCGGCTTCAGCCCCCACGCATATAATGCGGGAGTGCTCGTAGAAGACGCATGTTCACACTTGATCCAATGTCTTGGTCCATTAAGGAGGTGATAGCGCAGCGAACTAGACAATCGGACTATAATGCTTTAACGATTTCACTTAGCCAGAGGAGTTTGACAGTGGGGCTACTATATAGCCCATGGTGGCTTCGCGCTCATCCGAATTCGGGGCGCATACATGCCTGGCTGGGAAATGGCCCTTCGTTAAGGCGGAGGAATCCCGAAGATTCCGCGAGGTCATCGAGTGGTTGACCAGTCTCACGCTATATCATGAGAGTAAGTTTTCGGCTTTCTCTACTGAGGTGCTCGTCCGGATGACCCGGGGCACAATGATAGTAGTTCTCCTGGTGCCTCCTTAGCTGATAGAGCGGAACGTAAGGCAGCAAAACACAGGAGCCGGGCAAACCCAACATTTGACCAAAGACATGATTCGGAGCTGATGCATATAAGGCCAAACTCACGACGGCGAACACTCCCTAAGGTATTCGGTCTTTATGATGTAAACCGGGCTAAACAGATCCCTTTTGTAACAAGCCCCTGGTGTCCAGGTACGTGCAATATTCTGACGTGGCCACATGCCAAGACACCAGCATCCTTCTCAGTTGTACTGGGAATCCGAGGGATGTGTATCAACAAGAGACAGTAAAAAAGGTTTACGCAGGGTCTTAATCTAAAAAGAATCCTTAGGACGGGTCCCTGCTGCACGTCTGCGCCTGTGTCTCCATTGTGCCGTATCCTGGACGGGTGTAGCATGATGGTCATCTGTAAAAGAGAGGAACTTAGTTGAAAAGTAGTCGTGTAGAAAGGTAGGTTATACTAAATAAACCATATACAGTTCAAGATGAGTAAAGTTGAGTCTATTGTCACTTGTTTACACGCGTTGAGCCCCTTGTATTATTATAGGGGTATAGCCGTCAAACTTGTATCAATTATGTATAGCTACACCGGACTCGTCTAACCGTGTCCGTGGTCTTAACGACCTGTCAGATGCTCTAGTTGGTGAGGCCGTCTAGTGTGCGGCTGCCAAGGTAGCCGCACGGTCTTCCGCGCGCAAGGAGCGCTCAATATTTCCTTGTACTGTAATGATGCCGCGTGGACCGGGCATCTTAAGCATGAGAGAAGCGTAATGCGCTACTGCATTAAAGCGGGCGAAAGCTTCGCGTCTGAGTAGTGCTTGATATCCACTTTGGAACGGAGCGATGTGAAAGGTTAACTTTTCGCTTCGGAAGTTATCGGGAGAACCGAATATAACCTCTAGTAGCAGGGAGCCCGTGCAATGGGCTTCTGGGCCTGGTGTTACTCCTTTAAAGGTAGTATTGCTATGGCCAATTTTTGTTGGGTCCATCCCCATTTTGCGGACTGTGTCCTGATATATCAGGTTTAGACTATTGCCACCGTCCATCAGGACTCGTGTAAAGTGGTATCTGTTAATTATTGGGTCTAACACCAAGGCAGCCCATCCTGCATGCCGGATACTGGGCGAGTAATCCCGATGGTCGAAGGTGATCGGTTGGGACGACCAGTGGCAGAACTCCACGGTAACGGACCCTGGGGTGTGTGTCTCTAGGAGCGCCGCTTTGTTTCTCCCCTTCGTCACGTGTAACACGTTTACTGTTTTGACTTCTGGTGGGAATTTCTTCTGTTCCCCGGTGCTTTGTTTGCGAGGCTCGTCCTCGTCTTCACTTGGTGTATCCAGCCCCTTGTGTTCGGCGTTGAGTTTATCGGACTGCTTGAACACCCAACATTCTCTATGGGTATGATTTGCAGGTTCATTGGGGGTGCTGTGGATTTGACATAGTTTGTCCAGAATCTTGTTTAGGCTGGACAGTTCGCCTCTGTTGCCTTTGGCGGGCAGCTTTTGCTGACCTGGCCGAGAGCTTTTGCATCCGGCGTTTACCACCGTGCTCTTCGGGTTGTCTTCTTTATTCCGGCGCTTGATTTTGCTGCGTCGTGGCTTCCCATTTCCGTCTCTGACTTCAGATGTACAGGGGTCGCTGGTGCTGCATCGGGCTAACCAGCTGTCCTCGCCGCACAAAAGCGGGTCATGAGGCTTGTTAAAGCAGCCATTGTTCTCGGCTTTTCTTGGCAGAGGTGTCTGGCGAGCCATTCGTCTCGAACGCTGTGTTTAAAAGCTGCTGAGGCTTCAGCGTCCGGACAGTCGACTATTTGGTTCTTTTTAGTAAGAAACCTATTCCAAAGCTTTCGGTCTGACTCTCCGGGCTGTTGAGTTATATGACTTAAATCGTCTGCATCCGGTGGTCGGACATAGGTCCCTTCAAAATTTGCTCGGAAAGCGTCCTCGAGCTCTTCCCAACTTCCAATGGTGTTTTCGGGAAGGCTTTTAAGCCCGTGCCTGGCTGGCCCTTTAAGCTTGAGGGGTAAGTACTTGATGGCATGGAGATCGTCTCCTCGAGCCATGTGGATATGGAGGATATAGTTCTCAATCCAGACCCCAGGGTCTATCGTTCCGTCGTATGCTTCTATGTTTACGGGTTTGAATCCCTCTGGAAACTCATGGTCCAGCACCTCATCAGTGAAACATAGGGGGTGTGCGGCACCCCTGTATTTGGTGTACCGTGGTGTTCAGAATGTTGTTGTATTGTATTGCGTGCTGGGGCGCGCTTTCTTGGCCCGTAGATGGATCTGGTTGGGCCGTCCTATTGATGAGTCCTCGCATGGATCGCGTACTGGCTTGTATGCGGCGTAGTTTGCCGCTCTATGCTGGCTATGAGGTCATCTATCCGACTGGATGGCTGTTTTGTTTATTGATTGCGGGGGCTCTAAGGCCTCATCATCGAATCGGGCAGTAGTTTTCGCTTCAGGTAGCTCTTTGTGTGGCGACTGCCGCCATACTTTTCTGCGTTCTTGAGTACTTTACCCCATCTGATTCTGAGCGTATCTTGCGCGGCCTTGAGCTTTCGCTTCTGCTTTTTCAGACTCCGCGCAGTGGCGACAAGCCATTGATGGAGATTATGTTGTTCTAGGTGTCTGTCCGGTGTGATATCATCCGGACTGTTATCTTCGCCGGAGACGGGTTGTTTGGTTTGATTCTCCGTGTTGCCGTGGTCGGACGGTGGTTCACTACCGTGTTCGTCGTCCACTGGCTCACCCTGCTCTATCGCTGGGTCTATATGATCATTGTTTCTATTGAGGCGGGATTTGGAGCGGCGCTTACGCCGCCGCCTTGACTGCTTCTCGAGGGAACGATCCTTCGCAGCGTCCTTCCGTTCCTCGTCGTCGTTTTCTTTTGGTGTGTCCACCATGTATACATCATATGATGAAGTGGCTGTCCAGTGCCCTGTGGGCAGTGGTTCCTGTTCGTCTCCTGCATCGTCATCCATACCGTCGATGTCTTCGGAGTCGAAGTCGAGCATGTCGGTCAAATCATCGACAGTGGCTACTAAGTGGGTGGTGGGTGGGCGGCGAATTTCTTCGTCATCCGCATCCCAATCCTGCCGGACATAGTCCGGCCAGGACTCTCCTGACAAGGAGAGAGACCTTAATGAGTTCAGTATGTCGCAGAAGGGCGAGTGCTGAAAGATATACGCGGAGGTGAACTCCATGATCGGCGCCCAGTCGAATTCGATAGGCACAGGCGCAGGTGGTTCGGAGTCCGTGGCCAGAGAAGAATCCGACAGTTTGGAGTCACGGCTCTCGTGAAGGGTAAGGTTGATACTCGGCTCGATCGGCGCTGAGAGTGCGGCCTCCGTGGCGGGGTCTATCCACCCGTCCATGGATGGCGCAATTGGCTCCGAATTGAGGGTCGGAGCGGTTGCCGGTGCGATCTCCAGAACACTGTCCGGCGGCAGACCTAAATCATGCTCATTGTGATTGTGCGGCGCACTCGGCAGGGGCTCGAATCCGTCGAAGATCAAGTCTCCGCGGATGTCGGCCGTATAGTTTAAGCTTCCAAACCTGACCTGGTGGCCAGGGGCGTAACTCTCGATCTGCTCCAGATGGCTGCGAGTTGGCCGCGATCGCGAAAGCCGCCGAATACAAAGATCTGTCCGGGGAGAAAAGTCTCACCCTGGACTGCATCGCTATCGATGATCGAAGGAGCCATCAAGCCTAACGATGACGACACAGAGGAACTCTCAATGAAAGCACCAATGTCGGTGTCAAAACTAGTGGATCTCGGGTAGGGGGTCCCGAACTGTGAGTCTAGGCGGATGGTAACAGGAGACAAGGGACACGATGTTTTTACCCAGGTTCGGGTCCTCTCGATGGAGGTAAAACCCTACTCCTGCTCGATTGATCTTGATGATATGAGTATTACAAGAGTTGATCTACCACGAGATCGGAGAGGCTAAACCCTAGAAGCTAGCCTATGGTATGATTGTTGTTGTTGGTCCAGGGACTAAACCCTCCGGTTTATATAGACACCGGAGGGGGCTAGGGTTACACAGAGTCGGTTACAAGGAAGGAGATCTACATATTCGTATTGCCAAGCTTTCCTTCCACGCCAAGGAGAGTCCCATCTAGACACGGGACGAAGTTTTCAATCTTGTATCTTCATAGTCCAACAGTCCGGCCAAAGGATATAGTCCGGCTGTCCGGATACCCCCTAATACAGGACTCCCTCAACCACCCTTTAAATGCACAAACTCATCCATAGACCATATTTCTCATATCCTCGAAAACATCTATTATCCAAGAAGATCCTAAAGGTTCTACTTGGCACAAACACTAATTAAAACACAAAAAACACAATCATAATAGTAGCATGATGAATTATTTATTACTAAACAGTAGCAAAAGGCAAAGAACAAAAATAAAATTGGGTTGCCTCCAACAAGCGCTATCGTTTAACGCCCCTAGCTAGGCATAAAAGCAAGAATAGATCCAGGTATTGCCATAATAATGATAAGGCAAATCGCGAAAACTCATCTCATACTCCCTACGTTCAGCAGCAAGTTTTCTTTGTGGCAGCAAAAGTAATGAAAAGGGCTAAATTTAATGGGACAAAAGTCCCCAAGATCACGGGACGTATTGGTTCCTCCTTTGGCCCCTCATATTGCACAACTAATTCATCATTATAAGCATTCTTTTGGAAAAAAGTCATGAGCCTATGTTCAAGAGAAAAACCTAACCCATTTTTCTGAATAGCAAAATTATTATTAAGTACATAAATCCTGCCAACTAGAACATCAGTAGGAACCTTTTTTCTAAGGTTTTCACTATAAGCAACATGATCTAAAGATCGTAAATGCATTATGTCTTCTTGCTTAAAAAGGATTGCTTCTCTGGGAGGACGGCAAGCATCCACCCTATAATGCGCAAAAATTTCGTTGGCCTCTTTTATTATAAATCTAAACTCATGTGCTAAAAAGATGTTAGCTGCTCGCTTAACAGGAGAATGCTCAATATTGGAAAATTCTAGAAAAATCCTTTGTATACAAGGATGCATGTGGACAAATTGTCTTTCAAGTTCAACCACGAGCAAAGATATAGCATCCGTGAGACTACTAGTTCTATGAAGAATAGACCCACCCATAGTGGGCAAAGCACCGGCGCAAGTAAAGAAATCTTGAATAACTCCTTTTCCAATAATATTACCACTACCAATCCGAAACTTTTTAGTGTGTAAAATAGTAGGTTCTTCACGAGGATTATCAAGAGTATCAAAGTTTCCCCCATTGTTATTACTATCCTTTTCAAGGATAACCTCCCCAGTTTCAGACATGATGGCAACAAACCGCACTAAGAACGAACACACAAGAGGCAAGCAAAAAGCGACAAACGGAAGAGGGGCGAAGAGAAGGCAAAGGTTTCAAAAATCGTTTTAGAAGTGGGGGAGAGGAAAACGAGAGGCGAATGGAAAATAATGTAATGCAAGGGAGAAGAGTTTATGATGGGTACTTGGTATGTCTTGACTAGGCGTAGATCTCCCCGGCAACGGCGCCAGAAATCCTTCTTGCAACCTCTTGAGCATGCGTTGGTTTTCCCTTGAAGAGGAAAGGGTGATGCAGCAAAGTAGCGTAAGTATTTCCCTTAGTTTTTAAGAACCAAGGTATCGATCCAGTAGGAGACAACGCACAAGTCACCTAGTACCTGCACAAACAATCAATAACCTTGCAACCAACGTGATAAAGGGGTTGTCAATGCCTTCACGGTCACTCGCAAAAGTGAGATCTAATAGAGATAGTAAAGTAAATATTTTTGGTGTTTTGTTGTATAGATTGGAAAGTAAAGATTGCAAAATAGTAAACGAGATGCGATGTAAATAAAAGAGATGCAATATAATAAGAAAGAGACCCGGGGGCATAGGTTTCACTAGTGGCTTCTCTCAAGATAGCATGTATTACGGTGGGTGAACAAATTACTGCCGAGCAATTGATAGAAAAGCGCATAGTTATGAAGATATCTAAGGCAATGATCATGAATATAGGCATCACGTCCGTGTCAAGTAGACTGAATCGATTCTGCATCTACTACTCTTACTCCACACATCGACCGCTATCCAGCATGCATCTAGAGTATTAAGTTCATAAGAACAGAGTGACACATTAAGCAAGATGACATGATGTAGAGGGATAAACTCAAGCAATATGGTATAAACCCCATCTTTTTATCCTCGATGGCAACAATACAATACGTGCCTTGCTGCTCCTACTGTCACTGGGAAAGGACACCGCAAGATTGAACCCAAAGCTAAGCACTTCTCCCATTGCAAGAAAGATCATAGTAGGCCAAACTAAACCGATAATTCGAAGAGACTTGCAGAGATATCAAATCATGCATATAACAATTCAGAGAAGAACCAAAT
The DNA here is from genome assembly GCA_021605205.1 of Aegilops longissima. Classification (NCBI taxonomy): domain Eukaryota; kingdom Viridiplantae; phylum Streptophyta; class Magnoliopsida; order Poales; family Poaceae; genus Aegilops; species Aegilops longissima. The sequence continues at coordinate 125,371,217 of CM038676.1, forward strand.
AATATTCATAGATAATCTTGTTCATAAATAGACAATTCATCGGATCTCGTCTAACACATAGCAAAAGAGTATTACATCGAATAGATCTCCAAGAACATCGAGGAGAACTTTGTATTGAGAATCAAAGAGAGAGAAGAAGCCATCTAGCTAATAACTATGGACCCGAAGGTCTGTGGTAAACTACTCACGCTTCATCGGAGAGGCTATGGTGTTGATGTAGAAGCCCTCCGTGATCGATTCCCCCTCCGGCAGATCGCCGGAAAAGGCCCCAAGATGGGATCTCATGGGTATAGAAGGTTGCGGTAGTGGAAAAGTGGTTTCGTGGCTCCCCTGATGTTTCTAGGGTATAAGAGTATATATAGGCGAAAGAAGTACGTCGGTGGGGCTACAAGGGGCCCATGAGGGTGGGGGCTCGCCTACCCCCTGGGCGCGCCCTCCTGCCTCGTGGCCGCCTTGCGGAGTTCCAGACTTTGACTCCAAGTCTTCTGGATTGCTTTCGGTCCAAGAAAGATCATCGCGAAGGTTTCATTCCGTTTGGACTCCGTTTGGTATTCATTTTCTGCGAAACTCTAAAATAGGCAAAAAAGTAAACTGCTTTGGGCTTCGGTTAATAGGTTAGTCCCAAAATAATATAAAAGAGCATATTAAAGCCCATTAAACATCCAAAACAGATAATATAATAGCATGGAACAATAAAAAATTATAGATACGTTGGAGACGTATCAGGCATCCCCAAGCTTAGTTGGTTGCTCATTCTTGGATAATAGCTTGGGATGCCGGGGTATCCCCAAGCTTAGGCTCTTCTATCCTTCTTTCATATATCATAAGATAACCCAAAACTTGAAAACTTCAATCACACAAAACTTAACAAAACCTCTGTGAGATCCGTTAGTGTAAGAAAGTAAACCGCTACTATAAGTGTTGTATCAAACCAATTCATATTTTGTTTTTGTATTATATCTACTGTATTCCATCTTTTCTATGGCAAAAACTCATCAAAGAAAACCATAGAGCCATCAAAATAAGCACACAACACAAAGAAAACATAATATGTCAAAACAGAACAATCTGTAGCAATCCGACTTAAACGAAAACTTCTGGAACTCCAAAAATTCTGAAAAAATAGGACGACCTGAGTAATTTGCATATTAATCTTATGAAAAAAGAATCAGGGCAAAATCTCTTTCTGATAAAAAATGAGAATTAATTTCTTGAGCGCAAAGTTTCTGTCTTTTTCAGCAAGATCAAACAACTATCACCCAAGAAGATCCTATCGGTTCTACTTGGCACAAACACTAATTAAAACATAAAAACACAATCATAACAGTAGAATAATTGTGAAAACACTCAATAACAGAAAGCAAAAAGCAAAAATAAATTTTATTCATTGGGTTGCCTCCCAACAAGCGCTATCGTTTTATGCCCCTAGCTAGGCATAAGGTTTCAACGATGTTCACATGAAAGATAATAATTGAAACCCAAAGAGAGCATCATGAAACATGTGACAAACACATTTAAGTCTAACATACTTCCTATGCATAGGCATTTTATAGGCAAACAAATTATCAAGACAAGAAACATCTAAGATATGCATAGGAGAGAAATAAAACATTGACAATCTCAACATAACGAGAGGTAATCTAGTAACATGAAAATTTCTACAACCATATTTTCCTCTCTCATAATAATTACATGTAAGATTATAATCAAATTCAACGATATAGCTATCACACAAAATATTCTCTTCATGATCCACATGCATGCAAAGTTGACACTCTTCCAAAATAGTGGGATTATCATCAAATAAAGTCATGACCTCTCCAAACCCACTTTCATCAAAATTTTCATAAGATTGAACACTCTCCAAATATGTGGGATTATTTTTAGCTAAATTTGACACTCTTCCAAACCCACTTTCAATATTATCGCAAACATATTCATCATGAGGCTTAAATAAATTTTCAAGATCATAAAAAACATCACCCTAATCATGATCATTGCAACAAGTACTGGACATAGCAAAATTAGCATCCCCAAGCTTGGGGTTTTGCATATTAGTAGCAAAATTGACGTTAATAGAATTTATAGTAAAATCATTGCAATCATGCTTTTCATTCAAGGAGCTATCATGAATCACTTCATAAATTTCTTCATCACAATTTTCAGATTCACGAATCTCAAGCAAAACTTCATAAAGATAATCTAGTGAACTCAATTCACTAGCAATGGGTTCATCATAATTGGATCTCTTGAAAAGATTAGCAAGTGGATGAGGATCCATATTAATTGATTTTTAGCAAGCGAAGATGCAAGCAAATAGAAGATACATGGCAACACAATCAAACATGAGATCTGACGAGAAAACGACGAACGAAAAACAGGGCAAATAAAAACGGAAATTTTTTGTGAAGTGGGGGAGAGGAAAACGAGAGGAAAATGGCAAATAATGTAAATTGCGAGGAGATGAGATTTGTGATTAGGAACCTGGTTATGTTGAAGATCCTCCCCGGCAACGGCGTCAGAAATTCCTTTTGATGTCGCTTGAAGCTACATCGGTATTTCCCCAAGGAGGAAGGGTTGATGCAGCACAACGGTGGTAGGTATTTCCCTCAGATATGAAACCAAGGCTATCGAACCAGTAGGAGAACCAAGCAACACAACGTAAACAGCCCCTGCACACATGATACGTCTCCGTCGTATCTATAATTTTTGATTGTTCCATGCCAATATTATTCAACTTTCATATACTTTTTGGCAACTTTTTATACTATTTTTGGGACTAACATATTGATCTAGTGCCCAGTGTCAGTTCCTGTTTGTTGCATGTTTTATGTTTCGCAGAATATCCATATCAAATGGAATCCAAACGGGATAAAAACGGACGGAGCTTATTTTTGGAATATTTGGAAAATTCTGGAAGAAAAATCCACGCGAGACGGTGCCCGAGGTGGCCACGAGGCAGGGGGCACCCCTTCCCCCCTAGGCGCGCCCCTAACCCTCATGGGCCACCCGTAAGGCGGTTGATGCCCTTCTTCGGCCGCAAGAAAGCTATTTTTTGGTAAAAAATCACGGCGAAGGTTTCAGTCCAATCAGAGTTACGGATCTCCATATATATACGAAACGGTGAGAGGGCACCAGACAGAACGCAGAAACAGAGAGAGACAGAGAAACAGATCCAATCTTGGAGGGGCTCTCGCCCCTCCCACGCCATGGAGGCCAAGGACCAGAGGGGAAACCCTTCTCCCATCTAGGGAGGAGGTCAAGGAAGAAGAAGACGAAGGGGCCCCCTCTCCCCTTCTCTTCCGGTGGCGCCGGAACACCGCCGGTGGCCATCATCATCACTTCAATCTTCACCAACAACTTCACTGCCATCATCACCAACTCTTCCCCCCCTCTATGCAGCGGTGTAACCTCTCTCTTACCCGCTGTAATCTCTACTTAAACATGGTGCTCAACACTATATATTATTTCCCAATGATGTATGGCTATCCTATGATGTTTGAGTAGATTAGTTTTGTCCTATGGGTTATTTGATGATGAAGATTGGTTTGAGTTGCATGTTTTATTATTGGTGCCATCCTATGGTGCTCTCCGTGTCACGCAAGCGTGAGGGATTCCCGCTATAGGGTTTGAAATATGTTCATGATTTTCTTATCGTGGGTGGCGTGAGTGACAGAGGCATCGACCCGAGTAAGTAGGTTGTTTGCGTATGGGATAAAGGGGACTTGATACTTTAATGCTATGGTTGGGTTTTACCTTAATGAATCAGTAGTAGTTGCAGATGCTTGCTAGAGTTCCAATCATAAGTGCATATGATCCAAGTAGAGAAAGTATGTTAGCTTATGCCTCTCCCTCAAATAAAATTGCAATAATGATTACCGGTCTAGTTATCGATTGCCTAGGGACAAATAACTTTCTCGTAACAAAAAGCTCTTTACTAATTTAGTTGTGTCTCTACTAAACAGCCCCTAGCTTTTATTTACGCTCTCTTTATATTCTTGCAAACCTATCTGAAAACACCTACAAAGTACTTCTAGTTTCATACTTGTTCTAGGTAAAGCGAACGTTAAGCGTGCGTAGAGTTGTATCGGTGGTTGATAGAACTTGAGGGAATATTTGTTCTACCTTTAGCTCCTCGTTGGGTTCGACACTCTTACTTATCAAAAGAGGCTACAATTGACCCCCTATACTTGTGGGTTATCAACACAGATAACAAATCCTCACAACCCGACGTGTTAAAGGGGTTGTCAATCCCTTTCGGGATACGGCACCTCAAGTGGCAAACAGACGTGAGATAAATTTGTAGTAAATTAATATATTGAACGCCAAATAAAATAAATAAGGAAAAAATTGCAGCAAGGTATTTTTTTATTTTTGGTTTAATAATCTGAAAATAAACGCAAGGAAAAAGTAGATCGCAAAGCAAATATATGAGAAAGAAGACCCGGGAGCCGTAGGTTTCACTAGTGGCTTCTCTCGAGAAAGATAGCAAACGGTGGGTAAACAAATTATTGTTGGGCAAATGATAGAGCCTCAAATAATTATGACGATATCCAGGCAATGATCAATACATAGGCATCACATCCAAGATTAGTAGACCGACTCCTACCTACATCTACTACTATTACTCCACACATCGACCGCTATCCAGCATGCATCTAGTGTACTAAGTTCATGGAAAAATGGAGTAATGCAATAAGAACGATGACATGATGTAGACAAGATCCATTTATCTATGGCGGTAGATATAGATCTCATCTTTTTATCCTTAGTAGCAATGATACATACGTGTTGGTTCCCATTCTGTCGCTGGGATCAAGCACCGTAAGATCGAACCCACTACCGGGCACCTCTTCCCATTGCAAGATAAATAGATCAAGTTGACCAAACAAAACCCAAATATCGGAGAAGAAATACGAGGCTATAAGATATCATGCATATAAGAGATCAAAGAAACTCAAATAACTTTCATGGATATAAAAAGATATGACTCATCATAAACTCAAAGTTCATCAGATCCCAACAAACACACCGCAAAAAGAGTTACATCATATGGATCCCCAAGAGACCATTGTATTAAGAATTCAGCGAGAGAGAGAAAGCCATCTAGCTACTAACTACGGACCCGAAGGTCCACAAAGAACTACTCATGCATCATCGGAGAGGCACCAATGGAGGTAGTGAACCCCATCTGAGATGGTGTCTAGATTGGATCTGGTGATTCTGGACTCTGCGGCGGCTGGATGAATATTTTGTTGACCGTGCTTGGGTTTCTGGAATATTGGGGTATTTATAGACCAAAGAGGCGGTCCAGGGGCCACCCGAGGTGGGCATAACCCACCAGGGCGCGCCTGGGCCTCCTGGCGCGCCCTGGTTGGTTGCCCCTCCTCGGGACTCCCCCCGGGTGCAACCAGGGCCAAACTTCTTCCTTCTGGTCCATAAAAAATCTCCGTAAAGTTTCGTGGCATTTGGACTCCGTTTGATAAGGATTTTTTGCGATGTAAAAAACATGGAAAAAAATAGCAACTGGCACTTGGCACTATGTCAATAGGTTAGTACCCAAAAAATGATATAAAATGACTATAAAATGATTATAAAACATCCAAGATTGATAATAAAACAACATGGAACAATCAAAAATTATATATATGTTGGAGACGTATCACCACTAGATCGGGTTTGCATAACTCTTTGCCCCCTACCTGGCGCACCAAAGATGACGGTGAGAACGACACCTACGAGACCATGTGGGTCCCTTCTACGGTTTGGCAGGGAAGAGGAGTGGTGCAAAGAGCGGATCCAACGGCCAACACGCCGGGTCTTTACCCAGGTTCGGGCCGCTGAGAAGCGTAAAACCCTAGTCCTGCTTGAGTGTATATTCTGTGTTCTTGAGCTTCGGCTCACCGCTATGCATGCAAGCTGGGTCGAGAGGTTCAAAAGTCTGAATCCCCTTATGGTACGCTGTGGGCCTCTTTTATATGTCCAAGGGGCTACCACGGTGGCACACAGGAGGTGTAAAGCAGCTACAGTGCATTTGTTTATCACCAGCGTGTTAGGACAAAACGGATTAAATGCATCGCATACGTGCCCCTCAGCTTTATCGAGGACGGGAGTAGAACCCATCCCGTTCGTCGCCGCCCCGCTCCGTCTTGACACACGTCCTTGCCGACCAGCCATGCAGTGCCAAGTTGGCTGGCCAGCTGCCGCGCTGGAGAGGTGGCAGGATCTTCACGAAGATCTGCATGCCACCACGCATTCGCTTTCTAGGCTGGAAGGCCGGCCACTGCGCTAGAGTGGTGACGGGGTGGCGGAGTCTTGCCGCGGTATTGTCATCGTCCCCAGCAAGGATCTTGCCGGGGCCTCGTAGGCGTCCCCGACAAGGATCTTGCTCGGTACCTCGTCTTCTGGCCTCCACAAAGATCTGCACGCTTCTACGTGTGCGCCCCTGGGTCTTGTCCTTAACATTATCGATGGTGTCAGAGCTCTCAACCCCAAGGGTGGTGCTCCTGTTAGTGCTTTGCAAGCCATCCCGACAAGGACCTTGGCGGGGTGGCTCAAGCTTTCCCGGCAAGGATCCTGCCGGGGGTGGCGCAAGTTGTCCCGGTAAGGACCTTGCTAGGGGCCTAGCTCGTCCTCTATTCTCTAGATTGGCCACTTCTCTTCGCCTTGTATCTCGTTTTCATCCTTGATCGCGTTCTTCATGCCCTGATACGTCTCCAACATATCTATAATTTATGAAGTATTCATGTTGTTATTTTATCATTCTTGGATGTTTTACAATCATTTTATAGCAACTTTATATCATTTTTTGGGACTAACCTGTTGACCCAGTGCCAAGTGCCAGTTGCTGTTTTTTGCTTGTTTTTTACATCGTAGGAAATCAATATTAAACGGAGTCCAAACACCGCGAAACTTTTTGTGGATATTTATGGACCAGAAGACTCTCGATGGGCCAGAGCAGCACCTGGGGGGTGCCTCGAGGGGGGCACAACCCACCAGGGCACACCAGGCCCCCCAGCGTGCCCAGGTGGGTTGTGCCCACCTCAGTGGCCTCCCACACCCCCTCTTTGCACTATAAATTCCCAAATATTCCGAAACCCTTCGAGGTGAACCTAGATCAGAAGTACCGCCGCCGCAGGCCTCTGTAGCCACCGAAAACCAATCTATACCCCATTCTGACACCCTGCCGGAGGGGGGAATCATCTCCGGTGGCCATCTTCATCATCCCGGCGGCCACCACGGTGAGGAGGGAGTAGTCCACCCTCGGGGCCGAGGGTTTGTACTAGTAGCTATGTGTTTAATCTCTCTCTCTCTCTCTCTCTCGTGATCTATATCATGGGCTTTGTTAATATAGATGGTGGATCATATGATGTTTCTCCCCTCTATACTCTTGTTGCGATGAATTGAATCTTTACCCTTTGAAGTTTTGTCATGTCGGATTGAATGTTCAGATTTGGGAACACATGATGTATGTCTTGCGGTATGAATACTTGAGGTGACAATGGGGTATCATATTGATTCACTTGATATACGTTATGGCACTCAACTTGCGGATTCCCGCGGTGATATTGGGGTAATCTATGCATAGGGGTTGATGCACGTTTTTATTATCTTTTCTCCGATAGAAACTTTGGGGTCCCCTTGTAGTTCTTTGTGTGGATCGAGTATTATGAATATGAATTTGCTTTGGTGTTATTTTAGTACAAACTCTAGGATAGATCGAACGGAAAGAATAGCTTTGTGTTATTTTAGTACGAACTCTTGAATAGATCGAACGGAAAGAATAGCTTTGAGGTGGTTTCGTACCCTACAAACAATTTCTATCTTTTGTTCTCCGCTAATAGGAACTCGGGAGTGATTCTTTATTGCACTTTGAGGGATAATCATGTGATTCACCTATGTTAGCATTGTTGGGAGGTTGCAGTAGCGAAAGTACGGACCCTAGGCCTTGTTTCTAAACATTGCAATACCGTTTGTGCTCACTTTTGTTACTTGCTACCTTGCTGTTTTTTATTGTCCCTACTACAAAAATCAATATCTACCATCATTACTACACTTTTATCACCATCTCTTCGCTGAACTAGTGCACCTATACAATTTGCCATTGTATTGGGTGTGTTCGGGACACAAGATATTTCTTGTATTTGATTGCAGGGTCGTTAGGGAGAGACCATCTTCATCCTACACCTCTCACGGATTGATAAACCTTAGGTCATCCACTTGAGGAAAAATTGCTACTGTCCGACAAAACTCTGTGCTTGGAGGCCCAACGCGTGTCTACAATAATAAAGTTTCATAGTATACATCATGCCCCGCCGCATGTGGGGGCTACGACTGCCCGTGCAAAAGTATGGGGTGCTAAAGGGCCCAAACTTTAGTACACCGACAAAGGAAAGTAGGGAAGGGAGAAGGAAAGGAGAGGATTTGGCCTCCCCCTTTCCCTCTCTCTCCCCTCTCTTTTCTTCCCCCTTCGACACTTATGGAAGGGGGGATGCCGACTTGGAGGAGGCGCCAAAGTAGGATTACTCCTACTTGGGACGCCCCTTTCTGCTCCCCTCCCTCTCCCACCTATATATATGTGGGGGGAACCGCCAGAACACATAACATTGATTCCTAGCCATGTGCGGTGCCCCTCTCCATAGTTTACGCCTCTGGTCATATTCATGTAGTGCTTAGGCGAAGCCCTGCGCGGATTACTTCACCATCACCGTCACCACGCCGTCGTGCTGACGGAACTCTCCCTCGGCACTCTGCTGGATCAAGAGTTCGAGGTACGTCATCGAGCTAAACGTGTGTAGAACTCGGAGGTGTCGTACGTTCGGTGCTTGATCGGTCAGAACGAGAAGAAGTTCGTCTACATCAACCGCGTTGTCAAACGCTTCTGCTTTCGGTCTACGAGGGTACGTGGACACACTCTCCCCCTCTCATTGCTATGCATCTCCTAGTTAGATCTTGCGTGAGCGTAGGATTTTTTTTGAAATTGCATGCTACGTTTCCCATTAGTGCCCCCCTCGGGGCACCCCTAGGTGCTTCTCCGGCCCATTGGGTGTCTTCTAGTCCATAAAAATGCCACAAAAAAGTTTCGCTGCATTTGAACTTCGTTTGGTATAGATTTTCTGCGATGTAAAAAACAAGCAGAAAACAACAACTGGCACTGGGCACTATGTCAATAGGTTAGTACCAAAAAATTATATAAAATGACTATAAAAAGATTGTAAAACATGCAAGAATGATAATATAACAGCATGAAAAATAAAAAATTGTAGATACGTTGGAGATGCATCACTTCTATTTAGATATAGTATAACATCCTTACCGTACACACTTTACAATCATGAACTATTTTTATGATGTCATCCACATCGTAAACATTGCATCAGAGAATAGCGTGTGCGATAATTATGCCATTCCATACGAGTGCGACGGATGGTGCATTTGCGAAATTTGATATATCACAAATGCTTGTCGGACAATTCGCGTGTGGGATAGGTTCGGGAATCGCATATATTTTGTTCACCAAATGTATGCATGCTTCCACCCTATCACAGACGATTAATCTGAGTCACGTGGGATGGATACCCCTATCGCCCACACTAGCAAGGTGATGGTTGGAAACTGTGTTACTGAAAGGAGTAAAAACCATTTTCACAGGATGTCTCTGCACTATTGATGTGGCTGGACTAAATTTGGATTTTGGATCAATGTCGCTTACATTTTTGGGCGTTGATTTCCTTTTTACTTTCAGAAACGTTTGTTCCTTAGAATCAGTTTCCGTCAACCCAGCATGTATTTCCATGGAATGGGCTACACGTTCGGTGGTTGGCTTGACTTCTAATTTTTTAGGCTCGAAGGTCTAGCAGACTTGAGTATTGATTTTTGGAGGTTTTTTAGGTCTTGTTTTTGGTCCTGGACGGTAACATGGGTCTTGCCTAGATCCATAATTCACACATTAGCAAGGAGATGGGGAGGACCCAGTCTCCAGCTATAGAAATTTCTATCTTTGTTATCTCACATGGTTAGTCAAATGATTTGATAAAAACCAAGTGTTAGGATTTCATAAATGAACTTTGGCCAATTGGGAGTAGAGCTTGGACCCCTTATACCACATTTTAGTTGCAAACACACATCAAAAGAGAACATATATTTGAAGACACCTCTCGACCATTGTGGAGCTACACTATGACCATGTTTGCACATACCATTCTGAGCGGAGCCTTGCAAAGTGCAAACACCGTTGTTGCTTGGCACACCTCAAACCCAACATTGACATTTTTTGTCACTAGATTTATGATGCTATATCAGCCTCATGATGAACTTCGGTATAGTGATTATCTAAGCGTAAGACAATCAAGGCACTTTTCGTAAAAAAAGACATGAGAAGCACGAGAAGTGCCACAAATACAAATCTATATTGTGGAGAGAGATGATAGGGATGGAGTAGCTCCTTGCATGAAAGAGAGAGCATATGCTATGATGCATGGCTCTGTCGAGCACTCAAGTTTGGAGAAGATGAAGAGAACATCAAAATCCATCAATGCATACCGATCCCTTGAGTGAGTGGAACTAGAAAAAATGAAGAAGAAGGGAAACAGTGGAGGAGATAAAGGATATTGTCGACAAGATGCCGCTCTGTGCAAAAAAAGTGAAAAATAATAATGATATGGCTTCACCAAATTTCTCAAATAGGCAAGTCGTAAGTATATGCACAAGTGAAATGCTAACTCATAAATGTTTAGTTGGTAAGAAACTAGTATACACTTTATCTAGTTGATTCAACAACATTTTAACAACTTCATCATGTGTTTCAGCTGTATTTTTCATGTGTTTCAACTACATATATCGCTTGTCCAACAAGAATGTTTCAACTGAATTGTGTGTTTTAATTGCACTTTTTAAACTATATCTTTTATTTCAGCTACACTATATGAATTGTAATGTTTGGGACACAACTACATTTTTTCAACTGCACTTGTTCAACTCTATCATCTGAACTTCAAGTGAGTCTCAACTAGAACAACAAAGTAAGGACCATCTAATTAACCTTTACTTTTTTGTTTTAGTTGATTTGCTTGGCCACGTTCTTCCTCCTCTAGTGGTCTCCTCTTCTAACTGGCCCATTCGTATCATCGGCAGCACTGCCGCCTCCACCCTAACTGACAATGTTGTCGCACGTTGCCTCACTACCCTATCTTGTCCGATCTGCTGCCGCTCATGCCTTCCTTCTAATTCCCACCCACCGTATCACATATTTTGTCGTCGACGACCACACACCTCTCAATCTAAACCTGTCAACCCAATGTTAGTCCTCCATGGAGATGCCGAGGCCAGCAGCGTCGTTTCTGTCTCGGGCACATTAGATATGCTGCGGCCGGTGGTCTCACCTTTGACATTGCCTTGTTTCTCTACCTCTTCTCTACTGAAATCTATTGAAACAATTTCCCAAGGATTAGCAAATGCGAACAAATTAACGTACTTCCCCAAATGGACCACATAAAGTAACTCTACAAAATACTCAAATCAAAGAAATTACATAAGCGAAACAGACATACAATCTCATTGTTCTCTTTAGACATGAAATCCTCCAGGGGCATATATGTCTACTTGAATCTAGTCCGTCGAAGGGTGACCACCTCCTAGTCCTATGTGGCAAACACCCTCGAGGCCATCTGCACCACGTCGATGTCATTAGGGTCGCTAACGCTGGCACTACCTCCAGCAGGGCAGCTCGGACCAGCGGCGTCTATGTCGTAGTAGTAGGACCAACCGCCAGCTCCACCACCCATGTTGCCTAGTTGGTTGTTGGAGGAGCACTCACGGTGCATCCCTGCCACTGCCTTTAGGTTGCTTGCCAGGAGGGAATGTTGTCCGGTGAACGCGTACATGTTCATGCTCGCATTGACCGCCTGCTGGATGTCTTGCTCACTAACCATCTGTGTCGGTGACAAACCATACGACAGGTGGTTGTTGAGGTGCACATTCAGAGGAATGTAGTACGGGTACCCCTCATTTGGCCCGTTGATGACATTCAAATCATGTGCCCAGTACTGCATGTTGGTCGGGTTTGGGTGGTAGTGCGTACCAGTCATGGCCGAATTGGGGTAGGTCGGGTGCGCCTGCGCGGTAGGGGCGATGACGGCAGCAGCATCTCTACCAGCCATCCCCATCTGCCCACCGTGCTCTTGGTCATGATACAACTGTGGGGACATCATAGGTGTCTCCATGGGTGATCCGGTGTGCGGCTCCACACTGCGGATGTACTCCGCAAGAAGGGAGAGCTGGCCAGGAGGTGGCTGCTTGCTGTTCCTCTTCTTGAGCCGGCGCTTCGCATTCAGACTGCGCTTGGTGGCATTCCAGTGGTTCTTGACGCCATTGTCCGACCGGCCGGAGAATAGCCGGGCGATCACCGACCAGCGGTTCCCCCAGGTCTGATGCAGCTCGATCAGCTTGATGTCTTCCGCGTCGGTCCAGATTTTCCTCTGCAAGGGAAGTATTTGTGAGTTAGTTAATTATGGCATAACATTCCATTGAAGTACAATTGAACACACCACAACACACCAAAAGTAATATCTACTACCTTTACCTTTTTTTACACAACACAACACTCATGTGCACGGAAGCATTATTTTTTAGAAGTCAACTGAGAGTCATTTTTCTACCATGCATGGATATGATGTGCATGCATCCACCATTCGTCATTGCTTTGAGATTTATCTTACCTTTTTTGGTTGTTTGCAAAATTTGTGTTGTTTAAGAGTACCAAAATTTTATTAAAATATTTATCTTGTTTAAAAATCCATCATAATGTTTTTTCTTGTACCAAAAAATGAGAATGCACTTGTTTCAGATCAGATTTTTGCTGGTACGTAATGGAACTTACTTCCACTACGTTACACATTGAAACAAAAGAAAACTAATGCAACACTTTGAAACAAGATAAAATTCGCCAAGATCAGAAAACATAGCCAGAATCTCAAATTATCTAAGGAAGCTCAAAGTATCTCAGGAATCTAATGGTGAGAAAATTTCCAACTAAGCCTCATACTCTCACAAAATTGATCTATGCGACATATAAATTGATGAAATTGTGGAATGAGCCTGATAGAAAAAACGGAAAGAAAAAAAATTTAGTATGTGGATAATTATTTGGAGAGGATTGACCCATACAAAAAAGTGACATTGCTTATTTATTTTGCAGATATCTTATTAAAAATTACACCTATTTTACGTTTGCTACAATTTGGGGAATCAATATTGTGTAATTTGAGGTGCCCGAGATTTACAGAACTTTCAGAAAAAGATCCAAGTACTATTTTTGTTGGAACAAGGAAAAATATTTACCTTTTTTATTGATTAACAAGAGAAGTTTGTAAAATAACAACCACAAAGACACCAAATTACTCTCCTACATTACATAACTCAAATGCTTGCCCCCCACAATAGCCCAAAGAGATGCCTCATCTTGGATGAGGCGAACAATGACTGCCACTGGCCTCACTTTATTGCGAAAGACACATACGTTCCTTTCCTTAGAAATCCCCCATCCAACAACAAGGAGGAAAGAACGTAGAGATTTCCTTGGTTGCCAATTATTGAGGACTTCTTTCCACCATGACTTCATCGTCTCAAAAAGAGGAGAAAGCATCATACTAGCATGAAGATCAAGATAAGAGATAATGTCATTCCAAACTTGAGGGAAGAACTGACACTTGATGATGAGGTGAGCCACTAATTCTTGCACTTGGTTACAAAGAGCGCACCGGTCGCAATTTGGTCAATCACAATGTTGCAACCTTTGTAGTTCAAATCATATTTTAAATGGCTAACCAAGCAAATAACTTACATTTTAGGATTCCCAAACCTTCCAAGGTGTGGCATGCAAGTTGGATCAGATGAGGCTGGTGAACTGAGCCTTGTAAGCCGATGAGGCGGTATAACTCCCGTCGTTGGTCACCTTTCTCATGGTTGTATCTTGGATGTCTGGTTGGATGACAACATGCATTAGCAAGTTTGTCTTACATAATGATGAATTACTTGATGTGCTCTAGTGTGAGGCCTCCTTGACTACTAGTATGTAGAACCCAAAACTTATCTCTTAAAACCTTGTCCACAATGCCACCTTTCTTGCAGGATATTTTTTTGAGCATCAGTCCCTCCAGCCATGATGACTCTCAAAATTTGGCTTTAGTTCCATTAGCAACCATACCTAATTGGCCACCACTAATAGATCACTTCATCATTGTTGCCTGACATCCACATACCGCACCACACCCCTTGTGGTTCGTCCTAGTCAATCCATAACCATATTAAGTGAAGCACGATGGCAAACTTCCAAGATTAAGATTTTCGACCAGCAAACTCCTCCAGCTTGCAAACTTTCTCCAAGTTAATTTTGCACTTGCCTCCGGTCACTTTGTCTGTCCTCGCCCAAAGATAGGCAAACCTCAAGCTATCAATCTTCTTAAAAACCTCCACGAGGAGGTCAAACAGTGTAAGATGGTGTATGGCCATAACCGTGAGCACCGCCTTGACCAAGATCGTCCGGCCCGCGGTATCAACATGATTCCCTCTCCAAGGTGCTAATTTCCCAGTGGCTTAATATTCAAAGTGTTGCAAGTTAACCATCCATAATATTTCTACCATGAGGGATAATGCAAGGTAACATATGGGGAAGGATAAGAAACATGTCGGGAAGGACTAGAGTATGTCATCAAGGCTATTGTTATTGCACCATATAGGTGAAACAAGGCTCTTTCTGCAATTTTTAAAAAGGCTAGTAGTATCCCAAAAAGAGGCAACCTTGGTGGTGAGGACTTCTTGCTTGATAGGGGCACATGAAACAACCACATCATCGAGTAAAGGGAACTACGAATGCTCGCCTGATGCCCACCAAGAGGATGAAGTTTTCCTTAGGTCATATACTTGCTAAATATATGGTGCAGCGGGTCAATGGTGAGCTCAGCGGGTCAATGGTGAGCTCGGACCCCTGAAAATGCCCACGACCATGCTTGATCGGGTCCTTGGCAATCCCATTGAGAAAAACTCAAGAAGAAGTCGAGGAGGGGAGGGTCGAGATCCATACCCAGAAGTGGCCTTGGAAGCTATGGCGACTAAATTACGTTTCTATAAAATAGCCCCACCTAAGTTAATCCAATGACTTCTTTATGTTGAGCTTGAAGAGGAGCATATGTGTCTTGATGAGTAAAATCTTTTAGCCACATTGGGCACATAAATGAAGTTATCGTGGGTGCTTCTCCTCTTAATGAAAGAACTTTGTGCAATGGAAACAATATCATTCATGTCCAGAGCCAACCTCATGGAAAGAGTTTTGTCAATAAGCTTCCACGACATGCATAAGGCTAATAAGCCCAAAATAGTCATTCAGTGAACAAAGGGATCAAGTCATGGGAACCAAGCGACAAATCTAGAGGATCACAAATTTTAAATAGGAGATGCTAAAACTCGTTACTTTCACCTGAGGACCAATAGTCGGAGGAGGAAAAATCTTATATATAGTCTCAAACATGGGAGTGACTGGGTGATGGATCATAAATACATCATTAGGTGAACCAAGGTATCAGGTTGTCCCCGTGACATACTCACTCGCTGGTGATGGCATCGCATGGCCACCTTCACCACCATGCTCCATCAAAGCATCCTTCATACTGTATTCATGCACCATTCAGTTCATCCAAAAATCCGAATTGATGAAGAGAAACATGCAATATGTTTCAACACTTCCCCTCACATCTAGGCTATTTTAGTCCTTAGGAGTGGGATCAATGTAGGACGCAAAATCTTTATGAATACTATGTTGGTAAGGTCTTGAACTTGAAACCTATTGGCTTGGATACCATATTGAACTCATGCCCCACTAGAACATCCAAAAAGTCAAATTGTCGTCAAATCGTAGTGAAGTTTGAAAAGCGTCCGAAGCGCGACGCTATGTCTGGCAGCCTCTCCTAGAACAGAGCCACGAAACAGTCAATCTCTTCCTTGTTGACCTATTCAACCTCACGAATGACTCCCATCCATTGGCAGAGAAGCCTCTGCGAGAGCTGGGCGATGGGAATGACCTTGTTCTTGGCACACATGCATGGGCTATGCCGACTTGTCTAAACCGGTGACCTTCGCGAGCGTCTTCCTCCTTATTGTGGATGACCAGGGCGGTGTGGAGCTAGGACCAGGGAGAATGGGAGGCAACACCGGCACAAAAAGTGGTGCGCCAGGGTAGGGCCCTGCCGGAAGCGCAACTAGCATGCAAAGCATCCATCTCCGTCGTCATTGGGTTGTTGTTCAAGAGCACTGGGATGCTAGGAAGTGAGGCATGACGATGGGCATGTGGTTCTTCATTAGGCCCAAAGGGGAATAGCGGGGTCTCGGTGCATGGGTTGATGTTGTGCACAACTCATCATAGAGCTCATGGCAGTGGGTAAGGGGGCTTGGTGCATGGGCTCGTGGCGTGCACATCTCCATTGACGAAGCAGGCCGTACCTGCATACCGAAGTAGGGTCCGCCTTGTGCAGTCAGCCCGATCTGGAGGGAGTGGAGGAGAGCTCAATTTTGTCGCAACCCACACATATCTCAAATGCTAACCCAGGAGTAGGAACATCTACTCATATTCACCAAATCCAGGAAAACCATAATAAACAAAAAGCAGCAATTTCACAAATAAACAACATCAAATTTTTGGAACATGTGTATCTGACTATCAGCATGTGACTTGTTTTATCTACAGATTGGACTAATAGAAGTACCACATCTCAAATGCAATTTATGTGCTAGAACGACTCTTACTTTACGGAATACCAAATTGAGGCAAGTCACAAATATGTAGCAGCTTTGACAAATAACAAAGACAAAAAAGTCGGTAATGTTATCTCTATCTGGGGGACGTTCCTAGGGACGAAATCCCAGCAAATGACCCACAGACCACAGGATCAAGATCTGATGGTGGCAGTTTTTTGATGAAAATGCACTAAATAAACAAAATGCCATGCTTTTGTTGTTGTAAAAAATACCACCCCCAACACTAAAATTGCCAGCCGCGCCATTTGCAAATGCCATCCTGGACAGTGAACGGTCACTGGATATTGCGGTCCAAATTCGATAACGCTTGGGCGATCACTTAGTAGCTAAGAATTTAAAAATTAGGACACACCATGTCAATTAGCAAATTTGGATATTTGGAAGTGCAAGTGCGGTTTTTATTTACAGACTGAACAAAGAATTCCTGTACACATTTCAAATGCTAATGTGTGGCCAGGAACATCTATCCCTAATTTCCCAAAATTACTTGGGTGATCAATTGGTGGCCTAAATGAAGAAAGTAATTGCCACATTTACTGAGTAGAGTAAAGACATGCAATACTACTAACTATATTTTTGGGAGTTAATACCCACTTCCCAATGGTGACCAAATTATAGGTGCAAACTTTTGGATGTATAATCATAAGATTCAACTAATGAAAGTGCCACATCTCGAATGCTAATTGGTGGGCTGGAACATAGACTCTTACTTTAGAGATATCAAACTGTGGCTACTCACAAATAGGTAGAAGCAATAAGACAAATAATCAAGACAATTTTTTAATTGGGTGATCACTTAGTGGCCAAGAATCTCTTCTCTACTACTTAAAAAGAACCTAAGGTTCCCATTTCAGCCTCTCCTTCGTCCAACTTCTCTCTATATATGGTTCCCCCTTCCGTTCTCCTGTTTGATTATTTCCTCCCATCTCTGATTTTTCTCTCAGATAATAATATTTTTTGGTAAGTCAATAAAATTTTACCAAATAAGTGCTTAACAATAAGATGACATTTTGACTCCCATATCCGATCTTTCTCACAAATAATATTTTCTTTGATAAGTCAATAAATTCTTACCAAATAAGTGCTTAATAATAAGATGACAGGTAAATCATGACAACTGCATACAAAGTCTTGCTAATATTATAGTAGACCAATGTAATAATAGACCTGCAATCACGAGCAAATCTACGAGAATGTTTATACTCCCGTTGCCACACACGGGCAATTATCTAGTTTAAAGAAATGAGACACCATGTCAATTACTCCCTTCATTCACAAATATAAGATGTTCTAACTTCTTTTTCGAATTGTAGGTATATAGATTTGTTTTAGCGTGTTTGTTCACTTATTTCAGTCCGTGTAGTCCGTATTGAAATACCCAAAACATCTTATCTTTGTGAACCGAGGGAGTAGTAAATTTCCATATTTGTAAGTGCAAGTGAGATTTATTATTATTATTTACGAATTGAATGCAGAAGCCTTGTACACATTTCAAATGCTAATGTGTGGGCAGGAACATCAATCCCTATTAATTTTAGAAAATTACTTCCCTACAATTTTTTTGTTCAAAAAATTACTTGGGTGATCATTTAGTGCCCTAAATGAAGAAATTAATCGCCACATTTACTGATTAGACTAAAGACATGCAAGACTACTAACTATTTATCCCGGAGTTAATACCCAGTTCCGAATGGTGATGAACCAGATTAACGCAATGAAGAATTTCTTTCAGTAAGCACACTCAATCATAAATCATCAAAATTCCCTAAAATCAAGCAGCTAGTAGGGACTAGGGGGATAAGAAATTTAAATCTGGCGAGATCACCTCAATGTTGGGGTCAAGTTGGTTGACCCATCTCTCCCGGCACTGCTTCCCGCTCCGTCCGGGCAGGTACAACGCGACCTTCGTCCACTTCCCTTTGCCGAATTCCTGCACCTTCGCCCTGAGCAGCCTGCAACAAAATCACGAACAAACTGACGAAGCTGTAGCTGATGAAGGACAAAGAAAAAGGTTTGCAATTTAGGGTTGGATTTTCTACGTACGTGTCTTCTTCCACGGTCCAGGACCTTTTGAACCGTGTGAGCCTTCGGCCGCTGGATCTGGCACGCGGCGGCGCCCGAGCAGGCGCCACGATTGCCGTAGGGGCGTCGCTGCTGCCGTAGCCAGGGAAGGTGGTGGTATCCATCTCGTTGATGCCACCAAAAGCCCTTGATCCGGCGCCCGGGACGGCGACCCCCTCGGCTAGAGCACCACCATCATTATGAACGAAGTGTTGTGCAACACCGCCATGGCCGAAGCTCGCGTCCGCCACGTCCCAATCGAAACAGGCACTCCCTTCAGCCATCAGCGCGGCCTCCAAGGTCGGATTGGAGTAATGGTAGCAGGAAGGCTTGCGGTAGATATGGGGGAAGCAAAGCTAGAAGAAGGGGAGTAGTCTTTGGCTCTTCTGTGGGAGAAATGCTTGTATCAAAGACGGGTCGAGGGTCTGCGCTTGATATAGAAGGGGACGGTGCCCCATGCCCCCATCGGCCCGTCCATTCTCCTGCCCCCAGCTCCTCATCAGGCGGCCAGGAGGCGTCCCACATGACAATAACGTTCCGACTACAGGTTTTCAAGTTCACTATGGACCCTATGCATCGGGTGTACGCAGTCTCTGAAGAGGTTTGTGTGGTCCAGGGTGGGTCAGACTTCTCAGTACAGATATGGTGAAGCACAACACCCGTGCCCGTATGAAGGTATGCGCGCAAATTATGGGGAAACGGAACGCCTGTTGGCGTGCTTCGTGATCATTTGCAGCTAAGTACAGGGTGTATTTGGATATAGCGTGATAAATGTTTCCTAAAATCTTAAAAGTGCACGCTCAATTTCTGGTTGAAACGAGCAGCCGGATGCTCGCCGCTCGATCAAACGCAGCCCGGCCCGGCCCGCAACAGTGCAAGCGCGATTTTAGCCAAGAGTATTTCTATCTCTTCTACTACCTAAAAGAACAGAGTGTTTTGTTTCCCCTCTTACGTTCCACGGTCTTCGTCCAACTCTCTCGTACGACCCCCTCTCCCCTTCAGTGATTTTCTTTTCTCCCTCCACCGGTTTTTCTCCCTCCACCGGTTTTCTCCCTGCCGGTTTTATCTTCATCTGGCTAGGCAAACCGACTCTATCTTTGGTAAACAAATAATTCACGTAAGGTAACCAAATGCAATCAATTCATGTATTGCAATCAATTCGTTCATGACGGTGATCAATCTCCTTCCTTCTTTTAATCAAACGGTGATCAATCTCCTTCCTTCTTTCAATCAATTTCTTTCTTCTCACCATGGTCTTCTACCCACACACATGAAAAAGCCAGGCGATTTTTCATCTCCTCTCTTTCCACCTGGATCATGGCCCCTTTCTTCCCCCATGTGCCGCTCCCCCTCATCTCACCATCGTCCCGGACCGCTGCTTTGGGGCACCATCTATCGCTGCCGCAGCAGCGAGTGCTGCCCACTCTGCAGATGTCGGGCCAGCCGCCGCCATTTCCCAGGATGCATAGTACGACGGCCGCGGTGCAAGGTCAGGGCCCTCTAGATCAAGAACCTGCAATAGTGGATGGATGTGAACTGCGCACGGGCAAGGCGGCAAGGTATGCATGTGCCTCACCCTCTCCCACGGATTTAAAGATGTCGTTTTTATAAGAAGCTGATGCAGTATAGGAGGAACGTCATATTTTTAGACACAGTCTAATCAATGTAACTTCTCCATTTCTTTCCATAGGAAACCATTCGTTCTGCGATCATGTGCATACAGTGCCGAACAATTATTACTACTATGTATATGTAACATTTTTGTTCCAGCATACAATGCCGAACAATTATTAATATTACAGTGCCGAACAATTATTATTACTATGTACCTGTCGTTTTTTTATAAGTTGTACAGTTTTGTTCTAGAATGCGACCTGAACGCACTCCAAGTTGTCTCCTCCAATCAGATGGATAGTAAAGCAACTTCATCCAAGAATTGTTTGTATTTGTTGATCGTTGAATGCCCAAGACCAATGCACATACAAGAAGCTTGTGAACCCCAAATTCTTTCTTGAGTAAGCAAACATATTTGACCACATGTTTTTTTTTTGTAAATTGATCATACAATTTATTGATCTCTAAGCTCTGTAATAATGTTATCCTTTATTTATTTTTTGTGCAGACATAGGATGACAAAGAAATTATATCGAGGATTGTGTACTAACGTTTATAATTATGGGTTTGTGCTAGCTATTTCTATTTTGAAGCAATTCCTTTAGGATTTTTTTTAGGGTCAATTCCTTTAGGATTGATGATTACATGACATTTATTTTTACGACAAAGCTAATTTCCAGTCCGCTGAATTTTTGCAACAGATCCGAACGCTCTGGATGCCGTCCGTTATAGATCGTACGACCATCGCGCACCAAAACATGTAGTTCACTGATATTTACAAGCCCACACAGCGTCCTCCCAACCCGGCCGCCGCGGAAGAAGCCGCCGCGAGCACTCTTCGAAGGCCTCCTCCAGGAGCACGACCATCCCGTCCGCCTGGCCGGCCCGCTCCCCGTCTCCTCCCCCACGCTCGCCACAACCGGCGCTGAGACCGAGTCATCCGGCGACGACGAGGCTGCATCTGAATCCGGCGACTCCTCCCGCCCCGTGCGCGCCCGTCGTGACCTGAGGTGAGTGTGTGAGTGGTTCCGATGCACTAGTCTCTCTTCATATTCTTTTCGATCCGGTGCTAGCTGATCTGATCCCGACTGTTTTCTCTGTTGTTGTCCGCGAGGGTCCGGGCGAGCAGGGTGCGCAGTGGACGGAGTTCATCTCGTGGGAGCCCAGGGCGTTCGTCTACCACAAGTTCCTGGTAATCACTAGTGCTTCCCATCTTGCCCCTCTTCAACATTCAAAATCACTGCTGCTGGCATGATTTATTCGTTCCTGTACCTGCTCCCGCATGCACATTGTTATGCCTATGTAAAGACTAGATTATTGTAGGCTCCATCTCGTATCATCTCAAATTTTGGGTGAATTATGTGTGTGCTTTTTGGTGAAATGCAGGCCGGCTTTTTGAGTTGCACTTTTGTCTAGAAATGAGATGGCGCTGGACCATCACTTGATAGAAATGAGTTTGACAGTGATTAATGGAAACATGTTGTTTTTGCTGCACTTCTGTTTTTTGTATTTTGGGATCTTGGCTGGACTGCATTGCCATTGCCTCCGATAAAGGGAAGATTGTAGTGATATTTTTACTGGCTTTAGTTCTACATTCACTGGAGCTCATGTATGGTCGGTTATTACCTGATCTATTATGGAAGAATGGGAATGTAGACGGTGTGAACAAGTACTCGTCGAATCTTGGCAGCCAGGTCCTGCTCGACATACTTGTAGCCCATGCCCTTGGCGTCTAGCGTCATGCGCACACGTGCAATGAACGGGCTCAGCCGTAGGCCCAACAGCTTCACGTCTCCTTCGACACTCGTCATTGCTGTCGTTTGTTTCCTCTCTTCTCTCCTTGTTGATCTTCTGCTCCTGGCCCTCTTTCAGTCGGACTAATAGCTTCGCGTTTCTGCTGGTGGTTAACTACTTTTATATTGCTTCAATACTGTTAATGCACATCACCTTGTGAGCTACTCCCTCCGTTTTAGAATAAATGACTCAACTTTATACTAACTTTAGTACAAAGTTTGTACAAAGTTAAGTCATCTATTTTGAAACGGAGAGAGTAGGTAAGGACGTAATCAGACCTTCTTCGCAAGTTCTTGCAGGTGTTTTCTACATTACAATTGGCGAAGACCAGGAGTATTTGGGGAAGAAATATTTATGAGCTGCTTTAAGAGTAAAAAACCAGTTATTATCGTTTATGTCACAAGTTCATATACACTGCTCATAGAGCAGCGTGAATACCACGCCTGAGATAGAGCATAAAGTAGTGGAATGCAGATCATAACTCCTGATTTGGAGATGTAAAGGTCCATACCTGTGACGGCAGCAAGGTACGGACGTTTTCACCGCAGGCCACAAACCTTGGGCGTACCAGGTTGACATGATTAGGGGAAAGCTTGGGACAGGCTCGTGCGGGGAGGCTAACAGCAACAAAAGCCACAGACGGCCACGAAGATCCCGAAACCCTCACTGCTGGAGTCAGCGATGAGAACTGGAACATGCCCACGCATCCATCCTGTCCCATGCAACTCAGCGCTGCCGCCTTTACATGGCCTCGAAGATTCTTTAGGCCAACTCCACCGCACGAACCCAAACGGACGTTTGGTTTGACCGAATTTTGTCCTTTTGGGATGGCAATGGATTCGCCCATGTCTTTCTCTGTCCGTTGGGTCGTGGGGGCACCTCAAATCATGTTCGTGTTGGACGTGATTAAAAAAAAAGAAAAGCTTAAATAAAATGCCTAAAAAAAGTAAATAAACGCAAATTAAAAACAGTAAAACATAAGTTAGGGTTGATGGCCACAAAACGGCCCAGTTTCACGTTCACATTACATTCCCATAATGAACATAAAAACAAAATAAAAAATGCCGGCCCGCACGCTCCTGCCGTGCCCGTCAATGCCGTGGCCGCTGGTGTCGTCGTCGTCGCTGACGAGGTCGACGTAGTCCGTAGTCCGGCGGCGTCCGGAGGTGGGCCGGCGGTCCGTGGTACGCGGGGACGGGCAGGACGGCGGCAGATGCCTGCACCACCTCCTCCCGTGGCGACGCGTCCCACTCTGATGAACGCGGCGGCGTGGGGCACCAGTTCACGCCCCCCGACGTCGGCCATCTCCGGAGCCGTGCACGACTAGCTCCAGTGCTGGCCCACCAGCCCGGGTGGAACGTGGCCACCGGCGCCTCCTCCATCACCTCCTCCGCCGCCACCATCTCCAGCTCGGGGATGGCGACGTAGCCGGCCACGGAGAGGGCCATCATCTCCTCGAGGCCCTCCCATTGGCGCTCATCGTGTGTGCGCATGGAGTCCTCCATGACACGCGCCATGAGACGGGCCTCCTACTCCGCTGTCATGCGAGGAGGTGGTGGTGGCGACGGAGATGGCGAAGGCGACGGTGTGGGCGTGAGGCCACGACGCCGCGCAGACTGGGAGTAGCCGCCGACGCTCGGGCGTGGCGCCGCGGCCCTCGCCGATGTTAGCAAAGGACGCCCGCCGCGTGTCGTGCTCGTCCCGGAACCACGTGTCCCACAGGGGCGAGTCGGGGGCGTACCTGGCTTCGTAGTAGAGGTCGTCCGGGAGGAGGCGGTGGCGGCGCACGATCTCCTCGCGGCGCGCACGGCCGCTCACCGGGGCCGGTGGGATCGGCACGCGGTCGGCGTACAAATGCCAGTTGTTGGGGAGGTGGACGTCGCTCCATGAGAGCGGCGTCCTCGTCTCCCAATAGCGGCGGCATACGTCCGCGTGGATCTAGTGCCGGTCGCGCTCGCCGGCGGCCGTGGGGGCGATGGAGAACGCGAGCGGCGCGCGGCACCAACACGGTGGTGATGCGGGCTCCTCCTTCTTCACGGAGCCGCGGCGGCGTCCCGACGAGGAGCTAGCCTCGCAGTCGTGCTTCCCCTTGCGGCCGTAGTTCCATAGCCCCATGGCTGCGAGGCGGCCGACTGGCGAGTTCGAGGCTAGGGTTTGGGGTTGTCGGGTTTTGAGGAGGCCGCGGAGTAGAGTGGGGGAGTGTGGACGACGACCGGTCCACGGCTTCCCCATTTAAGAATGTCGGGACCCCGATTCTAAGTCACACCGATCTAGCATGTAACACCTCATATCACTTTGCGGCCTCACGCACGGTATTCCCACGGGTATCGCCTTACCATGGCCCGGGACCGTTTGCGCCTTTTGGCTTACGTATATGATAGTGTCGCTAGCATCCATATGACAGAGAACCCGGGCCGACATGACTAGTCGTGAACCCAAAGTGGCACTAACTTACAGGGACAGGCATACATGAAACAACATCGAGCATGTCGGTCAGCAGCGTGTGAATCCGGGCTGTAGCAACTGGGCTAACAGGACTCGAGGAACCCAGGCTGTAGCAGGCTAGGCAGGACTCCGGATGTCACCGCATGACATTTCCCGGAAGGGACAGACACAGGAACGAAGTGAATCACATGCCGGCCAGTCTAAGTGTTCCGGAGCAGTAGTGTTGGGCTAGCAGGACTCCGATAAACCGAGCTGTAGCGGACTACCATGGCTCGGTGGAAGCACTAGACTACATTTCCCCATAAAAGAGGCTACCAAGGATAGACAACTAGGTTGTCGGATCCCACACATAGCAATACACGTTACATGTATGCATAACATGCAAGTATGTGTTGTACAACATGGCATCACAACATAACGCAAACTCATATAGATAAAGGCCCAGAAGAGCCACATAGCACTAAATACAAACAGGGGTCACATGACCCATCATTTAGAGCATACAAGCAACGGAAGCATTACATGTCTGAGTACAGACAACTACAAAAGAAAAAGGCTGAGAAGCCTGACTATCTACAAGACCCTCCCAAGGGTACAATATCGTACCTGAGGTAACAAGCTACTCATCGAAGTCCAAGCGGAACTACTAGTAAGACAGATGTCTCATCTCCAAACATAAATAAAGCAAACGTGAGTACAAAGGTACTCAGCAAGACTTACATCAGATCCTATCATACATGCATTTGTATCAAGAAGGTAATGTGGGGTTTAGTTGCAGCAAGCCAGCTTTGACTCAGTGGATATCCTGTTCTACGACTACGAGAAACTTCTTTGAGGTGAGGCAGCGCACACGAGTCCACTAATCACCACATCAATAGACTACTATGGATTCATCTCCGTCTCTCTACGAGAAGGCCATCCATAGCACTCACACTTCTCTTGAGAATTTTAGAGTATCCACTTTAAGTTGTCTATGTACCACGTAAGCATCCAAGAAGTCCATAACCGAGGACACGGCTATTCTAATAGATCAACCCTGCAGGGGTGTACTTCTTCACACACGCTCTCGCCACTTACCGTCATGTACACATCATGTATCTCGGCAACCTTCAAGCGGAAGCCTGGCGAGGGTGTCGGCCACGACCTAACTAACCACACAAGACTCTAGTCCAGGTTTACCGCCTATTCGGGTTCCATCCGCAAGGAGATCCGGCCGGGGTGTCGCTCACGGCCCCAAACGATGTGAGCAGGGTTCCCAAGCCCACCATCCGGGTGCCACTTGGTACACCGTGCCACCTGTGCCTAGTCTGTCCCAAGCCCACCCTGTCGGGTGCAGCTCGGTAGAAAAATAGCACTACCTACAAACACCATGAACTAGTTACAACTCCTGGACAGAGATCAAGTTGGTTAATAAGTCGAGAGGGGCCGAGTTACCGGAACCCAATGTGTGGTAGTAGCTAGTCATTGGATAACATACACAGAACTCAGTGCTTAAGGATGGTTCCAGTGAGACAACCCATCATGTACTCCTACATGGACTCTCACCGCTACCTTTACCAAATCGTGTTCACACAGTTAACTCTCAGCACCAGAACATATCATAACACTCCAATTCATTCCCAATGAATCAGACCTGACACAACTCTAAGCAATAGCAGGAATGGCGTGGTAGGAACACAACATGGCTCAATCAACTCCTACACATGCTAGTGGGTTTCAACTATTTACTGTGGCAATGACAAGTCATGCAAAGGAATGGGTTCAACTACCGCACCATAAAGTAGCAGTTGAATCGTTGTTGTCCTAATGCAATAACAAAGAGCAGGAGCGAGAGAGTGGGATTGTATCAGAATGAACAAGGGGGTTTTGCTTGCCTGGTAGATCATCAGGCACCGCTCCATAGATGTGTACTGGAGCACACTCCAGAAAGGTGACCTATCGAGAAGGAACAGTGTCGACAATCAATACACAATCATATGCAACAATATGATGCATGAACATGGCATGTAGATGTGATGTTGTTTGAGCTAATGAATATAGCATTCATTTGCATGAAGTCCATTTGAACCAAAGATTCAAATGCAACTCCAAAATAAGCCTTAATAAATGCCATTCATGTGTTTTCACCTATATAGCAGGTTTAAGTTGGTTTGTCATGCATGAAACTGGTACAGATGGATAGATTGAATTTTTCTGATAATTTTTCATATATAAATTATTTCAATCTGAGCTACGGTTGAATTTATATGAAGTTTTGAAGTTTATATCATTTTCTGGAATTTCCTGATTTATTTTAATACCAGAAAATGAATAACTGCGTCAGCATGACAATGGCATGACGTCAGCGAGTCAAACGTGGCTGACCAGGTCAAACCTGACGTGTGGGGTCCACACGTCAGTGTCACAGTTAATCGGGGGGTTATTTCTAACCTAATTAAGGTTAGTGGTGCTGGGGCCCACTGTCAGCGTCAGGGATTAGTTAAGTGGTGATTAGCCTTAAGCTAATCACCTGGCAGGCCGGGCCTGCATGTCAGGCCGACAAGGTTGTCGTCGGCGACCTCAGGACGCGGCGGCGTCCGTGTTACAAGCCACGGGGGCGGCGGCTAAGGGCACCGGGGCGTAGCCTGGGCTCTCGCGCATCTGGTGGGGCAGGTAGGAGGAGGCGGCATGGCCGGAGCTCGCCGGAGCGGAGCTCGCGGCGGCGGCCGGAGTTTGGCCTCGAGCGGTAGAGGGGCTAGAGGGAAGGAGAGCAGGGGAGTAGTGGGGGGGGGGGGAATGGAGCAGGGCTCACAGCGTGTCGCAGGGAGGCTCATTAGCTCGGGGGAGGCTCTGGAGACGACGGAGCGGCGCCGGTGATCTCGGGCGGCCGGAGGTGAAGAAGACGGCGATGACAGCTCCACGGGGTGTCCCCGGTTACTTGGCTCATCGAGGACATAGAGGATGTCACGGCGGAGCTTTCAGACACGAGGAGAGGGCGAGGGGGAGGCGGTGGCTACGACGGGGACGAGCTGTGGCGACGGCAGCGCTCGGTCGCGGGGAGAGGGAGAGATCCAGGGGAGGAGGGAGAGCGAGAGAGGTCTAGGGCGGCGTGTGGCGTCGTCCAGGGCGTCCAGGGCGACGAGGGCGTGAGGCAGACAGGCAGGAGGTGGCCGGACGCGTGGCCTCGCGCACCGAGCCCGCGCCCCTATCCTCCTGGCGCAAGGAAGGGGACGACAGGCACGGCCAGCTGGCTGGGCAGGCACAGAGCCAGGCCAGCAAGTGGCCCAGGTAAGTCCAGTTAAGGGTTTTTCCCCTTTTGTTGCTTTTCTATTTTTCTGACATTTGTTCTGATTTAGTAATAATACTAAATCATTTTATTTTCTTATGCCAATTTTTGTAGGAGCTAGTGGTATTATTCCAGAGTTCCTCAACAACTAGCATAATTTTTGGACATATATTATATATATACCATATATATATCCAATGCAAATAAATACTGGATTAATTCTCAATGGCCAAAATAAATATTTGTGAGCTCCTAAAAATATTGGTTTGATTTTTACCTCTAATCAATATTTTTAGAGAGTAACATGAACATTTTCTTGGACTTTTTTGGAGCAATTTTTATCTGGGTCATTTTCAGAAATGATTTCTGAGGGTTTCACAAATCCCCATTTTAAATTTAAATGAAATTTAGACATGATGCACACATGACTAGCTAGTCTAGGTCATACCAGAACTAGGGATGTGACAAAGAAGGACCGCGACCGTTCGCCTGGGCGGATGACAGGCGGGGCCGGCCGTGCGTGCGCATTGATGTTGGCGGGTGGGAGGTAGGTGGCCGCCTGCCACGAGGCCCGACGCGGACGAGCAACGCGTCCGTTTATTGTCCGTCGCGATCCAAACCCGGCGCATGTTTGCGCTCCAAATGGGTCAGCCCGGACACAAAACAGACCAGATGGGTCCGGCCATCGCGCGCTGGGCCGCTTCGTTTGTCCCTTTTACCCCAAACGAACGGGGCCGAACTGGATGGGGTCGCGCGGTGGAGTTTGCCTCAGGGACAAACCTCACACTGGCAAGCCATCAGATGCGCGGCGGCGCACAAGGAGAAGGCGCCGGTGCAATTCATCGGAGGGGATCGGGAGCGAGGTCATTGTTTCCGCCAACTGGGGCCTCCCTCCATCCTCAAGCTGGCTGTTGACTCCGCTCTCCCCTTGCATTGACGTCGAGGATCTCACCAGCGGCTCGCGTAAAACATAAAATCCTGCAGTAGATGTTTTTTTATGGGAATAAATTAGAAGTTTTCATTGCTACTACATGAACCAAGCAAACAAAATTGGAATCAAGTTGTACACAAAACACCACCAAAAAAGGGCCACACACCACGGCATCATCATAGTCAATGTATGCGTCGAAGCCAAAGAACTATGGTCTTATCAAGATTGTCTGGCAGGGCATTACAACGGGGCAGAAGTAAAATCTTATGCAATGCTTACATTAGATTCCACCAAACATTCTCACGTGGCATCAATGTACATACCTCTCTACAAAGGAATGAATTTCCAATGAAAACACAATCGGCTTGATTTCGCTCTTTTTTTTAGATAAAAGGCATGCGCTCGACTTTATAAATAAAGTCACCAGGCAGAGTAGCACAACCAACACCAAACCAACATAGTACCAGAGTAAACAGATAGAAGAAGTTTGCATACATGGCAACCCAGCCATTCATGGCACGCAGGCCAGCCCTAAAGGATAAAAAGAAAAGACGCTAGGAATTAAGACGCCTCGCGATGCCTTCGCGCCAAGGAAGAAGTCGTTGCCCGAATCTTGGACACCATGGCGTCGAAGGCCTCGTGGTCCGCATCCTTAATCAATGATCTCCACTACTGTAGGATTATACCAATTTTAAATAAGCAACCAACAGGATTAGCCGGAAAAATATGCTCGATGGTAAATTTGTTTCTAGTGGTCCACAACGACCAACAGGTCACTGCAAACCCAACCCAGAAGACCCTTTTAGAAGCCCTAGATAAGCCGCTGGCCAATCTCCACAGATCCCCGAAAGACAAGGGATTCCAAGTCACTTGCAGCCAATAGCGGATACAAATCCACACAAACTTAGCCCGAGAGCACCGGAAGATATGATCAGTGTTTTCAATGTCCCCACATAAGGCGCATCTGTCCGAGCCCGGGCCGTTCCTTTTCCGGATTTGGTCCACCTCGGGAAGCTTCCCACGAAAAGCTTGCCAAAGAAAAATTTTAATCTTAGGAGGGACACGGGCACTCCCCGGCTTGATTTCTCTTACCAGGCATTAACACGAACAGTAAATGTACCGGTGATTGACGGCGAGAGAAACAACTGAAGTCGACCGGTGATGGTCGAAGAAAGCGACGCTACCCTGTTTTCCCCGGCCCGCGGAAGCCATCGCCCTCCACCGTGCAAGCATCAACGGCGCGGTGCCCCTCGGTGTGTGGTGCGGCCACGCTACGCGACGGCGCATATCCCGGTTCGGTCACTAAGCCCGGAGGCGACGCTTTCTGGCACGCATCCGTGGATGCCGGCCCGACTGGTACCCTTCTTCCAGGCCACCCTCGATCCGAGGGAGAAAGAGGAGTGGAGGAACAGGGAGAGATCCACAGAGGGAGAGGAGATGGTTCTCCATGGTTTGTTCGCTGGACTCGTGGAGGCGTTAATGGCAGCGGCGGCGCACGAGGAGGGACAGGTGCGGGGCGTGGGTGATTTTTCTGAGAGAGAGAGAGAGGTGGGCGTGAGGAAGATTTTTCTAGATGAGGCAAAGCGGTGAACCAACAAAGCGGTGAACCCTAAATTTCTACTCCCTCCGTCCGGAAATAGTTGTCATCAAAATGAATAAAAGGGTATGTATCTAGATATATTTTAGTTCTAGATACATCTTTTTTATCCATTTTGATGATAATTATTTTTGGATGGAGAGAGTATGTTATTAAACTTCTGATTATGAATTACTGCCTTAGATTGTAGTAGGTCGCTCGGGCAAAAAAAATCCTGGGTGTGCCACTTACTACAGAATTGGGAACTAAACATGTACGTATTTTGAAAGAAATAGAACTAAACTGACACTTCACTAAAAGATTTAGGACCATCAGTGTATTTAACACTTAGCTGGCGGCAAGCAGCTAGGGTTCCAATTATCCCCACAGACCCCCATTGTTTCTCACGCTTGATCGATATCGTATGAACTCCAGCGTGATCCCCGGAGCTAGCGCATCACTCGGGTGCGAGCGGATGGCAGCGGAAGTAGGTAGGTGTTGGTGAACGTAGTATTTCAAAAAAAAATCCTACGATCACTCAAGATCTATCTAGGAGAAGCATAGCAATGAGCGGGGAGAGTGTGTCCACGTACCCTCATAGACCGAAAGCGGAAGCGTTTAGTAACGCGGTTGATGTAGTCGAACGTCCTCGCGATCCAACCGATCCAAGCACCGAACGTACGACACCTTCGCGTTCAGCACACGTTTGATACGTCTCCAACGTATCTATAATTTATGAAGTCTTCATGCTATTATATTATCAACCTTGGATGTTTTATATGCTATTTTATATGATTTTTGGGACTAACCTATTAACCTAGAGCCCTGTGCCAGTTTCTGTTTTCTCCTTGTTTTTGAGTTTTACAGAAAAGGAATACCAAACGGAGTCCAATTGACGTGCCAATTTTTGATGAATTTTTGTGGACCAAAAGAAGCCTCAGGAGTGCAAGAGTTGGGCCAGAAGAGTCTCGGGCTGCCCACGAGGGTGGGGGGCGCGCCCCCTGCCTCATGGACAGCCCGGAGACCCCCCCGGACGTGAAACCTACGCCAAAAATTCCTATAAATACAGAAACCTACAGAAATAAACGGAGGTCGGAAGTTCCGCCGCCGCAAGCCTCTGTAGCCACGAGAAATCAATCTAGGCCCTCTCCGGCACCCTGCCGGAGGGGGCCATCTTCACTGGTGGCCATGGAGGAGTATCCCGGAGAGGCCATCATTGCCATGAAGGCCAAGGACCAGAGGGAGAACCTTTCCCCATCCCAGGGGGAGGCCATGGAGGAGGAAGCACAAGGGGGAGAACCTCTCCTCCTCTCTCTTGGTGGCACCGGAGTGCCATCGAGAGGGGAATCATCGCCGCGGTGATCGTCTTCATCAACATCACCATGATCATCACCATCCTCATCTATTTTATGCGGTGCACTATCCCGCACCCCACTGTAATCCCTACTTGAACATGGTGCTTTATGCCACATATTATGATCCAATGATGTGTTGCCTGTTGGGGAACGTAGCAGAAATTCAAAATTTTCCTACGTGTCACCAAGATCTATCTATGGAGAAACCAGCAACGAGGGGAAGGAGAGTGCATCTACATACCCTTGTAGATCGCTAAGCGGAAGCGCTCAAGAGAACGGGGTTGAAGGAGTCGATTGTCGTGATCCAAATCACCGGAGATCCTAGTGCCGAACGGACGGCACCTCGCGCTCAACACACACGACAGCCCGGTGACGCCTCCCATGCCTTGATCCAGCAAGGAGAGAGGAGAGGTTGAGGAAGACTCCATCCAGCAGCAGCACAACGGCGTGGTGGTGATGGAGGAGCGTGGCATCCAGCAGGCTTCGCCAAGCATCAAGGGAGAGGAGAAGGAGAGAGGTAGGGCTGCGCCAAGAGGAGAAGTTCTCATGTATTGGGCAGCCCCAAACCCCCACTATTTATAGGAGGAGGGAGGTGGCTGCGCCCCATCTAGGGTTCCCACCCAAGGGTGCGGCAGCCCTAGATGGGACTTGGGGCGGCCAAGAGGGAGAGAGGGGCACCCCTAGGGTGGGCCTTAAGGCCCATCTCGACCTAGGGTTTGCCCTTCCCCACTCTTCCCACGCCTTGGGCCTTGGTGGGGCGCCCAGCCCACCTAGGGCTGGTCCCTCCCACACTTGGCCCACGAGCCTCTCGGGGTTGGTGGCCCCACTTGGTGGACCCCGGGACCTCCGGTGGTCCCAGACGTTATCGAAAAACCCAAACTTTTGGTGACCAAAACAGGACTTCCCATATATAAATCTTTACCTCCGGACCATTCTCGAACTCCTCGTGACGTCCGGGATCTCATCCGGACTCAACAACATTCGTAACCACATACAAACTTCCTTTATAACCCTAGCGCCATCGAACCTTATGTGTAGACCCTACGGGTTCGGGAACTATGCATATGACCGAGACGTTCTCCGGTCAATAACCAACAGCGGATCTGGATACCCATGTTGGCTCCTACATGTTCCACGATGATCTCATCGGATGAACCACGATGTCAAGGACTCAATCGATCCCGTATACAATTCCCTTTGTCTAGCGGTATTGACTTGCCCGAGATTCGATCGTCGGTATCCCGATACCTTGTTCAATCTCGTTACGGCAAGTCTCTTTACTCGCCCGTAACACATCATCCCGTGATCAACCCCTTGATCACATTGTGCACATTATGATGATGTCCTACCGAGTGGGCCCAGAGATACATCTCCGTTTACACGGAGTGACAAATCCCAGCCTCGATTCGTGCCAACCCAATGACACTTTCGGAGATACCTGTAGTGCACCTTTATAGCCACCCATTACGTTGTGACGTTTGGTACACCCAAAGCATTCCTACGGTATCCGGAGTTGCACAATCTCATGGTCTAAGGAAAAGATACTTGACATTAGAAAAGCTTTAGCATACTAACTACGATCTTTGTGCTAGGCTTAGGATTGTCTTGTCCATCACATCATTCTTCTAATGATGTGATCCCGTTATCAACGACATCCAATGTCCATGGTCGTGAAACCGTAACCATCTATTGATCAACGAGCTAGTCAACTAGAGGCTTACTAGGACATGGTGTTGTCTATGTATCCACACATGTATCTGAGTTTCCTATCAATACAATTATAGCATGGATAATAAACGATTATCATGAACAAGGAAATATAATAATAACTAATTTATTATTGCCTCTAGGGCATATTTCCAATAGTCTCCCACTTGCACTAGAGTCAATAATCTAGTTCACATCGTCATGTGATTAACACTCACACGTCACATCGCCATGTGACCAACATCCAGAGAGTTTACTAGTGTCATTTAAACTAGTTCACATCATCATGTGATTAAGACTCAATGAGTTCTGAGGTTTGATCATGTTTTGCTTGTGAGAGAGGTTTTAGTCAACGGGTCTGAACCTTTCAGATCCGTGTGTGCTTTGCAAATTTCTAAGTCATATTGTAAATGTTGCTTCCACGCTCCAC
The DNA here is from genome assembly GCA_021605205.1 of Aegilops longissima. NCBI lineage: Eukaryota > Viridiplantae > Streptophyta > Magnoliopsida > Poales > Poaceae > Aegilops > Aegilops longissima. The sequence continues at coordinate 125,405,201 of CM038676.1, forward strand.
TTGGAGCTATTCCAAATGGTTGCTCCACTATACGTATCCGGTTTGCTACTCAGAGTCACTCGGATAGGTGTTAAAGCTTGCATCGACGTAACCCTTTACATCGAACTCTTTATCACCTCCATAATCGAGAAACATATCCTTATTGCTCTAAGGATAATTTTGACCGCTATCTGGTGATCCACTCCTTGATCACCTTTGTACCCTCTTGCCAGATATATAGCAAGGCACACATCAGGTGCGGTACACAGCATAGCATACTGTAGAGCCTACGTCTAAAGCATAGGGGACGACCTTCGTCCTTTCTTTCTTTTCTGCCGAGGTCGAGCTTTAAGTCTTAACTTCATACCTTACATCTCAGGCAAGAACTCCTTCTTTGACTGATCCATCTTGAACACTTTCAAGATTATGTCAAGGTATGTGCTCATTTGAAAGTATTATTAAACATTTTGATCTATCTTATAGATCTTGATGCTTATTGTTCAAGTAGCCTAATCCAGGTTTTCCATTGAAAAACACCTTTCAAATAACCCTGTATGCTTTCCAGAAATTCTACATCATTTTTGATCAACAATATGTCAACAACATATACTCATCAGAAATTCTATAGTGCTCCCACTCACTTCTTTGGAAATACAAGTTTCTCATAAACTTTGTATAAACCCAAAATCTTTGATCATCTCATCAAAGCACACATTCCAACTCCGAGATGCTTACTCCAGTCCTTAGAAGGATCGCTGGAGCCAGCAAACCTTTTAGCATCCTTAGGATCGACAAAAACTTTCTGATTGTATCACATACAACCTTTCCTTACGAAGACTGGTAAGGAAACTCGTTTTGACATCCATCTGCCAGATTACATAAATGCAACTAATGCTAACATGATTCCGACGGACTTTAAGCATCGCTACGGATGAGAAAATCTCATCGTAGTCAACTCCTTGAAGTTGTGAAAAACTCTTCGCCACAAGTCGAGCTTCATAGATGGCGACATTACCATCCACGTCCGTCTTCTTCTTAAAGATCCATTTATCTCAATGGCTTGCCGATCATCAGGCAAGTCCACCAAAGTCCATGCTTTGTTCTGATACATGGATCCCATCTCAGATTTCATGGCTTCTAACCATTTGTCGGAATTTGGGCCCACCATTGCTTCTCCATAGCTCGAGGTTCATTGTTGTCTAGCAACATGACCTTCAAGACAGATTGCGTATCACTCAAGTAGTACGGATCCTTGTCACCCCGCGAGGTACGCCGGTGACTTGATCCAAACTTCATGATCACTATCATAAGCTTCTACTTCAGTTGGTGTAGGTGCCACGGGAACAACTTCTTGTGCCCTGCTACACACTAGTTGAAGTGACAGTTCAATAACCTCATCAAGTCTCTACCATCCTCCCACTCAACTTTTCGAGACAAACTTTTCCCCGAGAAAGGACCCGATTCAAGAAACAATCCCTATTGCTTTCGGATCTGAATTAGGAGGTATACCCAACTGTTTTGGGTGTCCTATGAAGATGCATTTTATCCGCTTTGGGTTCGAGCTTATCAACCTGAAACTTTTCCACATAAGCGTCGCAGTCCCAAACTTTTAAGAAACGACAACTTAGGTTTCTCCAAACCATAGTTCAAACAGGGTCGTCTCAACGGAATTACGTGGTGCCCTATTAAAGTGAGTGCGGTTGTCTCTAATGCATAACCCATGAACGATAGTGGTAATTCGATAAGAGACATCATGGTACGCACCATATCTAATAGGGTGCAAATATGATGTTCGGACACACCATCACACTATGGTGTTCCAGGCGGTATTAATTGTGAAACAATTTCCACTATGTCTTAACAGCGTGCCAAAGCTCGTAACTCAGATACTCATCTCTATGATCATATCATAGACATTTCATCCTCTTGTCACGATGATCTTCAACTTCATCTGAAATTACTTGAACCATTCAATAATTCAGACTTGTGTTTTCATCAAGTAAATACACTCAGTATCTACTCAAATCATTCGTGAAGTAAGAACATAACGATATCCACTACATGCGTCAGCACTCATTGGACTGCACACATCAAAATGTGTTACTTCCAACAAGTTGCTATCTTGTTCCATTTTACTGAAACGAGGCTTTTCCAGTCATCTTGCCCATGTGGTATGATTTGCATATCTCAAGTGATTCAAAATCAAGTGAGTCCAAACGATCCATCTGCATGGAGTTTCATCATGCGTATACACCAATAGACATGGTTCGCATGTCTCAAACTTTTCAAAACGAGTGAGTCCAAAGATCCATCAACATGGAGCTTCTTCATGCTTTTACACCAATATGACTTACATGGCAAAGTGCCATAAGTAAGTGGTACTATCATTACTATCTTATATCTTTTGGCATGAAAATGTGTATCACTACGATCGAGATTCAATAAACCATTCCTTTAGGTGCAAGACCATTGAAGGTATTATTCAAATAAATAGAGTAACCATTATTCTCCTTAAATGAATAACAGATTGCGATAGACATAATCCAATCATGTCTATGCTCAACGCAAACACCAAATGACAATTATTCAGGTTTAATACTAATCTTGATGGTAGAGGGAGCGTGCGATGTTTGATCACATCAAACTTGGAAACACTTCCAACACATATCGTCAGCTCACTTTTAGCTAGTCTCCGTAGCTCTTTTATTTCGAGTTACTAACACTTAGCAACCGAGCCGGTATCTCAATACCCTGGTGCTACTAGGATTACTAGTAAAGTACACATTAACATAATGTATATCCAATATACTTCTATCGACTTTGCCAGCCTTATCATCTACCAAGTATCTAGGGTAATTCCGCTCTAGTGACTGTTCCCCTTATCAAAGAAGTACTTAGTCTCGGGTTTGGGTTCAACCTTGGGTTTATTCACTAGAGCAGCAGCTAATTTGCCGTTTCATGAAGTATCCCTTCTTGCCCTTGCCCTTCTTGAAACTAGTGGTTTCACCAACCATCAACAATTGATGCTCCTTCTTGATTTCTACTTTCGCGGTGTCAAACATCGCGAATACTTCAAGGATCATCATATCTATCCCTGATATGTTATAGTTCATCACGAAGCTCTAGCAGCTTGGTGGCAATGACTTTGGAGAAACATCACTATCTCATCCGGAAGATCAACTCCCACTCGGTTCAAGTGATTGTTGCACTTCGCATAATCTGAGCACATGCTCAAGGATTGAGCTTTTCTCCCTTAGTTTGCAGGCTAAGACAATCGCCGAGGTCTTATACCTCTTGACGTGGGCACGAGCCCGAAATCCCAATTTCAGCCCTCAAACATCTCATATGTTCCGCGACGCTTCAAAACGTCTTTGGTGCCTCAACTCTAAACCGCTTAAGCGAACTATCACGTAGTTATCAAAGCGTGTATGTCGATGTTCAGAACATCCCCAAACGACGTTTGGGGTTCCGCACACTGAGCGGTGCACTAAGGACATAAGCTTTCTATTGTCCGCATAATCGCTACTGTCAACTTTCAACTATATTTTCTCTAGTAACATATCTAAACAGTGGAACTAAAGAGCGAGCTTACGACATAATTTGCAAAGATCTTTTGACTATGTTCAGGATAATTAAGTTCATCTTATGAACTCCCACTCAGATAGACATCCCTCTAGTCATCTGAGTGATTACATGACCCGAGTCAACTAGGCCGTGTCCGATCATCACGTGAGACGGACTAGTCATCATCGGTGAACATCTTCATGTTGATCGTATCTACCATACGACTCATGCTCGACCTTTCGGTCTCTGTGTTTCGAGGCCATGTATGTACATGCTAGGCTCGTCAAGTTAACCCTAAGTGTTTCGCGTGTGTAAATCTGTCTTACACCCGTTGTATGTGAACGTAAGAATCCATCACACCCAATCATCACGTGGTGCTTAGAAGCTTACTTAACTTTAGCAACGGTGCACGTTAGGGGAGAACACTTCTTGAAATTTTAATGAGGATCATCTTATTTACTACCGTCGTTCTAAGCAAATAAGATGCATAAACATGATAAACATCACATGCAATCAAATAGTGACATGATATGGCCAATATCATTTTGCTCCTTTTGATCTCCATCTTCGGGGCTCCATGATCATCATCGTCACCGGCATGACACCATGATCTCCATCATCATGATCTCTATCATCGTGTCTTCATGAAGTTGTCTTGCCAACTATTACTTCTACTACTATGGCTACCGGTTAGCAATAAAGTAAAGTAATTACATGGCGTTGTTTAATGACACGCAGGTCATACAATAAATAAAGACAACTCCTATGGATCCTGCCGGTTTTCATACTCATCGACATGCAAGTCGTGATTCCTATTACAAGAACATGATCAATCTCATACATCACATATCATTCATCACATTCTTCTTTGGCCATATCACATCACATAGCATACCCTGCAAAAACAAGTTAGACGTCCTCTAATTGTTGTTGCATGTTTTACGTGGCTGCTATGGGTTTCTAGCAAGAACGTTTCTTACCTACGAAAAACCACAACGTGATATGCCAATTGCTATTTACCCTTCATAAGGACCCTTTTCATCAAATCCGTTCCGACTAAAGTGGGAGAGACTGGCACCCGCTAGCCACCTTATGCACCAAGTGCATGTAAGTCGGTGGAACCTGTCTCACGTAAGTGTACGTGTAAGGTCGGTCCGGGCCGCTTCATCCCACAATACCGTCGAAACAAGATTGGACTAGTAAATGTAAGCATATTGAACATCATCAACGCCCACAACTACTTTGTGTTCTACTCGTGCAAAGAATCTACGCAATAGACCTAGCTCATGATGCCACTTTTGGGGAACGAGCAGAAATTCAAAATTTTCCACGTGTCACCAAGATCTATCTATGGAGAAACCAGCAACGAGGGAAGGAGAGTGCATCTACATACCCTTGTAAATCGCTAAGCGGAAGCGCTCAAGAGAACGGGGTTGAAGGAGTCGATTGTCGTGATCCAAATCACCGGAGATCCTAGTGCCGAACGGACGGCACCTCCGCGTTCAACACACGTACAGCCGGTGGACGCCTCCCATGCCTTGATCCAGCAAGGAGAGAGGGAGAGGTTGAGGAAGACTCCATCCAGCAGCAGCACAATGGCGTGGTGGTGATGGAGGAGCGTGGCAATCCAGCAGGGCTTCGCCAAGCATCGCGGGAGAGGAGAAGGGAGAGAGGTAGGGCTGCGCCAAGAGGAGAAGTTCTCATGTATTGGGCAGCCCCAAAACCCCCACTATTTATAGGAGGAGGGGAGGTGGCTGCGCCCCCATCTAGGGTTCCCACCCAAGGGGTGCGGCAGCCCTAGATGGGACTTGGGGGGGCGGCCAAGAGGGGGAGAGAGGGGGCAGCCCCTAGGGTGGGCCTTAAGGCCCATCTGGACCTAGGGTTTGCCCTTCCCCACTCTTCCCACGCCTTGGGCCTTGGTGGGGGGCGCCCCAGCCCACCTAGGGCTGGTCCCCTCCCACAATTGGCCCACGCAGCCTTCTGGGGTTGGTGGCCCCACTTGGTGGACCCAGGACCCTCCCGTGGTCCCAGACGCTACCGAAAAACCCAAACTTTTCCGGTGACCAAAACAGGACTTCCATATATAAATCTTTACCTCCGGACCATTCCGAACTCCTCGTGACGTCCGGGATCTCATCCGGACTCAACAATATTCGTAACCACATACAAACTTCCTTTATAACCCTAGCGCCATCGAACCTTAGTGTGTAGACCCTACGGGTTCGGGAACCATCTGAGACATGACCGAGACGTTCTCCGGTCAATAACCAACAGCGGATATGGATACCCATGTTGGCTCCCACATGTTCCACGATGATCTCATCGGATGAACCACGATGTCAAGGACTCAATCGATCCCGTATACAATTCCCTTTGTCTAGCGGTATTGCACTTGCCCGAGATTCGATCGTCGGTATCCCGATACCTTGTTCAATCTCGTTACGCAAGTCTCTTTACTTGTTCCGAACACATCATCCCGTGATCAACCCCTTGATCACATTGTGCACATTATGATGATGTCCTACCGAGTGGGCCCAGAGATACCTCTCCGCTTACACGGAGTGACAAATCCATCTCGATTCGTGCCAACCCAACAGACACTTTCGGAGATACCTGTAGTGCACCTTTATGGCCACCCAGTTACGTTGTGACGTCTGGTACACCCAAAGCATTCCTATGGTATCCGGGAGTTGCACAATCTCATGGTCTAAGGAAAAGATACTTGACATTAGAAAAGCTTTAGCATACGAACTACGATCTTTGTGCTAGGCTTAGGATTGGGTCTTGTCCATCACATCATTCTTCTAATGATGTGATCCCGTTATCAACGACATCCAATGTCCATGGTCAGGAAACCGTAACCATCTGTTGATCAACGAGCTAGTCAACTAGAGGCTTACTAGGGACATGGTGTTGTCTATGTATCCACAAATGTATCTGAGTTTCCTATCAATACAATTATAGCATGGATAATAAACGATTATCATGAAG